>JAYESA010000011.1:88054015-89254015 GCA_036927795.1 Iris macrosiphon | reverse complement strand
ACGCCGAAGCAGCCTGGAAATATGTATTATGTGGGGTTGTCCTAGAGCTTATATTTTACGCTGTACTAGCGATGAAGTCTGTTGTACGCCGATAGCTCTGAAGTCAAGTCTTATGCCACACAACACTTAAATACTGCATATAACTTTACAGCGTATTTTTCATGCTTCTACAACGTCGACTGGGATCGTCGACTCATGGAGCTCACACCAGCCGGTGGAGGGACGTTGCAGAGGGGGCTCAGGGCAGTCGGCACGGTAGAGTGTTGGCTGGGGTAGCAGTCGAGAAGGAGGAGGTGACTCACCGGGTGCCGTGGATGCATCAGCGGGTGGATGAGGCGGTGGTGTTCAGCAGTTGGAGAAGGAGAAGGAATGGCCGTGGGGGAAGGCTCGAGGAGGAGGCGGCCGGCTCTAGTAGTGGTTGCCGGAGTAAGGGGGCCGGCCGGGTTCAGTCTGGAGGATTGGTGAAAGAAGAAGAAGAAAGGAAGAAGAAAGGAAGAAGAAGGAGAAGAGAAGGGGAAGAAAATGGCTGCTGTGTATGGAGAAGGAGGAGAGAGAAGGTGGTGGGTTTCCCAAGGTTTTGGGGATTAGGGCTGGTTGGTATGTGCATAAAGAGATATTTTATAGGAAATATGTGTAGAATGGGTGGTGGTGATGAGCCCCATTTTTTGAATGGATGGCTCATAATTAATCATGAAGGATTGGTTCATTCAAAGGGGGGAGTGGGGTTGGTTTGAACCGGTCAAGGGTTGAGGGCTTCGCCATTGGGTTTAAACCAATGGGGTGATGTCACCTAGTGCAACTTTTGCAAATAAGTCCCCTCAATTTGGGTATTTGCACAGACACATGAAATAATGAAAAATGTAAGCCCCCTGATTTTCAGGAATTATTAATTTGGACTTTTCATAATTTTATGGAATTTTCAGAATTTTTCTGTAATTAAAACCTAGGCTCTTGGTAATTAAATCATTTTTATTTGCAGTTAATTGCTATTAAAATATTATGAAAATAATATTTTTGGGTATAAAATGAAAAACTGGACTTAGGGTAATTTTTTGGGAATTTATCGGGCCCCGGACCTATTTTTTATCACCTAAAAAATAATATTTATTTATTTATTTATTTAAATCATTAACCCTAAAACCTAACCCAGCCCAATACCCAAACCCGAGCCCGGCCCAACCGGCCCCCCTAGCTATCGGGTCGGGTCGGGTCCGCCCGACCGAACCCGCCCGATCCGCGATCCGTCTCTCTTCCCCAGCCCCACTCCCCGCGCGACCCGGTCGCCCCCCGCGTCCGCCGCCGCCTCCTGCGGCCGCTGCGCCACGCCGGCCATGCACCCCGCCCGCTGCGCTTGACCCCGACCCCAACGCCGCCTCCATCGGCCCCCTCGCCTCGCTCCTCCCCTATAAAAACCCCCCTGGCCGTCTCCCTCCGGCCACTCCCTCACCGCCACCCCTCGCCGGAGCCGACGCCCCCGCTGCGCGCCGCCCCGACCTCGCCCCGCCAGCGCCGCCGAGACCTCGCCCTGCTCAGCCACCGACGACCCTCCCCTCCTCTTTCTTCCCAGCCGAGCGGCCCAGCAGCTGCTCCGACGCCACCTCCGGCCGCCATGCCCACGCTACCGCCTCCGCCGATGCCTCGCCAGTGCCGCCCAGCCCCCTCCGGCCAGCCTCCCCCGTCGCAGCGCCGAAGCTCCGCTTGAGAACCCTAAACCCAAACCCTAGGTCCTTGTGTCGGACACGTGTCGGACACGGTTTTTTCAGTTTTTTAGATCCTGTTCAGGTACGCATATCTCCCTGCTCGTCTACCCGTTTTTGATTTCGTCAGTTGTGTTGCGTAGCCTGCATGACTCCCTCGGTGTCCGGGCAAACCGCTCGGTGCATCGCGCCCTGTGGTGATCGCGAACCGCGATCCAAAAATAGGAAAAATAATACCCTAATTTACCCCGGAACTGGGTACGCCCCGCCAAACGGGACGACTTGGTCGTGCGCGATCTTCACAGATATATGCGCGCCATCGATACGGACGTGTGGGATTTCGCAGAAGTTAATTTGGGTGTGCTTACACACCGGGATCAACGCGTATCCGCGGACAACGCCCCGTATCCAACTTTTCTGGATCGTACCCTAACTTTATGTACACACATCGGATTGAAACGAAACTTGCGCCATCGGACTCGTAGCGATACGCTGGTCCTGTGATCCAAGTTTGGTTCAATTCTGAGAACGTTGACGAAACGCGTGTCGTGGCCCCACATGCTCCACTCGACGGGCAATTTTGTGATCGGCTCATCGAAATCTAATTCTGGAAGTTCCGTTGGGTTTGTATCATCGTTCCTGACCTGTTGACACTAAGTTTGGTGAATTTGGAGACCTTTGACCCTGACACATTTTTTGGTGCAAAGCGGGCCCACATGTGGACCTCGTTTTGATCCGAAATTGCCGTTTTTGCCCTTATCTCCAAATTGGACTCAAGGACAGGCATTTCTAGCTATTTGATATATTCTGAGCATGATGGTAATGATTATTTCCCGAGGACAGAACCGTAGTTGGAATCCAAATATCAGGCAAGTACCTGTACTTTAAGTTTATTCTTTATATTATGATAATTAGTTCCTTGCTCTACTAGCACCATTGGATGATTACACTTAGTGTTAGGATTTGGATTTTATGTCTTGCTTTTCGTGTCGGGAGGGAGAATACTAGGAGGCATGTAGTTTACCCTTTTCCCATGTCCTGACTGCTAGTTGTTGAGTACGCGACTGTACCATCAGCCTTATACTCGATTATTCTTGACTGCTAGCCATCTATGACGTGCCTTATTAGCCTTATAACCCCCTATATGCCAACTATATATTCTAAATACACAATTTTACACACATAGTTTCTTGTCTTGTTGCAGTTCTATTTTCTTGGCTCATTATCTTCCTGTTTTACTCATATCAATGATTTATAGCATGTTTTACTCATATCAATAATTTATAGCAGTTAACTCTTAGTTCATTTTACTACTTATTATGTATAATTTTTATCATGATACTTAGTCAGTTTTTACTACTTGTCATAATTATTTAGTTTAAGCTTTGTTGTGTATTGGTACTTTGCTCCTTTCCTGACTGGATCCGTTGACATTTAGGCGATGATGAGGACTATGCCCCCACCTTTTATGGCCCATATGACGTAGCAGATGATACTATTGAGGAGCCTGTTCTACTCAGGAGACTACTTTTGAGGAGTAGTTAGCCAGTTAGCTAGTATTTTCTTTCAGCATAATACTCGGGTTTGTCCCCGATTTATCTTCTAGTTCTGTATTAAACTGTGGATTTGGATGTCACAAATTTGTCTTATAAAATCTTAGCATTCCTATTTCCTGTTATTATCCTTGCCTATTTATTCACTGTGAATGAGCTAGATTTTAAATTACCTGTGAATATGATCTAGACAGCGTACTACCGCCGACACTGCGGCGTAGGCTGGACGTACTCGCGAACCGGTGCCCGATTCATCTGGGTGCGGGTCGTGACATATTTTTATGGTGGCCCATGCAGGTCAACGACTAAATTGTTCGGTTTCAACTTAGGGACCGAACAGGCCTGCAATAAAAATAGAATAAGTTTTTAGGATCTCATCCACTTGCTTGAAACATTCTTGATATCCATATCGACTTCGAATTAATTTTTTGACTTACATTCTGCCTTGATTTCTGTGTGCCTCTTATTATTTATTTTGGTTGCAGAGTTATGGATTCACGAGCGAACGACGAGATTCCTGCAAGATCACCACGAGATCCTGTGTTAAACCAACAAGCTCTACCAGCACCCGAACCGAGACCACCCTTGGTACCACAAGCAGCACTCTTCCAACAGGCCCAGCAGCAGCAGAGAAATCCACCACAAGGACGCGGACAAGCTTCGCGATGACCATGGAGAACGCGCAGACTCGTAGAGTATCTAATGCGCGTAAGTGATTTGTAGCTGCCGTTTCTAGTCTTGTTTTAGCTCGTGCCTATTGGTTCGTGACCTCTGCCCCAACCTAGTAATTTTGAACTTGCTAAATAACTTGGTATGCTTTTATATTTGATAACTATAGAGATTGTAGAGTCTTTTGTTATTGTGCTTATTGTGTGTTATTTTGTGAACTTGAATTAAGTTGTACCTCCTTCCATCATCATCTAGCGTACTTATAATTATTGTACTACCTTGACTTATGCTGCTAATATAGCCTAGTTTTGCAAGCTTATCCTTCATTCAAGCTTGTTCATGACATATGTATTATTGGGTCGACACACTAATACAAGTGTCTATTCAGAATCAGTGTATTACGGTCTGATCAACCTTAGTGCATTTTGGTTCGCACGACTACTTTACGTGGATTGAGATATATAGTTAGCTAGTATACTTGCCCTCTAGATATGTCCGAGCATATCGTATCAGTTACATAACTGTACTAATACGAGCATGCGAACAAATGATTACCAGAATAGGATTTTAATCCACAACTGCTTGACAATTCCCATTTGAAATCTTTAAACGCCGTGATCCCGATACTTCTATTCTATCACCTCACCCTTGAACTCTTTATTATTGATCTTCGTCTTCCCTTATTTCGGAAAGACGAAATCTCGTGCTTGGTATAAGTTTGATATATAGACAGTACTAGATATACCCCACAGACCGGTCGAATTGATGATGACCCTTTTATATATGATTAAGGGAATACCATAGGTGATGTGTTTGGTGTTAAAGACTTAAGGATTCAATACCATGATTAGATAAGTTGGGACATAGCTTTATTAGATGTATAGCCTTAGATGATATATGGGTAAATTCTAAGTTGGGTAGAGACCGCAATGTTCACTTGAGAGGAATCCTTTAAACTGTAATCAAGTGAGATTGGATAGAGAGAATCCTACCATATTTTAATTTTGAGGACAAAATTTTTATAAGTTGGATAGATTGTAAGCCCCCTGATTTTCAGGAATTATTAATTTGAACTTTTCACAATTTTTTGGAATTTTCGAGATTTTTCTGTAATTAAAACCTAGGCTTTTCATAATTAAATGATTTTTATTTACTGTTAATTACTATTAAAATATTATGAAAATAATATTTTTGGGTGTAAAATGAAAAACTGGCCTTAGGATAATTTTCTGGGAATTTATCGGGCCCCGGACCTATTTTTTATCACCTAAAAACTAATATTTATTATTTATTTATTTATTTATTTATTTAAATCATTAACCCTAAAACCTAACCCAGCCCAATACCCAAACCCGAGCCCGGCCCAACCGGCCCGGCCCAACCGGCCACCCTAGCTATCGGGTCGGGTCGGGTCCGCCCGACCGAACCCGCCCGACCCGCGACCCGCCTCTCTTCCCCAGCCCCACTCCCCGCACGACCCGGTCGCCCCCCGCGTCCGCCGCCGCCTCCCGCGGCAGCCGCGCCACGCCGGCCATGCACCTCGCCCGCTGCGCCTGACCCCGACCCCAGCGCCGCCTCCCTCGGCCCCCTCGCCTCGCTCCTCCCCTATAAAAACCCCCCTTGCCGTCTCCCTCCGGCCACTCCCTCACCGCCACCCCTCGCCGGTGATTATTGCACAAATTAAGTCTTCTGCTGTCTGAACTACGATCTTCTTCTGGAGGAAACCATCAAGCACAAGCGTTCGTCCTTCCGAAATAATAGGAGATGAAAATAATGATAACGATATTGACGAAAACTGAACGAATATAATTTGGAAGTCCAATAGCGATAATCAATTACGAGGGGAGTTTTAAGAATCGATTATGGATTAAGCCTATTCAACAATAAATTATAATATCTATTCCTAATTTGTAGGCTCGCTTGGCACAATCAGGTGACCAAGGCGATTTAAATAGGACCTGCATGGGCTACCACAATAATATGTGATGCCCCAGTCCCAAAATATGTGGGACCAGGAATACGCAACATGCCAGCTACGCATTCGACCAGACTCTGGTCCGATTCGAATATGTATAAGTTGTATAATGAAGGTCACTATCTAAATAATCCTGTAAATATAAACATCTATGTCTCAATCCACAATGAACAAAAATATACAAGAAAGAGCAACATGTGCTAAAGTCGGTCGCCCAATAACAAACAAACTCGAATAGACTCGAGAAGAATTATGAGTCTATAAAAACTAGGCTACAATAGCAGATGAATAACAATATGAATAAAATAACCATAATGCCGATAGAAATGATATGAGTACCTGGTACAAATGCCCGCAAGACAAGCAACTCCAACAGCAACACCAAGGGCTTCGTAATCGTCTATGCTGCAAAACTGGCAGGGGACCAGGTCCTCAGAGGGACGTAACAAGGTACAAAAATACAGCAAGCCATAGTATAACAGAAAGAAAAAAGTGTAACGACGATATAGTCTAGCATAACCACCTAAGTAAGAGACAGTTTTGAAGACAATGTTTGACGCGTGGGCTGTCCAAAATAAAATTGTAGCTCCGGACACAGAAACACACGGGACGTAACGCAGCTCCGAGCAAAGAGTCACACGGGTGATACAACTACTCTAGATACATGATCACGACAGAAATAGTACATATACATATATAAACACATGCAGAGGAGCACAAACGTCTAGTAACTGTCTTCCCCTTCCCAAGCGGTCAACGATTATGCGCTGAACCTGAACCTCTATCTAGCAGTCCCGTCATACTAAAGTAACTATCAGTCAACGCGACCCTTTGGTTATCCCAAGTTTCGGTCATGGTGTCAGTATCAGGATACAGGAAATATGGTATGATGACAGTGTCTGAATGTGTCCTAGGGTTATGATATATATAGGTACGTACATCAAGGTGTTGTTAACATCTATCACTCATTACCAGACGTTACCGACGTACGTCTGTACCCGGTTGTGACCCAAACGCAAAGTAACGATTCTAATCAAACATGCGCACAATGTATATAATAAAATAATAAATATTTGGTAATTACAGGGTGGCAAGGTACACTTGCCTGGATTTGGCTACTGAAGATGGGTCTCCGATACAACGTCCAAGTCCGCGGGTCCCGTAGTACCTAGAGAAGAGGTACAAGCTCAATCAATAACTAACACGAGGCTGAAATAAGATGTAACACAGGTCTAATCATATGTTCAAACTCAGTTACAAGTCATATAGACACTAAGCCAGAGGGTTGACTAAGGGTTCGTTACATCTAATACGATCAGTCACCTGTTTAATATCATCAGACAAATCATCCATCCTACTATATTTATCCCGGTGTTTATCAGTATTTCATGTACGATTATTCCTCAGATTTCACCCCAGTGATCATGTACGTTAACATGTACATTTACTATCATCCTCGAAGTAACTAATTTATTTATTTATTTAACCCGCAATTATATACAATCATCCATCATTCTCCTTAAAACTACTCCTCGATCAAATTTAGTACTATTTCTCAGTCCTCAATCACTGACTAATGGTTTAATATTTCACCATTTCCACAATCATTCATCTGTTGCTAATGTCCATCAAAATTTTGATATCATAGTAGTATTCAGCATCAACTTAAATCTGCTCATCAACAATGGTCAAAATACATATATTATTTAGGACAATACCCCAAATGTCTAATATGGCACTTAAAACCCAACCTCAATATATATCACATTCCTAACCCTCGCATATATATACTTCATATCCTCCACCCATGAACATCAATGCATATTATAATATGTATAAATCCTAAATCCCACATGCACATATTATACCAAAAATAAATTGATTTTATGATCAAACCCTAAACTCAAGCCTAAACATAACCCCTAACAATATATATGCTACTACACTATAAGGGCAGGGAAAGACGCTCACCTCGGAGGAGTAGTGGTGGTGCTGGCCGGAGGGGGCCGTGGTAGTGCTCGACCGGAGGGGTATTGATGGTGGTATTGATGTGGATGGTGATGATGAAGAGTGGTGGTGCTGGTGGTCTGGAGTTATGGTGCTGGTTGTGTGAAGATGGGGGTGCTGGTGGTGAAGGGTGGTCGTGGGCGAGTCGAGTGCAGCGGGATCGGGCCGGAGATGGCCGAGGCGGTCGAGTTTGCAGTCGGATCGCCGGAGATGGTCGAGGCGGTCGACTAGGAACAATGGGAATAGTGCAGCGGGATCGCCGATGATACCGTGGCGAGTCGGGGTGCTTCAAGGGGAGGTTGTCGTCGTTCCCGTGGAGCTCACGTCGACTGGGATCTTCGACTCGTAGAGCTCGTGCCGGCCGGTGGAGGGATGTTGCAGAGAGGGGGCTCGGGGCAGTCGGTACGGTGGAGGGACATTACAGAGAGGGGGCTCGGGGCAGTCGGCATGATGGAGTGTTGGTCGGGGTAGCAGTCGAGAGGAAGGAGGTGACTCGCCGGCTGCCGTGGATGCATCAACAGGTGGATGAGGCGGTGGTATTTAGTAATTGGAGAAGGAGAAGGAGTGGCCGTGGGGGAGAAGGCCAGCTCTGGTAGTGGTTGCCAGAGTAAGGGGGCCGACAGGGTTCAGTCTGGTGGATTGGTGAAAGAAGAAGAAGAAGAAAAAGAAGAGAAGGGGAGGAAAATGGCTGCAGTATATGGAGAAGGAGGAGAGAGAAGGTGGTGGGATTCCCAAGGTTTTCGGGATTAGGGCTGGTTGGTATGTGTGCATGAAGAGATATTTTATAGGAAAAGTGTGTAGAATGGGTGGTGGTGTTGAGCCCCAATTTTTGAATGGATGGCTCACAATTAATCATGATGGATAGGTTCATTCAAAGGGGGGAGTGGGGTTGGTTTGAACCGGTCAAGGGTTGAGGGCTTCTCCATTTGGTTTGAACCATTGGGGTAATGCCACATTGTGCAACTTTTGCAAATAAGTCCCCTAACTTTGGGTATTTGCACAGACACATGAAATGATAAAAAATTTGTGGAAGAATTGGTCTTTGGTGTTTTGTAGGGTGAGAGGGTGTTGTGTGTTTTGCATGGGCTTAATTTATGGGGTATTTGGATTAAATTGGGGTTAAAATGGGATTAGTCAAAGTTGGTATCCCCAATTAAATTAAAATAAAATATCATGTGCTCTTAAATTAAATGGGGGCACATGGGGTCTCAATTGGGAGTGACACAAAGGTCATGAAAGGTGTAGACTTGGTGTCAGTCTTGGAACCTTTAATTGGTCCGGCTAAACGGGTTGAGTTGGTGTCTCAAAATTGATGGCAACGACACAAGTGCGCGACACAGGTTTAAATAACGGGTTTAGGTTATGGAAAGTTATGCAATTTAATTAGAGCACAAGGGATTATGATTTTGAGTGACAAAAAAGTCCAATGCCTAAGTTGGCGTGTCAAGTCTAGAATGCAATAATTTATTGGAAGTTATGGGCTCATGTTGGGCTCCGAATATTGTAACAAAAGTAGGGCACACCAAGGGTTTTATTAAAGAAACAAACATCAACAACCTTAATTCTAAATCTCAAATACCTGCTGCTAAACCAAAATTTTCTAACCCAAAACCAGACTATCTATAAAATAAATGAGGGGGTTTACAGTCATGCCAATTCAAGTCCAGTTAATCTTGTCATTTCGTGTAGCCGAGCAAAGCTGGATGAAATTGAGTAAAGCCAAGTCAAGTCAAGCCATCTGAAGCCATGTGAGTTCATGTCCAAATTTGGTCAAGTCTCGCATATCCAAGCAAAAGTCAGAAGTTTTGACAAAAAAATACGAAAAACCAAGAATTCCTAAAGAAAGTGCATGATCGACATACCGTCGGTACAGTCCAGTATACCGTCGGTACACCGATCCATAGATAGAAAAAATAGCAAGTAATAGATTAAAACAAATTGGAATACCTTAGGTATACTTAGTATACCGTCGGTATGTCGTTCCAAGTAGGCAAAAAGTTACTGAAAAATAAAGTTTCTTAAATCTGTATACCGACAGTACAGTCCAGTACACCGTTAGTATGCCGACCAAGACAAATATCTAACAATGTCTGCAAGATCGGTATATCATAGACACAACCTAGAACACCATCAGTATGCCAATTGGGTTCACACAAAAATATCTAGAAATCAAGTCGATTGAAATCGATATATCGTCGGTATATTGTAGTATACCGTCGGTATGCCGGTTTCCAAGAATAAACATGGTTAAGTCAAGTTTAATTTCTGGGACCCAAATCAAACCCAAAAAATTACCAGAACCAAGTCAAACAAGAAGTCAAGTCTAGGGTATGTCTCATATCAAAATATGGACTAAATCTCTTGGTCACAACTCCGGTAACATTTTCGTTACCGAATTACCAAAAAGGGACGGGACAAGATTCTACCAGAAATTAAAATTGAGACATTCACTTAGCTAAAAATTATGATATAAACAACTATATAAAAGTAAGTCTAATCTAAAAAGCAATAACCAAGCTCCAGGAATGTAAAATGACAGAAAGTAAAAGGAGTTCACAAAATCGGCAAGGTATACTTCCCTAAAGCGATCTCTCAGCTTAAACCTTCTAATCCATCACAACAAAGGGGTTCAAAAATCACACACCAAGTCTCAAGACCACACTTCTAAGTTCGAGAGAAAATGAAGAAAAGGGGAGAGAGAAAGAGAAAGAAGAAAATAAAATATCTCGAGTACTATTTATAGAGAAAATATCTCAAAAATATCTCAAAAGTGAAATAAATAACTGTCGGGCAGTATATCATCGGTATACTGTAGTATACTGTCGGTATATCAGTCAAGTTGTGAATTTTCAATTTTAAGAATTTCTGGACTTCCTCGAGATCCAATAAAATGCAATAACTAGCACAAAAATACATATTCGCCTAAAATACGAATACTATGAGACGAATCTCACAACTCTCCCCTCTATAGAAAAATTTTGTCCTCAAAAATTCCATAAGTATCCAAAAAAATTATTAACAAGAAAATCTAAGAAAGCCAGCTAAAAACCGAAAATAAGCAGTAAACTCATGTGAGCATGAAATTTCTTGGGCAACAACAAGAAATCAGAAAGTAAAAAATAATAGACATAACAGATAAACTAAAAATCAATCACATACACATGCTAAGATAGGACACAGGTATACGAATAAGTATACCTTCCAAGTCGAAGACAAATGGATCTCAAGTACGCATATCGTCCTTTTACTCCCACGTCGAGTCACAGTGAGTGATGCCTCTAAGCAACACGAACTAACCTTATAGTCCGGTTCTTGAGAACCTTCTCCTTCTGGTTCAAAATAGATATGGGCCTCTCCTCATATGATAGGTCGGTACCAACGACCAACTCAGAATGATCCAGGATATAGTTCGGGTCTGGAATATACATTATGAAGCGATGGTGGAAGAGCTAGTTGATAAGATATGTCTCCAACTCACTCGAGAATATTAAATGGGCCTATATATCTGGGACTAAGCTTTTTCCGTACTCCAAATATGATAAATCAACGGGTAGGCAAAATCCTCAAAAATACATGGTCGCTGATGATGCTGGCGATCCTGAGCCACTCTGAGATGCTCTCTGATCTGCCTGATCACTCCAACCGACTGAGAAATTATCTCTGGACCAAGCATATGCCTCCCTCCAATGTCATACCAAGCTAACGGTGATCTGTATCTCCTACCATACAAAGCCTCGAAGGGTACCATTTGAATGCTTATTTGGAAGCTATTATTATAGGAGAACTCTACTAAATGCAAGTGATCCTCCCAAGATCTACCGAAGTCAAGTATACAAGCTCGAAGCATATCCTCGAAAGTCTGAATAGTATGCTCCGACTGTCCATTTGTCTATTGATGGTAGGCTGAACTAACCTTTAACCTAGTACCCAGACTCTGTTGTAGGCTTTACTAGAAATAAGACGTAAACCGCGAATCTCTATCTAAAATTATGCTAACTGGTATACCATATAATCTGACTATTTGTCTCATGTACATCTCAACTAACTGCTCTGTAGACTGCCCCACTCTGTAAAAAAGAAAGTGAGTAACCTTCGTGAGTCGATCCACTATAACCCATATAGCATCTCTGCCAGATGGGGATCTAGGATGACCAGTCACAAAGTCCATAGTAATATGGTCCCACTTACACTCCGGAATCGGTAAAGACTGAAGTAGTCCTGCCAGTCTTTGATGCTCAGCCTTGACCTGCTGACAGACTAAACACCGAGAAATGAACCGAGCTATCTCCATCTTCTTAGCATTACACCAGAAGTGCTGACGAATATTATCATGCCCCAGTCCCAAAATATGTAGGACTAGGACACGTAAGCATGCCAGCCGCATGGATATGGCAACTCCAATATATGTAAACCAAAACCCATACGTGCACTGTAATGTGAATAAGAATTCACAAGTGGTATAAACTATCTCAAGTCACAAGCATAATCTAAATCTCATCCACAGAAAACATAAATAAATAAATAACCAATATCTATATAACTAGATATCAATATGAGGTATCTAAAGATGACAGTCGGATGGAAACAAATCCACTGCCGAACTAGAACATAAAATCAAACATAATATAAGTACAACAACTAACAATAACTGAGACTCGAAGAGAAGACCTACTCAAAAAATAAGTAGCAAGTCCGGATCTGCGCTCCTGCGAATACTCATGAACATCTACACCTCGAAAGGGACCAGGTCCTCAGAGGGACATAACAAGATACATAGAAGCATGCTAATAAATTACTGAAATAAACAACCAATGGGTCGCCTAACCGTCTAAGTAAATGCAGTTTAAGAACAACTTTTCCAACGCGTGGGCTATCTTGCTAAAATGGGATTGGCATGATTCTCTTAGAGATTCAGGGGCATAAAAAGCATGTCGTCTTTTGAACGGCAGAGGCCGCCTGATAGAATATAATATATAGTGGTCATCACGACCGCGCATCTCCGACGGAGCGTACGGGTTACACAAGAAAAGTACAATAGAGCCCACACGCCTTACTCTTTGTTCTTTTCATCCCATGCTCTAAGCATGTCATATCCATGATACGGTAATACCTCTAATAACTGCCAAGTCTACTAGCATACAAAGTTTCTAACAGCAGTTATCCCTAACGTACATCCCATACGTACAGGAGGCAAACCCTGCACGCAAGTTTGTGGTCTATATGAGACTCACACTCGTGTAATAACTGTGTCACGGCCAATGAAACCTAATGATGCCTCATGATAATGGGGCGGTCTCATAAACTAGGTCATATGCATAATAAAAATAGAATACGACGACACCGTTGTTGCACCCAAGTTTTCTTGGACGCGCAGTTTATATAGCAGTTAAAATAGATAAACTAAATGACAGAAATAAGATGCATGCAACATATGGAATATAAATTACAGTACCATGGCAAGGTATACTTGCCTGGCAAGAAGCTGCGTAGTACCAATAACCTGCTCCAGAAGTAGCACAGATCAATCCAATAGTCCTATATACATATAATATAACACAATACACATCAGCCATTACACTAGCACACATACAACCATAAATACACTGGACTCAGAGGGTACGCTAGGGGTGGCACTGGTCAACTAACATGGTCAAATGTGCATCTAATTACGAGGGTGTCCTATATTAAATGTTGTATCAAAAATTGGACAGTCCACTAACATGTGTCTAAGCCAGCACATTAATGTACACAAGGCAGTCAACTCACAAGTTCTTAGGGTCACTTGGTCAAACGTAAATACGCTGGCAAAATCTACAGTGTCCTAGGGTCGTACAACAAGTAAACACATATATAGTCATAACTATTACTAGCATATAATACATCCATATATATATATGGATATATATATATATATATCAATTTAATTATAATACGCGTATGTGTACGCATACAAGTCATTGGTTTCACCGACACGGTCTGATGTCAACTAATTAAACCTGTCTCGAAGTAATATGTTAAACCCTACGCTATTTACACTAACACACATAAAATGAAAGGAGAGGGGCCGGTTCAAAATTTGGGTTTAGCGTGCACGGTACGAGAATCGGGGGTTGACTGCTGCGGGTTGTTTTCGGCGAGGGTGACGAGTCTTCAATGACGACGATGATGACGATATTGATAATGATGACGAGGGTAATAATTATGGTAATTAGGTGATTGTGATGATGATTATGAGGTGATGGAAATAATGATGAGATGATGATGGTGAGATGATGAGGTGATGATGATGAGATGGTGAGATGATAATGGTGAGATGATGAGGTGATGATAATGAGGTTGCTAAGGGTGATGGTTAAGGGTGATAATGACTGGTGATTAGGTGATAATGGTGATGAGGATGATAGGGCTGATTGATAATTATGTTAATGGTGATGATGATTATAATGGTAATAGTGATGATAAAGGAGATGATGGGAGGTTGCTGGCCAGAGGTTGCCGGAGTCCGGCGGGGAGGAGAAGGCTGAGCAGGGAGAGGAATGAGGACAGGTATGGGAAGGAGCTGAAGTCAAAGTCGTCAAGGAGTGGATGGTGGTCGGGTTGAGGATACCAGGAAGGATAACAGGGAGATCGTGGCTTTCGGGATGGCCGAAGATGGGAGGAGGTTGTGAAGTTGCCAAGGGAAGGTTGCTGCGCTGCTGGTGGATGGCAGGGAGCGGGGTCGTGCTGTGCAGCGGTAGAGGTAGAAGAAAAGGGCGGTGGTGATGGTGGTAATGGTGGTGGTGTGCAAAGGCGGGGAGTCGGCTCCGTCGATTCGTCGACGGGGTACAGCGGTCGGAGGGGGAGACCGGTGTAGGCGAGCGGGAAGAAGAACGTGGAGGTGAGGAAGTCGACGAGGAGGACGAAGTCCAGTCGAGAAGGATCTGGTGGAGGGCATCAGTTGAGGCGGCTGCACGGGGCATCGTGGTCGAGTCCGGCGGGTCTCAGGCGTGGGCTCCGGCAGGGTCGGGAGGAAGAAGATGAAGAGGGAGATGGCAATAGTAGTGGTGGTGTTTTGTTCAGGCGAGGGCAGTGGAAGAAAAGGAGATGAGGAAGAGAGCAGGGAGAAGGAGGTAGTAGTTCAGGTCGGGTCCGACGGGTCTCCGGCGAGGCTCCGGTCGGTTCTGCGCAGGGAAGGGGAGGAGGTGATGAATAGAAAGGGAGGGTATAGTCGGCTAAGTAGGTTTGGATATTGTAATGTGGATAAAAACAATAGGGAAGGTGATTATTTATACGTATAAAATTTTGGGTTTTGTTGACCTAGGAAGGTGGGCTTTGGTCAACATCCTCTTGGGATGGGCTTGGCCTTACATAGGGATGTTTGGAGGGCTATAATTTGTATTGTTTAAAATGCAAGGCTAGGGTTAAATGAGGAGGTGATGGTGATTGCTACACACTACAAAAAATATGGAGAAAATTCACATGACCAAATAATGAAGGAAAAAAATAGGTTTCTTCATGTATTGTCCAATGGTGTGGATACCTCAATACGCTTTTGGCATAAAAGCGCCCAACAATTTAGAAAATTACACAAAGATTGAAATAGATTAAATTAATTAAAATTAATGCACAAGGTGTTATTGGATTAATTAGAAGTATATGGGACTAAAATTAGGTGGGACACAAGTGTCATGGACGTAGAGGGCTCAGAATAGAATATTATCATAACTTGGGTTGCATAAAATAGGTCAAGATTGTGTCTCCAATTTTGATTGGAACACACAAGGATACATAGTTAAATTTATTTAGAATTAAATACAAACGTCTGCGACGAATATTGTGCGACTAAAATGTAGCATAAGAGAGCATAATTATAAGTTACACAAAGGTCAGAATAGATGACTGGCATGTCTAGGACAATGATGTGAAATTTGTAGAAAGGCAATGGCTAGTGTAGTGCTCCAATTATCGAAGAAATGATAAGGTATACTAGGTGATATAAATATTGTATAATTAAATAAAATATCGTGTTCTATTTCTAATTGGATTCAACTAGCCCTAGTTTCTCTTTCTTAGCCAAGTAGGCCTAATTTTGGGTGCGGTGGTTTACAATTATCCTGATACATCTTTATCCCTCCTAGATACACTGAGTACTAAGAACTGTAGGCCTCTGACATAATCTCTTGCCGGATATCTCCTCTTAGCACACAAAGTCCCATCCTCATGAATGCTCAACTCTTATTTGTGTCCTAACTCACACTCTGCTCTGAGCTGCTGAAGTCTGATATCACTAGTCTTCTCTACTCTGATCCTCTCAACTATAGAAGACTGAACCTGCAAACTCGCCATAAAACTGATATTGCCAAGTAATACTACCTCAATACCCATATCTTGAAGATGCTCTAAAATGTGGCACCGCTCTGTCAAGAAGTAAGCTCCTTCTCTCCTGCTCAAGGCATCTGCTACGACATTGGCCTTCCCTGGATGAAAATAAAGGTCAAGATCATAGTCCGACAATAACTCGAGCCACCTTCTCTGATGCATGTTGAGTTCCTTCTTTATAAAAATATACCTCAAGCTATTATGGTCTGTGAAGATCTCTACTTGATCACTATATAGGTAAAGCCTTTAGAGCATAAGTGCAAACACTACAGCTGCCAACTCAAGATTATGCATCAGATAACTCTTCCCATGGTCTCGAAGCTGCCGAGACGTATATGCTATCACTCTACCAAACTGCATAAGGATACACCCTAATCTCACTCCTGAAGCATCACCATATACTGAGAACCCACCTGATCCCACTGGAAGTGTCATAATATGAGCCAAAATCAAACTTCTCTTGAGCTTTTTGAAAGATGTCTGACAAGCATTTGACCACTCAAAGCGCACATACTTACATGTCAACCGTGTCAAGGGTACAGAGATCCTCGCAAAATCTGCCACAAACTGCATGTAGTAACCTGTTAGGCCCAGGAAACTGTGCACATCTGAAGCTGTACGGGGTATTGGCCAACTTTCAATAGCCTCCACCTTCTTGGGATCCACCTTGATTCCTCCGCCATAAATGATATATCCCAAGAATGAGATACGATCAAGCCAGAACTCACACTTGCTGAACTTTGCGTACAGCTGTTGCTCTCGAAGAATCTGAAGAACTACTCGAAGATGTTGCTCATACTCTTCCTCACTCCGACTATAGACCAAGATATCGTCAATAAACATTCTCACAAACTAGTCTAAGTAAGGCATAAAGATGCTATTCATGAGAGACATAAATATAGCTGGTGCATTGGTCGCTCCAAATAGAATAACTAGGAACTCCCAATGGCCATATCTAGATTTGAATGTCATCTTGGGTATGTTCTACTCTCTGACTCTGATCTAATGATATCCTGACCGTAAATCGATCTTAGAAAATACAGTCGCCCCACTGAGTTGATCAAACAAGCCATCTATCATGGGCAAGGGATACTTGTTCTTAATGGTTGTTGTATTTAGTGTTCTATAATCAATAACTAAATACGATGAACCATCCTTCTTTTTAACAAGAAGTAACGGGGCTACCCAAGGCAATGCATTAGGTCTAATGAATCCCTTGGCTCTCAACTCCTCAATCATTCGGTACAAGATCTCCAACTCAGATGGTGATATCCTATAAATTCTCTCTGATATTGGATCTGCTTCCAGGATCAAATCAATCTAGAACTCTATGTCCCTAACTAGTGGTACACCTGGTAACTCATTGGGAAATACTCCAGGAAACTAATAAACTACCCTGGGAAACTGTGCCTCCTCGGTCTCCGCCATCATCAATGTAACCTCCGATGACTCTACTGCACCTCTCAAGAATGAGAACTCCTCCCTATCAGGTACACGAAAGATAACCATGCCACTATGGCAATCTACCATTGCATGTCTCGCACTCAACCAATCCATCCCAAGGACGATATCATAATCTCCCATAGGAAACTCTATCAGCCTCGTGATAAACTCTTCCCCACACACTATAACTCTATACGAGGGATATACTATCTACTCCCACGAGACCATTACCAGTAAGTATATTCAAACTTACAGGTAAGGACTCAGACTCCAATCCAACTCGTGTCGTTACTAAAGTGGGAGCAAACCGACTAAGTCTCGCAAACTCTGTCACATAACCGTCGATAGTACTGCTCTTCTGACTGAGGTTGTCAAAGCTCTGTTGAAGCTCGTATGCGCCATTACATTAAAATACCTCTCCTAAAACCTCTTAGTAAAAACTTTCCATAGAATCGATGCTATGAGGGAAACCTCATGCGATGCCTACCAGTCAAGAGCAAGTCCAACAACTGTAGCCTCACAACTGCTACAAGCTCTTTAGCCGGATTTTCTGCTACCTCCAAGATGGCCTCAGTGTCCTACAACCAATCATCGGATGAAATCGCGTCTTCGGTACCATAAAAGTATGGAGGACTAAGATGCCTGAAGCTGGTTGTAGAATTAGAGATCTGAGAACCACCTTGCTCCAATATTTTCTGGACCGACTAAGTGAGTATATCACTCTGGTGTTGCTAGGTCATCATAAAACCTCATAGGACATCCATCAATGCTAGGGAATACCCTCTGGCTGCTAGGGCTGAACTGGGTACACAGGTACTGCCTGCTGATCTGATACTACTGGCCGATCTGCCTCAGAATCTACTCTTGACTCTACCCCTGAATGCTGAGATTGTTCTCCAGAAATATGATGGGCTCCCGAATATTGACCCTCCTCGAGCTGCACTCGATCCATCTGGTCGATAGTAATAGGAACATTATCCCTGAAAGTTAAGGACACACGAGTCAATTGGAGAACATGATAGACCAACGAATAAGTAGATAACATGTCAAGAATCAGGGATGGAGATAAATGACTAGGGATCAAGAAGAACAATTTAGGATTGAGACATCTAGCAAAAGCAACAATCCCCATATATCTATAAAAACCAAAATAAATCTACTCAGACAGACATAATCCACTCAGATAGACCTGCATGGGCCACCACGAAAACTGTGTCATGTCTCAGATCCAGAATACTAGAGAATGGGGCTGACAAGGCCAGCTATGTATACTTATAGCACTCCGGTACGCTGGATATATGATAAAGCTGTAAGACATAAGGGGTCACTACTACAAACCATCAGTCAAGCCTAGGTCCAACAAACCCTAGTGTCTCAATCACAAGAATAACATAACTAATAATAAGATATAAGATTAGCTAAAATATAATAGAAAAGTATCCCAAACTTTAATATACAGATGATCATAATTCTAGTAAAGACAGAATGAATAAACTAGCCAGAATTTGAGTCATACATGATCAACCTTAGGATTTATCAATCATGCTAATGCCTATAGGCTAATTGATTAAACTAAAATATGAGCTAAACACATGCTCGATGTCTAAATGCCCATAAAATAGAATGTACATCAGGGTGAAAAAGTAAGAAAATTAACTTAAGCGATATGGTGCTCCTAGTGGCCACCATCCTCAGGAAAGTACAAAATATTCTCCGGTGCTACTACTGGATCTGGCCATACAAAACCTGTGGGGTCAGACCCCCAAATAGCAAGTACCATAAAGGAAGCCAATCTAGGAACTTAAACCAATAATACAAGCATTATAATTAGTGGAAAGTAAAGACTGAATGTAAAAGATCTCAGGATAATAAATACTGTAAAACCTGCAATAAGACATATCCGGATCTGATAATCAATAAGAAAATAACAAGTACTGAAAGTAAAGGTGATTATGTAAATCCTAGACTAACTGGTATCCATCAATCACAGCAATTCATGTAAGTACGGCTTGATACTTTAACTAACTAGGGTTATCACAATCCTTAATTACTAACTTTATAATGCAATACGATGCTAGAGTTCTTTCTGATCGCATGCCCCTGCAGTCCGTCCGGGATATCCATACACACAACCAATTGGATACTCCTCAAGATACACCACAATATAAACCACTGGATACTCCTCAAGATAACAGTATGAATAACCAGGACTGCATGCAAATTAAGAAAATTCCTAGCCATGTACTAAGTGAATCTCTAGTTATTTAACCCTTAGCAGTTTCTTATATAAATTCGGGTATGGCATTCTACCGAATCCATCCTAGATATGATACAGATAATTTAAGTTGTAATATTAATATAAACAGGTTTAATATATATTTTACATACAGACTTATGTATGCTACACAACAATCAAGCCACGTGAAACCAAGTGAAACCAGATAAAGCTAAGTAAAGCCATATAAATCCAGGTAAAGCCATGTGAAATCAGGTAAAGCCATCTACAACCATTTGAGGCCATGTCCAACCAGATAAAACTATATGAAACCAAGTCAAGCAATATCCGATGAAGCAATGTAAACTCATGCCAAGTCAAGTACAGTCAATCATGTCATCACGTGTAGCCGGGCAAAGCCGGGTAAAATTAAGTAAAGCCAAGTCTAGTCAAGTCATCTGAAGCCATGTGAGTTCATGTCCAAATCTGGTCAAGTTATTGCGTATCCAAGCAAAAGCCAGAAGTTTCAACAAAAATTTACAAAAAATAAAGAATTCCTAAAGAAAGTGCACAATCGGTATATCGTCGGTACAGTCCAGTACACCGTCGGTACACCAGTCCAGAGATAAAAAAATACTGCAAGTTCTAAATTCTAACAAATCAGTATATAATCGGTATACTGTCGTATACCTTCAGTATACCGTTCCAAGTAGGCAAAAAGTTACTGGAAAATAAAGTTCCATAAATCGGTATACCGTCGGCACAGTCCAGTACACCGTCGATTGCTGGCCAAGACAAATATCTAACAATGTCGGCAAGATCGGTATACAGTCGGCACAATCCAGTACACCATCGGTATGCCGATAGTGTTCACACGAAATATCTAGAAATTAAGTCGGTTGAAATCGGTATACCGTCGGTATGCCGATTTCTAAGAATAAATATGGTTAAGTCAAGTTTGATTTTCGGGACCCAAATTAAATCTCAAAAATTACCAGAATCAAGTATAAAAAGAAGTCAAGTCTAGGGTAAGTCTTATATCATAATATGGACTAAATCTCACCGTCACAACTCCGGTACCATTTTCGTATCCGAATTACCAAAAAGGGGCGGGATAAGATTCTGCCAGAAATTAAAACCTAGACGGTCAGTAGGCTAGAAATCATGATATAAATAACTATAGAAAATCAAGTCTAAGCTAAAAATTAATAACCAAGATCCAAGAAAATAAAATGACATAAAGTAAAAGGAGTTCACGAAATCGGCAAGGTGTACTTGCCTAAAGCGAGCTCCCAGCCTAAACCTTCTAATCCACCACCATGAAGGGGTTCAGAAACCATACTCCGGGTCTAAAGACCATGCTTCCAAGCTCAAGAGAAAATAAAGAAAAGAGGAGAGAGAAAGAGAAGGAAGAAAATAAAATATATCGAGTACTATTTATAGCAAAAATATCTCGAAAGTGAAACAAATATCTGTCGGACAGTATACCGTCGGTATACTGTAGTATACCGTCGACATACTGTAGTATATCGTCAGTATACCAGTCAAGTAGTAAAGTTTCAATTTTGAAAATTTATAGGCTTCCTCGAGATCCAATAAAATGCAATAACTAGCATAAAAATATGTATCCGCATAAAATACGAATACTGTGAGACGAGTCTCACAGTTCCACAGCCAAAATCTTCTTTTTATTCATTCATGTCACTCCCCGTTCCCAAATATACGTATTTGGAGCGTATTATTTTTCTTGATTGCATGTTTTGTATATTGCATGAGACTAAACTCATTCGTTCGTTTATCTTGGTTCATGGTTTAATTATTGGGTTGGTTTAATCATGGGTTCTCTATGGTCTAAATCTCAAACCTCTATGTATATAAACCAAACCTCACTCTCTCTCTCTTCAATGCTTCATTTTTTCTCTCTCTCTTGTATTTTCTTTCTCCAAGTCTTAGGCAAGTACACCTTTTATTAGAAATGAAAAAACCCTCCATATTATTGGTTTATTATGTTTGTTATGTGTTTCTAACCACTTTTAATCTTTAGAATTTTTAGTTTTGATGGGTGAATTTAAGTAGATATATATTTGAAGTTTAAGGTTTTTATGTGTTCTATTTATTTTTTGTGGTTTTGATCTATAAAAATATGGTATTTTAGAAAATTGATTAGGAGTTAAAATACAGTTTTTATGAAGAAAATATTTTTTGAATTTTTTTGAGCTTTTTCGCCATAGATAAACTTGCTGTCTGGAGAAGACGAAGTTCTCATACGGCCAGCACAATATGCGGCTGAGACTTCTATGCGACATGATCCTTATGTGGCCTAGACTATTTGCCGCATAACCAACCAGCATGCGTCCATATTGTTGGATGCATGACTAACCACTACACAAAGTATTCTAGAGCTAAGTAACATGACTCCTTGTGTTTTGTTCGCTAGATGTATAAGAAATTTGCTAAGTCCAAAGAGAAATATACGGCCAAGTGACTTATGCGGCAAGCAGTGTATGCGGCCACCTTCCTTGGACGCATGATTATGTAATTTTGTCCTTTCTCTCTGACACACTTTATTACATATCACATCAGTCACATCAATCTTTATGTTACTTCACTGACACTTCATTATTGTTCGTCACTTCTATACTTGTGCCAAGGAGTAGACTTTAAACCTGAGCATGCGGCCTAGAGACGTATGCGTCCAGGATTTCATATGTGACCTAGAGACATATCTAGGATCGTGTAGCAACCTAGAGGGGGTGAATAGAGTAAATATGTGTGCAGCAGAAAATAATCACCAATTTGGAATTCTAAGTTACAGACTAACTTATAAACTGTAGTAACAGATTTTGAAAAGAATAAGCAGTGTATAAGTAAGGTTCAGAAAAGCAAACTCAAACACAGAGAATTTTATCTTGGTTTTTCTCGTGGATGACTAGTCCAGGCTCAAGAACTCTTGCTCAGTATTAATCCATTATTTGTGAAATAAGGTACACAGTCACCTTTGATCTGAAGAGCATGCCAACTTCTTACAACACAGGCTTTGATCCGAAGATCTCGCGACTTTAGACAGAAATTAAAAAATAACTTTTTAACCAACCTTGTATAACTTGACTAAACTTCTAATTGGAACAACACTTGGACACTTATAAGGAAAGAGAGTTGTCTTAAGATCTAAGAAAGATAAGGATCTTTATAGGAATAGTGAATATGAAGAATGATTGAGTTTATATGGAAATTAGGATTTTTTCTTTATTTATAGGATTTTTTTTAGATAGAGTTTGGGCCGATGCATAACGTTCAAAATTTTGAACGTTGGGAGCCTGGTCTTCAAGACGAGTCTGACTAGGAAATCAGTTTTTGAGTAACCTAGTTCGGACCGAGTTCGGGTAGAACTCATGCCAAGTTCGGTTTGGTCTATTTCAGACTGTTCTGACTTGAGTTTGAGTTTAGGCTCGAATCCAAACTAATTTCTGGTTAGGTAGGCTTATGTTTGAGGGGACTTGGATACAGGCTCAATCTAGATGCCAAAATTTTGTTTTGACTCACATAAGTCCTTCGACTCAATAAAATAAAAAATTACATAAAAAAACATAAAATAAATCCAAACATAATCATCTGTAGTCGTAGCTTGTGGCAAAGTGATGCACCTTCTTCTTCTCAGATCCATCAGAGTTGCAATGTATCGACTCGTAGTTTGGATCGATTATTAAAATCAATTTGACCATGACCAGATGGGCCAACAATCTCTCCTATTTTGATAATTGATAAAACTGCGACAGATATGACAACTAAGATTATTAATGATCAATGACTCCACCGCAATAATAGCTTATAATGGTTGTTATGTGGTTATTATGTGTGTATCATCGATGTCTCCCCCATTATCATTTGATCAAAATGGTAACTTTTCCCCGTAATAATGGAGACAAGGAAAACAAAAGTGAAGTAGATACAACACAATATCAAGAAAGCATTTAATAAAGCGTTAAAATTTAGTTTGCAACAGACATCAATTTGAACGTTTATCAAAATAAAGCATTTAATAAAAGTCTTATTACTAAACTAAAGTAGCATAACTGAAATAATATAAGAAAAATATGAACATCTCAAAAAAAATTTGAACACTAAATGCTAAGGTAATGATCTCTATACTACTACTGATCATCATCACTAGTCTCTGCCAAACGGTTGGGATCATAAAAAGTAGCAATAGGATCAAAGTATCGCTGAGCGTCGTGATCATCTATGTGATAGCTTAAGATGGATGGGCCATGAACCATGAGAATCGGTCTGCTTCCAGGGTATTGAGAGAAGCTGTAAGACATATCCAGAACAAAGTTGGATATAGCTTGAGCCTGGAGAGTGGTTTGATGATCCATGGTACGATAGCATCATCCTCTAATCTGTGACGATCGTCCAGCAGCCAAAAGTGATCCTGGAGAATAGTGTGGAGATACTCAAGAGTAATGGGTGAAGCAAGTGAGGTAGCAACATTAGGAAGTGGTGCAGATAGGCCAGCACCAGAGGTCGCATCAATATGTGGAACAGGTAGAAGAGCAGGGTCAGTCCTACGGGAAGTAAAGAGGTAGGAAGGCTCTACTAGATAAGGACATTCATCCAAAAGAAATGTCAAAGTGTTAAAATATGATCGGTAAGTACATAGCGTACAACAAATTTTGCCTGTTCTTATATCCCCGAACCAATTCTTAATAATAGTCTTTAGAAAGCTAAATTGAATCCCAAAGTGGAGATGGTAGATATCACACAGTTTTAAGTTTGTGATATCATCAGTGGAGGATTTCTTGGGAATGATCACATAGAAAATAATACGATATAAGTCATAAAACCATTTGTTAAGGTGTTTGGCTTTAAGCTTACCCTGGAAATGAGGGATAGAAGCGCAAAGGGAATCCTTAAAGGAGTCTAAAGTCGTGCCTTTGGGAAACATAAATTTGGTAATGTCGATAAGGGGTTCACCATCGTTTGGAATATGAGGTATTTCTCCTAAGTTGTCAGCATCAAATTTAATGTTTATCCCTCCAACAAGAGAATGAATAGAATCATCTTCAAAGATTAGACTACAGTAAAATATTCAGATAGCATTGATATAGATTGGAAATCTAGAAATAACTAATTCATCCAATCCCAAAGTTCGTAAAGTAGGCAGATACGCCAAAAATAAGGTAAAATTAATAGGGTTTCCAGGACAAACAGTTCAAGTAACAAAATTATCAAACCATTCTATAGATTATCTAATAGATAAAAATAGGAATCCATCATAGTCACCCTCACCGGGCATTGATGGACTGAACAAGGAGTGGGATATATCTTCCTGAATATTAGAAGATAATGCATCCCCAATAACTTTTCTTTTCTTTTCTTAAATAACTTAGTAGCCATTTAAAAAAAAGGAGAGATGATTATACCTGAAATAGATAGAGAATATGAATGAGAACCTTCATAAACACCAATATCCAAGATTTAGAGAGATGAAAGATCCTGAGGACAGAGAACCAGAAAGTTAGGGTTTGAAAATTTTGGGTTCTAAGGAGGAATAAGATGGAAGGGAGGCTATTATTTTAGTTAGATTAGGTTATGATAAAAAGTAGCCAACATATAAGGAGTTGAGTTTTGTTCAAATTTTGAAACAGAGGTAACCGAGTTTGGTCTGACCTCTGTCTGAATTCGGTTTTTTTAAACCATAATTTAATTTGAAACTCAATTCTTTATAAATGTGTAGGTCAATTTTCTAAGTCTAGAGTTGAGGGTTTTGGCTTCAATACTATAATTTATTGAAATTATTTATTACTCTATATTCCATATTGTATTCATCATCTCAGGTTTAGCTGTAGGAGCCGAATCTCAGCTAGCGGGGGTCCGAAGACACTTAAGTACCATGTCGATTAAGGCTATTTATACCTCTTTGACAGAAGGGCCCTTTTGGCTGTACCCAAAATAATTTTTACATTTATAGAAATGTAAAGTGGTAAATAAAATAAATAAGTTATGTAGAATCGGAGTCCAAAATTCCTAATTCTGGCGAATAAAATTGAAGCGATCTCCAGCTAAGGGTTTAGTGAAAATGTCAGCAAGTTGATGTTCTATGTCAATGAATTCTAAATATATATTACCGTTCAGTTGATGATATCTTAAAAAGTGGTGTCTAACCTCAATATGTTTAGTGCGTGAATGACATATTGGATTCTTAATGAGATTTATAGTGCTAGTGTTATCACAAAAGATGGAAATATTCTTAAAGGATAAATTATAGTCTTCTAAAGTTTGTCTCATCCACAAAATTTGAGCACAATAACATCCTACGGTGATATACTCAGCCTCAGTAGTCGATAATGCAATAGAATTTTTTTTCTTAGAAAACCAAGAAACTAAAGACTTTTCCAAGATATGACATGTACCGCTAGTACTCTTACGACCGACCTTGCATTCAGCAAAATCAGCATCTAAATAACTAATAAGGTCAAATGATTTAGTTTTGGAATACCATAACCCTGCCATCTTAGTACCTTTAAGGTATCTAAGGATACGCTTAACTGCACATACATATTATTCCTTAGGATTAGCCTGATATTTAGCAAATAAGCATACAGAAAACATAATATCTGGACGACTAGTAGTTAAGTATAACAGACTACCAATCATACCTCGATACTTACTTATATCTGAAGGTTTTTTATTTTCATCAAGATCAAGTTTCGTTGATGTTGCCATTAGAGTTCCAATAGATTTTGTGTTGTCCATATCGAACTTCTTTAGCACATTCTTTGTGTACTTTGATTGATTGATGAATATTCCCCTGAGAAATCTTCTTGATTTGTAATTTAAGGAAGAAAGTGAGTTCTTCCTTCTATATACACTTAGCAAACTCGTTGAATAACATCTCATTTGGAGATCCAAAAATAATATCATTTGCATAAATTTGCACTAATAAGAGATTGTATCATCAGATTTTATAAATAAGGTAGTATCAACTTTTCATTTAGAAAAATAATTTTCAAGTAGGAATGAGCTAAGGCGCTCATACCAAGCACGAGGGATTTTTTGAATCCATATAAAGCCTTTCTAAGCTTGAAAACATGATTAGAAAATTTAAAATCTTCAAAATTAGGGGGTTGTTCAAGAAAAACTTCCACTTTTATAACACCATTTAATAAAGTACTTTTAACATCCATTTGAAATAATTTAAAGTTATGAAAACTTGCAATAGCATAAAGCATGTGAAAAACCCATTTGGTACCAATGACTGGATAATCATTTGGTCTGGGATGAGTTCCCAAACTTGATTCCATTTATTTTGGTTGAGTTCCTCTTGCATTGTAGAAATCTAAAACTCATCATCAAAAGCTTCTAAAATATTTTTAGGTTCTATTTTAGAAATAAAAGCAATATTTTTAATAACATCTCTAGTTGTAGAGCGAGTACTTACACCTTTCGATATCTCACCAATTACCAAGTTCTCTGGATGGTTGGTTGAGAATTTTAATCTTTTAGGTAAGCTGTCCAGATAACTTATTTCAGTTTAATCTTCAGGGGTCCTTTTGGAGGTTATCCTGATATCTTCATTATCACTATCACTTGCTACTTGACTGTTAAGCTCATCAAAAGTAACATTAATCTATTCTTCAACAGTCAATTAGTTTTTATTAAAAAAATTTAAAATATTTACTCTTTGCTGCATAACCAAGAAAAATAACTTCATCAATATTGGAATCAAATTTACCTAAGTTGTCCTTAGTATTCAAGATAAAACATATGCAGCCAAATACTTTAAAAAAACTGATGGTAGGAATTCTATTAAACCAAAGCTCATAGGGAGTCTTCTTCGATATAGGTCGAATAAGAATCATATTCAAAATATGACATGTTATATTGACAGCCTCAGCCCAAAAATAGTTTGAAAGGTTATAATAATTTAACATGACTCTAGCCATATCCCCAAGATTTTTGTTCTTTCGCTCCATAACATAATTTTGTTGAGGAGTTCAAGGACAATAAAATTCATGCACAAATCCATTTGAATCACAAAAAGTTTTGAAATCAGAATTTTTGAATTTGCCTTCATATTTACTTTGAATACGAGTAATCATGAAATCTTTTTTGTTTTGTACATTTTTGTAAAATATAATAAATTCTAAAAAAGTATCATTTTTATTTGCTAAAAAATAAACCCAAGTATATCTAGAAAAGTCATCAACAATCATATAGGCATAAAGCTTACCGCCAAGACTAGCGACTCTGGTAGTACAAACAACTTCATATACAAAAGTTGAAGAGGTTTAGAAGTATTTACAGCGTTTATTGATTTAAAAGAAGATCTTGTCACCTTGTTCTTTTCACATTCAGCATAGACCATATCTTTTTTAAAAGAAATTTCAGGTAAACCTCTTACCAATTTCTTTGAAGATAGTCTGGCTATAGTGTCCATATTTGCATGTCCAATGCGCATATGCCACAACCAGCTTTCATCTTTGGTTGCATATAAGAATCTTTCTGAATTGTTAGTAATTTTCAAAAGATAGAAAATATATATATTATCTTCTCTTATTCTCTCATAAGTTATCTTACCAGCAGATTTATCATAAATAAAATATTTGTCTTTCACAAAATTAATGTCATAACCATGGTCAGCCAATTGACTAATGCTAAGTGGGTTATGTTTTAATTCTATTACTAAATATACACCTTTAATAATAGGGGAAGGATAAATACCTACATTTCTATTACCTATAATATGTCCTTTTAGATTATTGTCGAAGGAGACGTATCCTTCTTTCTTCGTTGATAGAGTTGCAAATAGATTTGCATCACCGGTCATAAGACGTGAGCAACTGCTATCGAGAATCTATTTACATCTAGTATGAGAGGAAAGGTCCATCTACAACAAAAGTTAAAGATGTAACCTTTGGTACCCACTTTCCTGAGGGTCCGGATATGTTAGTTTTTTGAACCCAGATATATACATGCATATCAATTAATTTTATAATTCTACATTATCATAATTCGTGTCCTTTAGTATCACAATAGTGACATGTAGTAGATGTGTTGATACTAGGTGCAGAGGCATGATGTATATATGAGGAAGTATGATATGATTTACGTGGATACTTGTAATAGAATCCATGATTAGAAGGTTTGGCCTTCTTGGGCTATGTCTGGTGAGTGTTCTTGGGCCTTGTGTGACACGTGTTAGATTGGGAAGCAGTCTATACAGGCTATTTTTCTAATCTAATTTCTAAATTTTTGGAAGTGTCATATAACTCAGTATACCTAGTAGTTAAAGCATCAATTCTGATAAGTGCATTACTACTCTTTTTCTTCTCTATTTCATAATCTTCTTTAAGCTCGATATAATTATTATCATGTTGTTTATTTCCAAGAAGTGCTTCATGTAAGTTCAATCTAACTAAAGCTAATTCATCTGAATCATTTGGAGATTGTGTTTTTCTGATCTCATCTAGGAATGTGGACAATCTATCAATCTCAAGTTTGTGTGCCTTGAGTTCCTTCTTCGAGTTCTTGTATTTATTAAGTAGTACTTTGTGATCATCTAGAATGTCACTAAAGGCATCACCTAGTTTATCAAATATAAAGTCATCATATAGGGGTTCGTAGATACCTGATCGAATGCCATTAAACAAATATTTGCCGAGTTGTGAGAATTCTCTTCTTCTTCAGAATTGCTTGATTTGCTTTCACACAATATGCTTGTATTATCGCTAGCTTCTTCTTTGTTCCTGCACTCATGAGTGGCTTCAAGAAGTTTTCGAATTTTATATGAGGTTGTACAAGAAGAAATGCGATTGAATTCTTTTTTGTCTAAAGCATTGTAAAGAGCATTCATTATTTTTGCATCAAAACTGGCTGGCCTCTTCTATTCTTTCGTGTAATCATAATAGGGTTTGTTAACTAAATTGGAAGTAAAAGAAGAAATGATAGTAGGCTTTCTATAACCCTCAATAACATTTGTCCATACATCAAAACCAAATAATTTTAAATAAAAACTCATCCATGTCTTTCAATAATTATAATTAGATCCGTTAAATAGTGGAGGATCATCTATGGATTGGCCTACTCTAGTAAAGCTAGATTTTATGTTATCCATGTGTATTCTAGAGTGTGTAAACTAAGCATAGTTTAAAAAAGAACCTACTCTGATAATAATTGTAGGATCGTGTAGCAACTCTAGAGGGGGGTGAGTAGAGTAAATGCATGTGCAGCAAAAAATAACCACTAATTTAGATTTCTACGTTATAGGCTAACTTATAAACTGCAGTAACAGATATTTAAATGATAATAAGCAGTGTATAAGTAAGGTTCAGAATAGAAAACTCAAATACGGAGAATTTTATCCTAGTTTTCCTCGTAGAGGACTAGTCCAGGCCCGAGAACTCTTGTTCGATGTTAATCCACTATTTATGAAATAGGGTACACACGCGCCTTTGATCTGAAGAGGACACAAACTTTTTATAACACGAGCTTTGAGCCGAAGAACTCGCAACTTCATATAGGAATTAAAAATAGCTTTTTAACCAAGCTTGTACAACTCGACTCAACTTCTAATCAGAACAGCACTTGGGCACTTTGAAGGAAATAGAGTTGTCTTGAGATCTAAGAAAGATAAGGTTTTTTATAAGAATAAAGAAGATGAAGAATGATTGAGTTTATATGGGAATGGGGAAATTCTCCTCTATTTATAGGATTTTGTAGACAAAGTTCAGGCCGAGTTCAGATGCATAACATTCAAAATTTATAACGTTGGGAGCCTGGTCTTCAGAAGATGAGTCTAACTAAAAAGTCAATTTTTTAGTACCTGAGTTCGGATCGAGTTCGGACCGAGTTCAGGCAGAACTCGTGTCGAGTTTGGTTTGGTCTGTTCAGACTGTTCTGACTTGAGTTTGAGTTTAGGCTCGAATCCAAACAAATTTCTGGTTGGGTAGGCTTATATTTGAGTAAACTTGGATACAGGAACAATCTAGATACCAAAATTTTGTTCTGACTCACATAAGTCCTTAGACTTAATAAAATAAAAAATTATATAATAAAATATAAAAGAAATCCAAACATAATTATCTGTAGTCGTAGCTTGTGGCGAAGTGATGCACCTTCTTCTTCTCAAATCTATCAGAGTTGCAATGTATCAACTCATAGTTTGGATCGATTATTAAAATCGGTTTGACCATGACTAGATGGGCCAACAACATAAGCGGCCAGGACTTCATATGCTGCCTAGAGACATATGCGGCCTGGACTTCATATGCGACCTAGAGACCCATGCGGCCTTGATTATTTTGATTGATTATTTTCTTATTCATTTACGATCTATAATTAGGTTAATGCTTGTGTTATGATTCTAAGGAAGAATGGATTTAGTAACCAGACCTCTTGTTAGACATGACCATGAGATAAGATTGGCTATGAACATGGTATGAGTTGAACTGAGATTTTAGCAAGAACCAGACTAAGTGGATAGTGACTAACCGGCTATTTGCATGACATAACAAATCATGTTACAATATGATCTTGATTTCATATGACCCAATGTATAATTAGTAATTAGGCTCGAATACTGTATCCGTGCAAATACAAATTATTGCCTGAAAGTGTATATGATCGGATGTGCATCGAGGTACGACATATCGTGTCACGTGTTAAGTGATTTATATTTGGATTGTGCATCGAGAATGCCTCCAAATTCCTTAATGAATGATATTATAAATATATATTATTTCCTCTAGCACGAGCATAATATGCGAGTCAACTACAAAGTATGGCTAGGATATTGATTGGCTGAATGTTGCATACACGTTCGGGTGAATCCAGATCGAACTTTCATGGATTCGTATATAGCATTTCCGTACTTTGTACGACATCTTAAGAAAAATTCTCATATGACCATGACTTGTGATTTTGAACACAATATATGGCTAATTAGGTAACTAAAAATGGTAGTAACATTTGGAGGAAACAGTATCCCGAGATCATGCCAACGAACCTTCCCACAGAGATTTATTCCAAGTGCGTTGTGGGCTGGCCACCACAGATACTGTATATCATCTGCCTTAGTGGAGTGCAATATCAGACCCATTATAAATAACGTCGAGCCATTGTCTCCCTATATGAGCACTGGAACCGTTAATACAGTATTTTAGCGTAATGGCCCTATAATGAACTGGTGCATCATGAAGTGCCTGTATATTCCTTATTTGCCTTTGTTAGCTCGTGTTCGGCAATGGCATGATCTGAGGATACCTATTATTCATTATTTCTGAGATAACCTCAGACTCCATAAATATTAAGTCGTACAAGCAATTGGTCGATATAAGAAAATGGACTTGGTATGATTGTATTATTCGGTTATTAGCCTAGGGAGATGGACTATCATAGTATGATGGTTCAACCCTTATCCTTGTTTGGTTATAGGGTTGGGCCTTTGTGTTATGGTATGCCATGGACCTAAGTTACAACACTGAACCTATATATTATTATATAATTATTTCTTGGGTTTTTGTTTCTCTATTTAGTGCTTCATTTGTGGTACTTGCTATTTGGGATCTAACCCCACTGGTTTTACGTGACCAGATTTTGAGCCAACACCCGAGGATCCAGCGTACTATCTCCAAACTCATGGTGCATACCAAGAACATGGTTGCAGAGGATAACGAGTTATTTTTCTTCTTCCCTGCTCGTCATTGTATATTTACTTCTTTTGGGCGTTTAGCCACCGACACCTGTTAGCCGACACGTTTGGACATTAGTCTCCTTACATGATTGTATTAAATCATACTGCAGCTTATCACTGTCATGTACTTTTGATACACAGCTAGCTTCTTATTTTGTACAACTGGCCTCGAGAATATTTTGACAAAGCGTTTGGGATGCCTTATTGCTTTATCATATATGCTCTATGTTTATTATTTTTTTGTTTGAATGATTGAGACATAGAAGTTCTTTATCATAGGAGACTTGATTATAGCATGCACCCTTTTGTCTTATTAAAGTCGTAATCGCCGTACGATGTATAGTACCTTGTATGGGGTTACTGGCCATGTCCATCTCTGTATTCTGGTATTGTGGCATGAAAATTACTATCACTTTTTAACTCCAAACAACCCTCCAAATTCAGAATACATTTAGCCATATATATCCAAAATTTAGCAGGGTTGCACCTACTTCAACAATAATTTGTACCACCAAAATAGCAGGTAATAGCCTCAAGTTATGCACAAAAATCCTTCTTCTATCTCTTATATTTTATTCATATATCTTTCCATATTTTTCCTAGGTGTTTAACTCCCTCAAACCTCTGTCACACGACAAAGTGTCCAGAATAGGGTGTTGTCCACGAATTTGATGTAAAGAATTGGGTGTGCACATCAAACCAATTAGTAAAATGCTACCAAACCTTTTCCATTGCATACCTCTATCAATTTACGTTAATTTGATATATGGTTTTATATATTTTGCTTTCCTTTACCCTTCTGTACAGACGTTCTCTGACAAGGGCGCAGACAGTGTCTTTAGGGTGTGTGTTGCGTAGCACTAACGTTCACTCGTCGTAAATAGGTAAGTTCCTATGATTTTCTTTATTTTAAGATTTCTAACTTAGGGTAAAAATAGATACTTCACTCCTCTAGGTAGAAACCATAATATAAAATATGAGAAATCAATTTAAATGATGAAAAATATGAGTTTTACATAATGTTTCAATTATGTTCACTTTATTTGGTGCACATGTTCTCACATGTTACACTCACTTTTAATGCACGAAACTTTCTGAAAAATTTGCACATGTTACCCTCTAGCATAATCTATAATTATTTCATGTTAGAAATACGTTTAAAAATTATATGTCTTATTTTAATTAAATTCTACAATAATGACACGATTTTGTGCGCGATATTTTATGTGCAAAATGTTATCATTTATGTTTGAAATCTTCACAAACAGAACCTTAACTTCACCCCCAGCATGCCAATACTTTATTTTTTTTGTTAATTTTATGATAAAATATGTGGAACTAATTTTTTGTCACAAAAAATACTAAATTTTAGGATTGGAATTCAGTGCTAGAATGTGACAAATGCTATCATTTTATGTACAAATGTTTCCCAGAATGGCATAAAATTTTAGGAACATATTTAAAACTCATAACTCATACTAGAAAATATTTTATATTATGATTTTTGTGTCCCTAAATAGGTGTTCTTGACAGTTTAATTCAGCATGTACGTTAATACATGAAACTGTTAAAATTATCGTAGAACGTATGGCATAAAATGTATTAGTTTATATTTTAATTTGGACCATTTAGTAACATATGTTAACATATTTTAATAATTTACAAATAGTTAGTAACCTATAGGAGTAAACACATAGGGTTGGTTCTACCAAAATGAGCGGTGTAGATGTTGTCGCTCACTAGAACATATGTAGTCAACTTGACAAGTTAAAGAAATAAACCTAGCCAAACCTATCTATGTTTATGTCAAATACATGTGTTAGAATATTAAGATTAATAGCATTATGATTCATAACGTTAGTTGTTAGTTGACCGATATACCAAACTAAGTCCCTTTCTACATGTGAATCATAGTCTACATTATGTGTATATAGAAATAATATTATATAGTGTACAAAAATCTAGGATAGCTGGGTAATATTATATTATTAATTATATAGGTCTTGGACATCGATACAGACTCTGATTATTACTTTTAGTTCAGAAGTAAAGGCAAGTACAATTCTCTTATTGTTTTTAGTATATGATAGCTTCTATATTACATGTTTTAGTAGTGTTTACTTTATTCCTGACACGTATATTATACGGACTAGTACTGTAAGGATTCCTAATTAGAAGATATTGTCTTTCGTTCTATTGTTGTATTGTGATCATCGTATCCGTGTTTAGTCCGTGCATTATGATTTACGTGTATCAACATATCATGATTTGGATCCATTAGTATTAGTTGGGGCAAAAAAAATACTAATAGATGTGTGACCAATACCTTTAGAACCATATGGTAGTTCATGTTGATAGCTAGTCATATACCTCACGTGTGATTAGCCGGACCTGATACTCCGTGCTGCACCCAAGCCGGTCATATATCCATTAGCCTTTCAAAACACCTAGAGATAGAAGTCATATTCCATGCTTATCTTGATTTTATATTTTCTCTATTTACTACAACCTTGATTCTAGTTGTATTTATTTTATCATACCTGCCATATGTGATTCTCAGTTTTATTCTTTTATCGTATATTACATTTATTATATTCCTATTTTATAGTCTCTATCATTTACTTGGAACTGCTTTTATTGATTGTACTTTGCTCCAATCATGACTAGATGTTGATATATTAGGCGACAACATTGAGGACTGGTGTCCTACTTATTTCCGGGCATATGAGGGTTTAGCTAAAACCAGTCCTGTCCTTTAGGAGGGCCAGACAGAGATTACAATTGAGATCGCAGATGTGACTACTTAGTATAGCTTGTTAGATTTGTTATTATCGGATTTGTCTCTGATTCTCTACTCTTGGCATGTATATATTTATTTGGTTTGTACTTGTGACTGTCATACTTGACTCTATGACGTTCTGGGACATTATCTGTTTATTTCATTATCATATCGTGCTTTTAGATATTATGATTGAGTATTGTCATTACTATTTATATCATTATACTTCTTAAGGAGTTGGATATTATTTTGTGAGTCTGTTAGTTATATATAGATGACATGATACAGCATTATGCCACCGATGTTGCGGCGTAGGCTAAACGTATCCACCCACTTGAACCCGAATATCAGGGTGTGGGTTGTGACATCTATCTAGCCCTAGTGCTGCTTCTTCCCTTAGAGGCTTGTCGAAGCGAACCTCTTTCTGCTTTTGCTTGTCCATCGCAGGAGGCTGGGATGGACTTACTTTAGATACTACTGGAGCAATGGTTGGAGTTGGAAGATAAAAATTTTCCTGAGCCGGGTCGTAAGTGCGCAAGTAATTCTTGCCTAACCGGGTATCCTTGCTAAGGCTTTATCAGTTGAAGGAGTGACCATGTGACAGGATTTGGGCCTCTTTCCTTTAGACTTGGCAGTGGAAGGCGTTGCTTGCTATGTCAAGTCTTAGGCAATGCCTGGGTAAACCCACGTGACTTTGCCTCACAGTATGGTAAGAGGTACAAGTCCGGCTGCTCGGTCGCGAGCTGGTGGGAGGTTAACTACATCCATTATCGCTTTAGGGATCGGGACGACTCTATCCTAGGTTTCCATTACTGGAAAATCGTCGAACTGGCGGTATACCATGTTTGTAGTGACTATCTTGTCCTCAAAGTCAAGGTTGGGGGCCTTGGCATCGACCAACTACTGGATATATCTTTTCAACACATAGCAGTTTCATGTTGGATGGTAGATGTATCGGTGGTAGAGATAATACTTTGGGTCATAAACCTTGCCTGCCTCCTCAGGGCATCTGATATCGGGCAGCTTGAGTTGGTTTCCTTTCATCAACACATTGAAAATCTCAATGACATTATCGTCATTGAAGGAGTAAGTCTCCTTCGGCCTTGGTGCCTCTGCCGGCATCTGAATAGATATTAGCGAGCCTTTGGATACGTTGACCGTTAAGGCCTGCTTCCCTTTACCGTCATGGTCGTTGCTGTTGTTGTGGAGAGGACGCTTTTTCCTATCATCAACAGTAGGGATTTGTATCCCCAATAAATGAGCTTTTTTTGCATTTTTCTCTACGGTGTTATCGCAGATGATGAATGTCGTCCAGTCCTCGAATTGATCGAGGCTTATCCAGAGTCTTAATGCTGGTAGCAGGTTCTTTCTGCAGGTATCCATTAACACAGACTCAGGAGAACCGGGGGGTAACCTCAACGCTGCATATCGGTAGCATTATAGGTAGTCACGAGCAGACTCTTTTTCCCTTTGGGCGATAACCATGAGAGAGGACATAGTCATGTCCACTCCTCCGTCATAGAACTAGGAGAGGAAGAGGCACCAAAGGTCGTTGAAGAACAAAATGTAGTTGTTTAGGAGGCTACAAATCCATTCATAAGCTACCCCGGATAAGTTTCCGACAAACAGATTAGTGAGCAGGGCATCATCCCGCAGTAAATGTATAGTCAAAGAACTGAAGTAGTTCATATACTGATGTGGAGATATCTTCCTATCTGATTTGGAATATGGACTGTCGTTTGTACTTAGGTGGATATACCACATTATTCCACTCAGGAGGATAGGGTTGGCATATCCTGAGCTTTTAGAGCGCGTCTCGATTGTTCTTAGCGTCAACACAAGCACGAAGTTCCTTGATCGTCTCCTGAATGTCTTCTGATGGTGGAGGGGTAGATAATTATAGCAGGGAATAAAAAGCAACAACTAGTAGAGCAAGTGCTAGTGAGTTGGACTCCCCATTAGTCCTTGGATCCTGATTGGCTTGTACCAGAGTCCTAGGTGGTTGTGTGGCCATATTTTCCATGATCTCCAATATTGTCTGGGTCAAAGCCTGCATCAAGGCACTCATGGTCTGCATTATTTCCTCTAGAGCCTTGAGGCATTGGAGATCAATGGATCCCTCTTTATTATCACCTTCCACCATATATATTGTCATAACATGGGATGAGATGGACGGGACAGTAGACCTCTCGCTTTTCGCCTTTGATCCCTGAGTCATGATGTCCTCAGAGAAAGTCAATAATGTAGCATCCTCTTCTGACTCGGTGGAAATACTAACCCCAGCCCGTGATGGTGCTATGGTTTGTTGAGGGCGACTACCCCCAGGTGCGTCATTGTCGGTTCCTTGAGAATCACTGTCTCCAAGGAACAATAGATTATTATGAATTATAGGGAGATGACTACCCCCAGCTTGTAGCACCGACTATGTATCGGCCTCCATGGAGGAAGACTTTGTTCTTGAATAAGTTCCTTGAAACACCCCCATAGTAGGCACCGCTAGCTAGCTGCCTCGCAGTCTGTTCCTCGACACGTTGGTTGATACCGGGGGATTGGAGGGAGTTAACTTTGATTTCTTCCTCGTGGAAGGGAACTTCCAAGATAAGCAGTCGGAGGCAAATATTAACTTCTCATTGTCTTCTTGTTCTTACACTCGTTTTTCGAGATGCTGTCGGATGGGTGCAATGGGTTGCAGTCGCTGGAATGATGACTGCCTGGCGGTAGGTGTTGTCTTAGCATAGCAACAGTTGATAATAATGTTAGCACAAATGTTCCTAAAGAAGGACACTTTATTTTCGGAGGCGGTTTCTGTCACGCCCCGCTCCTAAAATACAACGAGTCAAATACGTAACTAACATCCCAGGCTATACGCCAAACAAATACACCTGTATCTGTATCGCAATTATTGCTTGTAAAGTTCTAGGATAAAGTATATGGTAATTCTAAATCAACAACAAGGTAAGAACTTAGTACATTCACAACATCAATCATTTTTATTTACATCTCACAAGTTTGTGTTCTGTCCTCAAAATATATTATACAAACTACTCACTAAATATACAACCACATGTCCATCTCCAATAAAAATTAATATATATATATATATATAATTTTACAGGAACATAAAATGAAGTTATGTGTCTACCCGCAACATCCCTTATTCTTTCGACTTACCCACATTATATAAGGGAAGAATCTCGTCTTCAGCCTCGCCTTCATCTAGTGAACAAAACTAGGTAATCAAAATAAGCAAGTCCTCAATTCAAGGAAGGTGAAACAAATAAAATAATATGATACTGAAGATCAAGTACAATGGAATCTAAATCGAATAAACTCTAAGTATAAGATATAATATGACTTTAAACTATCTTCTAAAGTGATCTAAATCTAGTGATAATTGTATCCAAACTATTCTTTAAATCCTAAAGTCACTAACACAATCATAATACAATTTTTTCTATAAGATGATGCAAAGTAGAGAACATGTTTGGATCTTACATTCGAGCATTATTTATGCAATAATCCCGTTACCAGGGATCGGATAGTGACAGGTTGGCACAGTGCTTAGTAGTCCGGTCACTCCTCTCGGAGAGAAAATTTATAAACTTTATTTAACACCAAATTTGACTTTTTTATCGAATTAGGGTAAACATCACGAGATTCATGAGTGTTAGGTAGGTAAGTGATCTAAGCATTCACCTGCTCTCAATGCAAGATCTTGCGAAGGAGATATAGGTAAAGACCAGTTTTGTTAATTATATTTTCAAGATTGTATACGATGTTATCCAAATTTTTCTCCCTGCCCAATGCTCTATTTATAATCACAATCAATCCTAAGTCCATTCTAATAATTAAAACTTCGTTTCTCGGCTCAATTATATATTCTTGATTTGTATTTCTGGAATACAGATATTACTTTGCAGAAATGCTTCCAACTATTAGAATAACATTAATTAATTTTCTATTCATGTTAATATCTCCTAATATAAGAATACAATCAACAGGGTATTCCAGAATCAATGAAACAAGATTTCATAATTATATCACTTAAGTATTTACCTGTCCATGTCTTTATGAGTCCAAGACTTAGACAGTTTACTTCTAAGTATTTCTATAGTTATCATAAATTTGTCCCTATTCGTTATGCAATTATCTAGGTTTAGGATTTTGTACGATACTAGATCGTTTAAGATTCAAAATTAGTTTTTCTTCCAAAATTCTCAAAATTTTGGACAGTCTCCTTTGTATTTTGATCTCCAAACACGGTAATAAAATATGACCCAGAGCAACTCTCCATAGAATTAACTTGGGTCAAAGACCCTTCGGTGGAACAATTCTACACCGGTACACACAATTAATATGATAGATAGGAAATATATAAAAGTACAAAATTAAGTTGTGCAAATTTCCAACACGTATCCCCTACGTTGCATAGTGCATAGCTCCTATCATATGAATCTTAATACCATCATATTATATATGGCTGGAAACCTTATTGAATCCTCTATATATTTTTTAGACATAACTGAAATTTGATAACTTTTAATAGGTCAAAACTGGTCTACAAAACAGTGTATAAAATATCTCATATTCCAATTCCAAAATTCTACAGCGATGGTGCACGACCAATAACTCCTATTATATACATCTAAAAGCTATTATATCATATATGGTTGGAAAGCTAATCTAATTTCTTACGATTCTTGTTTAGAATATTCTTGTTTTGACAAAGTTTAATGGGTCAAATCTACCCTACAAGAAAACTGTGTAATGGATTCCAAATTTTAATTCCAGAATTCTATACCTCGATTGCGATATCCATAACTCCTAATATATACATTCAAATACCATCATATCATATGTGGTTGAAAAGTTTTACTAATTTCCAACGATTTTCTTTTAGACATATTCTAATTTTGACTAGGTTTACTAGATCAAAACCAGCTCTAAAATATATTGCACAGTGGAAACCAATTCAGCACCTATATTTCTAATTCTAATTTATGTGCAAGCCTCCTATGGGTGTGTCAACTTAACAAATAATCCTTAGAATCATGTTCTAAATAACATATATTTAACTCAACATTAATCTAAAATATAAATTTTATTTTGAATAATAGCAATAAAACAAAAATGATATGAAAATATACAGTAAAATAAGAATTGTGTAGAGGGAATAAGGACTTGCATTAGTCCTTTATGATTCAGAATTTGTGAAGAGATGGAAAGGGGGTTTAGGATAGGTTAGGAAGGTTTGTAGGAAATATGGGTTGAAAGTAAAGAGTTAGAAGCTATGTAAGGAAAGAAGTAACTTGGTATTTATATAAATGTATTCCCTATATTAATAAACTATCAAACTTCTTATCTTTACTAGATATTTTAGGTTGTAAGGAGCACAACCAAAGGGATTGGACCACCCACTATAGTAAAGGGTTAAGTTATAAAGATAAATTGGTCATTTTTATGTAATATTATTTAGGGTTTTAATTAACTCAAATCATCTCCTAATCAAACTCACTCCTTTACACTAACCAAATCATAATCCATAAATTACAAGCACATAGGTGACAAGTTAACACCTCGAATAAAAATATATTAAATAATAAAAAAATTCTCGTAAAACTTATATTTTCATAATAATAATAATAATAATAATAATAAAAGTAAATTTTGAAACACAATTGTGACACTCTACCCATCTTAGAAAAATTTTGTCTTCGAAATTTAAAATAAAAGATAAAGTTTGTAAAATGATTGTCATAAATAATAAACTAAATATTTTACCCACCTTAGAGAAATAAAATAATCTTCTATACAATATTTTGAAACTTGTTTAAGAAAATTTTGAGCAAACAAGAGAATTCTTACATAGATAAAGGGTTTTTCAAATCTTCAGAGCTTTAAAACTTCAGAAAACATAAATGTTTCAATCAAGAAGAAAACATATAATCATATCCCTTTTCATTCTCATGTAAACACATTATAGTAAATTGACGTGTCACCATTCTATTGAGTGGCTACAAATAAGATACCATTTTGTAATTAAGATCTCATGGTTGCAGCTTTTGATATATTCCCATGAATATCTATATGATGAATGAAAGCAAGTTATGAATAACGTTATCAGGACAAATTTATTTTAATTTACAAACATAAATTAAACTCCATATTTTGAAACCTTATCTAAACTAGTTTATGAAAATAATTTTGAAACAAAACTCAGTTTTAACCTCAAGTATTAAGAATCGATCATATAAAATATGATCTTGATCCCCGTAATCTTATTAAACCCTGAATTGTGTATAAGTACTCACTGCCTTACTAGTCCAGATTGTTGCAATCTTGTTCGGATAGGTGTAGTAATTTATTGTTTCACAATCCAGTTGATTGGCTGCAATTATTGCCTCGCCAGATCAGTTATTAGAATACCAGGTCATTGACACATTTAAAAATAGATAATCTTTCATAGGAAATACAACCAGCAATTGAATTAATATAAACATGACTATTAAAATAATTTTTTTAATTTTTAAAGGTTTCTGCTAGAAAAATATTCAACATAGCTATCTTATTTGGTGGAGAGAATTATATAATAATATCCAAGATTAGATAAAGGAACAAGTTAAAGAATTAAATTAAGATGAGAGAATTATAAATAATTCAAGAAATCCAAATTTTTAAAGATCAAGAGTGAATGAATTCATCAAGAATGAAAAGCAAGATAAGATTCAGATATGCTTCTAAGCCTCAAAATATCCCATGAATTGACAATTAAAGTTCTTTTATTTTCTCTTTTCAAATTTTTTCTAACATAAAATAAGTTTACTAGTTTCTTTCTTCAAGATTGAAATAAAAAAATTCTTTATCCTCAATCTATGTTTACTACATAATTGTTCGAAGAAAACACCTATTATCTTAGTCAAAATATTTTATCTTTTAGACTGATTGGTCATTTATATCCACTATATCATTATCAACTATCCTCCTCAATTCGTCAGATACTGGTAGGACCCTTAATTCTTAGTCAGCCATATAAATGTATCATATTCGAAAGAATATGTATCTCCGAAATTTAAATAAGATTATTACTAAATAAGATAAAAACAAGTATGATACCTGATACTACTTTTCATGCTCCAACTGTGTTCAATAATCCATACTTTAATTAGGATAAGAGAAAGCATGACCATATTTCTTTTTTTTCTATCATAAGGACAGTTTAATAATCCGTACTTTAAATACCATCCATGAAAGTTTCTACAATTTCTCTTTATATGACCCTAATTCTTATAGAAATTTATATGATTAGAACCATTTATATTTCATCCATGTCTTCTTAGATTGTCCTTACATCTATTTCTTCGAAGAAGATGATCCAGTATCAAAATTTTACTTCCGACCACTGATTTTCAATAATTGTTTATCCCTTAAAATTCTTTCTTGACCTCAGGTTACCTTAGTTATTTTATAATATATTTGGCTTATATACAATATGTTGCCCTTAAGTTTCCATTTTAATCCTTCTCTAAGTCTATATTCATTGACTTTCTCAGTAGTTATCATGTAAGAAGTAAATCTTTTCAATCTAGTAAAATCATCTATATATATTCATCCACGGTATAAATTTTCTACTTTTAGGTAGATGAATCATTGTTATAATTTTCTCTTTGCCACTTTTTAGGATAAATCGATCTTCAAAGTTACTCTTAAGTTCTTCTCGAGATACTACTCTATTTGAGTCTTTTGGATGCTCTGTACTCAACCAATTTTCAACCACATCTTCCAAATGGATTTGAACTATTGCTATCACATATTTTGGAGCAATATTTGTACCTTTTAATGATTCTTTAGTTGTCGTCTTTATCCATAGTCCTCTTTCTGAAGAACTATCAGTTCCAAAAAATTTCTTTGGGTTAAGCTTCCTGAATTCTTCAATAGTTCCATTCTTCCATTGAGAAAGTTCTCTAAATTCCTCTAATACTGCAGCTAATATTATTTATGATGCACTAGCATGATGATTAATCATTCCTAAAATTGCTAAAATATGTGAAGCATATCTGATGTGCTTGCCTCTAACTAATTGTTAAAAGAGAACAGAGAATTATCGAATCATGGATAACATAAGATAGAGAATTTTAATAAAGTAATCAATATAAGACGATGTCAATATTTCCATAAAGAAAAAATAATTGACAATAGAATAATAGATCGAATGGTCAAATATAATAAATTTGCAGAACACAAAAAGATAAGACACTACAAAGATGCAGTTGGATAGATAAGTCATAATATATATATATATATATATATATATATATATATATATATATATATATATATATATGTCGTTATACAAAGGAACTACAACAGACGAAAATGATATCATATATCTATACTATGAATATATACTGACATGTTATACATATAACCTTACTGCATTACCCAATACTCATATCCTAAAGTTCATGCTAGACAGTTCCTAAGATGAAAGATCTTAGGGTCTAGAGCCTATGACTAAAATCAAATCAACTAATTTATAATCTCCAATAGGTTAGTCTATAATCCTTAGAACTTGTAATCCTAATAGGCTGGTGCTAGACCTGCATGGGCCACCAATAAAAGATGTGTCATGTCCCACTCCCAGAATATATTGATTACTTTATTAATTACTTAACTATAGGATAATTCTAAATCAACAACAAGGTAATATAAAATACACATGTATATGTATCTAACATCCCAGGCTACATGCCAAACAAATACACATGTATATGTATCACGATTGTCACCTGTAATGTTCTAGGATAAAGTATAGGATAATTCTAAATCAACAACAAGGTAAAAACTCAGTGCATTCACAATATCAATTATTTTTATTTACATCTCACAAGTTTGAGTTATATCTTCAAAAGATATTATACAAACTACTCAATAAATATACAACAACATGTTCATCTCCCATAAAAATTAATATACATATAATTATATAGGAACACAAAATAAAGTTATGTGTCTACCCGCAGCATCCTTTATTCTTCTGACTCGTCCACATTATATAAGAGAAGAATCTTATCTTCAGCCTGGCCATCATCTAGTGAACAAAACTAGGTCATCAAAGACATGCAAGTCCTCTATTCAAGGAATGTAAAATAAACAAAATAATATGAAACTGAAGATCAAGTAAAATGGAGTCTAAATCGAATAAACTCTAAGTACAAGATATAATATGACTTTGAACTAACTTCTAAAGTGGTCTTCATCTAGTAAAATAATTGTATCCAAACTATTCCTTAAATCCTAAAGTCACTAACACAATCACAATAAAACTTTTCCTATATGATGATGCAAAGTAGAGAACATGTTTTGATCTCACATTCGAGCATTATCTGTTACCAGGGATCGAGTGGTGGAAGGAAGGCATGGTACTTAGTTGTCCGGCCACTGCTCTCTGGGAGCAAATTTATAACTTTAATTAACAACAAATATGACTTTTTATCAAATTAGGGTAAACATCACAAGATTCATGAGCGTTAGGTAGGTAGGAAATCTAAGCATTCACCCGCTTTCAATGCAAGGCCTTATGAAGGAGATATAGGTAATGATCAGTTTTGTTAATTATATTGCCAAAATTTTATATGATTTGATCCAAACTGTTCTATCTCGCCTAATGCTCTATTCTACAATGACAATCAATCCTAAGTCCATTCTAATAATTAAAACTCTGTTTCCCGACTCAAGTATACATTCTTGATTTGTATTTCTGGAATACAGATATCACTTAGCAGAAATGCTTCCAAGTATTGGAATAACATCAATTAATTCTCTATACGTATTAATATCAAATAATACGAGAATACAATCAATAGGGTATTCCAGAATCAAGGAAACAAGAATTGATAATTATGTCGCTTATGTATTTACATGTCCATGTCCTTATGAGTCCAAGACTTAGACAGTTGATCTCTAAGTATTTCTAGAGTTATCACAAGTCTGTCTCTAATTGATATATAATTATATAGGTTTAGGGTTTTGTACGATACTACATCATTTAAGATTCAAAATTAGGCTATCTTCTCAAATTCTCAAAATTTTGGAGAGTCTCCTTTGTATTTCGAGCTCCAAACAAAGTAATATAATATAACCCCGAGAAAATATCCATAGAATTAACTTGGGTCAAAGCCCCTTCGGTGGAACAATTTTACACCGATCACACAATTAATATGATAGATAGGAAATGTATAAAAGTACAAAATTAAGTTGTACAAATTTCCAGAATGTATCCCTTACGTTGCACAATGCATAGATCCTATCATATGAATCAAAATACCATCAAATTATAAATAGTTGGAAAGAATATTGAATCATCTACGTTTTCTATTTAGACATAACTGAATTTTGACAAAGTTTAATAGGTCAAAACTGGTCTACAAAACACTATATAAAATGTCCCTGATTCCAATTCCAGAATTCTACATCGATGATGCACGGCTAATAACTCCTACTATATATACCCAAATTCTATCATATCATATACAGTTGGAAAACTTATCAAATTTTCTTAAATTTCCATTTAGATATATTCTGGTTTGGACAAAGTTTATCTGGCCAAATCTGCCCTACAAGAAAACTGTGTAATGGTTCCAGATTTAAATTCCAGAATTCTACACCTTGGTTGCAAGACCCATAACTTCTAATATATACACCCAAATACCATTATATCATATATGGTTGAAACGTTTATCAAATTTCCAATGATTTTTGTTTAGACATATTCTGATTTTGACCAGATTTACTAGATCAAAACCAGCTCTAAAAATTATTGCGCAGTGGAAACGAATTTAGCACCTATATTTTAATTTAATTCATGTCCAAGCCTTCTATGGGTATGTCAACTTAATAAATAATTCTTAGAATCATGTTCTAAACAACATATATTTAACTCAACGTTAATCTAAAATATAAACTTTATTTTGAATAATAGCAATAAAACAAGAATGATATAGAAAAATACACTAAAATGAGAATTGTGTAGAGGGAAGAAGGACTTGCCTTAGTCCTTTAGGATCTAGAATTTATGGAGAGATGGAAGGAGGGTTTATGATAGGTTAGGAAGGTTTGTAGGAAATATGGGTTGAAATTAAAGAGTTAGAAGCTATGTAAGGAAAGAAGTAACTTTGTATTTACATAAACTTATTCCTTATATTAATAAACTAACAACCTTATTATCTTTACTAGATATTTTAGGTTGTGAGGAGCACAACCCAAAGGGATTGGACCACCCTCGTGGTCGGCCACCCCCCTTGGCTTCCTAAGGAAGCTAAGGGTCAAGTTATAAGGGTAAATTGGTAATTTCTATGTAATATTGTTTAGGATTTTAATTAACTCAAATCATCTCCTAATCAAACTCACTTTACACTAATCAAACTATAATCCATAAATGACAAGCACATAGGTGACACCTCTAATCAAAATATATTGAAGATTTATGAAAAATAAATAAAAATATTATATTAAAATTTATGGAAACCCAAAAAATTATATTATTAAAATAATAATAAAATTCTCGTATAACTTATATTTCCATATAAATAATAATAATAATAAAAGTAAATTTTGAAACACAACTGTGACTGTTTCCCTCATCTTGTGTTTGTGACTTACCACGTCATGCAAATCGGATGAGAAAAGTTTACCTTTACACCCACTCCATGTGTGTGGTCAAACCGTGCGCATGGGTGTGAAAGTGAGGTTTGTCCTCCTTGACGTGGTTTCAGTACAAGAGCTGCACCCAGGTCGTTTGTGGAAGGTTTAATGTGAGACAGACCCACTTCATTCGTGCAGCCAGACTGGTCGCATGTGTCTGTCATCACAGTATTTGCTTCCTGGCTAGGTTACTGTGTATATGCCCACGTGGTTCGAGGAAGACTTTGGGAGCTATCCCACTTTCGGCGTATAAGCGCATGGGTCAGTCCGATACAACTTTCCATCTGCAGCGCGCATAACCATTAACGGTGCATGCTTCTGGTCGAACGTTGAACAGTTTCTTGAGCGCGCTTGGCTCGCATAGTCCAAGACTTCTATGAACTAGCTCACACTGGTGCATAGTACACAGAGTCTAAGTTATCCCCCTCTCCAGGAAGCTGGCACATGGAGTTGGAAATATGGGAAATTATGTCGAAGAAATAGGTCTTCTTCTCGCGGGACCCTCAAGCAGAGCTCGGGACATCTTCGTCTAGCGCATGTAGAGGTCTTTGTGTGCCTGGGACATGATGCGACTTAGGATTTCTTCTGCCCATCCTACTGAGAACGCATAGGTTCTTAGGAGGCCCAGGACTTCAAGTTCTTCTTTTTCACATAGAGTGTAGTGGAGATGGTGGGCTGGCATAGCCCTACATTACTCTACGTGCGGCTTCTAAACTTTTGCCAAGCTCTATTGCCTATTGGAGTCCCCATTCAGAGTAGGCGCATCCCATCTTGGCCTATGCTTCTTCCCTCGATAATGCACAGTCAAGGGAGCAGGACACATGGCCTTGAAGGGAATCTCAACATTTTTCTTCCTGGCTGAGGTGCACAATTTCTAAGATGGCAGCACTTCAACACCCTCTGCGATGCGGCTAGTGGCCACAGCCTGAGCCTCAATTTTCCTCACAGAAACATGCGCATGATGCTTTTGTGAGGATCTCCTGCCCTGATGCGCAGCTACAGGAGAAGAGACAGGATGACTGCCTTTTGCCTCAAAAACGAGAAGCGCATCCTTCGTAATCCTAAGGTGCAACGCACTGGTCTTGACCACCTAGGTCTTACGGGTCTTTTTAGGCTTTGAAGCCATGGTGAGGGGTTTGAGCTATCCCTCGAGAGATATCCTTGAATGCATGTTGGTCGAAGAGGACGACCAACATATTATGGGTTGATCCCAGCTTTGCCGGGTCAGATTGCGTCACGACCTTCTCGTTAGAGGAGAAGGGGTCCCCAACAGAGTCGCCAATTTTGTTTTTCTTACAAAAATAAGTTTTTCTAACTTGTTTGTAGATTAAACAAAGAGAAAAAGATACAAAGAATTCCTAAACGGAAACTCTAAGTACACGAATAATTTTGGGGAAGTGTGACGATGGGGATCGAGTTCTGCAGCTGACTCATTTACTAGGTTGACGATCGATCGAAGAAGGGGATGCAAAGTCTTTGGCTTACTGGCATAAAAAGACAGCAACTGGGCTCTTGGACTTTCTCTTCGTGTGTGTGCATGGAAATACGTTCCTGCTATTTATAGGCATCTGCATTGAGATGCTCATGTGCCCGCATGTGCTAAAACTCACTGTTTTTTAGCCCATGCCTACATGATTTTCGGCAGCCGTATGGACTTCTCAACAAAATGTAGCTGCAACCTTGTGAGACTCATCTCACGATTTTTGTATCAGTATATGGATACGTATTTTATACTGTTTAGAGTGCATTATTGGATCTTGTGGAATCTCGAAATTCCCTCATAACTGAAACTTTTCTTCCTGACCGGATTACCGTTGGCATACCATGGCATACCGACAGAAAATTCGTCCGGCATATATATTTTTTTACTTTTTAGATATTTTCATTTAGAAATTTCCATGAATAGTGATCGATAATTTCTATTATCCATTATTTTCTTGGTTTTTATTGTACGGTAGAGATTGATTTAATCTCGTGACTTGGATCACTGATGTGGCGGATCGGACGATCACGATTAAATTACCTCTTATATATATATAAAATAACTTTCTCTATCCTCTCTCTTTTCTTTCTTTCTTCACTTCTTTATTTTCTCTCTAATTTATGTGGGAGTTAGGAGCTTGGTCTTGAGGTCTATAAGTGTGGTTCCTGAACCCCACTTGGTGGTGGAGTTGAAGGTTTAGGCTGGGAGCTTGACTTGAGGCAAGTATATCTTGTCAAACTTTTGAACAAAAGTATTTTATTCTCATTTTTTATTTTCTTGATATTTTATTCTTAGAATTTTATGGAACTTGTTTGGTTAAATATGTTTCTCTAGTGATTTAAAACCTTATGCATATTTCAGAATTAGTTTCATCTTGGTTTTGACTTTTTCCTATAGAAATCCTGGTATTTATCTGATAAGAAACTCGGTATCGGAAATGTTAACCGGAGTGATTGCCATGAGACCTAGGTTATATGCTACTAGAGACCCATACTTATCTTCTACCCTAGTGGTTTTGAGTTTTGTGGAATCCGGACAAGTTTTATTTTTTTCCTGTAAAATCACTTGTACGGTATTTCTCAGAATCGATCTATCAAATCTCAAAGTTGGTGAAATTAAATGCACCCAGGTTAGAAATTTTGGTCCTATACAATTTTGACCTTTGAAATCCAAATTTTGAGTTAGAACGGAGTTTTACGGCCCAAACAAGTCATGAAATTATTCTAATTCCAGGTTTCTGTGACCACTCGAAAGATTCGACTGTGATCCAGGCAGTCCGGTGAATGATCCAATTTTTGTCCCACAAACTTGTTGTGACCAATCGGATGATCCGATGGTGGTTCCCGACAGTCCAACTGGTGATCCGATTTATGGCCCATTAACTTGTTGTGACAGATCGGATGATCTGACGGTGATCTGAGGATATCCGACGAATAATTCGAATTATCCTGATTTTGCTTATTTTATCTTTTTGATTGTTCGTTTGACTAAGATACTTTCTTAGCCCGGCTTCATGTATAGTTTGGGATACCTACCAATTATATCCAGTCTGTACTTCATGTATAGTTTGGGACACCTACCCATTATTCCATGTCACGTAAATTCCTGATAGTGACCCGTCGTGGTGCAGTCCTGACACCAGACATTATATATTTTTTGGGGGCTACCTACACATTATACACCTGTCGTATATAGCTTTGGAGATACCTACCATTATACATTTGTCTAGACATGTCCCGGTTTAGTTTGGGCCATCTACCCATTATATACTTGACATATATATTACCTGTTGTGGCTTGTTATAGCGCACGCTCGTCATGCCTATGATCGTATGGTTTCTTTTCTTTTCTTGTTCTTGTGCTTGTCAAATTATTGTCTTTTTTAGTTCATCCCTGTGGGAAGCATCATGTCTAAGATAAATTCTGCGGAATGCCACACCAAAAATCCTAAAATAAACCGCTAAAGATTAATAACTAGTATTATATGATTAGAGCATTGGGAGGGGAGAATCTCTAGGTTGCATGCAGTCATGTTATCTTGACGTCAGTCTGAATAAATTTGTAGCATGTTGTCGAGTAGGCCATACTTTTAGCACACCGTCGAGTGGGGCACAAGTATATCTTTGATTATTTTGTGGTCCGGGTAGCTTGGATAGACTGTAGGGCAGGCAACCATAGAAATTCTCAGTTGTTGCATCTTGTTAGTAATTATGACTTATGATAAGCCTAGTTAGCTAACATAGGAAATTGTACTTCTTACTTGGCCATGATTGTTGGATGGAGTCTATTTATTGCTATGCACTTGTACTAGATCTTATCTCATTTTATTTATATTTTCTTGTTCCTGCCATGATCCTGACAATGTACTATTTCGATTCTAGTTTACTTTTCTTGTCTAGTTCACTGTATATGCTATATGTACCTATTTACTTATATACTTCTTTTCACATTACATGATCCCTTACATGTCACTAGTCCAGTTTTCTTTACAAATTTCCTATTTTTATTTTCCTGTTTCCCGGTGCACCTTATATTATTCCTGGTAGTTACATGTTGCTTAGGATATTATAGCTCTATGTTGTATTGCTGGTTTTAGTTCATAGTTTGGCCTCATTTATGGTACTTGTTATTTGTTGTCTGACCCTACTGGTTTTGCTTGGCCAGATCCGGTAGCGGAGCATGAGAATCTTTCGTACATTTCTGAGGATGGTAATAAAATACCATGATCTTACAACTCTCACCTCCTTAGAAAAATTTTGTCCTAAGAATTTCAACCGGTATCTCTAGAGATTAGGCAGGTAATAAAATATGCAAGACCATACGAATATCAATCACATGTTACGAACTACCTAAAACAAGAAAAGCATGCATAAGACAAGATCAGGGTACGAGATATACGAACAAATATATCTCATGAGTCAAACAAATATGGATATCTAGCTCAGATATCATCCTCGCAATCTCAAGTCGACTCGCCCCGTGAGTGATGCCCCCAAGAAACTTAGACTAAACCAATGTCCCGATTCTTGAGAATCTTCTCTCTCCGGTCCAAAATGGATACAAGTCTTTCCTCATATGAAAGGTCATTACCAATAACCAATTCTGATGCGAATCGGCCCAATAACGCTGACGATCTTTGGGCTACTTTGATATATTTTTGGACTTGCTTTACTACTTTAACTATCTGTGCTATCATTTTGGGACCAGGCAATTGCCTCATGTCAATATCATCCCAAGCTACAAGGGATCTGCACTTTCAGTCATATAGTGCCTCGAATGGTGTCTATTGGATACTTGCTTGGAAACTATTATTGTAGGAGAATTCGACCAAGTACGAAAGATCCTCCCACGAATTACCAAAGTCAAAGGTACATGAACGAAGAATATCTTCTAGATTCTGGATGGTACACTCTGACTAACCATGAATCTGCAGGTGGTAGGCTGTATTGAACTTTAGACAGGTACCTAAGCTCTCCTGAAGACTTTGCCAAAAATGAGAAGTAAACCTAGAATCTCTATCCGAGAGTATGCTAACAGGCATACCATGTAGTTTGACAATCTGACTCATGTACATCTCAGCTAACTGTTCTGTGGATTGGCCAATTCTAAAGGAAGAAAGTGTATAACTTTCGTGATACAGTCCGCTATTATCCAGAGGTGCTGAGGGCACCCTATCGAGACAAAATGCAGTTACCCAACGAGGGAGACGATGAATGCTTAAATAGCATCTTCGCTGGCTAGGGATCTGGAAAGTCCTGATATAAAATCCATGGTGATTTGCTCCCACTTCCACTCCAAAATTTGTAAAGGTTGAAGAAGTCTTGCGGATCTCTGATGCTCAGCTTTAACTTGTTGACAGACCAAACATAGAGAGACAAACCGAGCTATTTCTCTCTTCATTATATTCCACTAGAAATGCTGACGAATGTCTCTGAACATCTGTGTTCCTCTGGGATGCACTGAATACTGTAAACTATAAGCTTCTGCCATAATCTTGCGAAGAAGGTCTCCACTTGGTACACAAAGTCGATTCCCGAAATGAAGAGTTCCATCACTGTGAATGCTTAGTTATGGTCTACATCCTTCCTCACACTTTGCTCTGATATGCTGAAGCTTGACATTTGTTGGTTGTGCTACCTTGATTTTTTCCACTATACTCAAATAAACTTGCAGACCAACCATCAATATTCTGTTGCCAGGCAATACTACTTCTATGTCCATCTCATAAAGACTCCTAAAATTTCTCGATGTGCTGTAAGGAAATAAGCTCATGTTCTCCGGCTCAAAGCATCCGCGAAAGGTCAAGGTCATAGTTCATTATCAACTCTAGCCATATTTTCTGCCTCACGTTGAGATTATTCTGAGTAAAGACATACTTCAAACTCTTATGATCAGTATAAATTTCTACTTGATCTCCATATAGCTAATATCTCTAAAGTTTGAGTACAAAGCAACTACTACTAACTCCAAGTCGTACGTTGGATAATTCTTCTCATGGTCTCAAAGCTGCCGAGACGCAAAAGCTATATCCTTGTCATGCTGCATAATAACACATCCCAAACCTCTCCCTGATGCATCATAATATATGGTGAACCCACCTGACCTATCTGAAAGAGGCAAAATAGGTGTTGTGATCAACTTCTGCATAAACTTTTTGAAAGAGATTTGATATTCATCTGTCCAATCAAAGCGCACATCTTTTCTTGTTAGTTGCGTCAAGGGTGCAAAAATTCTAGCAAAGTCTGACAAAATCTGCAATAATATCCAGTTAACCCCAGGAAACTATGAACTTCTCCAACTATTCGGGGAACTGGCCACGTCTCAACGGCTTCTATCTTCTGAGGATCCACTTCAACTCCTCCTTTAGAATAATTGGCCCTAAGTAGAAATATATGATCAAGCTAGAACTCACACTTGCTAAACTTGGCATATAAGTTGTGCTCTCTGAGAGTTTGAAGAACTGTGCGAAGATGTTACTCATGCTCTGCTTCACTTTGACTGTACACCATGATGTCGTCAATGAACAATATCATGAACTTGTCCAAGTATGGCATTAAATATAATTTAGGAGATCCATAAATACTACTGGCGCATTGGTTGCTCCAAAGGGCATTACTAGAAACTCCCAATGTTCATATCTCAATCTGAATGTCGTCTTGGGTATATCCTGCTCCCTGACTCTGATCTGGTGATATCCTGACCGCAAATCAATTTAGGAAATCACCGTTGCTCCACTAAGCTGATCGAATAAGTCATCGATCATTGGCAATGGATACTTGTTCTTGATGGTTACCGTATTGAGGGTACGATAATCAACACATAATTATGACGTTCCATCCTTCTTCTTTACAAGTAGCATTGGGGCTCCCCATGGCGATACACTAGCACGATTAAATCCCTTAGCTCTTAATTCTTCTATCATCTGGTACAAGACTTCTAACTCTAAACCTTGAATCTCTACGAGGAGATCCCAGACGAAGTAGCAAATTCAAATATGCCACAAGCACAGTAGTCGTTTGGCGAATATTCTTCGACGATAATTCAAGAACAGGACCCAAAGAAGATATTGTCGATGGCGTCAGGATAGTACTGTTTTCCTCACACGATCTGGTCATAAATCGCCTTACTCCCTCACAGAGCCATGCTCTAATAATATGGAAAAATACAACGCCCTTGTCATCGGGCTCCAAATTGCTAAACAAGTGGGAGTAGACTACCAGGAAGCCTACGGCGATTCCAAGCTAATAGTTAGTCAGGGCCGGGGCGAATACGAGGTCTGGCACGATGACTTAATTCTTTACCACTAAGCCGCGCTTGGAATAATCTCCACATTTAAAGGGTTCTTCATAAAACATGTTCCTCAGCTACAAAATATTGAGGTTGATGCCCTGGCCGGCCTCGCTGCCTCCCTAGCAGTCCCAGTCAAAATCTATCAGTTGATCACAGTAGTCGGTCAAGAGCTGGTATGCCAAAAAAAATCTATGTCTGTGCCTAAGCTACTCAGTAGAGACAAACACCGACTTCCAAGACTGGAGATTCCCATTTATTGACTACGTAGTCTATGTAATTCTCTCCGAGAACCAAAGAAAGCCACTTCCATCAAAAAATATTCCATCCAGTTCTATTATGATACGGCTACCAAAATATTATATCTTCTGCTACAATCCCTATCAAATACAGAAGCAAAGCAGGCTCTCCACGAGGCTCACGACGGAGTTCGCGGTGCCCATCAGCCCGAACCCAAGCTACATGACTGTCTCTGCTAAATGATTTACTATTGGCCTATAATGGTAGCAGAGGTTGTTGAATATACGAGGAAGTGCCAAGCATGCCAAATCTATGCCGACTTCATCCACCAACACCTCAAAATTTCTATATCCAATGGTAGCATCTTGGCCTTTCGAAGCATGGAGAATGGACATTATCGGGCCAATTAGTCTATATTTTTTTAAGGGACATCGGTTCATCTTGGATATCACCGACTACTTCTCAAAATGGGCAAAAGTTGTTCCACTTGCTGAATTATAGACCTCAAACGTGATCAGCTTTGTCAAGTATCACGTCATATACCGCTTCATTTTGCCACGGAGGATCATCTACGATAATGGTCCACAGTTAGTAAGTCATTATTTTTACTGATTTGATGATAAAAACTGAATCCAGAATATAGCCTCGACTGCCTAAATCCCAGCAGCAAATGGTCTGGCAGAAGCATTCAATAAGACCGTCATTAAGATATCCAAGAAGTTTGTGTCATCTAATAAGCGTGACTGAAATGAGAAGCTGGGTTAATATCTCTGGGCCTATCATACAACAGTCGGGACATATACTGGCAGCACGCCATTCTCCTTGGTTTACAGAAGCAAAGTGGTCCTTCTACTCGAGATCCAAATTTTGTCACTCCGAGTGTCTATGTCCAACCGATTGACTGTTGACGATAGTTACCGCCGACGGCTATAAGAGTTGGAAGCACTTAACGAGAAGTGTCTCTTAGCTCAACAGCATATTGAGCTGTACCAAGTACACCTCTCGGAAGCCTTCAACAAACGGGTCAAGAAGAGGATATACCAAGTAGGTGACCTCTTCTTGACAATAAGAAGAACGATGGTTATGAGCCACAAGACGGCCGATAAATTCTAAACTAAATAGGAGGGTTCATTCATGGTGGAGTCTGTATTCTCCAATGGCACCTACTGTCTCGCAAAACACAATATGGACTTGCTCATGATGCCTATCAATGACAAGTTCCTCAAAAAGTACTATATCTAAGCTAGACTTGTACTCTTTTTACTATCAGCGAGAGAATCAAAATGTACAGTGTACATTCCCCGTTGTTCATCCCTAGCAAGTGTGTAAACACAATATGCACTTCTCTTCCACAAAAGTTTAACGAAAGCCATTATTTGTATTCAAGAATCCTGAATACGCAACAGACAGTCGATCCTCAAAAAGCTCTCCAGCGAAGACACCTTCAGGTCTATCCACACTTTTGGGTAGACCACTCATAATCATTTCCCTTGGGCATTAGTTCATGTCCACATCACCTCTGAACTACTTTCCTAGCCGATTATCCCCAATAGAGTTTGCCATGTCCTTCTTACCTATGAGTAAACCTCTATATATGACTATCGATTGCCACGTCCATATCATCTCTGGCAGAGCTTGTCTCGAACTTATTACTTGCACTTAGGTACTCAAGAAGTAATGAGGCCACAAAACCTACTACGTCCATATCACCTCTGGTATGACTTATTTCGAACCTATTACTTGCACTCATATGCACAAGAAATAATAAGGCCACAAAATCTATCACATCCATATCACCTCTGATAGGGTTTTATCTCAAACTTATTACTTGCACTCAGGTACGCAAGAAGTAATGAAGCCACAAAACCTGTCATGTCCATATCACCTCTGACAGGGCTTGTCTCAAACTTATTACTTTTACTCATGTGGGTAAGAAGTAATGAGGCCACAAAATCTGCCACGTCCATATCACCTATGGCAGGGCTTGTCTCGAACATATTACTTGAAATCAAATGAGCAAGAAGTAATAAGGCCATAAAACCTGCCACATCCATATCACCTCTGATAGGGTTTCATTTTAAACTTATTACTTGCACTCCAGTTTGCAAGAAGTAATAGGTCCACCGAAGATCCCCTAATGGGATATCCTTTACAAAAGAAAACAGTTCACGTTCATATTACCTCTGAACTATGAGCTGCCCAATTTTCCATCCAAAAAAAATAGCCAGGTCTGTATTACCCCTGGCTCGTTTCATTTTTCTTCCACACCAAGATCGTACCTAAGCTCTAGGTATGACTATCGATTAGCTCACGTCCATGTTACTCTGAGCTATCGTCCTTATACCCTCTTAAGTAGAGTTTGTCATGTTACCTCTAAGCTATCGTCCTCATATCCTCTAAGCAAACCTCTTTATATGACTATTGATTGTCACGACCATAATACCTCTAACATCGATCGTCACCTAAACTTATCACCCGTACTTAACTCTAAGTAAACAGGTAATATACTGGAAAGGAAGAACAGACAATATGGAATATCTACAAGTAATAGAAATAGATAAACTAATTAATGTGCTTTAGAGTACAAGTTTGTTATTTGATCGGTTTTGGTTGAACACAATATAATGTGGTAACTCGATTACACGTGTGATATATAATCGACATATACACGAATACACTAGGCTTGATCACATAATCAACTCCTACTCCCCCCATCCCCAACCAATACTCATGGATCCAATCACGCTTCGTTACTAACACAAATATAAGTACACTGAACACGAGCAGTGTGTGAGGGGTATTAGAGTGTCAAGATATTGATAGGTGTTAGTGAGTAAGTACTGTATTGAGTGAAGGTTAGTTTTATGATATTTGGGTATTAAGTGTGTGTGTGGTACCATGTTCCATTGTGTGTGTTAGTTAAGTTATTTATATTAAGGTATTCAAGATACTTAGTTATGAGTTATACTAAGGTATCGGATAGTTATCATGATACGGCATAAGATACTAAGATTCGGGGATAAGGTACTGGCTCAAAGCCAAGGTATTAACTCATAGCTAAGGCATTGACCCATAACCAAGGTATTTGGCCATAGTTAAGGTATATAAGATATGGCTAAGGTATTTGATTAGGATACTAAGGAAATTATCTATAGGCCAAGGTATTAGTAGGTATAGTAGGTAATAGTGTATATAATAGTATAATAAGCTAGAAACCTACCGAAATGACCTAGAAACCTAGAGATAACCTAGTAACGCCTAGTTTTAACTAATATGGCTCTATAAACCAACTTACAAGCTAGTTATGAACCCAAATTAGGGTAATGACCTAGTTTGACCGAATTGACCTAGTTTGACTAGTATGACCTAGTTTTGACCTAGAAATGACAAAAAAATATTTTAGCCTATTTAAGTATGTATATCACTCTAATATTCCAATTGACATGATATTTCATAAATAAGTCAATATGATACCAGTTTGAATACCGTTTTGCATTCTTTGTTCAGGACCACGGACGAGTACATCTCTCTGTTAGTTTTCAGTCATGATAGTGTATATATAACATGTTCTAAAACTATTTACTTAATTTTGACACAGTGGCTACACGGATTGGTACTATATAGATCCTGTTAGGAGATATTATCCCCTACCATGTTCAGCGGGTACACCTTCACATGTATTAATCATGTGTAACGGGTATTGATTATCATGTACTTCGTGTTCACACACTGCTCGTGTTCAGTGTACTTATATTTGTGTTAGTAACGTAGCGTGATTGGATCCATGAGTATTGGTTGGGGATGGGGGGAGTAGGAGTTGATTATGTGATCAAGCCTAGTGTATTCGTGTATATGTCGATTACATATCACATGTGTAATCGAGTTACCATATTATATTCGTGTTCAACCAAAACCGATCAAATAACAAACTTGTACTCTAAAGCACATTAATTAATTTATCTATTTTTATTACTTGCAGATATTCCATATTGTCTGTTCTTCCTTTCCAGTATATTACCTGTTTACTTTGGTTCATTTATATTTCCTAGTTGCTAGTTCATCTTGTATTCTTTTCTATTACTTGTCATATATGTTCTAACATGTATTTGGAATTGCTTCCAGGGTTTTTTACTTCATACCAATCCTGATTAGATATTTTTTTATATAATTGGCTTGAGGAGTTGTGTCCCACTTACTACGGGTTGCAGGATGGCAAACCATTAGAGGATATTCCCCTAGAGCAGGAGAACCTAACACCAGTGACTGAGGAGGCTTAGACTTTTATTGTTAGACATTGTATTAGTCTTATTTTAGACTCTTGGCACATATTATTATTTTGGAAGTTGCTTTGTGTCGAGACTTATATTGTGGACTTGTGGATGTATTTGTGACTCTTATATTTCTTTTCTTTATTCTATATCGTGTTATTTCTTTCCCTAGTTTGATATTGTGATTGAGTATTGGTTTCATTATCATATACTATATTGTTCCTCCATTTGGGGTTGAGATAGTATGACAGGTACCTTATACATTTGGTAGGAGCTGTTAGATAGTATTATTGACCCAAACAGCGTTCTACCACTGATGTTGCATCGTAGGCTGGGCGTTGTTCACGTTCTCGTATCCCCATTCCGAGTGCGGGTCGTGATACATTTTTAGTGGTAGCCCATACTAGTCAAGAGATTGCAAGTAGTATAATTTTGTAGTGGTGCTCGGACTTATAGTACTGCTATGAGCCTACTTTAGGATATAGGATGAGAGAATACTTAATCGCATCTAGAAAATTTTTGTACTCATCTGATTTATTTGATTCTTAAATATTTATTCTTTCTTGTAAACATTTAAATTTTTATTCCTTTGAAACTCATTATCTGCTCATCTATACCCTCAGAAATGATAACTTAAATATGGAGAAAAAGGATGCAAGCAAAAAGGTGCATGGTAGGAGCTTCAGAGGATATAGTGCCTCGATTGTGGCTCTAACGAGCATAAAATAAGGGAATTAAGCTCGAATAGAACAATGAAGGGAGAACCGATCCTCCGATATTGGCTAGAGGAAGGTGATAAATTTAGAATTTTAATAAACCTTTTGGATAATATCTTAGTCATAGCGATGAATAAAAATAATGACATTATGATACTCTTGAGAGTTAATTGACGATGATAGTATGATGCTCATAATATATATAGTGAATGGAGAATGATAGCAAACATAACATATGAAATCGAAGAAATATATATATAGGGATTGCATAAATCAAGCTTATAATGATGATCAAGGAGGACAAGAGAATAAATTGGAAGGATTGATGACTAAGTTTTGGATTGCAAATACTTTAACGTTATAACTTATAAAGACAAATCGATAAATAATGATCATGAGATATTAAGGAAGATGGCGACATAAGGATTTAAAATTCTAAGTGGTTATGTGCAGAATAGTTTAGATATTTATAATATGATGTTGAGAATTTTAGAAATTGATGGTATTACGTAAATTGCGAAGGGCGGTAAGTCGAGGGAATAGGAAATATGAGAGTTAGTTTGAAGAGTATCAGCCTCCTGACAAAAATAATTTTTTGAGGGTATAAATTCAGATAAGTATATAGATGATATATTTTAAATACTTTTGAGATCTGATTTTAAGGATTGAAGAAGTATTGGGAATAATATCACAAATTAAAATTTTAATTTAAAGAATTGGAAGTTATCAAGATAGTAAAATAGAGTTCACAATGAAACTAAGGATTAGTGAATAAGGGGACAGAGGATCATTGACTCTAGGATATAAATTTAAATTAGAAATGATAATCGACAACAAAGTTATGAATTTAGAAGATTTTTATTATAAGGTTAAATTGATATCTGAAGATTGAAAGATTATAAATATTTCGGGGTTAAGGTTTAACCTAGTGACACATGTTATTGAGGAAGGATATGAGAATTTACAGAACATTAATATTGAGAATTTAGTTAATTTGAGGAATACAGGAAATAATTTGAGATTAAATGGAAGAATTGAACTTCAATAGAATAGATGAATCTGACTTGAGGGATATAGATTTAGTTAAAAACACAAGTTGAGGAATAGAAAATATTTTATTGTTTCAGAGTTGATGATGGATTTTAGAATCTGATAAGGGACCACAAGATTAAAGGAGATGGTACAAATATGACTTGAGGAACAATTACTTTCGTGGAAGAATGAGCAGATCTTCTAGAATAAGTTCTCCCCCATCATCTTACCTTTTGGTACCTCTATTCTTATATTAATTGGTACCAGGTTTATCATCAAGTTTTGTTATACCAGTTTGTATTATTGACTATTCTAGTAGTGCTATTCTTAGGATATTTTGAGGTAGTTCATAGGTGGAGCACTTGGAAGAGACTGCAAGGACTATGACAAGTGGAGAGCGTGAACGAGTATAAAAAATAATAAGCAAGGATTTGAAAATAAAAACGTATGCATGAACACTAATGTTAGAACTTCATAGATCAGAAGTATGGAGAGTTGGAACTCCGAAGAGAACTAAATGAGATCACTGGAGTAATTTTATTGGAAGAAACAATATTTTAGGGAATTGAAACATCGATGTTAAAAATTAAAGATTGATAACGTGAAATTAAGTTTGAAGCCACAGAGAATATAAACTTTGAAGGAAGGAGATATTGTTTACCAGAAGGCGATGCAAATTGAGGTGGTATTGAGGATTAATAAAGTAGACGAGGGAGATATTGATCTTGAAAATCTTATTTTAGTAGATCTAGTGAAAAGGGATAATGAATACAATTGGGGATTCAAATTTTATTATGCTAAAATCAGGGTGAATATTGAGTTTCAGTGGTTTACAGGTTGAAGGAAACTGAAGGATAACTAAGATAAGTTTTGGGGTCAAAGGTGTCACGATCCGCACCCAGTGTAGGGGCACGAGTACGTGGGTTCGTCCAGCCTACGCCGCAGTATCGGTGATAGAACGCTGTCTAGGTCAACAATACTATTTAAATATCTCACATAATATATAATGGTACCTGTCAATAATATCTCAACTCCAATTAGAGGATAATATAATGGTTCAATTATAATTGATACTCAATCATAATATAAACTAAAGGAAAATAAAGGCACGATATAGAATAGAATAAGAGTCACAAAATTATAATACAATACATCCAAGACTAAATGTTTAGCTACAACACAATCTCAAATAATATATACATGCCAATGTCTAAACTAAAATAAAATAATATGATAATGGAAATCTAAGTCGCCACAGTGCTGGTACTAATCCTCAGTCGGCTCACCATCTTGTGGTCCATAAAAGGTAGGACACATCTCTTCTAACTAATTATTTGAAAAATATATCCAGTCAGGATTGGAGCGAAGTACAACCCAATAGCAGTTCCAATTAATTGATAATGACTGTAAACAGAAATAGTGAATATAATATAAGACAAAATAATAAATAATATTATACCATGGTAGGAGAGACAGATAAACTATAGCAATACGGTATACACTGATCACGATGATATAGAATATGATAATAAAATAGAATATGGTGAAGAACTATAACTACACTAAGCATTTGAAATACTAGTTAGATATATGATTGTCTTAGGTTGAACATTTTATACTTAAACGTTGGATAAACATTGTCTACTTAAATATTGAACATTGTCTAGACTTTGATCACATATATAGCTAATACTTCCCCTTTTCCCGACTAGTATAATGGATCCAACCATGACACGTTACGATGCAAGATACTCAAGGCATTGTAAAACATTAAACATTGAACATTGTATAATATTAAAAATTATCAAATAACCATATAAGAACACGAGGAACAATAAAACAATAAATAATATCTCATGACTGAAGATTCATGTATATACTAATCTGTGTACCAATGTGTCATATATCATGTAATACATTTCTAAATACTTGTATTATAGTAATTATCAAATAATATAAACTATCAGATAATATATTCGCCTCTGGTCCGGAGCAAAAGATGTCACTCGGTGTCCGAGTTGGTATCACACAACCCTATATAGAAAATGTCATGTCACTAGGTGTAATGAATGAGAATTTAGTTAAAGAATGCACTACTATGCTTTCTAGATTAATTTCTAAGTCATACTAGTTAAACTAGGCTAGACTAGGTCATACACAAGTTTTTAGGTCCATGCTAGGTCTATAATAGGTCAATTCCTAGGTTCTTTGGTTATTACTAGGTTTTCTAGGCTTTGCCAAGGTCAATTAGTCAATATGTAACTAATACTAGTTACTAACATATACTATTTGTTATTAGTATATAATTAATTCATGTATATAAATTACTAGTTAATACCTTACTTCATATCTTAATACTTATACAACCTTAACTACTCTTAAGCTGGATACTCATATGAGTATTACCTAGTTCTATATGCATCCTATACATATTCCTAAGTCGGTATGCAACTCATACCACATATCCCTATCTGTGTAGTCATATGAACCACCTGTGTATAGTTATAGGATACTAACCCTTGACCCATAAAACTTACACTAAATACCGATACCATACTAACCTATGACCTAATAAGAATCCAACTGCACTTACACACTTACCCAATTAATACTAACATGCTCCCCACTTCTCTTACTTGAACATCTAACAAACTAACATGGATAAAATAAGACCAAACCTAGTACTGACTAATTATACTAACTAATACCCACATACCTTGGTGTAAAATGGCACCTCAGTATCAGACTTAAGTCTCCAAATCAGACCCCAAGCTTCCACGACACTGAACCTCATGTGCAGATCCAAATCAATACATAGGGCATTGTCACCCTACCTACTGCCTGAACACAAATCTGAACTTGGTCCCAAGCCCTCCTTAGTACAGTGATGACCTTCACTTCTTGGCTTACTTACAACTCCACCACCATCATCACTTGGCACTGCAACTTTGCAGTGGTTACAATTTCCCCTCGAGTACAATTCATGACTGAATACTAAGCCAAAATACCTACACACACTTATAATAACCCTAAACACACACAGTCCACTAACCCAGTATACTGATACTGAACTCCTTACACACTATGAAGCGCACATACACTTGGCATCTACCCTACCTCATATCTAATATCCTTGACTGAACCTTACTCACATAGATCTTAAATACCCCACTGCTCCTCAAAATACCTGAGCCTTAACATAGTTGCCTGTAGGCTCTAACTCGAGCTCCCCATAACTGAATACTGGTGGTTACTCCCTCACACAGCACTCCATACCTCACTAAACATCAGTCATCTAACATCTTCCTCTCTAGACTTTAACACTCAAATAGTTATACACATACTCACCCTCACATATACATTTCTAAGTACGTACACAAACTCACTGACACATTCACACACAACAACACAACTCGACCACCATCTCTAATTCACCACTATATATTTTGGTCCTACTGTCTTAGTTGTTCACTCAACCTTATTTCTCAGAAATCTGATACTAGGATATATGAATATCCCTCACTGTATTTGCATACTTCATTGATGTTACTGCAGCTCTTAAGCCTCACACTCGAGTCCCCTATACTGCATCGCAAGCAACAACATTCCCTATTTCTTGTTGCTGTTGATGCTTCACTCCATATTCAAGCCTGGACTGCTCCTACTCGAGTGCATAAGTCTTTGCATATCTGATCCTTACTGCAAGTGCAGTGCAATTTCCTGCAACACCCACCTATATATGAATTATAACCCTCACTTATACTTTTCTCTTCACCTCTTGCACATCCTATGATACGTCTATGCTCCGCATTGTAGTACATTTCCTCAACTGTGAAATGTACACAGTCCACTGTTCCCTGCTTGCCCCAAAACTAATGCAGTCACACCCTTCATCACATAAGCACCTAAATTACTAATATACCACTAAATGTAGGGTATACACAATACCAACACACACTCTCTCTTCTTTTTCTTCACCATCATATCAACACAACTCACTCATGCACATTAAATACCCCAACTAGAGCACAATACACACACAACACACAAACATATATACCTATACTCATATATTTATATATAGCACTTATAATAAAAATATGGATATATCTATATGCACAAATCTGAATACCAATGCTAAAATAAACAACTAGGCATTCTACCAAACACTTGTGGTGCACAATTGGGATACGCTCATAATACGCACTCCAAGCTTCTCCAAACCTAAACCAAAGCCTACTAGCATGTCATAAATAAAGATTAAAGCCTAAACAAGGTATTATCTAGCTATTATAGGTGTCATGGCAAAATATGGCATGTGTGTCACACGTGTCGAAGGAAAAATCCCCAAAATTATCCTGTATCATAAAGTATTTTGATACGGCCTATTCGTATCCAATTATGGACACTAATCTACCCTCAACAACTAATACAAGCCTAGTTAACCCTAATAAATCTAATGATAAACACTTGGTACATTATTCTCGGATTTCTCCAAAATTGGGCACCAAACTCAATGTAAAAATCATAATAGGGGTTGTTAGAAGTCAAAACTTCTTCCTATAGGTAGCCCTAATGTATAGGTGAGTTCCTAATAATTAAATACAATATTTAGAACCTAATTAGAGAGTGAATCTTAGAATTTACCTATTGGGAGATGGATTCCCAATGCAAAGTCAAGTAGACACGATTTGGACACAGCTTATTATCCAAAGCCTTCCTCTCCAAGTGCTCTTGCCAACCTCAAGCTTCTAGTATCCTTAGATAGTAAGGATGAGTGAATTTGAGATAGATTTATGAAGTATTTGGTGGAGGGATAAACTATTTGGGGAAGAACTCTAATGAGAAAATAAAATAGAATGAATGAAATGAGAGGAGGGAGAATGAGAGCCCTTTATTAGGGCCGGCCACCCTCTTTCCCTTCTCCAAGCAATGTAAAATAACTATAATCCCCTATTGGGTTATTATAAAGAAATAATTAGGGAGGAATCTTCTCTTCCTAATAAAGGTTAAGTCTAAACTCTAATTAAGGAGAATAGTTAACTAGTTTGATCTAAATGGACAAGTCTAACTAATTGGTTAAGTTATCAGGTAGAGTTGGTTAGGTCCACTAGGGTCATGTCTAATCAAATAGTCCAATCTACCATCTAATTATAATAGTCACAACATATAACATGCACATTTATATAAATAAAAAAAATTATATAACACATTATTTGTACTTATATAAAATGACAAAAATATCCCTATTATAGAAATATAGTAGTTATAAATTGGTAAAAACATATGGATTTTAGTGTGTGTAAATCCAAGCAAGAGGGAAATTTTGTTAGAGACTAACTAGATGTGAATACGGATAATAGGAGTATTAGAGGGTAATAAAGGAAACAATATTATGATCAAACACAAAATTGAGGTTTCAAACATGTTAGATGGAACAAAATAAAATTTGGAGTGTAAGGATTATAATGAGATAAATTGATTTACAGATACGAATTGAAGTAAGTTAGAGGTTAAACTATAAGAGGAGAACATTGGTGGTCAATAGTTGAATCAGAACGACAATACCACATACCGAAGAATAATAGATGAATGGCAAATAAAATGAGGTACGAAATGTTTGACTGGAGAAACATACACAGTAGATAGAATCTTAAAATTGATAGGATGGATTTGGAAACTCGAATGAGAATTAAATTTTGGAAGATAGACTCTCTATGGACGAGATTAAAATTTTGGGGTAACAACATTTTACAAGAGTTCGCAATTGATGATAGAGGGTCATAAGATTAACTAAAATGAAGAGGAAAACTATTGACGGGCAAGGAAGGGTGAACTTACAATGAGTCATAATTTTGACGTTTGGATCAATATGGAAAGATATGATAAGAGTAAATGTATCAAGGATAATGCAGGGACTTGAACGGGTGCTTCACGATCATTGTAACAAGGAATCAAGATTTTGTGGAATACGATGATTAGGTAATATTCCGAGGAGAGGAGATATGTAGACATTACCTTATCTTAGAGCCATGAGGAATCCTTTCCTTCTTGATTGTGCTTGTACTATCCTAGTACTAGTTTTTTCTTAAATTTTGAGGACAATTTTTTTAAGGTGGGTAGGATTATCACCCTCACTTTTTCAAATAGGGGTAATTTAGTATTTTGGCATAGTTATTTTATTTTTAGAGATTATATTTAATTAAAGTGCTATATATATTTATTTGTGTTTTGTATTAATTATTTATAGTTAGTGGGCTAGCCTATTATTTATACTTGACACTAGTGAACCCAATAAGACTTGTCAGTGAGCCCAACATGGACTAGGCCCATTAAACCCATTCCCTCTAATTAATTAGGAGGATTAGACTAATTTGTATTAGTGTAAATACTTTCCAAAATATCCATCCTTAATTATTCTTCATATTTCATCATGTAGGGGCATTGTGGACAATTATTGGTGACTTGGGGAGGGGGAAAGGGGGTCGACTACATAAGAGGGGTCTTCTCTCTCTCCTCTCTATTTGTTCATTCAATTTAGATCCATAAATTCCTAGATCACCAATTCACTTTATCCCTCCATCAATCCCTTGCAATTCATTCACATTCTCTCTCATTCTTATCACTCAAGGAGCATTGGAGCTTAAAATAGCAAGGAGTACTAGGAAAAGGAGCTTTGGCAAGAAGATCATGTCTGGATCGTGTCCGTGGGAATAATTCATTGGGAATCTATCTTCTAATAGATACAATTCTGAATTCACCTTCATTGTAGGTTCTAAATCATGCATTTAACTGAAACTCTCCTATTGTCACGCCCCGATCTCTCGCAGGCAAATCGGCCGTTCCCGCTAGGCGGGAATCACCCTCGCCAGCGCTCTCGCGGAACGATCGCTTGACCCTTCCGGGCGTGATGCCGCACGAGCGTGATCCACGCCCGTGCAAGGCCATGGTTCATTGGCTGGCGGTAAGAGTTCTAAGCCACAAAGTCGCACAGATTGTCCGAGTGTAGCGGAGTCATAAACGCATAACGATTTGGTAACAGGTTTACTGAGTCGACAATATAGCGGAAGCATTGAAACACAAGTTGAAGTAAAGCAAGCTCTTTTATTGATATGAACAAGTGTTACAAGCGGCGTATAGCCGAGATTACAAGTCGCTCAAGCCTCTCTCTCTGAAACAGTAAAAGCGTGCCAATTGACTACAATTATGGATTAATTGTACAGGCGATGTCCGACGATGATCAGGCAATGTTCACAACATTATGTCTTGTATATGTGCTTCTGTTTCGAACGCGTCATTGCTTCGGAGTGATCTCCACACCTTAGCACGTACGAAGAAGGCATCTGCACTGAACGAGGTTCTCCCGCACCCTGTATACAAACTGGTGGATTATCAGTACATTGAATACACTGGTGGGGAAGCTACCCGCCCGCTCGACAAATTCAAACACGTAATACAGGTTCCGTACACAAGTATTAAGTTGTCTTTCTAGTTGCCTTAGAATCAGTTTCATGCAAGATTGAATAGCCTAACTCGTGTGGAAGTGCGCCGTGAGACATGAGAGGAAACACGGCGAGACTTACCAACTTACCATTTTACCTTCCCTGTCCAAGGCAAACATTGTTAATTCCAAGCACAGGCAAGTATAAACATTTATGAGGCATAGCATAAGCAAACACGAGAGCCATTTTAACATGATCGTTCAGGTGTTCAGTTATTTTTTGATGCGATGCAATGACTCGTACGCGAATATCCGCTAAGCAAGGATGACTTATCTATATGAACGTTAGTCGCTGGCATACCCATAAAGGACTATTTATAGTCTTTGAACAAGGATGGTATGCAATGAAGCATGTGAGGTGCTACACACCATCCTGTCCGCACATGAGACTATCGTACAGTTCTGTCATGACCCGCACCCGGAAATTGGGCATGAGTCGTGGGTACGTCCAGCCTACGCCGCAGCATCGGCGGTAGAACGTTGTCTAGGTCTCAACATAATATATACTGTCAATAGTCTCAACTCCGTACGGAGGACAATGATAAATAATCCACAGTTCTATAAATATACTCAATCACAAGCTATAAGAAATAATGGGCACGATGAGAATGGAAAAGAGTTCTTTAATAACCAACCACAATAAGTCCAACTCAAGTCCTGGGTCTAGATGACCTCACAAAGTCACAAAATAATAAATACAACTCAGTCTCAGTCTAAAACAATAAATGCAGGAAAATAGTCTAAGTGCAGCCAGGTAGGATCTCCTCTTGGATAGGCAACTCCTCTGGGATTTCCGGTGTGAAATCTCCCTCTAATCCTGGGCCGTAATGAGTGGGACAATAGTTCTCCAGGTCCTCTGAAAAATGTTATCCAGTCAGGATTGGAGCAAAGCACAAGCACTAACAGCAGTTTCATTAAATTGACAAAAACTATAAACAGTGTAAGAATACAAGATGAGAAGAAATACAGGAAATATAAAGTACTGGAGAAATGAAATAGGCAGTAGAGCATCTAGCAATGAACAGTAAATAGTGAATGCTAGAGCAATAAGTAGTGAATGCTAGAACAAGTGAATCTGAATAAAGAATAGACATCTAGCTAAGTGTTTGAATTATCAGTTTATTATGTGATCGGCTTGGGACTAGATCAGGCTTGTTATATATGATTAACTATGATTCATGTAGGTCAGGCTAACCATATGGTTAACTATGATGCATGTAGTGGTCAGGCTAATCATATATAACAGCTATGAAGCATGTAAATGGTCAGGCCGCACCCGACGTGAGAAGTGGGGTGAGCTATGATGCATATAAATGTTTGGATATGATCACATAATCTACTAATAGTTCCCCATTCCCCAGCTAGCACGATGGATTCCAATCACGACTCCTCATGATGGGATCTAGGGTGCTAACCCGTGTATCCATAGTGTCAGAATCAAGTATGTAATACAACTGAATTATAGAAATAATCAACAATGAAAATTGTCAGAGAATGTACTCGCCTGTGATCCTGAGCAAGGTGTGGTGATCGATGTCCAAAATGGGATCACAATGACCTATTTGTGGAATATAAATTGTCAAATACTGAATTAAAGAAATAAACATGCTTAACTAATTAAATATGAGGCCTCTAGGTCAATTCTGAGGTTTACTGGTCAAAATTAGGTTAACTATTTAATACTAGTCCCTATACATCATAATAGTCCATATTGGACAAAACCTAACTAAACTAGTCATTTCTAGCTATACTAGACATTAGTACATAGCTATCTATATGATATTACATAATACTTATATATTAGAGTCTAGTTAGTACATATATACTTATATATAGCTTACAAGTTAAATCACTACCTAATACCGACTCAAGAAACTAATGCTAATCATGTCAATACTTGATACCAAATAAACTGGTTACTAATATAACTAGTAAGTACTAATTAGACAATACAATGCTAACTAAGCTAATAAAGGTACATCACTACACTGATATTACACCTATACCAGATACTGAACCGGTTTTGAACATAACCTAAAGCTGATACCCCACTTGGTATTTAAACACATCACCCTCTCTTGCCTAACACACAAGTATCACTGCTCAGTCACACACACTAGCATTTCACACACAGCACACTCTATTGAACCTAACCCAATGCACACACACACAGGTATTCCTAACTGAGATACAAGTTTATCTAACTAATACACACAAGTTTAATTCTACACACACTGCCACTCACTTGTGTAAACACTCAGCCATGGGAATACCCAGCTAGTACCTATTGAACCTGGGGAAAATCACTCCACAGTGAGGCACAAGTCACTGAATTTCAACTACCTACATACACACAGAACCACACTAATTTCTCATACACAGTGCAGCATCCCCTCACACACACAGGTATAATTGCACAGCTGCACACTTCTCTCTCACAGAATTTACACTCAGGTAAATCACTCCCCACTGAACTCACACACACATGCAGGTGACTCACTGCACACATACACAGCCACACACAAATCCCTAACTTACCTCAACTCACAGGCATATAACTGATACACACACAGTTTCACACATACACAGCCAAATAAAAACCCCTATTCACTGATACCACAAATTCCTACACTACCACACACATTGTACTGAAGTCTGAAGGAACCTAGGACACACACACTGAATTTCAATCACACCAATTCACCCATACTGACACAGTTACACTGTTAGAAAATGTTCAGACTTACACATACAGGTAAGTTACTGAATACACACCCATAGATAAGCTCACAGTTAACTCACTGCACTCAGTTCCTCACATAGGAACAACTCACACACAACTCAGATACTGATACACACAGCTAGCAACACACAATGCTCACACAGCTACACTGAATACATAACACATCTACACAGGTACCTCACACTGATACACAAACATATACTAAACCCGACTGTACAGTGGGATACCCTTTCCCCCAATCTGCTCACTGACCATAGTTCAATTGGATACCCGATTCCATTATCCCCTAATTCCTGATACACTGTGAAAACTCATTCAACCCAACTCACAGGACTACTGATACTTCACAGGTTCCAAAACACAAGTCCCTCACCTCTACACTAATCTGCTCATTGCTACACACACTGTGGCCAATCTGCACAGTTTCTGATACTCTACACTGGTATACACAAATCCATCTCCAACATACTGAGACACACTAACACGAGTAGACACTGCTACACCTTTCTAACACCCTCCCAAAACAGGGATACACCCCCACGGGTATACACAGTATCACACTAAAACCCACATTGTACTAAAACACACAGCAGACCATGACCCCGACTGTGCACAGGAATTCACAGTGGAATCCCCACAGTTACTTTTCCCTAAATCACACAACCCATTCTCAAACATATGCAAATATATAAGTGTATATATATATATATATATTAACATACAGTATTAGAATAAATTAGATAGGTAAATTCTTAAGGGCATTTCAACAAACACCTAGGGGCTAAAATCGGGTTTCACATTAGAACCCATGAATCCTCAACCAAAACCCTAAAAATCGAGATCTAACCTACATGTAGGAGATGTAGTCATGTATACTTGCAAACCTTAATGATCTAGGGTCCACGAATTTGGGGAAAACCCTCGTTGGAACACCAAAACCTAATTCGACCTAGGTTTTCATGTAGAATCCCTATAATTCGAGATCTACACAGCACAGGGTTCCTAGAGGCCAACTACAACAGAAAATCAGAATTAAAATAGATTAGAAATCGGATTTACCTATAGGGAGATGGTTTCCCTATGAAGGTTCTTCTTCTCCAAGGCTTCTTGACCCAAGCTCCTTGTTTCCCTTGCTTTGGAGGAGGAAGATGGAATCCCTAGGGTTAGATTCCGAAATCTGGAGGTGGAGAAATGGTTTTCTTGATGGAGGCTAGAGTTTCTTCTTTCTACATGTGAGGGAGGCTCCTTTTTATATCAGACTAGGTTTTAGGGTTTCTCTACTGCAAGGGTTAGGCTAATCCTTTATGTTAAGTCATGAAGAATTAGTTAACTAGGGTTTAGTCTCCTCTAGGGTTTTATCCTAAACTCAAATTGGAATCTTAGGATTTCACTAAAGCTAGGTCATGAATTTGGGTTTCACTCTAGGGTTAGTCCTAATGGAAGATTCTAGGGTTTGACCTAAACCAACACAAATTAATAACATATAAATAGTTTATAAAACTCAGCAGATTAATTAAATACATAATTATTCTAAATAGTGAAATTACACAAATGCCCTTATCTGGAAATATGGTAGTGACAAGTTCCATCCGGATCGGAACGGTCCCAGTGCCCCGGTGACCGCCCGCGGAACCAAATAACCTTGTTTCCAAGTTGTCCGCGACATGCAGGTTAGGTTCAGTTTCAAATCCACAACTTGAATGATAATCCATGATTCGTGATCTAAACGAGTGTTTGCTCCAAGAGCTGAGATTCGTTCGTTACATGACGTGATTCTCGTTCAGATATAAACTTGATGTGATTATTATTCAGTTGTCACGTTATAGGATGCAGGTTCATATTCATTACCCTGATGCGTGCCCCTGGTTCGGGGATTGCCTTGGAGACCCATCGGTCCTGGATACTTGCAGGTTCATTCAGGCACGGAACGACTACGTAGTAGTCTCCCAGGGTTTGGATGAAAATATGGCAACGTTACAAGCAGACAAGCATGCGTTTCTAAGGAACATAATCAGCACGTTTGTTCGGGCCCGAAGGTAAACCGAGATGAAACCGTTAGGGACTTAGCATGCGAGGGTCTGAATACAAACAGTATTTCAATTTCCATGTTCTAGCATAAGCAATACAAGTTGGGATTATTCCCTTAGCTAGGTGCGTTGGATTTATTAGCATGCAACGGGTGATTCACATAGCGACTAACATGAACATTCCAGATTTTATGTGTGCTGGCTAAGCAAAGACAAGTTCACCGTAGCCACCCACCTTAGCGATGATTTGCCTCGGTAGAGCGATACGTCAAGCGAGCCTCTGAAAGCCTAAGCCGGATTCCTGTAGGGACAAATCTGGATATCCTTTGCTTCTCGTTTGAGGCAAAGCGGGTTGGGACAGTCACACTTTTGCCGATTAAGTCGGCAGTCCGCTAGAACGAAATGGGGTGTTACATCCTACCCAACTCAGAAAAAGTCTCGTCCTCGAGACTTATTGAGGACAAGCAGTAATCTAGGGTTGAGGCAATCCTAGACAAGTCGTTGTACTTGTTTATTTAGATTTTCACTTGCACAAGCATCGAGATCGGCATATCGCTTAGTCTAGATCGTGCGCACTTTCGAAATACACTTCTAGCGTGAACACGTCAACCAGCTTAGTGATAGTGAAGTCTTAGAACTCGAGTTTCACATTTTTCTTGAGTCTTGGATGGTACACTAGTTCAAGGCGTCCCTCGAATAGATGCATTCAACCAAACTTAGAGTTAGTGAAATCGGACAAGCTACTAGCGATACTCTCAAGGGTTCGTAGAGGTTGGCACAAAGGCCACTCGCAGCATAACAACATACAAGCAAGCATATCATTCAAAACACATTTTGAAAGTATTTAGACTTATTGTTGGAACATCCCATCGAGGCATTAAGAGAGAGAGTGCACATAACCCACGAACGAGCTTTCAAAACAGAGATATTCGAAACAAAGTCCAAAGGCATAGAAGCCAGGCTCTGATACCAACATGTCACGCCCCGATCTCCCGTAGGCAAATCGGCCGTTCCCGCTAGGCGGGAATCACCCTCGCCAGCGCTCCCGTTGAACGATCGCTTGACCCATCCGGGCGTAATATCGCACGAGCGTGATCCACGCCCGTGCAAGGCCGTGGTTCATTGGCTGGCGGTAAGAGTTCTAAGCCACAGAGTCGCACAGATTGTCCGAGTGCAGCAGAGTTATAAACGCATAACGATTTGGTAACAGGTTCACTGAGTCGACAATATAGCAAAAGCATTGAAACACAAGTTGAAGTAAAGCAAGCTCTTTTATTGATATGAACCAGTGTTACAGTCGGCGTATAGCCGAGATTATAAGTCGCTCAAGCCTCTCTCTCTGAAACAGTAAAAGTGTGCCAAGTGACTACAATTGTGGATTGATTGTACAGGCGATATCCGGCGATGATCAGGCGATATTCACAATATTATTTCTTGTATATATACTTCCGTTTCGGATGCACTGTTGCTTCGGAGTGATCTCCACACCTTAGCACGTACGAAGGAGGCATCCGTACCGAACGAGGTTCTCCCACACCCTGTATACAAACTGGTGGATTATCAGTACATTGAATGCACTGGTAGGGAAGTTACTCGGCCGCTCGACAAATCCAAACACGTAATACAGGTTCCGTGCACAACTATTAAGTTCTCTTTCTAATTACCTTAGAATCAGTTTCATGCAAGATTGAATAGCCTAACTCGTGTGGCAGTGCGCCGTGAGATATGAGAGGAAACACGGCGAGACTTACCAACTTACCATTTTACCTTCCCTGTCCAAGGCAAACATTTTTAACTCCAAGCACGGGCAAGTATAAACATTCAGGAGGCATAGCATATACAAACACGAGAGCCGTTTTAACATGATCGTTCAGGTGTTCAGTTGTTTCTCGATGCGATACAATGACTCGCACGCGGATAGCTGCTAAGCAAGGATGACTTATCTATATGAATGTTAGTCGCTGGCATAGCCATAAAGGACCATTTATAGTCTTTGAACAAGGATGGTATGCAACGAAGCACGTGAGGTGCTATACGCCATCCTGTCCGCATGTGAGACTATCGTACAGTTCCATCCGGATCAAAACGGTCCCAGTGCCCCGGTGACCGTCCGTGGAACCGAATGACCTTGTTTCCAAGTTGTCCGTGACATGCAGGTCAGGGTCAGTTTTAAATCCATAACTTGAATGATAATCCATGATTCATGATCTGAACGAGCATTTGCTCCAAGAGCTGAGATTCATTCGTTACATGACGTGATTCTCGTTCAGATATAAACTTGATGTGATTATCATTCAGTTATCATGTTATAGGATTCACGTTCAGTATTCATTACCCTGATGCGTGCCCCTGGTTCGGGGATTGCCTTGGAGACCCATCGGTCCCGGATACTTGCAGGTTCATTCAGGCACGGAACGACTATGTAGTAGTCTCCCGGGGTTTAGATAAAAATATGGCAACATTACAAGCAGACAAGCATGCGTTTCTAAGGAACATAATCAGCACGTTTGCTCAGGCCCGAAGGTAAACCGAGATGAAACCGTTAGGGACTTAGCATGCGAGGGTCTGAATACAAGCAGTATTTCAATTTCTATGTTCTAGCATAAGCAATAAAAGTTAGGATTATTTCCTTAGCTAGGCGCATTGGATTTATTAGCATGCAGGGGGTTATTCACCTAGCGACTAACATAAACATTCCAGATTTAATGTGTGCTGGCTAAGCAAAGACAAGTTCACCATAGCCACCCACCTTAGCGATGATTTGCCTCGGTAGAGCGATACGTCAAGCGAGCCTCTGAAAGACTAAGCCAAATTCTGGTAGGGACAAGTTTGGATATCCTTTGCTTCTTGTTTGAGGCAAAGCGGGTCGGGACAGTCGCACTTTTTCCGATTGAGTCTGCAGTCCGCTAGAACGGAACGGGGTGTTACATCCTACTCAACTCAGAAAAAGTCTTGTCCTCGAGACTTACTGAGGACAAGCAGTAATCGAGGGTTGAGGCAATCCTAGACAAGTCCTTGTACTTGTTTATTTGGATTTTCACTTGCACAAGCATCGAGATCGGCATATCGCTTAGTCTGGATCGTGCGCACTTTCGAAGTGCACTTCTAGCGTGAACACGTCAACCAGCTTAGTGATAGCGAAGTCTTAGCACTCGAGTTTCAAATTTTTCTTGAGTCTTGGATGGTGCACTAGTTCAAGGCGTCCCTCGAATAGATGCATTCAACCAAACTTAGAGTTAGTAAAATCGGACAAGCTACTAGCGATACTCTCAAGGGTTCGCACAGGTTGGCACAAAGGCCACTCGCAGCACAACAACATACAAGCAAGCATATCATTCAAAATGTATTTTGAAAGTATTTAGACTTATTGTTGGAATATCCCATCGAGGCATTGAGAGAGAGCGTGCACATAACCCACGAACGAGCTTTTGAAACAGAGATATTCGAAACGAAGTCCAAAGGCGTAGAAGCCATGCTCTGATACCAACATGTCACGCCCTGATCTCCCGCAAGCAAATCGTCCATTCCCGCTAGGCAGGAATCACCCTTGCCAGCACTCCCGTAGAACGATCGCTTGACCCATCCGGACGTGATGCCGCACGAGCGTGATCCACGCCCGTGCAAGGCAGTTGTTCATTGGCTGGTGGTAAGAGTTCTAAGCCATAGAGTCGCACAGATTGTCTGAGTGCAGCAGAGTCATAAACGCATAACGATTTGGTAACAGGTTCACTGAGTCAATAATATAGCGGAAGCATTGAAACACAAGTTGAAGTAAAGCAAGCTCTTTTATGTATATGAACAAGTGTTACAAGCGACGTATAGCCGAGATTACAAGTCGCTCAAGCCTCTCTCTCTGAAATAGTAAAATCATGCCAAGTGACTACAATTATGGATTGATTGTACAGGCGACGTCCGGCAATGATCAGGCGATATTCACAATATTATTGTAGAAGCATAAAAAATTCGCTGGATAGCTCTACGCAGCATATTGATGCAAAGCAGCGTAAACAGAGGACTTCAGAGCCTTCAAACGAACAAACAGAACTTCTCCGCCAAAGCACAGCGTGAAATATAGGCTCAAGGACTATCCGCGTAGGGCAGTATATCCAGGCTGCTTCAGCGTAAACAGGGTGCTTCATCGCCTTTATGGCATAAAACTCATCCTCTTTCATTGCAGCATTGAAGTGTATGGGGGACGCTTCGTATTCTCCGAAGTGAACCTGTCAGATCCTGCAATGAACCTGTCAGATCCTGCAATGAACCTGACGTCTCAACTTTTGACAAAGGGATACTGCTCGACTACCCAGGTTACGGCTATAATGATGGCGCGGTACTGCAACCCAGGATGTCATTTACTGCCATTTCCCTTGCGTAAACCACTTTTACGTACACAGAGGAATACGATGCCTAATTTTACACAGGCAGATGAGAGCTCCTTACGCTCCACAGAAGATAAACCACCTGCCACGTCAAGAGATGCACTCCGTACGGGAATCGAGGCGCGTCTCTGCATTTAATGCACAGGGTGGTGACAGGCCCTCAAGGTACGTCTCTGCAATTAATGCGCCGAATACTGACAGATGCCTGAGGCACGTATCTGCGTTTGATGCACAGAACGGTGGCAGACCTTCAAAACCTGCCTCTGTATTTATTGTGCAGGATGATGGCGGATCTCCATATTTAATGCAGGAGATTTGATTAAATATCACCGAACCGTCGTTTAGTGACATCCCCTTTGCAAGAGCTGCTCCTACGCATACAAGGGAATACGCTGCCTAGTTTTACACAGGCAAACGTGAGCTCCTTATGCTTCGCAGAAGACGAACAGACTGTCACGACAGCGGTTACTCTTCGCACAGGATTCAAGGATGGGGGCATATCTCTGCATTTAATGCAAGAGATCTAATTATCTCTAAGAGCCGTAATTCCGGCTAAGACGTCTACATCATCACTCTGGCACGTTACTCAGCGGCTTCTATGCCTATTCAGCTTCGGTGCCTGCTCAGCTTTTATGCCCACTCAGCCTCTATGACCACTCGGCTTCTACGCCCACTCGGCCTCTATGACCACTCGGCTTCTACGCCCACTCGGCCTCTATGACCACTCGGCTTCTACGCCTACTCGGCTTCTATGCCTATTCGGCTTCTATGCCGGTTTGATAACTATTTGGCTTCTATGCCATGGTGACAGACATTGGCTTCTATGCCAACCTCTTCTACACAAGGGATACCTACCTACGTGGCTTCTACATCGTGATCTTCATAGCAGTTATACGCGTTTTGTCCCTTAGTTGGACTCGCGTCACACGCTCATTGAAAAGATCATCTATACGCAAGCATTGGTTATTTTAACCGTTGCATAAAAGGGTGTTGTACTTTCCACTACTCAGTTTTTAAACTGACTGAGTGGTCACTGTCACTAAAACTCTACAAATAGAGACCTCTATCAACAGAGGAAAAGGTCGACAAATTAGAGAAAAATAGGAGAGAGAGAGAGAGAGAGGAGAATCCAGAGCTCAGGCAAAGAGAAGGGATCGACGACTTTGGCATCGGACATCCACCCTCTTTAGCGACCCTCGAAGCTGCTACCTGTCTTCCACGGTACTTCTTCAATATCGTGTGGTCCAAGGGCTAAAGTGATCGACTGCAAATCAGACACCTATAGCAATATTCATCCATATTAAATAAATTGTACTTAGACATCCTCGTGTAGGATCAAATTTGTACAATCTTGTTTGTAAACATAAAAGAAGGGCGGGTCTTCGCACAAGACCTCATTTTCTGCATTCATCAAATCTTTTCTCATTTATTATCCTAAACAAGATGGCGACTCTGCTGGGGACATCTTTCTCTTCTGATGAGGAAGTTATTGCTCAACACGATGCGGTATCCGCGAGATCCGCGAAGAAGATACTGGTCGTCCAGTTCGACCAGTCTGTCTATGAAGATATGCTCCGAACAAGGGGCAGCTCTCACTCTCTCTCTATCCAAAACAACAGGAAGCTGCGTAAGGTCTGGATGCCCAAGACATCCTCTACCATTCCTGTGGGTTCTCCGATCTCTCCGATCTCTTCGACCAATGAGGTTGTAGCATTGCTCCCTCCGTGCCCTGCGCATAAAATTCAGTCGCCTGTCTTTGACAGAACCGACAAAACTTTTGGCAATGCCTCAGCGCTAACCCAGAAGTATACTCCACATTCTGCACGTGAAATTCAGTCTCCCGTTCCTGGCGGAATAGACAAAACTTCTGATAAAGCCTCAGCGCCAAATCAGAAGTACAAGACACGCTCCGCACGTAAAATAACATCTGACCTCTACGGAGAACCAGATGATCCCTGTGATCTCCGCAAGGGAAAGAAAGCGGTGGACTACTCAACTTTTCGGCCTTTACGCCAGTAAGGGAACAATCTGCACGCCCTCCGAATTACGTGAGATGCTGATAGCCGCCTGAGGATATCCTCAACTTTACGCCAACCAGGGCGAAGCTCCAAATTATGCCAGGCAAAGTCCCTAAGCATAAAGAAGGCTCCAGTTGCGGAAAGACACCCTCCCCGGGGATTGTCCGCCACATAGATGGCCAACCTGTTGTATATGGGTGGCACAGGGAAGACTATGGCTCCCATCATCCGCATGCCCACCAATGGGAACAGAAGGAACAAGCCATCATCTTCTTCTTCTGCAACTCCTCCTAACCTGCGCAAGTATCTAATCCAGAAACGTAAGGAGAAGGGATCTTCCAGCGTGGCTATTACGCCTCCTAGCGATCACTGTCACAAGATTATAATTAATTATTGCTGTTCTAAAGCAAAACAGCCGGTTTTTGACCGGCTGAGCTACTCTCCATCTTTCCTAGAAGAAGAGCCCACGCATGCATCTGTGAACATGGCTTCACATATACTTGGAGGAAGCTCAGGCTCAAGACGTCCGTCCTCTAGAAATTCGAGCCGAAGGAAATTCAATATGCTCCTTAGGGACACCGAAGCCGGGGTGTTCCATAATACTCGTTCAAAGTCACGACAACTGACTTCGTGCTCTTCGGATTCTGATGCTGGGGTTTGTCAGTCTCCCGAATCAGATACTGAGAGTATAGAGTCAACTTCTGTAGCGACCTATACTCATCCTTCAATGACGCCCAGGGAGATGGGAGTTTATTCCATTGGAGATGAACACGAGGAAGCCTCGCCATCAGGGAATGCTGAGCAACGCATTACTACACTAGAGACATCTCTGAAACAAATGAAATCTATGATGGAGAACATACACCAAATGATGCTAACTCAACAGGCGGCTGCTATGGCTCAAACATCGGTCTCGCCTACTCAGATATGCGTGGGGGGGGACCTACCACCATCCAACACGATCCAAGAGCCTGCTCTAGATCAAGAGTCAGCTGGTCCTTCACTTCCTCACTCGGAAAATGTACTACCTCCTGCGGGAGTCACGATACAACCGACTCCGTACCATTCCGTGGTCTCGCTACCAGCTGAAAATCTGATGCAAGCAGTACGGGAGTTGAAAGCCCAATTTGATGCCTTGAAGCACAAAGATCAGCTCAAGAAATTGGGAATCAACCAGCCATACCCAGCTATCTAGGAGGAGGTCCCTTTTCCTCCGAGGTACAAACCTCAGACCATGGCCCTGTTCGAGGGAAAAATATCACCAAGTCAGTACATGAACTATTTCAGTATGATGACGGTGTTACTACAAGGGAATGACGCCCTCCTCACCCGGGTGTTCAAGGGTTGTCCCTCGGGAGTAGCTTACCAGTGGTACCGCAGCCTGGCGGACAACTGCATTACTTCCTTCGAAGACTTCAAGGCTTTATTCTTCACACGATTCTATGAGGGAGGAATGGACATGTCTATGTCCTCTCTCATCGAAGTCAAGCAGAGGGAGAAGGAGGACGTTCGCACCTTCGTCGAACATTTTTGCCAAGCCACTTTACAGATGCCTCCAGGAGTTCCAGACTCAGCATTAGTGGACATTTGCAGGAAGAACCTTCTTCCCGTGATCTTGGTGTTCACAGGACCATATCAGTTCCATGATTTGCCCTCGTTCATCATTTCAGCGGTAGCCGCCGAGGACAACAGTCGTAAGGCGTGCGACAATGGCATCATGATCTCTACCTCTGACAGAGGCAAGAGGTCATCCCCCAACGGCGACCATCCTCGCAGTTCCAAAGGAAAAGAAGCTCTGGCAATCAATACGTCCAGACAGTAGACTACGGCAACCGCGCAGACGAAACCCGGGACTTCCAGGCCCGTCGAAGTATACTCTTTCGACAACGACGATATTTCGAGTATATTCTAGTGTCTCGTCAAAAGTGGCAAGATCACCCTTCCGGAGGAGAGGCGGTCCAGTGAAGTCGGCAGTGCCAACAACCCCAAGTACTGCATCTTCCACAGATACGTACACCACCCAACAAAGGCGTGTTACATACTGAAAAGGAAGATCCAAGAGCTGATCGATGCTAAAGCCATCACTCTGCGCAATAGCGAGAAGACGGTCATGGCCAACATGATCTCTCTGTAATTTGGCAATCTGCCTCCCCAAGAAGTACCGGACGGTGTTACACCTATTTCTCGGACAATGATGAACATCGTTAATCTCCCTCCGGCTAGGGGTCAAAATCACGACCTGTTACCCCTAACTACCCAGAGAGGCGAGATTATGTGGGTTCACCCAGACTTGGTGTCGGAGCTCGAAAAAGAGACTAATGCTACTAAGGCTAAGTCCAGGAAGAACTCCAAATGCAAGCCCTGCCATATGGTTGTAACTTCTTCGACATCAGACGAAGACGAGGTTTTGGCAACAGCAACCCGTTCAGGGAAGGCTTACCTCAAGGACTACGGAGCAAGTCAGGAAGATGCACCTGCAGACGCTTCAGCTGCCAAGCCTTCAGAACCAGAGCCCGCATTACCATAGGCCAGTCCTTCGAGACCAACTTCGGCGGACAAGGGGAAGCAGAAAGAAGTGTGCTTCGATAAACCTGTGAAAAACATTCAAAACAAAGGTTTAGAGAAGCCGTACAACTTCGATATCCTGGCCCAACTAGCTAATACACCAGCCAGATTGTCTATCTTCGAGCTACTCAGGCTCTCCCAAGATACTCGTCTAGCCCTGAGTGAAGCATTGATGCAGGCGGATACATACTTGACCCAACTCAAGTCCCCCGATGAAGAACCCGTGGCGTGTCCTCGATGCCACAGTGTGATGGAGGTGGTCCCAAACATCACTTTCACTCAAGACGACATGCTGTTAAAATATAACAGGCATGACAGACCCCTCTACCACACAGGGTACGTCGGTTCCATGGAGGTCGACCGGATTTACATAGATCCAGGATCCTCAATCAGCATCATTCCTCATAGTCTGCTCAGACCGCTGAGGATTCCTACCAGCGAACTGGCTTACACCACCACTACTATCGTGGGTTTCAACGCCGGAAGAAGTAAGCCGTTGGAAAAATTCACCTAAGGATCCAGATTGGCAACCTCAGATCCGTGGCTACATGCTACGTCATCGATTCAGAGGTGTCCTACAACATCCTGCTTGGAAGACCATGGATCCACGACCACAACATCGTTCCTTCGACTCTACATCAATGCTTCAAATATGTAGACGCCCAAGGGACAGTACAAACGGAGGTTGTTGACCTAAACCTATTTAAAGGAGTAGAATCCTACTACTCCGATGCCGTATTATACTCTCAAGACTACACGGAAGAGGTGTCAGCCCAAGCAGAGAAGGAATCCCACCGGGAGCCTGAAGAACCTTCTGCCAAGCAACCTCTGTCAATTAAGGTAAAAGGACGGACTACCCGTCCAAAAGCCACAGAGCCTATGGCTATCCACCTGAAGAGGACCAGGTCAGGGAAAGGGGGTGATCCTCTAGTGATCACTCTGAACCAGATATGCACCTCCGCCCTTAATCATCAACCTTCGGCGCAACAAGCAGCCGAGTGATGTAAAAGCAACTAGGAATGCGGTTTCTGATAATAACAATGGACCTCTTTTCCAGTATATCGACGCTCGGATTCCAAATCAAGAACCCTCTCCCCATGACGATATAGAGCTTATAGCACGAAAATTCTTGGCAGCTATAGATTCCTATCATCCGTACATATGGGAAGTGGCATCATCATCCAATGTTACCACGACATATAGACCACATGAGGATTCTATCTTCATTGTTCCACTTGCCCGCGACGGTCAGCGTTCAATAGTCTTCGGCCACATGTGTAACGAACAGACTATACAAGAGGATTCCTTCGATGACGATGCTGGTGAAATACAAGTTCACAGGTACAGCCCGCAAGCCTTAAAGATCATACAAAATATGGGTTACAACTTGAGGATGGAACCAGGTCTCAACTACGGGAAAGGCAGACGAATACCGCTGCTCGGCAATCCCCACTATCAACAAACCCGTTTTGGGTTAGGGTATGCCACCTCCCTTACGACTTCCAAGTCGAACAAGGATATCTTTTCCTTTTTTCAAGACGGCGCATCACCCTCCGACTCATCTCACGCTCTCGAGCAAACATTATCAGCAAATATGGTAGTGACGGATTCCTTCGAATCAGAATGAACACGAATCTGAACTGTTTGAGAATGACGCTTGGGCTCGGCAGATGGATACACAATGGGAGTTCCGCTTCGAGCAAAGAGAACCTCCCACTGAAGATGAAGTTATCCAGATTGACATTGGGGATAAACTTTCACCAAGATCGATATTTATCAGTAACAACCTTTCCGAAGAAGGAAGGGAAAAAATTATCCAACTAATAAAAGAATATATCGACGTCTTTGCATGAAATTATAAGGATATACCAGGTCTTGATCCAAAGGTAGCTACTCATAAACTCAACATACTGCCCGATTCAAAGCCTGTGAAGCAGCACCAACGCCGGTTCCGCCCGGACATGATGGACGCCATTGAAGCTAAAGTCAAGAAGTTGATAGCCTGCGGCTTCATCCGTGAGGAACAACATCCCGACTGGGTCGCCAATGTTGTCCCGGTCATAAAGAAGAATGGGAAAGTACGTATCTGCATCGATTATCGAGATCTGAACGCAGCCTGCCCCAGGGATGAGTTCCCTCTTCCCAATACAGACGTCATGATTGACAATACATGCAGTTTTGAACGTATATCTTTCATGGACAGATTTTCAGGATACAATCAGATCAAGATGCATCCTGAAGACGAGAAGCATACTGCCTTCCGGACATCACTGGGGGTATATTGCTATACGGTCATGCCCTTCGGATTAAAGAATGTCGGGGCTACGTACCAATGGGCTATGAGCAACATATTTCATAAGCATTTACGCAAGACAGTGGAGTGTTACGTGGACGATATAGCTGTCAAAAGCTGCCTCAGGGATAATCATATCCAAGACTTAAAGACAGTATTTGAATTGATGCGCCAATATCAACTCAAAATAAACCCTACAAAGTCCTTTCTGGGGGTATCTAGTGACAAATTTCTGGGATTTGTCATCACCGCCAAAGGCATTCAAGTGGACCCTAATAAAGTCAAGGCCATCTTAGAAATGTGACCGCCCCACAAGTTGAGGGAACTCAGGAGATTTCAAGGCCGTCTGGCTTATATCAGGAGATTCATATCCAACCTCTCCGGGAGATGCCAACCCTTTTCGTGCCTCATGAAAAAAGGTGTATCCTTCATATGGGACAAAGCCTGTCAACAAGCATTCGGGGATATCAAGCGCTACCTCACTAGTCCGCCAGTTCTGGTACCTCCTTTCATAGGAAGACCGTTTGTGCTATACGTCCGAGCAATGGATCATTCCCTGGGAGCTCTTCTCGCACAAAAGAACGATATGGGCCACGAGCAGGCTATCTACTACCTTAGCAGAATGATGGTCGGAGCCGAACACCGGTACAACCCAGTGGAGAAAGAATGCTTGGCCCTGATGTTCGCTATCCAGAAAATGCGATACTATGTCACGGGCCAAACCATTCACATCTTCTCCAGGATCAATCCTCTGCGGGTACTAATGAACAAGCCAAGTATTCTTAATTCCCGACTCGCGACTTGGGCGATATTATTAACGCCATATGACATGGTGTACGTCCCTCAGAAGTCCGTCAAAGGCCAAGCATTGGCTGACTTTCTAGCTGCTCATCCGATCCCGGAGGCCTCCAAACTGTACAAGAACATTCCCGATGAAGTCATAGAGTATAATTCTGCAACGGAAGGCGATGCATGGCAACTGTTCTTCGATGGCGCCTCCAGGACTGGTCCCAGGAGAAACGTGGTTTCAGGAGTAGGGATCGTCCTAGTCACTCTTGATAAACTCGTTATCTACCGAGCATATTCTCTTAGCGAGCCCTGTTCTAACAATGTGGCAGAATACAACGCTCTACTAATCGGGCTCCAAGTCGCTAAAGAGCTGGGGCTCGAATCTCTGGAAGCCTTCGGTGATTCTCTGCTGATCGTCAATCAAGTCAGAGGAATATATGAAGTCCGGAATCCCGACCTCATCCCCTATCACCGAGCAACGGTCGAGATAGCCATGACATTCAAGGGATTCTTCCTTGAGCATGTACCTCGATCTCAGAATCTAGAAGCTGATGCCCTAGCAAGTCTAGCTGCAAATTTAGCTACTCCTATAAGAAGGCAGAATTCGGTAATCCTTCTTAACAGAGATTTATTCTGTGTGAAAAATAACTTTCACATAGAACATAGCTACACGGTGGACGCAGATCCGCCCAGGAGAGACTGGAGAAGTCCCTTTATAGATTTCGTAGCATACAGAGTCTTGCCGGAGGACCCTAAAGAAGCAATATCTGTCAAAAGACGATCATTACGCTTCTACTTCGACGCATCATCACAATGCCTATATCGCCGGTCTTACGACGGGCTATTATTACGATGTCTCTCTGGTGATGAAGCACAGTAGATTATCCGTGAATCTCACGACGGCGTGTGCGGGGCGCATCAACCCGGTCCTAAGCTACAGGATCGTATCAGGAGAATGGGCTATTACTGGCCCACTATGATCGCAGATGCAATCCAGTATGCCAGACGATGTAGAGCCTGTCAAGTTCATGCAGACTTCATACATCAACCGTCCGAACATCTACATCCTACGGTTGTATCCTGACCTTTCGAAGCATGGGGTATGGATATCATCGGTCCTATTCACCCATCTTTTTCCAGAGGTCACCGGTTTATACTAGCCATCACGGATTATTTCTCCAAATGGGCAGAGGCGATCCCTCTTGCTAAGGTGAAGACATCTAATGTGACCAGCTTCATCAAGCATCACAATATTTATCGGTTTGGGGTTCCCCGAAGGATAATCCATGACAATGGGCCTCAGTTCATCAGCCAAGCATTTTACCAGTTTTGCGATAAAAATCGGATACAAAATGCGGCCTCCATGGCATATTATCTAGCTGCTAATGGGTTGGCGGAAGCTTTCAACAAAACCATTATCAAACTCTTGAAGAAGTTCGTCTCTTCGAACAAGAGAGATTGGAATGAGAAGCTGGGAGAATGTCTCTGGGCATACCGTACCATGGTACGAGCACCGACAGGTTGCACGCCATTCTCATTGGTCTACGGGAGTGAAGCAGTTCTTCCCATCGAGATTCAAATTCTGTCACTCAGGATAGCCGTGGCTAACGAGTTAACTCAAGAAAAGATTGACCTGTTAAGGCTTCAAGAGCTAGAAGGATTAGACGAGAAATGCCTCCAAGCTCAGCAGCACATCGCGCTCTACCAAGCACGCATTTCTAGAACTTTTAATCAAAAAGTAAAGGAAAGAGTGTTCAAAGTCGGCAAGCTAGTTTTGGCTGTAAGAAGGCCGATGATTCTTACTCACAGGAGTAAAGGCAAATTTCAGTCCAAATGGGAAGGCCCTTACGTAATCGAGACAACGTTCTCAAACGGCGCTTACAGGTTAGCCCAGCCTAATGGAGACCTGCTAATGGCTCCTATCAATGGCAAATTCCTAAAAATGTACTATGCTTAAACCTCCTCTACTCAAGTGGAATATGGCAAAGACCTCATTCTGACAAAACTACTTCCAAAACGAAACTAGTTGGATCATATTCTATCATGTCCATATGACCTCTGAATAGATATGCTCTGCTAAAGCTTACTGAAAGTATATCACGTCCATACCACCTCTGATATCACTTTCACCCAAATCTGTCATTTACATTCCAAAATGATGGGTCCACAAAGTCAGATGAAAAGTCTCTTTATTATTCCCAAAAAAGAGCAAAAGTACATTGAAAAGCAAAAGCAAAAGTACATCATAAAGGGGGAGCGGTCAGGTCGCGAAGCTACTGCGCCAGTACGGCCATCCTCTCAGCCCTAGAATCCAAGACATCAGCGCGGACCTACTCCAACCGTGCCTCATCATCTAGCAGGAGGGACAGTTCGGCTCTAGCCCGAAGGAAACTGGCACGGGCGACTCCTGCACTCGCCAAGTTCTGTTGTGCTGCGACCAGTCTGCCATTCACCACATCTAGACCTTCCGACGACTGAGAAGCCCACTCCTTTGCCTGAGCAAGCTTTGTCTCTATTTTGTGGACCCTCGCTACATTGCCGTCATGCTCGGCCTGGCACTTCGTTTGAAGGGCGATAGTCTCCTCCAAAATGACTTTTCCTTTTTCCATCTCCTGCTGGTTAGTCTCGATGAATTTATTCAGACCTTCCTTCTTTTCAACAAGATGCGCAGTCAATGAGTCGTATCTGGCCTGGACTAGAGCTTCAATGTTGCCTCGAGCTAGTTGCAGGTATTCGTTAATGGGTTGCTCTAAACCATTAACCATCGCCTCCAGCACGTCAGCTACCCCGGTATCATCAAATTCCCTGATCGCCTCTATCGAGAACTGAGAGGATCTCTTCAGCGACGCAAAGTCCAGCTTCTTCGCCAACACCATTGACATTAGCGTTCTCAAAGTGGTGTAGAATATACCGGTGTACTGCTCGGTCAGCGCAACTAGGTCCGCATGAACGCGGGAAGTGTCCGCGATCGTGGCGACTTCCCCTCCAGGAATAACCACAGACGATGTTGCCACGGCCGTCGCCTCAACAGAAGGTGCGACGAAAGAAGAATCGCTAACACCGGACGAAGTGACCGGCGTGCTCAAAAGAGGCACTGTCGCAATAACAGGCTCGTCCTCCTCTTGAGATATCGGAGTCTCCTCGACAGGCAAGCCCGCACCCGAAGATGTCTCCTCTTCAAAATTGGGTACCTCAGTGCCGCCGCCAGGACCTGACACAGAGCCGAAGGGCGCATCTACATCACCCTCCCCGAAGAGATCTTCCCCTGAAGAGAAGGCAAAAGGAAGTTAATATCAACATAATATTAATTTCCCTAAAGAAGAAGCATAAAAGATGACATTTACCCATGGTCGACGGCATATATGTCGCATCCGCAGCCTGTACAGCTAAATCATTTCTTAATGATGCTAGGCAAGCTGTCATACCTGGGGAAAGAGGTCTACTAACAGAAGCTGACAAATAGTCTTCCAGGTCCTCCTCAAAATCCAACCGAGGCTCATTGGCTGGAATTGTGCTAGGTGCGCTCGCAGACGCGGCAGAAGTCCCTTTCGATGTCGATCTGGCTAGAGGTATACGAAACTTTATTATACTTAGCCTCGAAGGCGACCTTGCTCCACTACCTGAAGCAATAGCCGCGACACCAGTGTCCAGCTGAGATTCTTCGGCACCACCGGCCGAAACTGTAGAAGGTCCCTCTCTAAAAGGCGAGGAACCTCCAATCAAAGAATCGTCCCAAACGCAGGGAGATGCAAGCTCACCTCCAAGAGCCTCAATGCCAGGAGAGGACAATTTACCATCTTCTTCTTCCTCTTACGAGGGGAAGTCTCCTTGGGAGTAGGAGCCCTTCGCTTCCCAGGAACTACCAAAGCCCCTGCAGGCGGAGGTACTTCACCCCTAGGGACCGACACCAGTGGCTCATCCGGGGTAACGGACTCCTCACCCTCGTCGAAAGAAACCGAGGGGACTTTAACTCTTCCCCCAAGCTTTGAAGAGGGCACCCTAAATCTTCCATGCATATTAAAATCACGATGGAAGGTGTTTGTTGCCACATAGAACTGGGCATACGAATGTAGGATGCTCAGCTCCGTGGAGAGTGTAATGACGGGCACAGTACAAATTGCCCCAGTACAGCCTATGATAAAATATTGCCATCCCCTCGCTCCATCAATGAGTCCACCTCTGGACCTGAAGCTGGTGACGGCGTTGCCCACGTGCAACTGATCATACCCAAACTGCCAGGCAAACCGACTGGACAAGTAGGGCTCCAAGAAGCAATGATCTTCGCTTCTGTATAGCAGATGGGATGGTCTGATATAGACCAACCAATTAAAAGCTTCGAGAGAAAGAATGGCCTTCTCTCTACCCGAATCCTCGAGCCTAATCCCCGATTGATTGCGATGTACAGAAGGGACGGTACAGAAAAGCTTCCAACTATGACTGAAGCCTAGCGCCCGCCGACAGTCTATAACTGTGTTCACGTTACAGGAAGACTTTCGGTAGTTCAACAAGAAACTACCCCCCGAACTACTGCCGGAACCGGGAGACATCACCCGGGGGTTATGGAGAATTAACCACCCCATCAAATACAGGTATGGTAATTCTATCCTGGGAAAGCTATCACGCCGAATTTTATCGACGAGCAGCCCGTCATTCATGGCCCTCAGGCCAGTTTGTATACGGCACACCATGGCAGGGATCAAGCCCAGTCTTTCCCCGAACACCAGACGCACTGTAGGCCATAGCGTGTTGCGGTGAATGCGGTCCGCAGATGCGACGCCAGGCACTACTACTCGGCGCAGCCATATAGAGAGGAAGCCATCCAGTTGAGCCTCCCTGGACAGAGGCCTGCGACAGCGCCTCAAGTAACTATAGGCCTTAGTGCCTTCAGGATACTTTCCCGTCCCTTTATCGAGGAACCGGTCCGGAGCACCAGCATCCACCATAAGATCGTCAACTACCTAAGCATTAAGCGCACTCAGGGGATTCACAGACAGATCCTTGCCCTCCAATACCTTCTCCGGCTTAGCAGTCCTGGGCCGGTGGAAGAAAAGATAGGACGTCCATTTGTTGATATGAGCCAAATCTGAAGGCTCACCATAAAAAGTGGAGCAAGCGAGGTAGTGGCACATCAACTCCTGGTACACTTCCACTACCCGAGGGTCTAAACCCCCTAGCTCCCGTTTTGTGGAAACATACTCTTTGTATGGAGTATCCCCCATTGGCAGTCTTGAGGTCTCTGTCATCTCATGCAGGGCCAATCCTAACTCCCCCAGTGGAGTGGCGAAAGTCTCGGTGAGCGAAATATATCGCTCCATCAGTGTCAGGAACAGGTTAGGGTTAGGAGGTAACCCAACACTGGTAGCACTCACAGCTGCAAACATACCGATGTTCTCCAACTCGGTCTGAAAATGCTTCAAGTCCCAATCAACTAAGCGAGCCCATCGAAGGTTTGAAGGGGTGATCCACCCACCGCACCGAGGGTTCACCTTAGGGTATACTCTCCGTGCCCCATAAAATCATTGCAGAAAGTCGGTAATTGGACCGGCTGGATCACCAAGCTGTCTTCACTCGGGACACTGCCCGGGTACAGTCCCCTGAACACCGTCATATTACCATAAGGGCGGCTGACAAATGACCCCTGGTCAGCTCCTTTTAAACGAAAGATCTTCCCCGGCCTGCCGTAAAGATCAGGGGTCTGCGTCCACGACATCCTTCTGGGATGCGTAGCATGGAAGAAGGCCGAGATGGGGTAGTCTCTCGGCATATTGGGCAGGCAGGGAAAACCCAGAGTTCTCTCTTGGGCTTTGTCTGGGACTGCTTGTCAATCATGTCCCCGAAGAGGAAAGTCGGCTTTAGGTATTGCTCCCGTCTACGTACGTTAGGGGCTCCCCGTTGATCAAGTTCAGCAGCGTTCACTTGCCCTGAGCCGATATCAGAATTCCCCTTCCTTCGGGATACTGGGGCCCGGAGATAGGAAATGTCACGTGCGACAGATCCTCCAGATAGTTGGAGTGCAGCATCCCGGCGGCAGAGCCCATCACCTCAGCCAGTGGAGACTCATGCAAGTTGACTGCAAAAGTACAAGAGAAACACGTCAGTTCCTATAACTAGACACTACAGGACTTGCAGCATCCGCAAAAAAATCAACAGTCCGTGCTCTACGCCGAGACTGTAAAACTTGAGCTTTTACGATAAAATCCATTTCCTAAACGTAAAATTCAAAATTGCCAGTATACGGTCCATGCTCTACGCCAGACTGATTAAATTGATTTGTTATGCCAGAACTCTCATCCACAAGCATAAAACTCAAATTTTAATAGTATACACCAAGTTTTCGGCGGTCAAAGCTTTTACGCTCGATTGCAAAAAAATGGAGTTTTTACGCTGACACATTATAAATGTGGGCGTAAAAGATGAAACGTCTCCGTGCATCATCTTCCTCAAAGAGGCTATCAGCAAAGAAGATGACCTAGCGCGGTCACGTTCAACATGTGCGAAGGATTTTCAGTCATTCTCTTTTTCCCAAAAGTTGTACCTTCCAGGCCGGGTGCACTACTCGTCGGCGGGATGCTCTGCTCAGAATAGGATTCGCCCTGTCCAACCAGAGATGCTCTCACTTGAGCGGAAAAATGAGAAGAAGAATGAACCCTCTTTCCCTTAGTAGAGGAGGATTGTTTCGAAGCCATTATGGAAACTTTGAAGACTCGAAGAAGAAAAGGAGAAGAACTCGAACAGTCGAAAGCTTTCTCTCGCAGAAGACAGATGGAAAGTTTTTCTCTCAGAAACTTGGGATATATATAGAGTTCGGATGGACTCCTCGGACCCCGAACCAAATCTCCTAATTAATATTCGGTTATGATTGGGTCCTACGTCAGCCTATTTATTCAGAGAAGGCGGACAGTCAGCGAATTCGAAAAGTTTTTCGCGCAAAGCAGGTTCGTGGTTTCTACGTTAAGGAGCTTTCTACGCTCGACAGCTACAGATCTACGATTTTACGCTCGCAGGCTATAAGTCTATGGTTTTACTCCCGGATGCCTTTGTGCTCGGTAGCTTTTATGCTCGAGAGGCTACAAACCTACGACTTCACGCTCAGCAGATACCAAATCGATGATCTCACGCTCGGTGGCGCTTAGTTTACGCTCAGAGGCGACGGATCCATGACTTCACGCTCGAAAAAATTTCTTTTCAGAAGCAACAAATCTACAGTTCTACGCTAAGGAGCTTTCTACGCTCGACAGCTACGAATCTACGGCTTTACGTTCGACAGCTACAAGTCAGGTTTTGCGCCCAGATGCCTTTGTGTTCGGTAGCTTTTATGCTCGAGAGGCTACAAACCTACGACTTCACGCTCAGGAACTATAAGTCTATGATTTCACGCTCAATGGTGTTTAGTTTATGCTCAGAGGCTGCCAACTTATGATTTTGCGCTCCATAACTTCCCGCATGTCTGAAAGATATGCAGGCCAGATTACGCGTACATCTAAACGATCCTCAAGGCGGTCAATTACAGGAGTTCACACAGAAGATACTCCTTCTTGACCTCAAGATATCCCAAGTACCCGAAGCATACAGAGTTCAACATAGAAAAATTACTCTTCTTCATGGGTCGATTCAAAGTTCATCCAGACTCCAGTCTGAATATTTCATCTACCAAGATGGCAAATTAGTTTGACAGCCATTTCTCGCCCTGTTCCAAGGAATTTTCGAGAAATCATTCTTGAAGATGATGTCTGAACAAAGAAATTCTGTTTATCAGAAGTAACAGTTCAGAATTCTACGCGGTTCCTTACTCCTAAACAGCAGGACAGTTCGAACACTCGAATGCTAAAGCGGCTTTCTACGCATCCCTAAGTTATGCGTAAAAGACAAGACAGGACCTATCACTCTTTCTAAACAGAGTCGGCGTAAAGAATCAGACGTGTCGAAGCTACACATATTCAGACTTTACAACAAAGTATGGCAAGATGATCATATACACGAAAGAAAGACAATTTTATTAAAGATTAAATTCATGATTACATATGAGGGAAATACCGTCTACAAAAGGATTTTTCTCGTCGTCGTTGGAAGGCCACCCCCTGAAATCTGCTCTACCAGGTTCTTGCATGGGCGCCAATTCTTCATCTCTCCTCCAGCAATTGGTCAATTTTTGCAATCGACTAAAATAATAAATGGAGGGAGAATACGAAACTGGGCCTGCCTAAATTATGCAGATTCCATGCTCCGTGCACCGTGACAGATTGAGTTAAGGTATTTCACCCAACTCAATACTCGAGGTCAGAGCTAGTTGCTGCTCTCGTCCCTGGAGGTAACGGAAGAAGGTGCCACTTGCAAGCAGCGTGGTAAAATACGATTCTTCTTCTCTCCCGAAGAACCACCATACAAAGTTGATGATTATCTCGAGCAAAGGAGGCTATGATATCCTTCCATGATCCATCGTTGCAGAGGACATTTGCTCGAAGATGCCGTCTTTTTTGGCTCCTTACATGCTGGAAGAGCATAATCTCTTTCTTTCTCAAGTCGACCCGACGAACTTCGGCCATCATCTTTGTATGATGAAGGAAGTATGGGAAGAACAGGAGAACTCCTCAGCCTTTTTATAGGCGAGAGAGAGCACCGATCCCCAATAAATCCGCCATAAAGTCAGCCTCGATCGTTTCAAAACTCCATTCAAAAACGTTTTGAGTTACGAGGAGCGGTTCATGCTTTATTCAAAGCGTTTTAAATTATGAGGAATTTAAAAGCTTTGAAGGGGGTCTTGTAGAAGAATGAAAAATACGCTGGATAGCTCTACGCAGCATATTGATGCAAAGCAGCGTAGACAGAGGACTTCAGAGCCTTCAAACGAACAAACAGAGCTTCTCTGCCAAAGCACAGCGTAAAATATAGGCTCAAGGACCATCCGCGTAGGGCAGTATGTCCAGTCTGCTTCAGCGTAAACAGGGTGCTTCATCGCCTTTATGGCGTAAAATTTATCCTCTTTCAATGCAGCATTGAAGTGTACGGGGGATGCTTCGTATTCTCCGAAGTGAACCTGTCAGATCCAGCAATGAACCTGTCAGATCCTGCAATGAACCTGACGTCTCGACTTCTGACAAAGGGATACTGCTCGACTACCCAGGCGACGGCTATAATGATGGCGCGGCACTGCAACCCAGGCTGTCATTTACTGCCATTTCCCTTGCGTAAACTGCTTTTACGTACACAGAGGAATACGCTACCTAGTTTTACACAGGAAGATGAGAGCTCCTTACGCTCTGCAGAAGACAAACCGCCTGCCACGTCAAGAGCTGTACTCCGTACGGGACTCGAGGCGCATCACTATATTTAATGCACAGGGTGGTGACAGGACCTCAAGGCACGTCTCTGCAATTAATGTGCCGAATACTGACAGATGTCTGAGGCACGTCTCTGCGTTTGATGCACAGAAGGGTGGTAGACCTTCAAAACATGCCTCTGCATTTAATGCGTAGGATAATGGCGGATCTCCATATTTAATGCAGGAGATTTGATTAAATGTCACCGAACCGTCATTTAGTGACATCCCCTTTGCAAGAGCTGTCACGACCCGCACCCGGTTTAGGGGCACGAGTGCGTGGGTACGTCCAGCCTACGCCGCAGCATCGGTGGTAGAACGCTGTCTAGGTATTGATACTATCTAACTAATGTCACGCAGGCATCCAATCTCCATTAGGAGGCACGGATGACACAAATAAGATGAACACATACTCAACCACAGAATCACAGCACGATAAGATTTTGAAACAGAAATTAAAATTAAACACAATACAAGTCCACAAGAAATAACTTAACTTAACAATATCCAAGAATTATCAAAATGCCGGAGACAAATCCGGTACCAAATAGACTGTTAAAAGAACTAACTATGAATAATAATTCCGACTAGACTTCCAGAAACAACTACTACCAAGTCTGCAGCTACTCACCATAAGTGTCGGACAGCGGTCATCTAAGGCATAGTCTGGAAAAATATTTCCAGTCAGGAAGGAGCAAAGCACAATCTCAAATAACAGTTCCATTAATTGATAATATCTATAATACAATAAAACATGTCATGCTAGCTACTGAGAAGACAGTGGAATAATGTAATGACAGTTTAAGAGAGACAGGCAATAGGCAATAAAACACAGTCAGTGCATGTATAAAAATGAAAGGAACAGTATCATATACGGGTGATGTAGTATATGATTAAAAATAGAGAACTGTAATCTATTCTAGGTGTTTGAAATAGTAGTTTCGAAATGTGATCGGCTTGGGACATGTACAGTAGCTACAGGGCCTGGCTAATCATGGGTGAAGAGCATGATTAACACTTACAATTTATAATAAGAGGTTATGATCACATTTCTTACTAACTACTTCCCCGCCCCCAACTAGTACTGTGGATCCAATCATGACACGTCACGAATACACAACATTGTCTAATATATTATGTACAATGTCTAATGTAAATGTCAATGTAAATGTCAATATAAATGTCAATATAAATGTCGTGTATAATGTCAATACGATAATCAAGGTAACATCTCATGACTGCAGATCCAAGCTATACTAGTCCGTGTAGCACAGTGTCAAAGATTCAATTGTAACATTTCAAGATCATTGAACTTATAGCTATTATCAAGAATTGGAAATTATCAGAGAATGTACTTGCCTCGGTCCTTAGCTGGTATTTATGGTGTCCTGTTCCAGAGTATCCCCTGGTAACCCAACAGTCCTATAACACATTACAAGCAAAACCATATTCGCATCAGATGCTACACTAACACAGTCTAAACACTGAATTCAGGGCCTTCTCTAGGTATGATACTGGCCACCTAGTAGCTAGATACATAATTATGCACATCTTAATTAACATATGTACTTACAATATACATATCAATTAAATACATATACAAAATATATGTATATATATATATTTAAAATATGCTAAGATTTTATACAAAATATCTATACATATATATCAAAATAATTATACACATAAAATATGTGCATTTATACTAGTCAAATTTAATACCACACTTACATACATTAATTTAATATATACATTTACATATATATCAGATTATGTATACATTAACATACACCTATTTATACCAAAAGTATTAATTTAAATATATACTTTTCTAAAATACATACATTTATATGTTTGTACATATACCAAAATAGTATGTATTTGATGTGCAATTAGAGAAATGATACTGTATTTATACAATTAATATTAATAAATAAATAATATATAGATATTCATATTTTAAAATACATACATTACCAATCAATTTTATATTGAAAATATGCTAAATATATATATATATAATACATGTATACACATATACCAATTATACACTTTACATTATATACTAATACATATACAAAATAATTTATTTACATATACTAATTGCCACATTAATTAAATATATAAATACCTTATATTAATTTTACATACAAATTTAATTAAAAGCATATACTAATTTCATACTGATTTAAATATATAAACAAATATATATATATACATTAGATATATATATATACATATATATTAATTTGATATATACTTACTTTAATTATACATTAATTAAATATTTAAACAAACATTTATATATATACATACATTATATATAAATAAATATTTTTATACATACACTATACTATATATACAAACATATGCTAGTATATACATTAATTAATTAAATGCTATACATATACATGCTAATATTTACCTATACTTATACATTGATTAATACACAATTATATTCACATTAAATAAATATATAAATAATTTACAGTAATTATATATACATCCACATTGATTAATATATATATATAATCATATATATGTATATACACATTAGATTTATATATACATATATGTATATATATATATATATATATATACATATGTATATATACATATATATATAAAGAGGGAAAGGGAGAGAGGAGGCTTACAGCAGGGGGGAGGAATGGCTCGCCGGCCGGAGCTCAGGGAAGGCCAGTGGGAGGAGCACAGCCGGACTGTGATCGTGAGGGAGGAGCAGCAGGGGAATGGGGCGGGCCACCGGTCGCTGGAGGGAGCAGATGGGCGCTGAATGGCTGGCCGCCGGAGGTACTGGACAGCAGGGAGCCGCCGGACCGCGGAGCAAGGCCGCCGGGCTGTGAACGTCGGAGGGAGATCGTGAGGGAGGACGCTCGAGCTCGGAGGTCAAGGCTGTAGGGAGGATGGAGGAGGGGTCCTCCGGCGGGTCGGCCGGAGAAGAAGGCCGCCGGGGGAGCCTGGTACAGTGGGGAGGTGATGGTTTCCCTCCCTCTGATTTCAAATTTGAAAAGAAAACAAGCAAAGAAGGAGAAGAGAAGAAGAAGAAGAAAAAGAAAAGAAAAAAGGAGAAGGGAAGAAGAAGAATCCAACGTTGGGTTGAGGGGAGAGGCTTATGAGGGTGGAGTTTTCTAGGTTGCCTAGGGATTAGGGTTTGAGGGTACAAGTCATTAAATAGGAAGAGAGAGGGTGTGATGTAGGGTGAGGATTGACCCACTTAAATGAGTGGCTATGATGATTCATGAAGAAAATTAATTCATGTAGGGTTGAGGGTTTTATTAAAAATTAATAGGCTCCCTCATTGGTTAAAATAATTAGGTGTTGGCACCTACAATTGAATAATTGCAACTTAGCCCCTTAAATTCGGGAAATTGCACAAACACATAAAATGACGAAAATTGGGCGGGCGATTTGGGGTCCGATGTTTTGTAGGATCAGGGGGCACTGTAAGATGGGTATGGACTGAATTTGTAGGGCACTGGAATTAAATTGGGATTTAAAAATCAGATAAAATGGTATCCTCAATTTAAATAGAATAAAATGCAAGTTGTGTTCAACAATTAATTTGGAGTACTTGGGGCCAAAATCAGATCAAGTCATCAATACCAATATTGAAGAATACTCAGAACAGAATATTACCCTAATTTGGGTCGCACGAAAAATAGGTCAAGATGGCCTCCAATTTTCGATTGGAACGCACAACGATACAAAAATAGGAAATTAAAAATAACGTCCGCGACGATTTTTGTGCGGCTAGAAACAATGTACAGAGAGCACAATTATGAGTTGTAAAAAATAGCAGAATGGAAGGTGGGCATGTCTAGAGCAAGATTGTGAAATTTGTTGGAAGACAAAAGTCTGGATAGTGCTCCAAATATCGAAGCAAAGGCAATGCGCAAAATATTAAATAAAAATACAGTAATTAATTATAAACACCAAGAATTAAATTCTAAATAAAATAATAAAATCCAGAATTCTATAATTCGGACAAGGGTTCATCTACTGGGCTTCTAGGTCTAGTCTGCTAGCTAAAATAAAATAATTTAACACTGCATTTAATTATATATTTAATCACACATCGCACAAATAATTATTTAAATCAATATACTATCATGCAATTAATTAATTAAAATAACATAATATTCAATATTAAAAAAAAATTTCAAAAATACCCCTGTTTTCAGAATGTGGTAGTGACAAGTCTACCCACCTTAAAAGAATTTCGTCCTCGAAATTTAAAATCCTCATATTAGCATTTAATCATACACATTATTATTTTCCTCAAATTTAAGTTTATCATCCATGAAATCTTTTAATACTCCACAATGTCCTTTCGCAAATTTTAAAATTCTAAAATTGTTGTATAACCTGAAAAATCTTCAAGTAAAATCAAAGTCCATCAAAAATTTCTTGAAAGTTTTGAGTTATAATTCAATACCCGAAATTTTGATATCCACTCCTCAAAATACTCAACAATATGATATTTAAGGATTCTCCCAATTGTCACATTCAAATATAAAGTTCTAAAATTCATAACCTGTAATTAAATAAATACATTGATAAATCTCCCAAATTTCCAAATTAATAACCAACTTAAACATGTCATAATCTTTCCTGGAATTAATACATCATAATTTCTGTCATGTTAAATTCTTGACCCTTTATTTAAATCAATAATTATCCTCAAAATTTTTTTTTTTTATCCTCGATTGTTTTATTTATGTATTTACTACAATCAAAATTAAATTCCTCAAATCATATAATCATGAACTACTCCATATTGTTATTTCACAATAAATTCTTTCAAAGATTCTATAAATAGCATATCCCTAAAAATCTTCAAAAATAATCAAATCACATTCTTATCACAATATTCTCCAAAATTTTAAGTTTATAACGAAATACAAGAATTTAATATTCAATCCTCTAATTGAACTCTAATCAATGCATATTTCAAAAATTGAATCTCGTCCCAAATTTGAATTTAACACTAATCCATTTGTGTTCTTTATCCCTCGATTTTTTTTTTTTTTTTCCATAATATGCAACGATGTAATACTTATGGAACCTCCAATACAATATTCAAAAATATAAGTTCACAACTTGCAGTCCAACAATTATATCGATGGCCTTCTTAAATTCCTCAAATTCACTGATAAATTCAATCATTTCATAATTTTCTAAAAATCAATGATTTAACAAAAACTTTAATTACGCCATATTAAATTCCCAACTCTTTATTTAATTTAATATTTTCCCTCAAAATTTTAGGCACCTTGTCTCTCTTTGTCAAGTCATAACCTCTTCGTTAATCTTTACTACAGTTAAATCCTCAACAATCAGAGTCTAAGAGAATTCTACCTACACCCATACAACATGCAACCTAAAGGAATTATGTATGATCATGGTGTCTTTTGCCAGGGTATTACAGTCTCTGTAACAGGGGTACTACTAACTACATTATAACAAGAAATCATGCATGCAACTATGGTACTAAGGAATCAACCAATCAATCAAGTAGATAGGAACAGAATGAAGGAAAAAACAGAACTTGTTAACACATTACCTGCAGTATCGGTCTCCTCGACCGTCATCGCAAATGCTCGCCCTGCTGGGGTGGTTCCCTTTGCGGGTGCTGAGCAACATGCGGTTCTACAGGTAGCCTAACTGGATCTCTATAATTTGGAGTCGCGCGCTGGTTGGAAGAATAAGGAACTCGAAGACAATCCCTTATTCGATGTCCCGCAGCGCCACAGTGCAAACAAAGTCCCAGCCTCATTCTACAGCTCTTTCGAAGGTGACCTGGCTTCTTACAGAAATAACAAGTTCGTTGATCCTGCTGTACAGGAACTGGTGCCGGGTACTGCTGTTGATACTGAAATGCCCTCGGTTGTCGCCGAATTGGAACTGGTGCCTGGTACTGCTGTTCATACTGAAATGCCCTCGGCTGCCACTGGCCAGGATACTGCTGGGCAACTCTCTCAACTGTCTGTAGTGCCATCTGGTGAGCGTTCTCCATGCTCTCTCTCATCAGCTCGGTTTGTGCCTGGTGCTCTTCTGCTTGCACCCTCTGAGCCTCAGCTTGAACTCGCTGAGCGTCTGCCGTCACTCTCTGGACATCTACCATGCCTTGGATCAAGGTAAACATCTGTGCCCCGTCAATGGGCAAACCTCCGGGAATCATAGTCGGTGGAGGAGGAAGGTCGTCCGTCACAACCGCGGCTATCTTCTGAACAGGTGGAGAAGGAAGATCACCTACGTGCATCGGAGATGTAGGAGGAATTACTGCTGTCTGTCCCTCAGGTGGAGAGGTGGCAGACCCTTCTAAAGCTGGTGTTCCCGCTCTCGTAGATAGTGTCTTCGGCAACATCCTGAAGACAGATCCCAAAGAATCAATTTAGGCAAAATGCGATATCATCAAGGGAGGACAGTACAGTTCTAAAGAAGCAACATTCAAGATAAATAGATTGGAAATAAACCTTAGTTGTGATTTGCACAGGTCAAAGATACATCCATGGTTTGATACCTCTATCCCCTAGGTACCACAGTTCTATCACAAAACACACTCACTGCTAGCTTCCTTACGTACTGCAATCGCTGATACTAGCTATTCTTATCACCCAAGTGCATATCAAATGCAACACACTACACTAAGTACTGCACTTTCTAATACAACCCTTGATGATCACCCAAGTCAGTTTGCAGTGAATTCTCAATCATACTCAAGCCAACCGATCCTTACACATGCATCTTATCTACTTATATTATAATATATCTCCCACTATAAGATTTTTATCCTCAAATAAAATTCCTAAAAATAACTCTTCGAATAAACTTTAAAGTAGAAATGCATACACTTTCCTCAAGGTTAATTACTTAAATACTGAAATGAAAACTTAATCACCTTAAAGATCCTTACAGACTTGTCTAGGTTCATCAAATTGAATCTGAATTCCTCGAAAATAAAATTTTAATAACCATATTTCAACTCTTCAATTTCAAAATTTTGCAATTCATTGAAATCTTCAAAATAAGATTTTATTAACATAATATCTCAACCTCTCAAAATTCTTAAAATTTGAAACTCATTTTCAATCCTCAAAATTAAAATTAAAATCCACCTTTCGTAGTCCAATAGCCCTAATGTTAATCCTTTTCACTGTCCTCATTGACGGCATCATCAAATAATATCATAAATCAGTCTATAAATTCCTCTTAATATGAAATCAACCCTACAATGAAACCCAAAATCCTAACTTAAATACCTAATTAACAACAATCAAATCAAGTGAAACCAAAATCCTAATTTAATAACAAATCAACAACAATCAAATTCAATATCAATAAGTGAGAATGGACAGAACAAGGGAATGAATTTAAATTGGAAGTTTCAACAAGATTCTCAGGGGTCATCCCAGGAATCTCTCAAGAAATTGTGATTGAGTATTTGCTCTCGTCCTAGTATCCTATGTCCTATGTCCTATAGCAGACACGCAGTAGTATAACAAGGATGTCACACTACTACGACATCGCTCTAATTGCGAAGTCTTGACCTGCATGGGCCACCACTAAAAACGTGTCACGACCCACACCCGGTTTAGGGGCACGAGTGCGTGGGTACGTCCAGCCTACGCCGCAGCATCGGCGGTAGAACGCTGTCTAGGTATTGATACTATCTAACTAATGTCACGCAGGCATCCAATCTCCATTAGGAGGCACGGATGACACAAATAAGATGAACACATACTCAACCACAGAATCACAGCACGATAAGATTTCGAAACAGAAATTAAAATTAAACACAATACAAGTCCACAAGAAATAACTTAACTTAACAATATCCAAGAATCATCAAAATACCGGAGACAAATCCGGTACCAAATAGACTGTTAAAAGAACTAACTATGAATAATAATTCCGACTAGACTTCCAGAAACAACTACTACCAAGTCTGCAGCTACTCACCATAAGTGTCGGACAGCGGTCATCTAAGGCATAGTCTGGAAAAATATTTCCAGTCAGGAAGGAGCAAAGCACAATCTCAAATAACAGTTCCATTAATTGATAATGTCTATAATACAATAAAACATGTCATGCTAGCTACTGAGAAGACAGTGGAATAATGTAATGACAGTTTAAGAGAGACAGGCAATAGGCAATGAAACACAGTCAGTGCATGTATAAAAATGAAAGGAACAGTATCATATACGGGTGATGTAGTATATGATTAAAAATAGAGAACTGTAATCTATTCTAGGTGTTTGAAATAGTAGTTTCGAAATGTGATCGGCTTGGGACATGTACAGTAGCTACAGGGCCTGGCTAATCATGGGTGAAGAGCATGATTAACACTTACAATTTACAATAAGAGGTTATGATCACATTTCTTACTAACTACTTCCCCGCCCCCAACTAGTACTGTGGATCCAATCATGACACGTCACGAATACACAACATTGTCTAATATATTATGTACAATGTCTAATGTAAATGTCAATGTAAATGTCAATGTAAATGTCAATGTAAATGTCGTGTATAATGTCAATACGATAATCAAGGTAACATCTCATGACTGCAGATCCAAGCTATACTAGTCCGTGTAGCACAGTGTCAAAGATTCAATTGTAACATTTCAAGATCATTGAACTTATAGCTATTATCAAGAATTGGAAATTATCAGAGAATGTACTTGCCTCGGTCCTTAGCTGGTATTTATGGTGTCCTGTTCCAGAGTATCCCCTGGTAACCCAACAGTCCTATAACACATTACAAGCAAAACCATATTCGCATCAGATGCTACACTAACACAGTCTAAACACTGAATTCAGGGCCTTCTCTAGGTATGATACTGGCCACCTAGTAGCTAGATACATAATTATGCACATCTTAATTAACATATGTACTTACAATATACATATCAATTAAATACATATACAAAATATATGTATATATATATATTTAAAATATGCTAAGATTTTATACAAAATATCTATACATATATATCAAAATAATTATACACATAAAATATGTGCATTTATACTAGTCAAATTTAATACCACACTTACATACATTAATTTAATATATACATTTACATATATATCAGATTATGTATACATTAACATACACCTATTTATACCAAAAGTATTAATTTAAATATATACTTTTCTAAAATACATACATTTATATGTTTGTACATATACCAAAATAGTACGTATTTGATGTGCAATTAGAGAAATGATACTGTATTTATACAATTAATATTAATAAATAAATAATATATAGATATTCATATTTTAAAATACATACATTACCAATCAATTTTATATTGAAAATATGCTAAATATATATATATATATATATATATAATACATGTATACACATATACCAATTATACACTTTACATTATATACTAATACATATACAAAATAATTTATTTACATATACTAATTGCCACATTAATTAAATATATAAATACCTTATATTAATTTTACATACAAATTTAATTAAAAGCATATACTAATTTCATACTGATTTAAATATATAAACAAATATATATATATACATTAGATATATATATATACATATATATTAATTAGATATATACTTACTTTAATTATACATTAATTAAATATTTAAACAAACATTTATATATATACATACATTATATATAAATAAATATTTTTTATACATACACTATACTATATATACAAACATATGCTAGTATATACATTAATTAATTAAATGCTATACATATACATGCTAATATTTACCTATACTTATACATTGATTAATACACAATTATATTCACATTAAATAAATATATAAATAATTTACAGTAATTATATATACATCCACATTGATTAATATATATATATAATCATATATATGTATATACACATTAGATTTATATATACATATATGTATATATATATATATATATACATATGTATATATACATATATATATAAAGAGGGAAAGGGAGAGAGGAGGCTTACAGCAGGGGGGAGGAATGGCTCGCCGGCCGGAGCTCAGGGAAGGCCAGTGGGAGGAGCACAGCCGGACTGTGATCGTGAGGGAGGAGCAGCAGGGGAATGGGGCGGGCCACCGGTCGCTGGAGGGAGCAGATGGGCGCTGAATGGCTGGCCGCCGGAGGTACTGGACAGCAGGGAGCCGCCGGACCGCGGAGCAAGGCCGCCGGGCTGTGAACGTCGGAGGGAGATCGTGAGGGAGGACGCTCGGGCTCGAAGGTCAAGGCTGTAGGGAGGATGGAGGAGGGGTCCTCCGGCGGGTCGGCCGGAGAAGAAGGCCGCCGGGGGAGCCTGGTATAGTGGGGAGGTGATGGTTTCCCTCCCTCTGATTTCAAATTTGAAAAGAAAACAAGCAAAGAAGGAGAAGAGAAGAAGAAGAAGAAAAAGAAAAGAAAAAAGGAGAAGGGAAGAAGAAGAATCCTACGTTGGGTTGAGGGGAGAGGCTTGTGAGGGTGGAGTTTTCTAGGTTGCCTAGGGATTAGGGTTTGAGGGTACAAGTCATTAAATAGGAAGAGAGAGGGTGTGATGTAGGGTGAGGATTGACCCACTTAAATGAGTGGCTATGATGATTCATGAAGGAAATTAATTCATGTAGGGTTGAGGGTTTTATTAAAAATTAATAGGCTCCCTCATTGGTTAAAATAATTAGGTGTTGGCACCTATAATTGAATAATTGCAACTTAGCCCCTTAAATTCGGGAAATTGCACAAACACATAAAATGACGAAAATTGGGCGGGCAATTTGGGGTCCGATGTTTTGTAGGGTCAGGGGGCACTGTAAGATGGGTATGGACTGAATTTGTAGGGCACTGGAATTAAATTGGGATTTAAAAATCAGATAAAATGGTATCCTCAATTTAAATAGAATAAAATGCAAGTTGTGTTCAACAATTAATTTGGAGTACTTGGGGCCAAAATCAGATCAAGTCATCAATACCAATATTGAAGAATACTCAGAACAGAATATTACCCTAATTTGGGTCGCACGAAAAATAGGTCAAGATGGCCTCCAATTTTTGATTGGAACGCACAACGATACAAAAATAGGAAATTAAAAATAACGTCCGCGACGATTTTTGTGCGGCTAGAAACAATGTACAGAGAGCACAATTATGAGTTGTAAAAAATAGCAGAATGGAAGGTGGGCATGTCTAGAGCAAGATTGTGAAATTTGTTGGAAGACAAAAGTCTGGATAGTGCTCCAAATATCGAAGCAAAGGCAATGCGCAAAATATTAAATAAAAATACAGTAATTAATTATAAACACCAAGAATTAAATTCTAAATAAAATAATAAAATCCAGAATTCTATAATTCGGACAAGGGTTCGTCTACTGGGCTTCTAGGTCTAGTCTGCTAGCTAAAATAAAATAATTTAACACTGCATTTAATTATATATTTAATCACACATCGCACAAATAATTATTTAAATCAATATACTATCATGCAATTAATTAATTAAAATAACATAATATTAAATATTGAAAAAAAATTTCAAAAATACCCCTGTTTTCAGAATATGGTAGTGACAAGAGCTGCTCCTACGCATACAAGAGAATACGCTGCCTAGTTTTACACAGGCAAATGTGAGCTCCTTACGCTCCGCAGAAGACGAACAGACTGCCACGATAGCGGTTACTCATTGCACAGGATTCAAGGATGGGGGCAGATCTCTGCATTTAATGCAAGAGATCTGATTATCTCCAAGAGCCGTAATTCCGGCTAAGACGTCCACATCATCACCCTGGCACGTTACGCAGCGGCTTCTACGCCTATTCAGCTTCGGTGCCTACTCGGCTTCTACGCCCACTCGGCCTCTATGACCACTCGGCTTCTACGCCCACTCGGCCTCTATGACCACTCGGCTTCTACGCCTACTCGGCTTCTACGCCTATTCGGCTTCTATGCCGGTTTGATAACTATTTGGCTTCTATGACATGGTGACAGACATTGGCTTCTATGCCAACCTCTTCTACACGAGGGATACCTACCTACGTGGCTTCTACGCCGTTATCTTCGTAGCAGTTATACGCGTTTTGTCCCTTAGTTGGACCCACGTCACATGCTCATTCAAAAGATTATCTATACGCAGGCATTGGTTATTTTAACCATTATGTAAAAGGGTGTTGTACTTTCCACTACTCGGTTTTTATGCCGACTGAGTGGTCACTGTCACTAAAACTCTATAAATAGAGACCTCTATCAATAGAGAAAAAGGTCGACAAATTAGAGAAAAAAAAGGAGAGAGAGAGGAGAATCCAGAGCTCAGTCAAAGAGAAGGGATCGACGACTTTGGCATAGGGCATCCACCCTCTTTAGCAACCCTCGAAGCTGCTACCTGTCTTCCACGGTACTTCTTCAACATCGTGTGGTCCAAGGGCTAAAGTGATCGACAGCAGATCAGACACCTATAGCAATATTCACCCAGATTAAATAAATTATACTTAGACATCCTCGTGTAGGATCAAATTTGTACAATCTTGTTTGTAAACATAAAAGAAGGGTGGGTCTTCGCACAAGACCTTGTTTTCCGCATTCATCAAATCTTTTCTCGTTTATTATCCTAAAAAATATGTCTTGTATATGTGCTTCCGTTCCGGATGTGCTGTTGCTACGGAGTGATGTCCACACCTTAGCACACACGAAGGAGGTATCTGCACCGAACGAGGTTCTCCCGCACCCTACATACAAACTGGTGGATTATCAGTACATTGAATGCACTGGTGGGGAAGCTACTCGCCCGCTCGACAAATCCAAACACGTAATACAGGTTTTGTGCACAACTATTAAGTTGTCTTTCTAGTTGCCTTAGAATTAGTTTCATGCAAGATTGAATAGCCTAACTCGTGTGGCAGTGCACCGTGAGACATGAGAGGAAACACGGCGAGACTTACCAACTTACCATTTTACATTAAGAGAGAGCGTGCACATAACCCACGAACGAGCTTTCGAAACAGAGATATTCGAAACAAAGTCCAAAGGCGTAGAAGCCAGGCTCTGATACCAATATGTCATGCCCCGATCTCCCGCAGGCAAATCGGCCGTTCCCGCTAGGCGGGAATCACCTTAGCCAGCGCTCCCGCGGAACGATCGCTTGACCCATCCGGGCGTGATGCCGTACGAGCGTGATCCACGCCCGTACGAGGCCGTGGTTCATTGGCTGGCGATAAGAGTTCTAAGCCACAGAGTCGCACAGATTGTCCGAGTGTAGCGGAGTCATAAACGCATAATGATTTGGTAACAGGTTCACTGAGTCGACAATATAGCGAAAGCATTAAAACACAAGTTGAAGTAAAGCAAGCTCTTTTATTGATATGAACAAGTATAACAGGAGGCGTAAAGTCGATATTACAAGTCGCTCAAGCCTCTCTCTCTGAAACAGTAAAAGCATGCCGAGTGACTACAATTATGGATTAATTGTACACTCAATGTCCGGCGATGATCAGGCGATGTTCACAACATTATTTCTTATATATGTGCTTCCATTCCGGATGCGTCGTTGCTTCGGAGTGATCTCTACACCTTAGCACGCACGAAGGAGGCATCCTCACCGAACGAGGTTCTCCCGCACCCTGCATATAAACTGGTAGATTATCAGTACATTGAATGCACTGGTGGAGAAGCTACTCGCCCGCTCGACAAATCCAAACATGTAATACAGGTTCCGTGCACAACTATTAAGTTGTCTTTCAAGTTGCCTTAGAATCAGTTTCATGCAAGATTGAATAACCTAACTCGTGTGGCAGTGCACCATGAGACATGAGAGGAAACACGGCGAGACTTACCAACTTACCATTTTACCTTCCCTGTCCAAGGCAAATATTGTTAATTCCAAGCACGGGCAAGTATAAACATTCAGGACGCATAGCATATGCAAACACGAGAGCCGTTTTAACATGATCATTCAGGTATTCAGTTGTTTCTTGATATGATGCTAGAACTCGCACGCGGATAGCCGCTAAGCAAGGATGACTTATCTATATGAACGTTAGTCGCTGGCATAGCCATAAAGAACCGTTTATAGTCTTTAAACATGAATGGTATGCAACGAAGCACGTGAGGCGCTACACGCCATCATGTCCGCACGTTAGACTATCGTGTAGTTCCATCCGTATCAGAACGGTCCCAGTGCCCCGGTGACCGCCCGTGGAACCGAATGACCTTGTTTCCAAGTTGTTTGCGACATGCAGGTCAGGGTCAGTTTTAAATCCATAACTTGAATGATAATCCATGATTCGTGATCTGAACGAGCGTTTGCTCCAAGAGCTGAGATTCGTTCGTTACATGACGTGATTCTCGTTCAAATATAAACTTAATGTGATTATCATTCAGTTGTCACGTTATAGGATTCACATTCAGTATTCATTACCCTGATGCGTGCCCCTGGTTTGGGGATTGCCTTCGAGACCCATCGGTCCCGGATACTTGCAGGTTCATTCAGGCACGGAATGACTACGTAGTAGTCTCCCAGGGTTTGGATGAAAACATGGCAACATTACAAGCAGACAAGCATGCATTTCTAAGGAACATAATCCGCACGTTTGCTCAAGCACGAAGGTAAACCAAGATAAAATCGTTAGGGACTTAGCATGCGAGGGTCTGAATACAAGCAATATTTTAATTTCCATGTTCTAGCATAAGCAATACAAGTTGGGATTATTCTCTTAGCTAGGTGCGTTGGATTTATTAGCATGCAGGGGGTGATTCACCTAGCGACTAATATGAACATTCTAGATTTTATGTGTGCTGGCTAAGCAAAAACAATTTTACCGTAGCCACCAACCTTAGCGATGATTTGCCTCGGTAGAGCGATACGTCAAGCGAGCCTCTAAAAGCCTAAGCCTGATTCCTGCAGGGACAAGTCTGGATATCCTTTGCTTCTCGTTTGAGGCAAAGCGGGTCGGGCTAGTCGCACTTTTGCCGATTGAGTCGGCAGTCCGCTAGAACGGAACGGGGTGTTATATCCTAACCAACTCAGAAAAAGTCTCGTCCTCGAGACTTACTAAGGACAAGCAGTAATCTAGGGTTGAGGCAATCCTAGACAAGTCGTTGTACTTGTTTATTTGGATTTTTACTTGCACAAGCATCGAGATCGGCATATCGCTTAGTCTGGATCGTGCGCACTTTCGAAGTGCACTTCTAGCGTGAACACGTCAACCAGCTTAGTGATAACGAAGTCTTAGCACTCGAGTTTCACACTTTTCTTGAGTCTTGGATGGTGCACTAGTTCAAGGCATCCCTCGAATAGATGCATTCAACCAAACTTAGAGTTAGTAAAATCGGACAAGCTACTAGCGATACTCTCAAGGGTTCGCACAGGTTGGCATAAAGGCCACTCGCATCACAACAACATACAAGCAAGCATATTATTCAAAACGCATTTTGAAAGTATTTAGACTTATTGTTGGAACATCCCATCGAGGCATTGAGAGAGAACGTGCACATAACCCACGAACGAGCTTTCGAAACAGAGATAGTCAAAACGAAGTCCAAAGGCGTAGAAGCCAGGCTCTGATACCAATATGTCATACCCCGATCACCCGCAGGCAAATCGGTCGTTCCCGCTAGGCGGGAATCACCATCGCCAGCGCTCCCGCTGAACGATCGCTTGACCCGTCCGGGCTTGATATTGCACGAGCGTGATCCACGCCCGTGCAAGGCCGTGGTTTATTGGCTGGCGGTAAGAGTTCTAAGCCACAGAGTCGCACAGATTGTCCGAGTGCAGTGGAGTCATAAACGCATAACGATTTGGTAACAGGTTCACTGAGTCGACAATATAGCGGAAGCATTGAAACACAAGTTGAAGTAAAGCAAGCTCTTTTATTGATATGAACAAGTGTTACAGGCAGCGTATAGCCGAGATTACAAGTCGCTCAAGCCTCTCTCTCTGAAATAGTAAAAGCGTGCCAAGTGACTACAATTATGGATTGATTGTACAGGCGATATCCGGCGATGATCAGGCGATGTTCACAATATTATGTCTTGTATATGTGCTTCCGTTCCGGATGCGCCATTGCTTCGGAGTGATCTCCACACCTTAGCACGCACGAAGGAGGCATCCGCACCGAATGAGGTTCTCCCGTACCCTACATACAAACTGGTGGATTATTAGTACATTGAATGTACTGGTGGGGAAGCTACTCGCCCGCTCACCAAATCCAAACACGTAATACAGGTTCCGTGCACAACTATTAAGTTGTCTTTCTAGTTACCTTAGAATCAGGTATATGCAAGATTGAATAGCCTAACTCGTGTTGCAGTGCGCCGTGAGACATGAGAGGAAACATGGCGAGACTTACCAACTTACTATTTTACCTTCCCTGTCCAAGGCAAACATAGTTAATTCCAAGCACAGGCAAGTATAAACATTCAGAAGGCATAGCATATGCAAACACGAAAGCCGTTTTAACATGATCGTTCAGGTGTTCAGTTATTTCTTGATGCGATGCAATGACTCGCACGCGGATAGCTGCTAAGCAAGGATGACTTATCTATATGAACGTTAGTCGCTGGCATAGCCATAAAGGACCGTTTATAGTCTTTTAACAAGGATGGTATGCAACGAAGCACGTGAGGCGCTAGACGCCATCATGTCCGTACGTGAGACTATCGTGCAGTTCCATCCAGATCGAAACGGTCCCAGTGCCCCAGTGACCGCCCGTGGAACCGAATGACCTTGTTTCCAATTTGTCCGCGACATGCAGGTCAGGGTCAGTTTTAAATCCACAACTTGAATGATAATCCATGATTCATGATCTGAAATAGTGTTTGCTCCAAGAGCTGAGATTCGTTCGTTACATGACGTGATTCTCGTTCAGATATAAACTTGATGTGATTATCATTCAGTTGTCACGTTATATGATTCACGTTCAGTATTCATTACCCTGATGCGTGCCCCTGGTTCGGGAATTGTCTTGGAGACCCATCGGTCCCGGATACTTGTAGGTTCATTCAGGCACGGAACGACTATATAGTAGTCTCCCGGGGTTTGGATGAAAACATGGCAACATTACAAGTAGACAAGCATGCATTTCTAAGGAACATAATCAGCACGTTTGCTCGGGCCCGAAGGTAAACCGAGATGAAACCGTTAGGGACTTAGCATGCGAGGGTCTGAATACAAGCAGTATTTCAATTTCCATGTTCTAGCATAAGCAATACAAGTTGGGATTATTCCCTTAGCTAGGTGCGTTGGATTTATTATCATACAGGGGGTGATTCACCTAGTGACTAACATAAACATTCCAGATTTTATGTGTGCTGGCTAAGCAAAGACAAGTTTACCGTAGCCACCCACCTTAGCGATGATTTGCCTCGGTAGAGCGATACGTCAAGCGAGCCTCTGAAAGCCTAAGCCGGATTCCTGTAGGGACAAGTCTGGATATCCTTTGCTTCTTGTTTGAGGCAAAGCGGGTCGGGACAGTCGCACTTTTGCCGATTGAGTCGGCAGTCCGCTAGAACGGAATGGGGTGTTACATCCTACCCAACTCAGAAAAAGTCTCGTCCTCGAGACTTACTGAGGACAAGCATAATCTAGGGTTGAGGCAATCCTAGACAAGTCGTTGTACTTGTTTATTTGGATTTTCACTTGCACAAGCATCGAGATCGGCATATCGCTTAGTCTGGATCGTGCGCACTTTCGAAGGTAGAGTATGTCTTATAATTCAGAAATTCTTTTTTCTTAAAGATTGGGATTCCATCGCCATTAAGTGTACTTCTAGCGTGAACACATCAACCAGCTTAATGATAGCGAAGTCTTAGCACTCGAGTTTCACATTTTTTTTTAGTCTTGGATGGTGCACTAGTTCAAGGCGTCCCTCGAATAGATGCATTCAACCAAACTTAGAGTTAGTAAAATCAGACAAGCTACTAGCGATACTCTCAAGGGTTCGCATAGGTTGGCACAAAGGCCACTCGCAGCACAACAACATACAAGCAAGCATATCATTCAAAACGCATTTTGAAAGTATTTAGACTTATTGTTGGAACATCCTATCGAGGCATTGAGAGAGAGCGTGCACATAACCTACGAACGAGCTTTCGAAACAGAGATATTCGAAATAAAGTCCAAAGGCGTAGAAGCCAGGCTCTGATACCAATATGTCACGCTCCGATCTCCCGCAGGCAAATCGGCCGTTCCCGCTAGGCGGGAATCACCCTCCCCAGTGCTCCCGCGGAACGATCGCTTGACCCATCCGGGCGTGATGCCGCACGAGCGTAATCCACGCCCGTGCAAGGCCGTGGTTCATTGGCTGGCGGTAAGAGTTCTAAGCCACAGAGTCGCACAAATTATCCGAGTGCAGCGGAGTCATAAATGCATAACGATTTGGTAACAAGTTCACTGAGTCGACAATATAGCGAAAGCATTAAAACACAAGTTGAAGTAAAGCAAGCTCTTTTATTGATATGAACAAGTGTAACAGGCAGCGTAAAGCCAAGATTACAAGTCGCTCAAGCCTCTCTCTCTGAAATAGTAAAAGCGTGCCAAGTGACTACAATTGAGGATTGATTGTACACTCAATGTCCCACGATGATCAGGCGATGTTCACAATATTATGTCTTGTATATGTGCTTCCGTTCTGGATGCGCCGTTGCTTAAGAGTGATCTCCACACCTTAGCACGCACGAAGGAGGCATCCGCACAGAATGAGGTTCTCCCGCACACTGCATACAAACAGGTAGATTATCAGTACATTGAATGCACTGGTGGGAAAGCTACTCGCCCGCTCGACAAATCCAAACATATAACACAGGTTCCATGCACAACTATTAAGTTGTCTTTTAAGTTGCCTTAGAATCAGTTTCATGCAAGATTGAATAGCCTAACTAGTGTGGCAGTGCACCATGAGACTGAGAGAAAATACGACGAGACTTACCAACTTACCATTTTACCTTTCCTATCCAAGGCAAATATTGTTAATTCCAAGCACGGGCAAGTATAAACATTCAGGAGGCATAGCATATGCAAACACAAGAGCCGTTTTAACATGATCGTTCAGGTGTTCAGTTGTTTCTTGATGCGATGCAATGACTCGCACGCAGATAGCCGCTAAGCAAGGATGACTTATCTATATGAATGTTAGTCGTTGGCATAGCCATAAAGAACCGTTTATAGTCTTTGAACAAGAATGGTATGCAACGAAGCACGTGAGGTGCTACATGCCATCCTGTCCGTACGTTAGACTATCGTGCAGTTCCATCCATATCAGAATGGTCCTAGTGCCCCGGTGACCGCCCGTGGAACCGAATGACCTTGTTTCCAAGTTGTCTGTGACATGCAGGTCAGGGTCAGTTTCAAATCCACAACTTGAATGATAATCCATGATTCGTGATCTGAACGAGCGTTTGCTCCAAGAGCTGAGATTTGTTCGTTACATGACGTGATTCTCGTTCAGATATAAACTTGATGTGATTATCATTCAGTTGTCACGTTATAGGATTCACGTTCAGTATTCATTACCCTGATGCGTGCCCCTAGTTCGGGGATTGCCTTGGAGACCCATCGGTCTCGGATACTTGCAGGTTCATTCAGGCACGGAATGACTACGTAGTAGTCTCCCGGGATTTGGATGAAAACATGGCAACATTACAAGCAGACAAGCATGCATTTCTAAGGAACATAATCTGCAGTTTGCTCGGGCACGAAGGTAAATTGAGATAAAATCGTTAGGGACTTAGCATGCGAGGGTCTGAATACAAACAGTATTTTAATTTACATATTCTAGCATAAGTAATACAAGTTGGGATTATTCTTTTAGCTAGGTGCGTTGGATTTATTAGCATGCAGGGGGTGATTCACCTAGCGACTAACATGAACATTCCAGATTTTATGTGTACTGGCTAAGCAAAAACAATTTTACCGTAGCCACCAACCTTAGCGATGATTTGCCTCGGTAGAGCGATACGTCAAGCGAGCCTCTGAAAGCCTAAGTCGGATTCCTGTAGGGACAAGTCTGGATATCCTTTGCTTCTCGTTTGAGGTAAAGTGGGTCGGGATAGTCGCACTTTTGCCGATTGAGTCGGCAGTCCGCTAGAACGGAACGGGGTGTTATATCCTACCCAACTCAGAAAAAGTCTCGTCCTCGAGACTTACTGAGGACAAGCAGTAATGTAGGGTTGAGGCTATCCTAGAAAAGTCGTTGTACTTGTTTATTTGGATTTTTACTTGCACAAGCATCAAGATCGACATATCGCTTAGTCTGGTTCGTGCGCACTTTCGAAGTGCACTTCTAGCGTGAACACGTCAACCAGCTTAGTGATAGCGAAGTCTTAGCACTCGAGTTTCACATTTTTCTTGAGTCTTGGATGGTGCACTAGTTCAAGGCTTCCCTCAAATAGATGCATTCAACCAAACTTAGAGTTAGTAAAATTGGACAAGCTACTAGCGATACTCTCAAGGGTTCGCACAGGTTAGCATAAAGGCCACTCGCAGCACAACAACATACAAGCAAGCTGTCACGACCCGCACCCGGAATTTGGGCATGAGTCGTGGGTACGTCCAGCCTACGCCGCAGCATCGGCGGTAGAACGCTGTCTAGGTCTCAACATATAATATATCCTGTCAATAGTCTCAACTCTGCACGGAGGACAAGATAATAATCCACAATTCTATAATATACTCAATCACAAGCTATAAGAAGTAATGGCACGATGAGAATAGAAAAGAGTTCTAAATAAACCAACCACAATAATCCAACTCAAATCCTGGGTCTAGATGACCTCACAAAGTCACAAAATAATAAATACATCTCAGTCTCAGTCTAAAACAATAAATACAGAAAAATAATCTAAGAACAGCCAGGTACGTTCTCCTCTAGGCTAGGCAACTCCTCTGGGGTTTCTGGAGTGAAATTACCCTCTAATCCTGGGCCGTAATGAGTGGGGCAAAGATCCTCCAAGTCCTCTGAAAAATGTTATCCAGTCAGGATTGGAGCGAAGCACAAGCACTAACAGCAGTTTTATTAAATTGACAAAATCTATAAACAGTGTAAGAAATACAAGATAGAAAATAAATGCTAGAAATATAAAGTACTAGAGAAAATAGAAATAGGCAATAGAGCATCTAGCAATGAACAATAAATAGTGAATGCTAGACAATAAGTAGTGAATGCTGGAACAGGTGAATCTGAATAAAATAGACATCTAGCTAAGTGTTTGAATTATTAGTTTATTATGTGATCGGCTTGGGACTTGATCAGGCTGGTTATATATGATTAACTATGATTCTTGTAGGTCAGGCTAACCATATGGTTAGCTATGATGCATGTAGTGGTCAGGTTAATCATATATAACAGCTATGATGCATGTAAGATGGTCAGGCCGCACCCAACGTGAGAAGTGGGGTGAGCTATGATGCATGTAAAGGATTTGGATATGATCACATAATCTACTAATAGTTCCCCATCCCCCAGCTAGCACGGTGGCTTCCAATCACGACTCCTCATGATGGGGATCTAGGGTGCTAACCCGTGTATCCATAGTGTCGGAATCAAGTATGTAATACAACTGCATTATAGAAATAATCAACAATGAAAACTGTCAGAGAATGTACTCGTCTGTGGTCCTGAGCAAGGTGTGAGGATCAATGTCCAAAGTGGATCACAATGACCTATTTATGGAATATTAATGTCAGATACTGAATTAAAGAAATAAATATGCTTAACTAATTAAATATGAGGCCTCTAGGTCAATTCTGAGGTTTACTGGTCCAATTTAGGTTAACTAGTTAATACTAGTCCATATACATCATAAAAGTCCATATTGGACAAAACCTAACCAAACTAGTCATTTCTAGCTATACTAGACATTAGTACATAGTTATCTATAAGGTATTACATAATACTAGGTTAACCCCTATCATGCAAAGTCTTTTAAGATACCACTGGTCCTAATATAGCTATATTAAATACTAGCAGTTTATATACTCCTATTCATAAGTATAAAAGTACTACCTTAGTTATAGCCAGAAATACATGAACCATGACCCTTACCCATACTAACTTAATCTCTTCACTCAAGTACCCTACTGAAATTGCCTCTTACTGGTGCTGCTGTGATCCTCTTGTAGAAGCCCTAACCAAATCTCTAGGCTGAAACTTTCACTTGGCATTTAACTGTGCACTGATACAGTCACACATTAACTACACACCACTGACCTCCCTTCACAGTTCACACACTCTATACATAGAATTACTGATACACAATGATACATCCTAATCCTACTGGCACTCTAACACTCTCTAAGTTATTAGCCAACCCTTACACACAAGGAATACCTGACTGACATACACCTAGGACCTAACCCACAGGCACACAGTAATTACTCCCAACTGTCACACACAGGTACCTATACATACTGGTACTCATAGGCAGACACACTACACTCACTCACAGGCAACATAAGTTACATACATAGACACATTCTGAACAAGGACACACCCTCACACATTAACACAGGTACATATAGCTAGGTTCATGCACAGTGTAGGAATACACACTACTATACACACACTCACAGGTAATGGAGAATAAAACCTGGCACACACACTGTTCACATACAGCATCTCTATTGAACTACACACCTACTCACAGACACTGAACACTAAGATACTGCTACACATACCCCTATCTAACTGATACTCACACTAGTTCCCCATTGGCACATACTGGCACATAAACACAGCTACACACAGATTTCACACCCTCTAATATTCTCCCAAAACTCGATTCTACCCAGCTACACAAACTGAAATCTGTACAGCAACACACAAGCTAACAGTATGCACTCAACATTACTCACTAATCACACATAGATACACCCCCAGTTATCTAACATACTGAATTTTACTGATACATACACACATCCTATTGTTCACACACACATACTGCTCTGAAATTTACTGATACATAGAAATCCTGGCCTGACTCTACACTCCAATGCACATACTACATTGAGTTCTACACTGCAACTACACAGAATTCCTCCCCTCTCTCAGAGTTTTACATTCAAACACACACAACACATGTACATGTATTTCTGCCACAGCACAGCCATGCACAGTTCACACAAGAACTTGACTGCACACTTCCCCCCACCCGACTGTGCAAAAAATTCTCCCCAATGCACACCACAGCCCACAAACACTCGACTGCACAGGAAATCAAAACAATAACACATCTACGCATATGCATATATCTATACATCAACATCATACACCAAATTAGATAAAATAGAGTAGGTTAGATAGGTGTTCATCCATCTGGGCATTTCATCAAACACATAACGTGCTGAAAACAGATTTAACAATTACTCATGAACCCAAATGTAAAACTCTAAAAATCAAGATCAAAACTAAGTGTAGGAGATGTGAACATGCCTACACGAAATCCCTAGGCTTAGGGTTCCAGAAATTTGGGGAGAACACTCGAAAATTCACTAAAACCCTAGATCTCCTAGGTTTACATGTAGAATCCCTAAAATTCGAATTCTAAACCTTAGGGTGGGTTCCTAATGGGCATTAACATCTGAAAATAAAATTTAAATGAATAAAAAATAGGGTTTTACCTGCAGGGATGGTTTCTCCAATGGGAGTTCTTCTTCCCCAAGGCCTTTGACCCAAGTTCCTTGCTTTCCTTGCTTTGGAGGAGAAGAATGGGATCCCTAGGGTTTGCTTCTGAGTCTTGGGGTGAGGGAATGGTTTTAAGAAGGAGGCTAGGGTTTCTTCTACTACATGAAGAATGGTGGCTCCTTTTATATAAACAACTAGGTTAGGGTTTCCAAGCTTAGTTTTAGGTTAAACCTTTATGTTAAGTCATGTAGAACCTAGTTACTAAGGTTTGGTCAGTCCAGGGTTTGAGGTCCGACCTAAAGTTTGAATTCTAGGGTTTCTCTAGAATTGGTCTTCAAATTAGGGTTTAGCCAATAGGGTTTGTCTTAATGCATTCTAGGGTTGACCTAAAACCAAACATCACTAACGATATATAAATAGTTTGTATAACTCAGCAGATTAATTGAAATACATAACTATTCAAAATAGTGAAATTATACAATTGCCCTTGCCTGGAAAAGTGGTAGTGACAAGTCTACCCTCCTAAAAGAAATTTCGTCCTCGAAATTAGACTTAACTAGTACAAGAATGAAATCAAAAAAGGAAATACCTCAAGTCTAGAAGAGATACGGGTATTGCTCGCGCATTTCGTCCTCTTTCTCCCAGGTCGACTCCCCTGGAGAGTGATGTCTCCATGCAACACGAACCAAAGGAATGGTTTGGTTCCGCAACACCTTCTCTCTGCGGTCCAAGATCTCTACGGGCTGCTCGGGGTAGCTGAGCGTCGGACCAACCTCAATCTCCGAGTGATCAAGTACATGACTAGGGTCTGCCACGTACCGTCTCTGCTGCGACACGTGGAACATATCATGCACTCCTTCTAATACAGGCGGCAAGTCCAGTCTATATGCCACTGCACCTACCCTCGCAAGAATGCCAAAGGGTCCGATATAGCGTGGGCTAAGCTTCCCGTCTCGACCAAAACGAATCGTGCCATGCTTCGGAGAAATCCGTAGGAATACTAGATCGCCAACCTAAAACAAAACAGTCTTATCATGCAGTCTAAACAAACAAACACAAGCCAGAAAAATAACAATCTATACCTGAAACTCAAGGGGTCTACGGTGGCTGTCGGCCCAATGCCGTTGTCTGTCCTGCGCCACTCGCAGTCTGTCTCTGATGAGTTTCACCTTTTCTGCTGCATCTACGACCATTTTTGGTCCTAGCAAGGCTCTCTCTCCAACGTCGTCCCAAGATAAAGGCGTACGATACCTCCGTCCATAAAGAGCCTCAAATGGTGACATCTCGATGCTGGCCTGATAGCTGTTGTTGTAAGCAAACTCTACCAGGTGCAGATGATCCTCCCAAGAACCTCCAAGATCTAGAACACAAGTGCGTAGCATATCCTCGAGAGTCTGAATAGTCCGTTCAGACTACCCGTCTGTCTGGGGGTGATATGCGGTACTGAACTTGAGCTGAGTGCCCAAGCTAGTCTGCAGACTCCTCCAGAAGTGGAAAGTGAAACGACTATCCCGATCCGAGACGATGCTCACAGGAACTCCATGAAGCCTAACAATCTGTCGCACGTACATCTCTGCTAGCCTCTCTGTCGACGTGCCCACCTTGAAAGGTAAGAAATGGGCTAATTTGGTCAACCTGTCCATGATGACCCAAATCGCGTCCTTTCCTCCTGGAGAACGTGGAAGCCCTGAGACGAAATCCATGGTCACGTGCTCCCATTTCCATTCTGGGATCGGTAAAGGTTGAAGCAAACCACCTGGCCTCTGCCGGTCTGCCTTTACCTGCTGGCACACTAGACACCGGGATACGAAGCGTGCTACCTCGCGCTTCATTCCATACCACCATACGTGCTCCCTCAAGTCTCGATACATCTTGTTGGCACCGGGATGCATCGAGTACTGAGAGCGGTGTGCCTCTTGCAAAACCTCCTCGCGCAGCTCCCCGCTAGGCACACATATCCTCGTGCCGTGCCGTAAAGAACCATCATCTGCGATAGTAAAGTCGTCCGACAATCCTGTCTGAACCTGTGCTTTGATACTCCTCAGAGCCTCATCATCATACTGTGCAGCTCTAATCCTGTCCATCAGCTCGGACTGTATCTGCAATCCCCACATCTGAATCTCAGTACCGGGAACTAACACCTCAATCTCCAAGCTTTTCAAATCGGCCAACAAATGTCTATCTGTCGTCAAGTACATAGCCATCGGATACCTGCTCAAGGCATCGGCGACTACATTGGCTTTCCCTGGATGGTACTGCAATGAGATGTCGAAGTCCTTCATCAACTCCAACCACCTCCTCTGCCTCATGTTCAGCTCCTTCTGTGTGAATACGTACTTCAAGCTCTTGTGGTCTGTAAAGATTTCCACACGCTCTCCGTACAGATAATGTTTCCACAGCTTTAGAGCGAAGATAACTGCTGCCAACTCCAGATCGTGGGTGGGGTAGTTCTTTTCATGAGGGCGTAACTGCCTGGAAGCATAGGCAATCACCTTCCCGTGCTGCTGGAGAACACATCCCAGTCCTTTCCCTGAAGCATCACTGTAGATGGTGAAACCACCTGTCCCTGCTGGCAACGTCAAAATTGGAGCTGTCGTCAACCTCTTCTTCAGTTCATCAAATGCGGCCTGGCACTCCTCTGTCCAGACAAAATCCACATCCTTCCAAGTCAGTCTGGTCATTGGCACTGCAATCTTGGAGAAGTCTTGTACAAACCTCCTGTAGTATCCTGCTAGCCCGAGAAAACTCCTGATCTTAGCTACCGAACTGGGGGTAGCCCACGACTCCACTGCCTCGATCTTCTGTGGGTTAACCGAGATTCCGTCACCCGATACCACATGCCCAAGAAATTCGACCTTGTCAAGGAAAAATTCACACTTAGAGAGTTTCCCGTACAGCTTCTCCTTCCTGAGAGTCTCTAAGACCAATCTCAGGTGCTCTTCGTGTTCCTCCGGGGTCTTGGAATACACGAGAATATCATCGATGAACACCACTACGAACTTATCAAGGTACTGATGGAACACCTTGTTCATCAGGTTCATGAATACTGCCGGTGCATTGGTTAAACCAAATGGCATCACCATGAACTCAAACTGGCCGTATCTGGTCCGAAAAGCTGTCTTCGGCGTGTCTTCCCTCTTCACCTTCACCTGGTGATAGCCTGATCTCAAATCTATCTTTGAAAACACCCTCGCCCCGCTCAACTGATCGAAAAGATCATCTATCCTCGGCAGCGGGTACTTGTTCTTGATAGTAATATTGTTCAAAGCTCTATAATTAATGCACATGCGTACCGTGCCGTCCTTCTTCGGTACGAATAATATCGGAGCTCCCCATGGTGATGAACTGGATTTGATGAAGCCTTTGTCCTGCAGCTCCTCAACTTGTTTCTTCAGTTCTGCCAGCTCGTTGTTGTTGACTCTATAGACATGTTGTGAAATGGGCTCCGCTCCTGGAACCAAGTCTATAGAGAATTCAACATCTCTATCTGGCGGCAAGCCTGGCAACTCTTCTGGAAATACATCCAGGAACTCTGCTATCAGAGGATGTGGCAACTCCTCTTCTTATGCCCTGGCTCCGCAAAATGTGCCCCTGCTCTGTTCCGCTGCTCCTCTGACGACCTCAAACTCCGGTTCTCCTGGTGGTCTAAATAATACTCTGCCTCTATAACAGTCTATAGTAGCATGATGCTCACTCAACCAGTCCATTCCGAGCACGATATCGTACCCCGGAAGTGGCATGACAAGTAAGCTCACGCTCAACTCTCGGCCTCCTACTGACACCCTCCGGTCCTTGCAGTGATCACGGACTAGGATAATACCTCCACCAGTCGTGATCTTGTAAGTCCTAGCTAATGGTTCTGTGTCTAAATGATGTCAAAGTGCATAAGATACAGACACAAAACTATGGGAAGCGCCAGAGTCGAATAAGGTAAATGCGGGAATACAATCGAGAAAAACCGAACCTGTGATCAAGTCTCCTGCTGGCTCGATCTCCTCGACTGCCATGGCGTATGCTCGCCCCTGGGGTGCACCTCTCTGCTGCTGATGCTGGGCAAACTTCTGATGTTGTGGTGGAAGTGGTTCCCTCTGTTGTTGGCCTCCTGGTGCGGTAGGCACCCTGTCTGATCCTCTCTGGGCGGCTGCTCCACCCTGACCTGGACGAAAGGTAGGACAATCCTTCAGCTGGTGTGTCGTCGATCCGCAGGACAGACATGAGCCCAATCTCTTCCTGCAGATATCTCTAGTATGTCCCATCTTCCCGCAGTACGCACACTGGATGGCGGGCTGAGTTTGTCTCTGTTGCTGCTGCTGGACCTGCCCTCGGGCTGGTGCCTGATGCTGCTGCTGAAAGGGTCTCTGCTGTTGCTGCTGAAAGTGTGGACGCTTGCCCGGTCCCGTACTACTGTTTGCTCCTCCGGAACCATCGCGTCCCCTCTTGGGCCTGAGGCCCAAGTCATCCTCGGCTACTTGGGCATCCATCAATATGCCCTCGTAGGTAGCTGTGCGACGTCCCGACGTGCGAGACTTGATCTCCCTTGTCAGCCCCTTTCTGAATTTCCGGGCCCTGTCCCCCGGATCTCTAATCATCGATGGCGCAAAGCGGCTCAGGCGGGAAAACTCCGCGGCATACTCATCGACGGACGAGCTCCCCTGGGCTAAGTCATGGAACTGACTCTCCAAAGCTCCCAGGGCGACATCAGGAAAGAACTTTTCTTTAAAGAGCTCCTTGAAATCCTCCCAAGTGAGTCCCCTGCGCAAGAGTCTCGACTCCGTGCGAAACCATGTCAAGGCAATGTCGAATATCTGGCTGTCAGCGGCCTCGATCTGGAGGGCCTCTGGAAGCTGTGCCAAGCGCAAGTTCCTCTCGATGTCCTCTAGCCAATCATCGGCGTAGAGTATCCCTTCTGTCCCCTTGAACTCCCGAGGCATCATCCTCTTGAAATCCACAATGGTGCCCGGCCTCTGGTGGTGCTGATCAGGACGCTGCTGTTGCTGAGTGACTCTCTCCACAGCCTGGAGGGCCACTTGGTGAGCATTCTCCATGTTCACCCTCATTATCTCTGTCTGGGCCTGATGTGCCTCAGCCTGCACTCTCTGGGCCTCTGCCGACGTTCTCTGGGCATCGACCATGCCCTGAATCAAGGCGAACATCTGTGCCCCATCGACGGGCACACCTCATGGATGCTGAACTGGTGGTGGTGGTAGAGGCCCCGTCGTAGCTGTGGGGACCCTCTGAACTGGTGGTGGAGGACCCCCGAATGCTGCAGACACTCCCACATGTACTGGAGATGTAGGAGGTGCTGCGGATGTCTGTCCGACAGGGCGAGAGGTGGCAGACCTCTCTGAATCTGCTGCTCCGAGTCTCTGGGACCTTCTTGGCGGCATCCTGAAGACAGATCGAAAGATTTAATTAAGGCAATAGATACGATATCATCAAGGAAGGACAGAAAATTTTCTAAAGGAATTAATCATTAAGAGTAATGTCATAAGAATCAGAATTCCCTAATTGTGATTGAGCATATCCTCGACCTAATTCCTATTCCTAAAACAGGCTCGTAGTAGTACAACTAAGTTGTCGCACTACCACGACATCGCACAACTTACGAAGCTAGACCTGCATGGGCCATCACTAAAAATGTGTCACGACCCGCACCCAGAATTTGGGCATGAGTCGTGGGTACGTCCAGCCTACGCCGCAGCATCGGCGGTAGAACGCTGTCTAGGTCTCAACATATAATATATCCTGTCAATAGTCTCAACTCCACACGGAGGACAAGATAATAATCCACAGTTCTATAATATACTCAATCACAAGCTATAAGAAGTAATGGCACAATGAGAATAGAAAAGAGTTCTAAATAAACCAACCACAATAATCCAACTCAAATCCTGGGTCTAGATGACCTCACAAAGTCACAAAATAATAAATACATCTCAGTCTCAGTCTAAAACAATAAATGCAGAAAAATAATCTAAGAACAGCCAGGTACGTTCTCCTCTAGGCTAGGCAACTCCTCTGGGGTTTCTGGAGTGAAATTACCCTCTAATCCTGGGCCGTAATGAGTGGGGCAAAGATCCTCCAAGTCCTCTGAAAAATGTTATCCAGTCAGGATTGGAGCGAAGCACAAGCACTAACAGCAGTTTCATTAAATTGACAAAATCTATAAACAGTGTAAGAAATACAAGATGGAAAATAAACACTGGAAATGTAAAGTACTGGAGAAAATGGAAATAGGCAATAGAGCATCTAGCAATGAACAATAAATAGTGAATGCTAGACAATAAGTAGTGAATGCTGGAACAGGTGAATCTGAATAAAATAGACATCTAGCTAAGTGTTTGAATTATTAGTTTATTATGTGATCGGCTTGGGACTTGATCAGGCTGGTTATATATGATTAACTATGATTCTTGTAGGTCAGGCTAACCATATGGTTAGCTATGATGCATGTAGTGGTCAGGTTAATCATATATAACAGCTATGATGCATGTAAGATGGTCAGGCCGCACCCAACGTGAGAAGTGGGGTGAGCTATGATGCATGTAAAGGATTTGGATATGATCACATAATCTACTAATAGTTCCCCATCCCCCAGCTAGCACGATGGATTCCAATCACGACTCCTCATGATAGGGATCTAGGGTGCTAACCCGTATATCCATAGTGTCAGAATCAAGTATGTAATACAACTGCATTATAGAAATAATCAACAATGAAAACTGTCAGAGAATGTACTCGCCTGTGGTCCTGAGCAAGGTGTGAGGATCAATGTCCAAAGTGGGATCACAATGACCTATTTATGGAATATTAATGTCAGATGCTGAATTAAAGAAATAAACATGCTTAACTAATTAAATATGAGGCCTCTAGGTCAATTCTGAGGTTTACTGGTCCAATTTAGGTTAACTAGTTAATACTAGTCCATATACATCATAATAGTCCATATTGGACAAAACCTAACCAAACTAGTCATTTCTAGCTATACTAGACATTAGTACATAGTTATCTATAAGGTATTACATAATACTAGGTTAACCCCTATCATGCAAAGTCTTTTAAGATACCACTGGTCCTAATATAGCTATATTAAATACTAGCAGTTTATATACTCCTATTCATAAGTATAAAAGTACTACCTTAGTTATAGCCAGAAATACATGAACCATGACCCTTACCCATACTAACTTAATCTCTTCACTCAAGTACCCTACTGAAATTGCCTCTTACTGGTGCTGCTGTGATCCTCTTGTAGAAGCCCTAACCAAATCTCTAGGCTGAAACTTTCACTTGGCATTTAACTGTGCACTGATACAGTCACACATTAACTACACACCACTGACCTCCCTTCACAGTTCACACACTCTATACACAGAATTACTGATACACAATGATACATCCTAATCCTACTGGCACTCTAACACTCTCTAAGTTATTAGCCAACCCTTACACACAAGGAATACCTGACTGACATACACCTAGGACCTAACCCACAGGCACACAGTAATTACTCCCAACTGTCACACACAGGTACCTATACATACTGGTACTCATAGGCAGACACACTACACTCACTCACAGGCAACATAAGTTACACACACAGACACATTCTGAACAAGGACACACCCTCACACATTAACACAGGTACATATAGCTAGGTTCATGCACAGTGTAGGAATACACACTACTATACACACACTCACAGGTAATGGAGAATAAAACCTGGCACACACACTGTTCATACACAGCATCTCTATTGAACTACACACCTACTCACAGACACTGAATACTAAGACACTGCTACACATACCCCTATCTAACTGATACTCACACTAGTTCCCCATTGGCACACACTGGCACATAAACACAGCTACACACAGATTTCACACCCTCTAATATTCTCCCAAAACTCGATTCTACCCAGCTACACAAACTAAAATCTGTACAGCAACACACAAGCTAACAGTATGCACTCAACATTACTCACTAATCACACATAGATACACCCCCAGTTATCTAACATACTGAATTTTACTGATACATACACACATCCTATTGTTCACACACACATACTGCTCTGAAATTTACTGATACATAGAAATCCTGGCCTGACTCTACACTCCAATGCACATACTACATTGAGTTCTACACTGCAACTACACAGAATTCCTCCCCTCTCTCAGAGTTTTACACTCAAACACACACAACACATGTACATGTATTTCTGCCACAGCACAGCCATGCACAGTTCACACAAGAACTTGACTGCACACTTCCCTCCACCCGACTGTGCACAAAATTCTCCCTAATGCACACCACAGCCCACAAACACTCGACTGCACAGGAAATCAAAACAATAACACATCTACGCATATGTATATATCTATACATCAACATCATACACCAAATTAGATAAAATAGAGTAGGTTAGATAGGTGTTCATCCATCTGGGCATTTCATCAAACACATAACGTGCTGAAAACAGATTTAACAATTACTCATGAACCCAAATGTAAAACTCTAAAAATCAAGATCAAAACTAAGTGTAGGAGATGTGAACATGCCTACACGAAATCCCTAGGCTTAGGGTTCCAGAAATTTTGGGAGAACACTCGAAAATTTACCAAAACCCTAGATCTCCTAGGTTTACATGTAGAATTCCTAAAATTTGAATTCTAAACCTTAGGGTGGGTTCCTAATGGGCATTAACATCTGAAAACAGAATTTAAATGAATAAAAAATAGGGTTTTACCTGCAGGGATGGTTTCTCCAATGGGAGTTCTTCTTCCCCAAGGCCTTTGACCCAAGTTCCTTGCTTTCCTTGCTTTGGAGGAGAAGAATGGGATCCCTAGGGTTTGCTTCTGAGTCTTGGGGTGAGGGAATGGTTTTAAGAAGGAGGCTAGGGTTTCTTCTACTACATGAAGAATGGTGGCTCCCTTTTATATAAACAACTAGGTTAGGGTTTCCAAGCTTAGTTTTAGGTTAAACCTTTATGTTAAGTCATGTAGAACCTAGTTACTAAGGTTTGGTCAGTCCAGGGTTTGAGGTCCGACCTAAAGTTTGAATTCTAGGGTTTCTCTAGAATTGGTCTTCAAATTAGGGTTTAGTCAATAGGGTTTGTCTTAATGCATTCTAGGGTTGACCTAAAACCAAACATCACTAACAATATATAAATAGTTTATATAACTCAGCAGATTAATTAAAATACATAACTATTCAAAATAGTGAAATTACACAATTGCCCTTGCCTGGAAAAGTGGTAGTGACACAAGCATATTATTCAAAACGTATTTTGAAATTATTTAGACTTATTGTTGGAACATCCCCTCGAGGCATTGAGAGAGAACGTGCACATAACCCACGAACGAGCTTTCGAAACAGAGATATTCGAAACGAAGTCCAAAGGCGTAGAAGCCAGGCTCTGATACCAATATGTCACGCCCCGATCTCCCGCAGGCAAATCGGCCGTTCCCGCTAGGCCGAAATCACCCTCGCCAGCGCTCCCGCTGAACGATCGCTTGACCCGTCTGGGAGTGATATCGCACGAGCGTGATCCACGCCCGTATAAGGCCGTGGTTCATTGGCTGACGGTAAGAGTTCTAAGCCACAGAGTCGCACAGATTGTTCGAGTATAGCGGAGTCATAAATGCATAACGATTTGGTAACAGGTTCACTGAGTCGACAATATAGCGGAAGCATTGAAACACAAGTTAAAGTAAAGCAAGCTCTTTTATTGATATGAACAAGTGTTACAGGTGGCGTATAGCCTAGATTACAAGTCGCTCAAGCCTCTCTCTTTCTGAAATAGTAAAAGCGTGCCAAGTGACTATAATTGTGGATTGATTATACAGGCAATATCCGGCGATGATCAGGTAATGTTCATAACATTATGTCTTGTATATGTGCTTCCGTTCTGGATGCGCCGTTGCTTCGGAGTGATCTCCACACCTTAGCACGCACGAAGGAGGCATCCGCACCGAACGAGGTTCTCCTGCACCCTGCGTACAAACTAGTGGATTATCAGTACATTGAATGCACTAGTGGGGAAGCTACTCCCCCGTTCGACAAATCCAAATACGTAATACAGGTTTCGTGCACAACTATTAAGTTGTCTTTCTAGTTGCCTTAGAATCACTTTCATGCAAGATTGAATAGCCTAACTCGTGTGGCAGTGCGCCATGAGACATGAGAGGAAACACGGCGAGACTTACCAACTTACCATTTTACCTTCCCTGTCCAAGGCAAACATTATTAATTCCAAGCACGGGCAAGTATAAACATTCAGGAGGCATAGCATATGCAAACACGAGAGCCGTTTTAACATGATCGTTCAGGTGTTCAGTTATTTCTTGATGCGATGCAATGACTCGCACGAGGATAAATGCTAAGCAAGGATGACTTATCTATATGAACGTTAGTCGCTGGCATAGCCATAAAGGACCGTTTATAGTCTTTGAACAAGGATGGTATACAACGAAGCACGTGAGGCGCTACACGCCATCATGTCCGCACGTAAGAATATCGTGCAGTTCCATTCGGATCGAAACGGTCCCAGTGCCCCGGTGACCAGCCATGGAACCGAATGACCTTGTTTCCAAGTTGTCCATGACATGCAGGTCAGGGTCAGTTTCAAATCCACAACTTGAATAATAATCCATGATTCATTATCTGAACGAGCATTTGCGCCAAGAGCTGAGATTCGTTCGTTACATGACGTGATTCTCGTTCAGATATAAACTAGATGTGATTATCATTCAGTTGTTACGTTATAGGATTCATGTTCAGTATTCATTACCCTGATGCGTGCCCCTGGTTCGGGGATTACCTTGGAGACCCATCGATCCCGGATACTTGCAGGTTCATTCAGGCACGGAACAACTACGTAGTAGTCTCCCGGGGTTTAGATGAAAACATGGCAACATTACAAGCAGACAAGCATGCATTTCTAAGGAACATAATCAGCACGTTTGCTCGGGCCCAAAGGTAAACCGAGATGAAACCGTTAGGGACTTAGCATGCGAGGGTCTGAATACAAGCAGTATTTCAATTTTCATATTCTAGCATAAGCAATACAAGTTAGGATTATTCCCTTAGCTAGGTGCGTTAGATTTATTAGCATGCAGGGGGTGATTCACCTAGCGACTAACATAAACATTCCAGATTTTATGTGTGCTGGCTAAGCAAAGACAAGTTCACCGTAGCCACCCACCTTAGCGATGATTTATCCTCGGTAGAGCGATACGTCAAGCGAGCCTCTGAAAGACTAAGCCAGATTTCTGTAGGAACAAGTTTGGATATCCTTTGCTTCTCGTTTGAGGCAAAGCGTGTCGGGACAGTCGTACTTTTGCCGATTGAGTTGGCAGTCCGCTAGAACGGAACGGGGTGTTATACCTATGGCATAGGGCTACCTATAGGAACAAGTTCTAGGCTAATTGAATGTGTATTATGATTTCTATATGATATTTTATGTCTATTTTATGGGAATTATGAGATTGACCCATCAAGTGTGTATCATGATGCTAATTTAGTTATATAGGACTTAGATCGGGGTTGGGATAAGAGCTATGTCACCCTCATTTTTTCAACTAGGAATAATTTAGTAATTTTTGGCCTAGTTATTATTTTAGGAATAGTAATTAATTGGGGTGTTAATATATTTACTTATGATTTGTATAACCCAATTAAACTTGTCATGACAATAGTTGAGCCCAACATGGAATAGGCCCATTAACTTATTTCCTTTTTACTAATTAGAAGGATTAGAACTAATTTGGTTAGTTAGAAGCCTTCCTATTATACCCTCCTTAATTATCTTTCATAATTAACTATTTAGGGGCAATTAGGGCCTTACCAAGTGGCTTGGGGAGGGAGAAACCTGGTCGGCCACATAAGGAGAGGTCTCTCTCTCTCTCTCTCTCCTCTTCATTTTCTCTCAATTTTGAGATCCCTAATTCCTTTATTTCCTCCATCAATTAAACCCTAAATTCTTTTATTCCCTCTTATTTCATCCCTCAAGAAGCTTTGAAGCTTAAAAAAGTAAGGAGCACTAGGAGGAGGAGCATTGGTGAAGAGATCATGTCTGAATCGTGTCCAATTGTGTTTTTATTGGAACTCCATCTCAAAATTGGTAAATTCTAAATTCCTCTTCATCTAGCTCCCAAATCATGTATTTGACCATTAAAAATAATCTAATGGCATAGGGGCTACCTATAGGAACAATTTCTAGGCTAATTGGTGGTGTATTATGATTTCTACATTATGTTTTATGTATATTTTGGGGGAATTACGAGATTGACACATCAAGTGTGTGTCATGAGACTAAATTAGTCCAATTAGAATTAGATCGGGATTGTGAGACTAGGTATGTGTCCACAAATGGATATGTGTAGGTCGTATCACGGTATTTTACGATACGGTATGATACATTATGATATGGGGTCTATTTAGGGGGTTTTATTGTATATTAGTGTAATCTCTCCTAAAGTTCATTGTAGCTAATTACTCTAGTTATATAAGGGAATATTTGGTTTTATATATAGAGTTATTAGTTATTCGGAGTTTTTGTACTATGGTTAATAGTGTATCATGATAGTAGAGTGAGTATCTTGGTGTGTACACCAAGTATTTATGATTTTGAAAAGTATTGAGTATCATATAATATATGTTCAGAATTATATATATGTATATATTTGTGTGTGTCTTATATATAAATATTGGGTGTGTGTCAGTGAGTGAGGGGTTGGACTGTGCTCTGATACCTATGTTTATATGTATGCTTGAGGGGTTTGGGCTATGCACCAAATTGTAGTGTAGCAGTTGGGGAACACTGCCAGTTGGTTCAGATGGTGTGGGGGTGTGTTAGTTAGAGAGGGGAGAGGTACACTACTAGAAAAAGCAGGATTAGCGACGTATTTTAGCAACGTCACAGGAAAACATCGCTAATAATATATAAATTAGCGACTCCATGTAAAAATATCGCTAGACGTCGCTAAATGGCGACATTTAGCGACGTTTAGCGACTTTTATTAAGATTTTAAAAGATTAGTCGCTATAAGTTCAATTAAGGTCGCTAAATGTCGCTAATATGTCTAATTTAGCGACGTTTAGTGACGTATATAGCGACGTTTATATTAAAAATATTTAGCAACATATTTAGCGACGTCTATGACGTCGCTAAAATTTAAGTTAGCGACGTTTTTATTTGACGTCGCTAAACGTCGCTAAAATTTGGTTAATTAGGGCTCGGTTTCATTTTTCCCCATCTGTCGAAAATATTTCAATTTCAAAAACCCAAAAATTTCCCCCACCCCCTCCCCCGCTCCGACGACCGGCTCTCCACAGCGGCTACTCCGGCTTCCCCCTCCTCCTCCTCGAGCTCTAGGTAAACCCTAACTCTCTCTCTCTCTCCCTCTCTCTCTCTCTCTCTCTCACACACACAGGACACACATGTGACACTGACACAGACATGATACACACACACACACACTGACACTGACACTGACACACACACACACATACTGACACTGACACTGACACTGACACTGACATGACACACACACACACACACACTGACACTGACACGACACATACACACACATAGACACTGACACTGACACTAACACAACATACACACAGACACACACATTGACACAGACACTGATCAGGACCTAGGGTTAGGGTTAGGGTTAGGTTTTTTGACCTGGGGTTATGGTTAGGGTTAGGGTTTTTTATCAGGATCGATTCCTAACAACGATTAATTTTTTCACTTTTTTATAGCATAAATGTAAGTTAGATTTCCTGTTAACCTTTTCATATCTGAGTATTTTATACTTTCTCTTCTGTTGAAAGAGAAGAAAAGGAATGAATAAAGAAACAAAAGAAGCCTAAGAAAATCAGGGAGAAGTAAGAAACAAGTTGGTCTTCTGTCTGTATAGCAGCTTATTCTGATGTAATATAGTTAATTTCCTCCTGCTTTTTTCATCAATTGAGGAGACTGCATTCCTCGTCTAACATTTCTCTTTTCAAATATAATATCATAGTACTTTTAACTAAAACTCTGTTGTATGTGTGGTGTTTTGGTCACCAAAATTGTCCCCTAAAATGTATAATCAGGCTTGTCTTGAATGTGCTGGTTGTGTTTACACTTCCCTACACTTGTAAAACAATATGATCATTATAACTGGATCACAGTTGTTCAGGTTTGTTTGTTCTTACCATATTGTTCTCGTGTTTCGTGCTAAACACGGACAGGTTATGGATTGGGATAAAGTTGGCTAGGGTTGGGTTTTGATTCATGGGGATGCATAAGAATGGATTTATTTTTTAAAACAAGGCGAAGGATGAAGTACTCAGCCAGTAAGTGGGAGATTGAGGATATTTCATAGTTACCAGACCTTACAATTTATCATGGCCTGTAAGTTCATATCTAACGTCGACACTAGACTCCAACAAAACTAGGAAAATATTTCTGAAACTCAAGGGAAATGAATCATACATTTATAGGATCCTACACTTTTTGGGAATGTTTGTTTGATAAAAGTAATTTTTCAGGTGGACAAGATATTTATATATCTGAAGTTAAAAATGCGGTATATATATGTTTTTGAATCATACATAATACGGTAAACATTTCCTAACACCTACATATCCCCCACGATCACACCCTGACACTACACTTGACACACACATGCACAATAAAATGTATGTGCACTAAACGTCGAGAAAGCAACAGGAGCAGTGACTATTGGCACCAAATGCCAGTGCGTATAGTGTCTGTATTGTTAGTGTTATTTGTGTGGTTGGTATTGATACTTTTATATTAGTTAGAGTGTGTGTGCGAGTGTTATTGAAGTATACAGGGAGGGTATATCAAAGTTGAGGGTATCATAGTGGTGTCCTATGTTAGCAACAAATAAGTGAGGAGATGGTGTATACTGATACAAGTGTATCAGTAAGCGTGACTCAAGTTGGGTTTTAGATGTGCAATGGTGAATATGTGAGGGGCTCGGGTTTGAGTGCCCACAAGCACATAGATTGAGGTACATATATAAGCATGGCAAGTAGAGGTAACAGCAGTAGTGAGCACTGCTTACTAGCAGTGAGCAGGGGGAGACTTGAGGCATATCAGCCCAATGTGCATTGGAGCATGCTGAAGTAAGTCAGTGAGCTAGGAGTGTGGTTGGGGGCAGCTGCAGTTCTGTAGTATGGCACACTATCTGTAGTGTGTTGAGTGCACACTTATAGTGCAGTTCATAGTGCTATAGGGAAGAGGTGGTCAGATAGTCTACCATAGGAAGAACTGCAGTAAGCATCAATATGAGAGAATCAGGTTGTTGTTTAGGTGGTAGTTCAGTGGGTGTTGTATTCAGATTTGAATACAGTTAAGTCCAGGGAAGGAAGTTGATTGTGGAACTTGAAGTTGATGACTGTTAGTTCAGTGGCACACTATTTGTAGTTAGATGATTGATGATGGTTAGTATATGGTGAAGGTTAGTGTCAGGTAGTTGTAGGAGTATGATAATTAGATATGACTTTTAGTTTGGTATTCGAATTAGAGGCCATGATGTAGTGTCAATTGTTAGTAAATATTAAGTTTTATGTTAAAGGGTGGTTAGTGTTACATGTTAGTTGGGTATTGTTCTCAGTTTGTAGGTAAGTTAATACTTGATGACTGTTAGTTGATAGGTGTATGTGTTAGTTTAAATGGTTAGTTATTTTGAATATTGCTTATTTTAGACTTTGATAAATAAAAGTATGTATTATATCAATTATGATTTTTATAGTACGGTTAAGTTATGAAGTTAGGTGATAAACCACTGTATGTAATGATCTATATGATACATACTGTCATTTTTGTAGAAGTATCTAAAAATGGATATGAATTACTATATGCATCATCGTTCGTGGATGTACAACCGTTATCCTGATAATATGTGCGGTGTGCGGGATGAATTCATTGAGGGTGTACAGCAGTTCCTGTAGCTCGCCAAGGCGTTCCCTCACTACATGGATGGTACCAAAATTAAGTGTCCGTGTGTGAGATATCGCAACAGGAAATATCATCCAGAAGTGAAAGTCACATATCATTTGTACTCGAAGGGCTTCACGCCGAATTACTATCAGTGGACCGCGCCAAATTACTATCAGCGGTTATTTATGGTTAAGGAGACTGCAGAAAATATGAGTTGGCACAGGCAAAAATAGATCGAAGGAGTATTGGATCATCCATCCGATGAAGAAGCATGGAAGCACTTTGATCGAGAGTATCCACATTTTGCTTTGGATCCGCGTAATGTCAGATTGGGGCTCTCCTCTGATGGTTTTACCCCATTCGGACTTTTGGGCTCCCAGTATTCGTGTTGGCCTGTGATCGTCACTCCGTACAATCTACCGCCTTGGATGTTCATGAAGACTCCATATATGTTCCTAACCGTTATTATCCTGGGTCCGAACAATCCGAAGAGGAATATCGATGTATATTTATAGCCTTTGATAGATGAGTTGAATCAACTGTGGAAAGTAGGTGCCAACACGTACGATGTTTCTAGAAAGCAAAATTTTCAGATGAGGGCAGCACTTATGTGGACCATCAACGACTTTTTGGCCTATGGAATATTATCAGAATGGAGCACCCATGGTCGTCTCTCATGTCCGCATTGCATGGACCGTACTAAGGATTTCTATTTGAAATACGAAGGCAAACTGTGCTTCTTCGATTGTCATCAACAATTTCTGCCGAAGGATCATCCGTACTGGAGGAACCGGAATGCTTTTCGTACAGGAGTTGTGGAGAAGGCCAATCCACCGCCAAGGTGGCCCGGATACACGATATGGAAAGAGGTAAAAGATTTACCAAGTGCTATCGAAGAGCCTACTAAGGGGTATAAGTCTGACGGATTTGGTCGCACCTATAACTGGACGAAGAGGAGTATATTCTGGGATCTGCCATATTGGAGCACCAATCTGATCAGACATAACCTTGATGTCATACATATCGAGAAGAATGTGTTTGATAACATAATTAATACTATAATGGGGGTAAAGGGGAAGATGAAAGATAATCCGAAGGCTAGGTTGGACTTAGAAGAAATATGTAGATGTCCTGCATTGCATTTGATAGAGGAGGGGAATGGAAAGTTAAAGCAACCTAAGTCAGTTTTTTCACTGGAGAAAGAGGAAAAAGGGAGACTTTGTAGGTGGATTCAGAGTCTAAAGTTTCCAGACGGGTACGTGTCGAACTTGAGAAGATGCGTCGACCTCAAGGAGAACAAACTGGCGGGTATGAAGAGCCACGATTGTTACGTATTCATGGAGAGGTTAATTCTGATTGCATTTCGGGAATTCTTACCGCAGGTCATTTGGGATCCATTGATAGAGCTCAGCATATTCTTCAGAGATCTTTGTTGTACTAAGTTGCTCGTCGATCGTCTAGAAAAGCAAGAGAAGGACATTGCGGTAACACTATGTAAGCTCGAGAAGGTGTTTTCTCCTGGATTCTTCGATTCTAGGGAGCATTTGCCAATTCATCTTTCCTATGAGGCACGTGTTGGTGGTCCTGTCGGTTATCGGTGGATGTACCCCTTCGAGCGGCATCTGAATCACCTAAAGAGAAAGGTAAAAAATAAGACACGGGTTGAGGGCTCTATTTGTGAAGCTTATGTTCTCGAGGAGATTACAAACTTTTCCTCGATGTATTTCAAACCGTATGTTGCTACTAATAGAACGAAAGCTTCGAGAAACGATGACGCATATCAGGAATCTAATAATACAATACTCAAAGTATTCAATGCGTCCGGAAAGCCTTCGGAAAGAATAAAGAAGAGATATTTGAATGACGACGAGCTAAGGGCTGCTCAGTTGTATATATTACTCAATTGCGACAAGGATAAAGTGGAGAAGCTAGAGGGATAAGTAATTAATACGTCCACGTTTATATCATCTCAATGTAATAGTATAAGATACTATTATACTACTAATCAGCAGTTGCTTCATTGTTTTTCAGCACATATAATGATGAGTTGAGGTTGGTTAGACCCTATATAACAGACAAAAAAGTAGAACAAGAAATGAGATGCCATTTTCCTTTTTGGTTGAGCTCATATTAAGATGCTTGGTAATTACTTTTTAATTCTGCACTTGCAAAACAAATAACTTACTATTGCTACTTTGGTATTTAGGTCGATCGTCTAATAACACCCGAGACTGAATCTATTAGAACTCTAGCCAAGGGACTAATTATTGCCGTTAAAATATGGCCAAGTTTCAGTGTGAATGGGTTCAGGTTCAAGTCAACAAATGCTCCTATCAGAGACAGCTTTCTGGATCTTGATTCCACAAAAAATAGTTGTTTGTGTATCAAATCTTTGAACTACAAAGACGTCGATCCAAGCAATGATTTCTTTGGCATCTTATGAGAGATTGTGGAGTTGACATATAATTATGGCACAAAACCTGTTAATATTGTGCTATTCAAGTGTGAATGGTTTGATCTGATTCAAGATCATGGTTGGAAAATTGACAAGCATGGCCTTGTGGATATAAACTACAAGCGTAGATATCAAGGCTACGAACCATTTGTCCTATCAAGTCAGGCTCAGCTCGTGTACTTCACAACTTATCCTAGACGGGGGACAGCGAGGTCGGATTGGTGGGCAGTATACAAGACTAAAGCTAGAAATACCTTTGACATTGACAAAATAGCTTATCAGGAGGACGATCTACCTCTTGTAACAAATATTGTAGATGTGGACTCAACGGAAGTTACTTATTACACGAGTAATAATGTAAAAGATGTAGAATTATCCGAAGAGAAAGACAAAGACGAAGTAGATGAAAGTGAAGACGAGGAGGAGGAAGAGGGAGAGGAGGACGAGAAAGGCGAACAAGATAAATTTTTTAAAGATGATTGAAAATAAAATATTTTGCCTGTAGAATATAACTATATTTTGACTATATAATGTACTATTTTAACGAATATATGTATTATATTTTGACTGTAGAATGCTTTGAGATATGCATCATATTTTGACTGTAGAATATACTATATATTTATGTTTTTCTATATTCATCATATGTTGTTATCAGGTATGACAGGACAACGTGGAGGATTCGACAGGTCCCGAGGTAGACAGAGTGCTCCTCCGGTACTGTCTATTATTGGTTCCGGATCGTCGTCGCCCAGTACTCCAGTATATCGATCACTCACATCTCCGACTGTTGGGACGAGTAGTTCCAGGCGTGATAGTACTCCCTCGTCCAGCGTTCCTCCTGCTGACAGAACCATGGGGACAGATGAGCATGTCTAGGAGGTCGTGCCCACATTGTCCCAGCATCAGCAAGATCCTCTATGCGCACCTCCGGAGGAGACGAGGACAGAGATTTGGGCCGACGGTACAAAGTAAGTCAATTATATGGTTTAGCATAATATATATCGTATATTTCTTTATTCATCGTATATTGACTTTTTCGATCAAAATAATTATCTCTCTATAGATATCGTTTATCGTCGATTCAGAGACGCCTAGGCCAATTTCTGAGGAACAACTACGGTGGCCTTTGGATCAACTACTCTGAGGCTCCGGAGGAGAGGAAGGCATTCTGGTTTGCGTACTTCCAGGTAAAAGTATATTAAATAAATTCTCTAATTTATGCATATTATATAACTTATATGTGATGTTCACTTACTAAATTATTTATTGTAGCAAACATATTTATATCCTCCGCACCGGGCCTAGTTGATCGAGCGGCTATTTCCAACCGTTGCCGCCAAGTTATCCGAGATGCTCTGGATGACCAGATGGCTCGTGATCGTACTGGAAAACCGATCCAAGGTTGGATCACGCTTGAGCAGTGGACTGCGATGAGGGCTAGATTCGACGATCCGTGCTACAAGAAAAGGTCTGAGAAGGCCAAGGCGGCTAGGCAGAATGCTGCCAAGTGGTGTGGTGGCTCGATTCCGATGACGGAATATTTCCGTCGTTTGGTATATTTTTTCTTTTAAAATATATTATTTTAATATAAGTACCATAAAATGGTAGTAGGAAAAAATGTTTAAGTTTAGTACTAAATAATATATTTTTAACAGGTACAGAGGGGTGAGGATGCAAACATGGTGACCGTCTTCTTGGCCACCCATCACAAGGACGGAAATCTCATTGATGAGAGGACTTCGCAGACCTATGTAAGTATTACTTTACTTTGTGTTAATTTTAATATAACTTAGGCAATTATCGAGTTTCCAAACCTTTCTAGACCGAGTATCTTAGGCTGCATGAGCGGGCGACTGCTAGTGCACCTACACCTGGAGAGGCTGGTACTTCCTCGCAGCCCGCTCCAGCTCCGTCGGTGGACGACCTGTGGGTGACCGCAGCTGGTGGTCTCCAGAGGGGTATGTACTATGGTACGGGATCCTATAGTGCCCTGGTTGTGACGCAGTCATCTAGGGCCTCCCTGACAACTGTGCATTCCACACAGCCCTCGCAGTCATCGGCTAGAGTCCAGGAGGCCGTTGACTGTCAGATTGCGTCTCTCCGTGATGAGTTGCTGCGAAGGATTGAGAAGCAGCCCCGGTCCCAGCTGCAGGCGGACGATCCGACGCTCATCGTACAATTCGATATGCTCGACCGCAGCATCACGAAGCTCCAGGATTTGACAAATGATCTTAGAGCCTCGACAGACCACAACATCACGGAGCTGCAGGCATCACAGCTATCGATGGACGAGAGACTGACGATGATGTAGGATTCAATAGTTCATAGTAGTACGAGGCTGTTATCTACCATGGATTCTTACAACCAGCGACTCGCAGACTTGGAGCGGGTACAGCTTCCTGGTGAGCCTACATCGACACAGACTCCACCGACGTCACTGCCTTCTCCATCGACATCGGTGTCAATTTCCCGGGAGCAGTATGAGCTGTTTTTATCCTTCATGCGCGCCGATGGTCAGCCTCCTGCAGTTCCGCAGTAGTATAGCTAGTTGCTGGATATTTGTATTTTTTGTATTATTTAGGATTAGATTGTATGGATATATATTTGTCGTATTCTTTACGATAAGATTTGCTGGATGCTTTCTTTTCTTCAAATTTTATTATATTATTCATATTAAATATGTTATTTTACCGGTGTTGAGTGTTCAACCCAAGGGGGTTCACAAACCCAGAAATTCAACGGAGGGTTGCTCCGGGTCTATTTGTACAGATTTACCTTTTTATAAACTGCAGAAATAATAGTTTGGAAATAATTCAATATTTTTTTTCTGTAAAATTAGTGACGTTTTTAGCAACGTTTAGCGACGTGTATACACGTCGCTAAATACGTCGCTAATTAGCGACGTTAATACACGTCGCTAATGACGTCGCTAAATATGTCGCTAAAAACGTCGTTGTATGTCGCAAATTGCTGACATGGCAGTATTGCCAGGTCATTAAAGACGTCGTTGTAACATTGCTATATAAGTCGTTAATTAGCGATGTTTAGCGACATTAATTAACGTCGCTAATTAGTGATGTTGTGTTGCTAATTTAGCGACACATTTAAGTCGCTAAAAAATGTCGGCATAGCGACGTTTAGCGATGTTTTTTCTTTCAGCGACTAGCTTTGTTTCGACGTCTTTAAAACATCGCTAATTACGTCGCTAAATATGATTAGCAATATTTTTGGTCATTTAGCGACGTTTTTAAACATCGCTAATTTGAATTTTTCTAGTAGTGGTATCAGTGTTCAATATAGGGTAGCAACATGTTTGTGAGGTATGAGTGTCATAGTTATCTGCTGTGGTATGGTGCTTGTGTGGTTATAAATTGTGGTAGTGTGCTTGGGGTATGTCAGTGTGTAGTTGGTGTGGTTCGGCCGTAAGGGAGATAACAGAAATATCATAGCAACAACAACAATGAGGGAGTTTAGATGGATGCTCGGGTATGGCCAGTGAGGGATTATCTTGGTTGTAGCACATGTTTGAAGGGAAGAGTTTCGGCAGGGTGCACATGGGAGTTTAGTCCAGTTGGGTAGTAACTGCACTTGTGTGCAGAACTGGGGTTGTGTATAATCTCTGTGGGTATCATATGGTACCAAGTATTTTATTAAAGTATTAGAGTATATCAAGTAATACTTGGTCATTTATATTTGGGGTGTTAGTGTGAAGTAGGAAGGAGAGGAGAGTGTTGGTACATGTGGGTAAGGATTTAAGTGTAAGTTGAGGCTTAGTTAAGGTATTAAGAAATCTGTAGAGCTCTTGGATTGCAAGGTGTGCTGAGGACTGCACCATTGAATATGGGATTATAGGAAGGTTAAGGGGATGCTTCCTGCAGCACAGTGCAAACCTATTATAGGCCAAGGTAAAATATGTGATGCAGTGCTTATGGGTGAGAGATAGAGGGTTGTGCTTGAGCACTGCATATCAAACATGGATTGCAGTCGAGTTGAAAATAGAGCAACATACTGGACAGTGAAGGTTGGAAGATATAGAGGTGTATTAGTGGCAGTTATACAGAGAATTTGTGTATCGTGGTAAAGGATATGAGTATCTTAGTTAAGAATCTAATGGGATATAAATATAAGTATACTGTGGAGTATATTCATATGGGTTATATATGGATACCAAGTTATAGTGAGTATTCTACAGCGTACCAGGTATTGAGAGTATCAAGGTACTAGTTTGGTATTTGAATAGTGGTATGGGTAAAGTATTAGATTGTGTTGTGGTGATACTCAACATTTCATAAGGTATTTAAGGTTGGTATTATAAGATATCGGATATACTTTAATATCAGAATATGTGTTAGGGTGCAAGCTATTTAGGTTCAAGGAGAGTAAGGTTATGTGGGAATATTGATCAGAGAAGTGAGGACCGGAGGCAGGACTGATGTGTGTGCAGGTAGACTTGTTATGGCAGGGCTCTAAGCTCAGGTGAGAAGGTACCTCAGTGTTTCAGTTACGCTGATACCTAGACTGATGCAAGGAAATCAAGGTGAGAAGTGTCAGTCTTGTTGATGACAGTAGGACTAGCAAGAGTTTTAGTAAGTAAGATAGTTTTAGTTAACAGTTAATAGTGTATACTGGATGGTATCAATGGTTAGTATTAGTTAGCTATTAGTATCAGTAATGATGTTAGTTCAGTCCTTATTATATATATATATATATATATATATATATATATATATATATGTGTGTGTATGTGTGTGTGTGTGTGTGTGTGTGTATTAGTTAGAGTTAATGTTGAGTTATTAATATTAATTAAGGTACGACTTGGACTCTAAGGTAATTCCTAGTATAAGCTAGTATAATTTAGTTAGTGACCAATATGAGCCTAAAACCTTAGTGTGGACCTAAAAGTCCCTAGTTGACTAAAAATTTTCAAGTTTGACCTAGTTTAGCTAGAATAACCTAGTATTGACCTAGAACATCATGTTTTAGCTCATTTAGAATTTTTTATCACTCTATTGCACATGTTGACATACTATTTCCTAAATATAATTGTGTGACACCAGTTTGGGCATCGAGAGACACCTTTGCTCAGGACCAGAGGCGAGTACATCTCTCTGTTAGTTTTTATTTTATGATGGTGTATATATCGCATGTTCCAGAACTGTATACTTAATTTTGACATAGTGGTTAGACGGACTGGTACTATATGGATCCTGTCAGAAGATGTTATCCCATACCGTGTTCAGTGGGTACTCCTTTACATGTATTTTATTGTGTGTATTAGGTATTGATTATCGTGTACTTCGTGTTCACACACTGCTCGTGTTCCATGTGCCCATATTCGTGTTCGTAATGTGTCATGATTTGATCCATTAGTATTGGTTGGGGATGGGAGAGTAGGAGTTGGTTATGTAATCAAGCCCAATATATTCGTGTACTTGTCGATTACATACCCCAGTATAATCGAGTTACCATATTGTTTTCGTGTTCAACCCAAATCGATCACATAATGAACTTGTACTCTATGGAACAGTAGCTATTTTCATCTATTTCTATTACTCGTAATTATTTATATTGAATGTTCTTTATTCCAGTACTTTACTTCTTCACTCTAGTTCAATCCATTTTCTATTGCTAGTTATCTTGTATTCTTTTCTATTATCTGTTCTATATGCTCTATTATGTATTTGGAACTGCTTTTAGAGGTATGTACTTCTCTCCAATCCTGACTGGATATATTTTTTAGATGATTGGCTTGTGGATCAGTGTTCCACTTATTACGGGCCGCAGGATGTAGAGCCATTATAGGATTCTCCCTAGAGCAGGAGGACCTAGTAATAGTGTCTCAGGAATATTAGTTATATATATTTTTGGACATTGTATTAGTCTCTTTCTAGGCTCATGGCATGTATATATTATTTTCGGAGTGACTATGTCTAGACTTATGGTTTTAGAGTTGTGGATGTATTATGACTCTTATTTTCTCTCTTTTATTCCATATCGTGCTTTCATCCTCTTTTAGTTTTATTTTGTGATTGAGCATTGTTTACCATTATCATATACCATATTATTCCTCTGCTAGGAGTTGAGATAACAGTGACATGTATCCTATATTTCTTGTGAGAGATCTTTAGTTAGTATTGTTGACCCAAACATCGTTCTACCGCTGATGCTATGGCGTAGGCTGGGCGTTGTTCATCGCGCGTGTCCCTATTCCGGGTGTGGGTCATGACACATTTTTAGTGGTGGCTCATACAGGTCGAGAGTCACAATTAAAGCGATAACATAGTAGTGCTCATCTAGAGTACTGCTATGAGCCTGCTTTAGGATATTATCTGAGAGTATACTCAACCACCGCTAGGAACACTTCCAATGCATTCAATTGCTATCCTTATCTACTTGGATGCTTGCTTTACTTTAAATAATTTTGTCCTTCTTTGGTGATATCGTATCTTATTCAATATTGATTTCTTTGTTTTAATCTCTCTTCTGGATGACGTCGAAGATGCGTACCCAATGCTCAGGCGCAGTCTCAACGAGGTTGGTCACTTCATCGCCTCTGAGGGTAGTACCAGCAGACATTGTTCCAGCAGCTTTAGTTTAGAGGTCCACTTTACCGATTCAGGTGGGCGTTTTTACAACAGCTTTCAGGGGTGCTCCACCTCTGGTACAGAGGACAGCGTCGACTGTCACAAAGGATCTTCTACCTCCACTACCCGCAGTCTATCAGACACATATGTTTGCACTCTTTCAGCAGATGATGTAGGCACAGCAGTGCCTATCATAGGTTATGAAGCAGGGCATTGAGAATGCCCACCAGATTGCACTCGTCACAGTCGAGAGAATCGTCTTAGTCCAGCCACAGATAGCACCACCTTAGTTTACCTCGTAGCAGCCGAGTCCAGAGATAATCATAGACTCCAAAAGGATGGGGTCGAAGAATTTTAAAGGCACCGAGGGAATTCTTTATGCTGATGATTGGATAGTAGACATTGAGAGAAACCTGCGGCTGGCGTAGATTCTAGAGAGATTGTAAGTAGAGGCCGCAGGAAGTATGATATTTGATATCGCATTGACTTGGTTCAGGACGGACCCCAGGATCTCAACACCGAGACTTACTTGGGAAGCTTTTAAGTAGCTCTTCAAGAAAAAGTTCTTTCCAGATGTGGCTCTGACATATCTACAGAGCCAGTTTTAGTACCTCGTTCAGGGAGGTATGACGGTGGATGAGTATACGGTAGAGTATTACATATTAGGCCGCTTAATAGAGGGACAGAACCCCAGAGAAAATTCCAGGAAGTTAAGGTATGACCTGAACAAGGAGATCAAATCACATAGAAATGGAAACCCCACCGCTATTTTTAAGGAGATTTTGAGGCAGACACAATAGGCAAAGGATGATCTAGAGGTTGGCTCCAAGAGGCCGAGGGACATAGGAGGATCAAGTACTAGCATGATCCCAACGAAGCAGCCTTACTTTTAGCAGCAGCATCAGAGACACTTCCAGCAGGCAAGGCAGCAGTACCATGTACCAGCTAGAGCGCTAGTGTAGCAGGCGCACTAGATCCAGAGGTCAACTATTCCATGCCCATTCTGTAAGAAGCCGTGACATGAATGGAATGCGTGCAGGATGAGATTAGGCTAGTATTTATTCTGTGGATCATGAGACCACCAGTTGAGGGCTTGTCCTAGAGCTCCAGCTCGTCCAGTTCAGGGCGGGGCCCAGGCACAGAGAGAACTTGCGAGACCACCAGAGGGATAGCAGAGAGGACCTCGGTTGCCGACTCAACAGCAGAGGTTCATACAGCACTAACAGCAGCAGAGAGGTGCTCAGCAGGGGCAAGCTTTTGCCTTGACCGTCGAAGAGAAGGAGCCAGTTGGATATGTCATTTCAGGTTTAATCTATCTTGATTCATTTTTATCTCATGCTTTATTTGATTCTGGTGCTTTACATAGTTTTGTATCTATATCTTTTGATTTGAAGCATCATCTTGAGACTGAACCATTGGCGAGGACTTACAAGATCACGATCGGGGGTGGCATAATCTTGGTCAATGATGTTTGCAAGGATCAGAGAGATTTTTTGGGAGGCCAAGAGTTGAGTGTGTGTCTACTCGTAATGCCACTTTCGAGCTAGGATATAGTACTCAGGATGGACTGTTGAGTAGGCACCATACTAGTATCGATTATTGTAGAGGCAGAGTTTTATTTCAAATGCTAGGAGAGCCAAAGTTTGAGTTTGCCAGAGGAGCAGTGGAGCAGTATAAGGGAGTCTTTTTTGGAGCTTTGGTGGAAGAACAGGAGCCGCCATATCCTTTGATAGCGAAATTTATGGATGTCTTTCCGGAGGAGTTGTTGGGGTTGTCACCAGACAGAGATGTGGACTTCTCTATAGATTTGGTGGAAGGCACAAGAGCCAATAACATAGCACATCTATAGCGTTAACAATAGCGACCTAGTAGAGTTGAAGAAGCAGGTGGATGAGTTGCAGGACAAGGGCTTCATCTACTCCAGTTCATCACCATGGGGTACTCCGGTATTATTTGTACCAAAGAAGGATGGGTTGGTACGCATCTGTATCAATTACAGGACTCTAAATAATCTCACTATCAAGAATAAATATCCATTGCCACAGATTAATGATTTGTTTGATCAGTTGATAGGAGAGAAGGTATTCTCGAAGATAGACTTGATGTTGGGGTTCCACCAGGTGAAAGTGAAGAAGGAAAATATTCCGAAGATAGCTTTCGGGACTCGGTATGGGCAGTTCGAGTTCTTGGTGATGCCATTTGGGTTGACCAATGCCCCGGCAGGTATTCATGAACCTAATGAATAAGGTGTTTCATCAGTACCTGAATCAGTTTGTTGTGGTCTTTATTAATGATATATTGATATATTTAAAGACCCCGGAGGAGCATGAGAAGCACCTGAGGATATTTTTGGAGACCCTCAGGAAGGAGAAACTGTATGGCAAGCTTTCGAAGTATGAATTCTTCCTTGGTAAGGTTGAATTCCCCGGGCATGTGATTACAAAAGATGGGATCTCAGTAGACCCGAAGAAGATTTTAGCAGTTGAGTCATGATCTACCCCGAGTTCAGCGGCAGAGATCAAAAAATTTCTTGGATTGGCAGGCTATTATCGAAAATTTATTCAGAACTTTTCCAGGATTACGGAGTCGATGACTAGGCTGACCAGGAAGGACGTAGAGTTCGTCTAGACTGAGAAGAGTCAGTCTGCTTTTGAGAAGCTGAAAAAGAGGTTGACTACAGCTCCAGTATGATATTGCTATCGGGGATAGGAGAATTTTTTATATATAATGATACTTTGAGTAAGGGTTTGGGTTGTGTGTTGCAGCAGAACGGGAAGGTGATTGCTTATGCTTCCAGGCAATTATGTTTGCATGAGAAGAATTATCCTACCCATGACTTGGAGTTGGCAGCAATTAATTTTGCTCTTAAGATATGGAAGCACTACTTGTATGGAGAGCGGGTAGAGATCTTCACAGACCATAAGACCTTGAAATATGTGTTTACACAAAAGAAACTCAACATAAGGCAGAGAAGATAGTTGGAGCTGATGAAGGACTTCGTTATCTCGTTACAGTACTATCTAGGGAAGGCCAATGTAGTTGTTGATGCCTTGAGCAGGTATCCAGGGGTTATATACTTGACGAGGGACAAACATTTATTGGCTGAACTTGATAGTTTGGGTATTGAGGTGCTAGTTCCTGCAGTTGTGACACAGATATGGGGACTTTAGGTAAAGTCAGAATTTATGGACCAGATCAGAGCAGCATAGTTCGAGGATGAGTCTCTGAGGAGCATCAGAGAGCAGGTTCGGATAGGATTGGCAGAGGACTTTAGTATTACAGAGGATGGATCTATGCGGCACGGTACCATATTGTGTGCGCCGATTGGAGCATTGTGTGAGGAGGTCCTTTAGGAGGTGCATCGATCTCAGTACTTTATGCATCCAGGTGCCAACAAGATGTATAAAGACATAAGAGAGCATATTTGGTGGTATGGTATGAAGCTGGAGGTGGCAAGCATCATATCCAGATGCTTAGAATGTTAGCAGGTAAAGGCGAAGACATAGAGGCCAAGTGGACTACTTTAGCCTTTACCCATTCTAGAGTGTAAATGGAAGCATGTGATGATGGACTTTGTTTCGGGACTTTCGCGTTCTTCAGGAGGAAAAGACGTGATTTGGGTCATCGTAGATAGGTTGACCAAATTGGCCCACTTCTTGCCATGCAAGGTGGGTACGTCTACGGAGAAGCTCGGGGAGATGTATGTGCGGCAGATAGTCAGATTGGATGGAGTTTATGTAATCTTAGTCTCGGATCGGGATAGCCATTTCATATCCCACTTCTGAAGGAGTTTGTAGGCTAGCTTGGGGACCCAGCTCAAGTTTAGTACCGCATATCACCCTCAGACAGACGGGCAGTCAGAGTGGACTATCCAGACCCTCGAGAATATGCTACACACTTGTGTTTTGGATTTCAAAGGTTCTTGGGAGGATTACCTTCACTTGTTAGAGTTTGCTTATAATAACAGCTACCAGGCCAGCATTGAGATGTTACCATTTGAGGTATTGTATGGACGGAGATGCCGTATTCCATTATCTTGGGATAATATTGGTAAGAGAGACTTATTGGATCGAAGATGGTCGTGGATGCAGCTGAGAAGGTGAAGCTTATCAGAGATAGACTTCGAGTGGCGCAGGAGAGACAGCAACATTGGGCCGATAGCCACCGGTGAGCTTTGGAGTTTGAGGTATAGGTTTTGTTTTGTATTGCTTGTGTTTGCCTTATTTTAGATAGAGTATTAAGGCTGTATTTTGTTCTAGGTTGGCGATCTAGTATTTATGAAGATTTTTCCGACATGGGGCACTATTCGCTTTGGTGGAGACGGTAAGCTTATTCTACGGTACATAAGACCCTTCGGTGTTCTTCCGAGGGTCGGTGCAGTGGCTTACAAACTAGACTTGCCGCCTGCACTAGAGGGAGTGCACAATGTATTTCATGTGTCGCAGCTGAGATGGTACATGGCAGATCCTAGCCATATATTGGATCACTCGGAGATCGAGGTTGGTCCTAGTCTCAGCTACCCAGAGTAGTCTTTGGAGATTCTGGATCGCAGAGAGAAGGTATTGCAGAATCAGACGATTCCTTTGGTATGCGTTGCGTGGAGGCATCACTCGCTAGAGGAGTCTACCTGGGAGCGAGAGGCCGAGATGCATGAGCGATATCCTTATCTGTTTAAGCCGTGAGGTATAATTCTTTCTTACTGGTTGTGATTGCTTTTATAGATAGTTTCTTCCTTAAATTTCGAGGACAAAAATTTTCTAAGATGGGTAGGATTGTCACCTTCATTTTTACAACTAGGGATAAATTAGTAATTTTTGGCCTAGTTATTATTTTGGGAATAATAATTAATTAGGGTGTTAATATATTTACTTATGATTTGTATAATTTATTATAGTTAGTAGGGTAGCCATTTAGTTAGACTTAACGCATGTGAACCCAATTAGACTTGTCATGACAATAGTTGAGCCCAACATGGACTAGGCCCATTAAACCCATTCTTTTTTTGCTAATTAGGAGGATTAAAACTAATTTGGATTAGTTAGAAGCCTTCCTATTATACCCTCATTAATTATCTTTCATAATTAACCATTGAGGGGCAATTTGGACCTTACCAAATGGCTTGGGGAGGGGAAAACATGGCCGGCCACATAAGGAGAGGTCTCTCTCTCTCTCTCTCTCTCTCTCTCTCTCTCTCTCTCTCTCCTCTTTATTTGCTCTCAACTTTGAGATCCCCAATTTCTTTATTTCCTCCATCAATTAAATCCTAAAAAATTTTATTCCCTCTCATTTCATCCCTCAAGGACCTATGAAGCTTGAAAAAGCAAGGAGCATAAGGAAGAGAAGCATTGGTGAAGAGATTGTGTCTGGATCGTGTCCAATTGTGTTTTTATTAGAAATTCATCGCCAAATTGGTAAATTCTGAATTTTTCTTCATTCTAGCTCCCAAATCATGTATTTGACCATTAGGAATGACCCAATGGCATAGGGCTACCTATAGGAATAAGTTCTAGGCTAATTGGTGGTGTATTATGATTCCTATATTGTATTTTATGTGTATTTTGGAGAAATTACGAGATTGACACATCAAGTGTGTGTTATGAGACTAAATTAATCTAATTATAATTAGATCAAGGTTGTGGGACTAAGTACATTTTCATAAATGGATACGTGTAGGCCATATCACGGTATTTTATGATATGGTATGATACATTATGATACGGGGGTCTATTTAGGGAGTTTTAGTGTATATTAGTGCAATCTCTCCTAATGTTCATTATAACTAATTACTCTAGTTATATAAGGGTATATTTGGTTGTATATATGGTATTATTAGTTATTGGGAGTTTTGGTACTATGGTTAATAGTGTATCATGATAGTAGAGTGAGTATCTTGGTATGTATACCAAGTGTTTAGGATTTTGACTAGTATTGAGTATCATATAATGTAAGTTCAGAATTATATATAAGTATATATTTGTGTGTCTTATATATAAATATTGGGTGTGTGTCAGTGAGTGAGGGGTTGGACTGTGCTCTGATACTTGTATTTATGTATATGTATGAGGGGTTCGGGTTGTGCACCAAATTACAGTGTGGCAGTTGGGGAACACTGCCAGTTGGTTCAGATGGTGTAGGGGTGTGTTAGTTAGAGAGGGGAGAGGTATCAGTACTCAATGTGGGGCAACAACATGTTTGTGAGGTGTGAGTGTCACAACTATCTGTTGTGGTATGGTGCTTGTGTGCTTGTGAATTATGGTAGTATGCTTGGGGTATGTCAGTGTGCAGTTGGTGTGGCTCGACTGTGAGGGAGATAACAGAAATATCATAGCAACAACAGCAATGAGGGAGTTTAGATGGATGCTCGGGTATGGCCATTGAGGGATTATCTTGGTTGCAGCACAGGTTTGAAGGAAAGAGCTTTCTGTAGGGTGCACTAGGGAGTTTAGTCCAGTTGGTTAGTAACTGCACTTATGTATAGACCTGGGGTTGTGTATAATCTTTGTGGATATCATATGGTACCAAGTATTTCATTAAAGTGTTAGAGTATGTCAAGGAATACTTGGTCATTTGTATTTAGGGTGTTAGTGTGAACTAGGAAGGAGAGGAGAGTGTTGGTACTTGTGGGTAAGGATTTAAGTGTAAGTTGAGGCTTAGTTGAGGTATTGAGAAATCTGGAGAGCTCTTGGGTTGAAATGTGTGTTGAGGACTGCATCATGGAATATAGGATTTCATGCAGATTAAGCGGATGCTTCCTGCAGCACAGTGCAAATCGGTTATAGGCCAGGGTACAACATGTGCTACAGTACTTGAGGGTGAGAGATAGAGGGTTGTGCTTGAGCACTACACATTAATCTTGGATTGCAGTCAAGTTGAAAACAGAGCAACATACTGGACAGTGAAGGTTGGAAGATATAGAGGTGTATTAGTGGCAGTTATATAGAGAATTTGTGTATCGGGTAAAGGATATGAGTATCTTAGTTAAGAATCTATTGGGATATATATATATATATATATATATATATATATATATATATATATATATATATATATATATATATATATTAGTTAGAATTATTGTTGTGTTATTGATATTAATTAAGGAATGACTTGGCCTCTAAGGTAATACCTAGTATAATTTAGTTAGTGATCAATATGAGCCTAAAACCTTAGTGTGGACCTAGAAGTAGCTAGTTGACTAAAATTTTCCAAGTTTAACTTAGTTTAGCTAGAATAACCTAGTATTGACCTAGAACATCATGTTTTAGCTCATTTAGCATTTTGTATTAATCCATTACACATGTTGACATAATATTTTCTAAATATGATTGTGTGATACCAACTTGGGCCATGAGGGACACCTTTGCTCAGGACCAGAGGCGAGTACATCTCTCTGTTAGTTTTTATTTTATGATGGTATATATATATCACATGTTCTAGAACTGTATACTTGATTCTGACATAATGGTTAGACGGACTTGTACTACATAGATCCTGTCAGGAGATGTTATCTCATACCGTGTTCAGCTGGTACTCCTTCATATGTATTTTATCATATGTATTGGATATTAATTATCGTGTACTTCATGTTCATACACTGCTCGTATTCAGTGTGCCCATATTCATGTTCGTAACGTGTCGTGATTGGATCCATTAGTATTGGTTCGTGATAGGGGAGTAAGAGTTGGTTATGTGATCAAGCACAGTGTATTAGTGTACATGTCGATTACATACCCCACTTATAATCGAGTTACCATATTGTATTTGTGTTTAACCCAAACCAATCACATAATAAACTTGTACTCTATGGCACAATAGCTAGTTTCATCAATTTCTATTACTTGCGATTATTCATATTGCATGTTCTTCAGTACTTTACCTGTTGACTCTAGTTTATTATATTTTCTATTACTAGTTATCTTTTATTATTTTCTATTATCTGTTATGTATGCTCCATTATGTATTCAGAACTGCTTTCAGAGGTATATACTTTGCTCCAATCCTGACTAGATATATTTTTTAGATGATTGGCTTATGGATCAGTGTCCCACTTATTATGGGTCGTAAGACGGCGAGCCATTAGAGGATTCTCCCCTATAGTAGGAGGACCTAGTGCCAGTGTCTCAGGAAGATTAGTTATATATTTTTTTTGATATTATATTAGTCTTATTCTAGGCTCAAGGCATGTATATATTATTTTGGGAGTGACTATGTCTAGACTTATGGTTTTGGACTTGTGGATGTATTGTGACTCTTATTTCCTCTCTTTTATTCCATATCGTGCTTTCATCCTCTTTTAGTTTTATTTTGTGATTGAGCATTGTTTACCATTATCATATACCATATTGTTCCTCCACTGGGAGTTGAGATGACATTGACAGTTTGCCTATATTTCTTGTGAGAGATGTTTAGTTAGTATTATTGATCCAGACAGCATTTTATCGCCGATGCTACGGTGTAGGCTGGGCATTGTTTACCACTCGTGCCCCTATTTTGGGTGCGGATCATGACAAGCTACGTGTCCATAATTAGATACGTGTAGGCTATATCATGATACATCATGGTACATGTCGGTAGATTTGGGGATCTTGAGCCAATAGGTGTAATTTCTTATAATTACATGATAATTAGATATTATATATATTTATATATCAAAATTTCTATATTAAGAGTGTTTCATGTGTTTTAGATGTTAGTATCATGGTGGTGTTGGAGTAGGAATAGAGTATCTTGGTGCACCATGGTGTAGTGTGATAATAGTACATGTTAGGTGTTTGACAATTGGTATCAAGTATTAATGTGGGCATCATAAGGATATTTGGTAGTGTTTTGGTGTATGTTTATATTGGGGTTGAGGAGAGTATGCTTTGTGTGATTTTGGTGAGTATGTGTGTATAGAATACAAGTGGGGGGAACTCTTTTGCTACATTCAGCAGCTTTTCAGTGCTTTCTAGCTGCTTTTTAGCACAAGTAGCATTTATAACAACAACAGCATAAGCAGCAGCTACAGCAGCATAAGAAGCAGCTTATAGCAGCAGCAGCAGCTGTTAGAAGTTAGTGATGCACAATTGTGCCATAGTGTATGTGTAGAGTTAGTGTGTGTTATAGTGGGATATTTGAGTGTATTGGTATTTGTGTCAAGTATGTTTTAGTGAGAATATATTCTAGAGGGTATGCATAGTTAAATGGTATCATGATATCAAGATATCAAGTACCAAGGTTGAGTGAGGGGTATTAGAGTGTCAAGATATTGATAGGTATTAGTGAGTAAGTAGTATGTTGAGTAAAGGTTAGTATTGTGATATTTTGGTATTAAGTGTGTGTGTGTGTGTGTGGTAGCATATTTCATTGTGTGTGTTAGTTAAGTTATTTATATAAGATATTCAAGATACTTAGTTATGAGTTATAGTAAGGTATCGGGTAGTTATCAAGATACGGCATAAGATACTAGGATACGAGGATAAGGTATTGACTCAAAGCCAAGGTATTAACTCATAGCTAAGGCATTGACCCATAACCAAGGTATTTGTCCATAGTTAAGGTATATAAAATACGGATACTAAGAAAATTATCTATAGGCCAAGGTATTAGTAGATATAGTAGGTAATAGTGTATATTATAGTATAATAAGCTAGAACCCTCCAGAATGACCTAGAAACCTAGAGATAACCTAGTAACACCTAGTTTTAACTAGTATGGCTCTATAAACCAACTTAGAAGTTAGTTATGAACCCAAATTGGGGTAATGACCTAGTTTGACCGAATTGACCTAGTTTGACTAGTATGACCTAGTTTTGACCTAGAAATGACAAAAAAACCATATTTTAGCCTATTTAAGTATGTTTATTACTCTAATATACCAATTGACATGATATTTCATAAATAGGTCAATGTGACACCAGTTCGGATATCGTTTCGCATTCTTTGCTCAGGACCACAGGCGAGTATATCTCTCTGTTAGTTTTTAGTCATTATAGTGTATATATCACATGTTCTAGAACTATTTACTTGATTTTGACACAGTGGCTATACGGACCGGTACTATATAGATTCTTTCAGGAGATGTTATCCCCTACCATATTTAGTGGGTACTCCTTTACATTTATTTATCGTGTGTATCGGGTGTTAATTATCGTGTAATTCGTGTTCACACACTGCTCGTGTTCAGTGTGCTTATATTTGTGTTTGTAACGTGTCGTGATTGGATCCATGAGTATTGGTTGGAGATGGGGGAGTAGGAGTTGGTTATGTGATCAAGCCTAGTGTATTCGTGTATATGTCGATTACATATCACACGTGTAATCGAGTTACCACATTATATTCATGTTTAACCTATACCGATCACGTAACAAACTTGTACTCTAAAGCACATTAGTTAGTTTATCTATTTCCATTACTTCAGATATCCCATATTGTATGTTCTTCATTTCCAGTACATTACCTGTTTACTTTGGTTCATTTACATTTCCTAGTTGCTAGTTCATCTTGTATTCTTTTCTATTACTTGTCATATATGTTCTACCATGTATTTGAAACTGCTTCCAGAGTTTTCTACTATGCTCCAATCCTAATTGGATATATTTTTCAGATGATTGGCTTGAGGAACAATGCCCCACTTACTTTGGGCTGCTTCATCTTGTATTCTTTCTGTTACTTGTCATATATGTTTTATCATGTATTTGGAACTGCTTTCAGAGTTTTGTACTTCGCTCCAATCCTGATTGGATATATTTTTCACATGATTAGCTTGAGGAGCAGTGTTCCATTCACTACGGGCTGCAAGATGGTGAACCATTAGAGGATACTCCCCTAGAACAGGAGAACCGAGTGCTAATGACTGAGGAGGCTTAGACTTATATTGGTCGACATTGTATTAGTCTTATTTTAGACTCTTGGCATATGTTATTATTTTGGGAGTTGCTTTTGTGTCTAGACTTATGTTGTGGACTTGTGGATGTATTTGTGACTCTTGTACTTCTTTTATTTATTCCATATCATGCTATTTTTCCCCTAGTTTGATATTGTGATTGAGTTTTGGTTTTATATCATATACCATATTGTTCCTCCATTTGGAGTTGAGATAGTATGATAGGTATCTTATACATTTGGTATAAGATTTTAGATAGTATTGTTGATCCAAACAGCGTTCTACCACCGACGTTGCGGCGTAGGCTGGGCGTTGTTCACGTACTCGTATCCCCATTCTGGGTGCGGGTCGTGACATCTTATTCCATTAGTTGAAGATTTTTTGGTTTTGTCCCCAATTGTCCCGTGGTTTTTACCGTCAGTATTTTTCACATAAATATCTTGGTATTTGTGTTTGGCTTTTGATTTATGATTTTGGCATATTGGTTGTGCATTTTTCTTTAGTTCTCTTATTGTCTCTTGGTTTGTGGGATCAGTTTTCGTATTTATTTCTCAATAACGGCCACCTAAAATGTTTTTAAAAATACCATCTAGGGAACATAAATTCTAAAAAAAATACTTCAATCTTTCTTTTAGGACACTGGTTTTATATGCAACTATTTACGATGTATACATACTCTTCTTAGCATGGAAGCACATAATTTTAGCATTGGAACTAATAAGGAGTCTCTACTGAGTCACCTAGATAGAAATCCAAAAATTATGCTCATGAGCCAAGCATCATATAGCGAATATTAATTAAAGTAGTCGAACACAATTTTAAGTTTGGCCGGATAAAAAAAAGTCTATATAAAATCACGGATCAATTTACGTGTATAATATTAGCAAAGGATAACAATTGGCATATATAAAATCATTTGTCATTATCTATAAACATCATAGAGTAGGATTAATATATCCATAATATCAAAAAAAAACCGTACATTTCAAAATCATAACTTATATGGCAGATGGATAAAAAGAATCTAAACATTCATAATCTTCTTTCAAATAAATCAAACTCAATATCCAAAGAAATCTTGATAATTCATATAAAAATTTAACTGATTTACAAAATTTAATAATCATTCATAATTTATTTTCTCAAATTTTGATCCTTTGTTATATAATAATAAGATGGCATATTTAATTTGATTTTGCCTATTCTTATAAACAATATAGGATGCAGGGATGTGAACAGATTCAATAGATGAAGATGGCAGTACTACTGAAATGTGAATAATATTGATAGTCGGCAATGGATCTAGCAATCTAAAATTGATATATCTAAAAGATTACAAGAAGATAGCTACTTAAATCTTGCTACATTTATCTTCTATTTGCATCTCTTTTTTCTTTCATTGTCAGATTTGATCTTTCAATGTGAATTAAGAAAGGCACAGATCAAAAGAATACCTGGAAAAAATATTCTTTCTAATGAAGATGATGAAGACTTGCATCTCTTTAATCCTCTTCTTGGTTAGTCTTTAATCTTTTTGGTTAGAGTCTTTCTCGTGTCATCATTAAACCGGTGGCCTGTTGACAACGTGTCATGAAAATAAAGAAGAGGACGACAATATTTTATAGCTGAATTACCTTATTTGGGGACTCATTTGATGTATATATATATATATATATATGTATATATATATATATGTATATATATAACACTTCAAAAACATAATTTTGAACCACGCGCGTGAAGGGATAAAGAAAAGAGTGATTGCTTCTACGTGCCCCATCCCGCTTGCTCCACCTGACCCCTCCTGTCCACCTCCCTCCTCCTCTGACGTCCACCCTCTTTTTCTCCCCTCATCCTCTGTAGGTTCATCCTCCTCCACTTCCCCCCTCTGCCTCCCTCTCTTGCAATATCTGCTTCCATTTCGGAAGGGGGTTGGACCACGGTTGGCCCCCGACTTAGACCTCTTCTTAGGAAGGGGTCTGCTCCCTCCAGACTGATGTCGAGGGGGACTACTGGAGAGGGACTAAAACCCCCTCAGACTCGATCTCTCTCTCTCTCTCTCTCTCTCTCTCTCTCTCTCTCTCTCTCTCTCTCTCTTCTTCTCGTTCACCTTTGGCACACACTCCTCCATCAAGCAACTCTGTGCCTAAGGTGTTCGACAGTTTGCCAAGAAGACCTCTAACCCACTTTGGCCCCGAGTGATGTTCCCTCTTCATGGGCAAATAGGTGTAGATCAAAAATGAACAGGGAGGCCATTAAAATGTGTTATGTTAAGCCAAAGAACGCTCAAGGTAGGAATGTGATCGGAATTGAGAAGGATGATATTGTAGAGATGGAAGAATATTGAAAAAATAATATAGTTCTCTATGTCATGGGAACTAGACCATACTTCGGTCGACTTAAAGGATTTGCCCTGCGGTTGTACAGGCCGAAAGGAAGTATGAAGATTTTCTCTAGGGAAAATGGGCTCTACTTTATCAAATTTGGGCTAGTGGAGGACCTGGAGCGGATTATCCAGAACGGGCCATAGATGTTTGACGGTAGATTGGTAGTTATTAGATTTTGGGACCCGTCCTCCAACTTTGAGAGAGACGACCTGGCTACTGTGCTGATCTGGATTAGATTTTTGTAGCTCTCTCCCCAACTGTAGGGCACTAAGGTAGTTATGAAGATAGCCAGTGGCGTTGGAAAGCCCTTATGTCATGATAATGCTACCGCTAATAGGGAACGATTGAATTTCACGAGAGTGTTCGTTGAAATCAATGTGGATGACTCTTTACCGGACAAATTAGAGATTAAAATTCTGACAGGAGACATTATATTTCCAAAAGTTGAATATGAATGGATCCCACCATGTTGTCGAACCTGTAGGAGTTTTGGTAACATTAGCTCTCAATGCCCGGATGAGAAACACTCTAACAACGATTACCACAAAAGTCCTGCTACTCAACAAGGAGTTGTTTCCGCCATTAGGGTACGGAGTACCAATTTGGAAGTGCTGGTCAATATTGAAACAAAGAGCAGTACTAATATGGATACCTCTAACATGGATACTGACGAGCAAGAGTCATTGAGGGCTCCTCAACCAACGGTATTAGAGAAGAGTAATGAAGCAGTAGCTGAGCAACCTATCCAAGAGGCAGAAGAGAGGAATGGGGGTGGAAGTATGGAGGCCCAGGGGGTGGTGGTAGTGTATGGAGAGGATACTCAGCAAAGGGAAGAAAGAGAGGGATTGCTCGAGGCTATGGACTCAAGCATAGTAATTTTTACGGCCAATGTAGTTGGGAATAAAGGGGATCACGTCAGAGTTAGAAGAAGGTTGGAAAGTGGAGGAGTTTTGTGCATAGTTCCGCCGTCAGGACATGATAACCTGGGTACCCATGGAACGAATGAGTCGCCGAAGGCAAGGACTCACAAGGAACCTTTGGTCATGCCAAATCCTATCTGGCAAGCCAAAGTTGAATCTAAAATGGGGGGTGGTAAAACCACGGTGGGCTATCAGGATGGACTCTCTACCCCCCCCCCCCCCCCCCAGGGAGAGTTCGTGTGTTAACAAGGGAACCAACTACAGTATTTTATGACCATATTCACTTGGAACGTGAGGGATGTTAATTTGTTAGGTAGGTGGAGGAAAGTTATGGACTATGCTAAGAAGTCCAAGATCACTATTATCAATATTTTGGAGTATAAAATCAAGTCAGCCCACAAGTTCAAGAGGAGAATACCTCTTCATTGGGATTCTGTTCACAACCTGGACTGCGGAGATATGACTCGTGTGTGGGTTATGTGGGACACCAGGGTTTAAAAGGGGGTTATGGTTCAATATTTAGACTAAATGATCTTCGTTAAATTTACCAATATAGGAGGGCTTGAAATTATAGTCGGAGTGGTTTATAAGGATAATGACCGGATATTGTGGTTGAGATTGTGGAGAGAGATCAACGCCACCAGAAATATGGTTGGGGACAGATGGACTTTTATCGAAGTAGAAGACTTCAATGCCACTCTCTATGCCAATAAATAGATAGGGGTCTGCCGGTCCAGGAAGCTATATTTATAGAATTTTAAAGTTGTCTCTTATCCTATGGGCTTTGTTGTATGGATAAGACTAGCCATATCAGGACATAGAATAACCGGGCTACTCATAACCGTATTTTTGTATAACTAGACTGTGCTCTCTGCAATGGTCGATGGCTAGATCTTTTCCAACTTAGTTGTGCAAAATGCTTGCCCCCAGGCACTAGTGATCATTCGCCTATCGTGATCTGATTATGATCGATGTTCAAAGGGAGGCCTTTTAGATTCAATAATGTGTGGGCTCACGAGGAGGGTTACGAGGAAGTGGTCCACTATGGTTGGAAATATGTAATGTCTGGATCTGTCCAATTTAGGTTTACTTCCTTGTTAAAATCTACCAAGCAACGGCTTAAGGCTTAGAACAAGACGAGACAGGTTCTGCCTCTCTTGATCTCGAAGCCAGGCTAGTTAACATCCAAATGAGGGTCTGTGCTGACCCAATCAACTTTGGCCTCAATGAGGAGGAAGTTGCTCTTCAGGATGTGCTGCGAAGGGAGAGATACTTGGACGAGGTTCAAGTTAGGCAACAGGTGAAATGCAACTGGCTTAAAGAGCAAGATATGTGCTCTAAGTTCTTCTATGCTACGGCGAAATCCAGGTAGCATCGGAATGCCATTCACGGTCTTCTTGACTCGAGTGGCATGCTCATTACTAATATAGATGTTATTTGTGACAAAGTGATCTAGTTCTTCCAGGATCTATATAATAAGTCTTGTTATTCGACTAGATTTTCCATTTTGAGTTCAAGAAGATGGTTACGGGTTAAGATAATCAGGTACTGCGGTAACCGGTCTCCATTAAAAAAATTGAACTTTTTGTCAAAAAGGCAGACCCGAATAAATCTCTAGTTTGGAAAAGCTTTCTTCATGAAGCACTGGAATCTTCTCAAAGTTGATATTCTGAAAGCGGTCAGGGAATTCTTTTAATCTGCTAAACTGTTCAAGGAGCTTAATCATACTTTTGTGGTGTTGATTGCTAAGGTATAGGGAGCTACCTCTAAATCTGACTTTCGGCCTATAGCGTATTGCAATTTCCTCTACAAGATTATCACTCACCTGATGTATGACCGGATGAGAATGATTATGCAGAAACTTATTTCTCCGAATCAAACTGCCTTCATCAAAGAAAGGACCATCGATGAGAACTGCTTGTTAGTGATGAAATTGGGGATCCCCAGGACCGTAGATTGGTATGCATATCGATCGATAGAAAATTAACAAATTTAATACGTGATCTAACCCTTCTAAGGCAAAAACCAAGATTTATGAATTATACCTGAAGTAAAGAGAAGAAGATAAAGGTTTTCAGCAACTTTGATTAGTTAGCGGCCCCAAGATCTTCTGCACATATTCCTTTCTCGGATTGGACGTTGTGTGGGCGACGATCTTCCAACCTTTTTTTCTCCTTGGTCGACCCACTTTCTCTCATTACATGAAAAATGAATTTAAGGAAAGTTGCTTGCTTTTTATTTCAATGACGGCCAAAGAATAGAGGATATATATAGGCTACGACAGGAACCATAAGGAGAAATTAGGGTTAGGTCTCCTAACGGATCTGGGTATCCCATGTCCAGCCCGAACACACAACCCTGGCCCGTTAACAATAGCTCGGTCCACTAAAGAGCTATTGTTGCACTACCTTCCTAATCCCAAATTACGATTATGGGCTCCTTCTTATTATATGCTTGTTTGTCTTCCCATGTTAAGATATCAAATATCCGTCGATCAAATTAAGTTACTGACAACTATATTGATCGACATCTTTTATCCTTAAGTAGTACTACTCAACTTTATTTGTCATGTCGGATATAATTCACCTGCAGGGTTTACATGACAATCCTTATGAGTTCCTTAAGGGGACATCATCAACCCGATATATCGGGACATGGATTTCTTTTATAATCAATAGTCCATCATACACACAATTTCATTACCCAATTCATAGATGTTATTGATCCATAATGAATCTCATTCTTTTATGAGTCAAAGTAATGAATGCATACTGCATATACATGTATGTTATTATATCCGGATTAAGCGCACAAGAATCCATAATAACAGAGTTGTTTGTTCTCTTATGTAGTCAGTACAAAGAGAACAACCTCAAGTGGTCATGTTCAATACACACAAAGTATACTATTATAAACCTATAGTCAAGATAGACTAATACCATATTAAACTACAACATTTCCAATTTTTTGTCCAAGTCCATCTAGGTTGTGAACTATTTATATATTCTAAAGGAAACTGATAATATAATCTTCTGTGCGACACCACATACCATATTATCTACAATATAGAATATTAGACACTTGCATTAACATTATAACATATACAACATGCAAATATTTGCACATATGATTCTCATTTTAAAATAAGGAAATATAGCTAATATAAAATGATGCTTTTAGTATATAACCCTAACAATCTCCCACTTATACTCAAAGAATTACTTTTTAGTATATTGTTATAAATCTTTCACTTATACTTAAAGCTATACTATTACGCATCTGACTCCCATTCCCTCAACATGACTATCAAAAGCCTTAGATTGTAAGCTCTTTCTAAAGGGATCAGCTATATTGTCTGTTGATGCTATCTTGATCACAGTAACTTTTCCTCTCTTTACAAAATTTTGTATCAGGTGGTACTTGCGCTTAATATGTTTACCTATCTTATGGGCTCGTGGTTCCTTCGAGTTTGCAATTGCACCACTATTATCACAATAAAGTGTAATAGTCTTAGGCAAACTAGGTATCACATCCAAGTCCAATAAAAAGTTTCTGAGCCAAACCGCTTCTTTGGCTGCCTTAGAGGCTGCCACATACTCGACTTCCATGGTATAATTGGCAATATATTTCTGCTTGATGCTCCTCCATGCTATGGCTCCACCTCCTAAAGTAAATACATAACCTGAGGTAGATTTCCTGGCATCCCTATCTGACTGAAAATCTGAGTCTATATACCCCAAGGGCACTAAACTATCTGCATGATAAACTAGCATATAATTTTTAGTCCTTTTCAGGTACTTCAAATTATTCTTTACCGCAGTCCAGTAATCTTGTCCTGGGTTAGACTGATATCTTCTAACTATGCCAACGGTAAAGCAGATGTCTGGTCTCGTACATAGCATTGCATACATTAAGCTTCCTACTGCCAAAGCATAAGGAATGGCTTTCATGTCCTCTATCTCTTTACGTGTACTCGGACACTGCTTCTTTGATAGAGCAATTCCATGCCTAAAAGGTAAGAAACCTTTCTTAGAATTTTGCATGCTAAGTTAGTATAGTATCGATATAGGTAGCTTGGGATAAGCCTAACATTATTTTCTTGCTATCTCGTAGAACTTTGATCCCAAGGATGTGACCTACTTCTCCCAAGTCCTTCAAATCAAACTGCTTGGATAACCATATCCTTACATTATATAACACCTTCATACTGTTTCCAAAGAGCAAGATGGCATCCACGTAAAGTACTAAGAATACCACTACATTTTTGTCACACTTTTTGTATACACATGCTTCATCCGGACATTGATCAAATCCATATAATTTTATCACTTGATCAAAATAAATATTCCAAGATCTAGAAGCTTGCTTAAGTCCATAAATGGACTTCTTGAGCTTACAAACAAGATGATCTTTTCTATTTTCAATGAACCCATCTGGTTGATTTATATAGATATTCTCCTCAAGAATTCTATTAAGGAAAGCTATCTTGACATCCATTTGCTAAATCTCATAATCGAGATAAGCTACGATAGATAAAAGAATCTGGATAGCCTTAAGCATGGCTATTGGCGAAAATGTTTTCTCGTAATTAATACCCTCTTTCTGAGTAAAATCTTTTGCAATAAGCCGAACTTTAAAGCTTTCAACCTTACCATCTGATCCTCTTTTTCTCTTGTAAACCCACCTACATCCAATAGAATTTATACCAGTGGGTGATTTTACAAGCTTCCAGACTTGATTAGAATCCATAGATTCTATTTCAGATATCATTGCTTTTTGCCAAGATTCTACATCTTTATCTTGGAGTGCTTCATTATAGGTACAAGGATCAGACTCTTGTTCCTCAGGGACGAAGTCTGATGACTCTCCCAAGAACATGAATCTGTCAGGTTGTACAATAACCATCCTACTACGACGAGGCACTATAGGTTGTGGTGTAATATTTGTGACACATTGTGCAGTTACTTGTGGTTCCTCCTGTTGTACTGTTGGTACCGAAGTATTTGGTGTATCATCTCTCAGTTCTTCTAGAACAACTCTACTCATGGGTTTATGGTTCATCACATAGTCTTCCTCTAAGAATCAGACATTAGTTCTAATAATGACCATCTGATCCTTAGGACTATAAAATAAACCTCATTTCGTTCCTTTTGGATAGAATACAAACAAGCGTACTTCTGTACAAGATTCTAACTTATCTACTTTTCCATTCAGTACATGTGTTGGACTACCCCAAATTCGAATATGTTTCAGACTAGGCTTACGCCCGGTCCACAGCTCTGTGGTAGTAATAGGTACAGACTTAGAAGCTACCAAGTTCAAAATATAAGTTGTAGTCTCTAAGGTATATCCCCTAAATGAATCTGGTAAATCCGAATAACTCAACATTGATCTAACCATTTCCATAAGAGTCATATTCCTTCTTTCTGCTACACCATTCTGTTGGGGTATTCCAGGTGCAGTCAATTGGGATGTAATCCCAGCTTCTGATAAATAGTTCCTAAACTATCCAAATAGGTACTCGCCACCATGACCTGAACGTAGTAACTTAATACATTTTCCAAGACGTTTCTCCGTTTTAGCCTTGTACTCTTTGATTTTTATTTGATTTTACCCCCTCTGTTAGATTAGGTATATTGATATTACCCCCATGTTAGATCAAAAGTTGCGTTTACCCCCTGAAAGTATCGTTAAAAATTTTTAAAGTGTCGTTAAAAGTTTTGAAAGTGTCGTTAATAAGTTTTTAACGACACTTTCATGGGATAAACTCAACTTTTGATCTAACATGGGGGTAATATCAATATACCTAATCTAACAGGAGGTAAAATCAAATAGCCCTTTCTCAAAGCACTCAGACTTACGGCACATTAAATAAATGTATCCATACCTTGAATAATCATCAATAAATATGACAAAATATTCAAAGCCACATCTAGTCTGGACATTCATGGGCCCACACAAATCAGAATGAACTAATTCTAACACATCTTTGGCCTTATACCCCTTTGTCGTGAAAAGTCTTTTGGTTATTTTACCTTCCAAGTAGGATTCGCGGACTGGAAGTGCCTCTACTTCCAATGAACTCAAAGGTCTATCTTTAACCAGTCTTTGAATCCTTCTTAGATTAATATGTCCCAACCGCAAGTGCCAAAGATATGTTTGGTTCATACAAGAAGGTTCTTTTCTCTTATTTTAGTTAGAAAACGTGTTATTCATTTCCATAATTTGTATTATGGGTGAAATAGGATTAATGTCATACAAATTATCAACTAATGCACCAGAACAGATAAATGTTTATTTCTCTAATAATAATATTGTCATTAAAATAAACTGAATATCCATCCTTAACTAGCATAGAAACAAAAATTAAATTTCTTCTAAGTGAAGGTGCATAAAGATAATCTCTCAATGTCAAAGACTTATTTCTACCAAAAGATAAAATAACATCTCCTACAGCAACGACTGCTACTTTTATAGCTTTACCCATGAACAGCATATCTCTCCAACACTAAGCCACCTGGTTTCCTGGAACCATTGCAATGAATTGCAAACATGATTAACGGCTCTTGTATCTACACACCAGGTGCCGGTAGATAACACCGCTAAACATGTTTTAACTATTAGTAAATGAGATATACCTTCTTTATTCCCTTGTTTAAGAAGTGGACAGTCACTCTTCCAATGTCCTGACCCTTTGCACTTGAAACACTTGTCTTTCGGCTTTTTCACAATGTCTTGAGGTCCCATGCCATTCTTTGCTGAATTTTCTTATTTTTGAATATTATTCTTCTTCTTACCGCCTTTCGGCTTAGAAGTAGAAGCCTTTTCAGAAACATAAAAATGACCATTCTGCTTCATGAGAGCCTCAACATCCTGCAGCTCTTTCGCAAGTTCTGCCAAACTGTACAACCTTTTGTTCATGTTGTAGTTAAGGCAAAACGTGTTAAAACTTTTAGGCAGAGTCCCGAGAATAATATCGACCTGGGTTTTCCAATCGATTTTAGCTCTAAGGATCTTCATCTCATTCAGATGATCCATCATCTTGAGAACATGATCCCTTACTGGTATCCCTTCGGCTATGGTTGTATTCATCAAACTCTTCATAGCAAACTGCCTAGCTACCCTACTCTGATATCCGAAGACTTCCTTGAGGTTGTACACCATGTCATAAGTTATGGCTATGGCCTGATGCTGATATTGCAGTACATTTGACATAGATGTCAGAATGTAACATCGTGCCATCTTATCTGCCTTGATCTACTTCTTATAAGCCTCTTTGACCTCTTCATCAGAATTAGCATCTGGCTTAGGAGGACATTCCTTATGGAGTATATATTTGTACTCTTCAACAATTAAGACAATATCCAAGTTACTTTCAGTCAATATAATTAGGGCCAGTAAGTTTGTTTTCTTTAAGAATCACCATAAGTGGACTGAATGAACCCATTTTTGAAATTCTAAGAATCACATAAATAATAATTATGTAGGGCAAAAAAAAATTTAACTAAAAATATATTGATTCCCTCAAAACAATAATAAATAGTTCACCAACACCTTAAACACCATGAATTTAATATGCCACGATAGTGTGGACGTATACTAACTCAATATTTGTCCAAGGAGATTTTTCCTATTAATTTTACTATCATGTCAACCTAACTTTATGACAAATAAAATTAATTTGTTGGCCTTTGTTTTGGTCCTACAAATAATAGCAGTGACTCCGATAGGGAGGATACCATTATTTGTATCTAAGTGTACACCATTACTTAATACTAAGTCCATTACTTCGTAATGTATTTTTTTAGATAGAGAAGTAAACACACACTAGATAATTTTTTATAATTATCCCAAAAAAAGTCTGTAGTGGTGATCCGTAATTATACTCATCCGATATGGAAGAAGGCACTAAAGCCAATACGCAAGTATAATTACATCACCTACAAACCAGTAATAGAGACCATGGGATTTATACTAAATAAATTCTCTCTCTCACTTAGTTATTTAACAATGAGGGTTTTTCTACTAATAGAAGTATGTCCATGTTGTCCATTATTAAAGTGGGTTTAGTTTATAAAAATATCTATAGAATTATAAACATGCATAACAGAATAAGCAGATATAGCAATAAAAAATGAATATCAAATAATTATGGCCATATATCCTGTTTCTTCCTCAACTGCTGAACTAGAATCTTGCTCTGCGCAAAGTTATTCGGGGTTCAACCTGTCCGGTCAGGTCACAAGGTTCGGGACAGCGCCCTAATTTTTTTAAAAGGTTTGGCCATCTTTTTCCTTCATCAAAAATTATTTGTCTGCCTCCAGACTGCTAAAAAATAGCATCTTGTCCCGCATCAGAAACAGCCACCAACGCCATCACGATAGATCAAAATTTTAAAATTACATCAATCCTATGACTCCCAAAAAAGTTTACACATAATATAAATTGAAGAAAATTAAATAAATAAGCACTACCAACCCTCATAATTTTAATTACATCCATAAAAAATAACAGCCATGACATACCGTGGGTTTAAATCATAGAAATAAAATATGCACACAGACTATAATAGTTGGATCTAAGATGCCTACAAAACTGAGTTAGAACAGATCTACATCTACCGATTATTTTTTAATATGAGTTTTATTGGATAACATAGATTTATCAATCAATACGCAGATCCAAAACCTAGTTCTGAAACCAATTGATGGAATCGGGGATCCCTAGGACCGCAGATTGGTGTGCATATCGATCGATAGAAGATTAATAAGTTTAATACCTGATATAACCCTTCAAAGGGGGAAACTAGGGTTCACGAATTATACCTGAAGTAACGAGAAGAAGATAAAGGTTTTCAACAACCTTGATCAGTTAGCGACCCCAAGATCTTATGCACGTATTTTTTTCTCGGATAGGACGTCGCGTGGGCGACGATCTTCCAACTTTTTCTTCTCCTTGGTCGACCATCTTTCTCTCCTTATGTGAAAAATAAATTTAGATAAAGCTGCTTGCTTTTTAATTTCAATGACGGCCAGAGAATAGAGGATATATATAGGCTACGGCTGGGACCATGAGAAAAAATTAGGGTTAGGTCTCCTAATGGATCTGGGTATCCCATATTCAGTCCGAACACACAACCTTGGTCCGTTAACAATAGCTCAGTCCACTAAAGAGATATTGTTGCACTACCTTACTAATCCCAAATTACGATTATGGGCTCATTCTTATTATATGCTTATTTGTCTCCCTATGTTAAGATATCGAATGTCCGTCGATCAAATTAATTTATTGACAACTATATTGATCGACATCTTTTATCCTTAAGTAGTACCACTCAACTTTATTTTTCATGTCAGATATAATCCACATGCAGGGTTTACATGACAATCCTTATGAGTTTCTTAAGGGAACATTATCAACCCGATATATCGGGACATGAATTCCTTTTATAATCAATAGTCCATCATACACATAATGTCATTACCCAATTCATAGAGGTTATAAGCCCATAATGAATCTCACCTTTTTATGAGTCAAAGTAAGGCACATTGCATATACATATCTATTATTATATTAGGATTAAGAGCACAAGCATCCATAATAACAGAGTATTTGTTCTCTTATGTAGTCAGTACAAAGAGAACAACCTCAAGTGGTCATGTTCAATACACATAAAGTATACTAGTATAAAACTATAGTCAAGATAGACTAATACCATATTACACTACAATATTTCTAATGGTTTGTCCAAGTCCATCTAGGTTATGAACTATTTATATATTCTACAGAAAACTGATAATATGATCTTCTGTGTGACACCACACACCATATTATCTATAATATAGAATATCAGACACTTGCATTAACATTATAACAAATACAACATGCAAACATTTGCCTATATGATTCTCATTTAAAAATAAGGAAATATAGTTAACACAAAGTGATACTTTTAGTATATAACCCTAACAATTAGCCCATGAAATAGTGAGGGATTTCAATAAGCGAGGGGGGAACAAAGCGTGCCTCAAGTTGGACCTCAGGAAAGCGTATGATATGGTGAATCAAGAATTCATGTGACAAATTATGCTTTGCATAGGATTTGACAGATGGTGGGTGGACAAGGTGCGGGAGTGTGTATGCATTCCCTCTTTCTTAATTCTTTCAGGGTCAACCAGAAGGATTCTTCAAGAGTTCCTTGGGCATTAAACAGGGTAACCCGCTCTTACCTTACCTCTTTGCTATTGTGATGGAGTTTCTCACATGCTTGCTGGATGAGGCGGTCATGAATGGAGAAGTCACTCCTCTGTTTAGGAAGATAGCTCTGGTGGTCACCCACCTCATATATGCGAATAATCTTTTAGTTTTTGTCGAACCTATGAATAGGTCGCTCGATGCTATAAAGAGTATTTTTTCTAACATGGAAAGGTGGTCGGGTCTACATCTTAATTGGAAGAAGAGCTAAATGTTCTAAAATTGAACCTATGGGCAGAAAGATATATGGCTGGGAATTATGGACATTACTGAGGGCATACTATTAGTCGGATAGTTAAGCTTGCCTTTATCTATCTACTACGCAACTTAGGAGGATTGTGAGGGCATTCTCAACTATACCGATGATAAACTGGAGGGCTGGCAGGCACAGACCCTGTCTTTTGGGGGAATTAAGCTTATTAAAACAATCATTTTAGCTATTACAATGTACTAGTTCCATGCTATCATGATCCCTAAAGGTACCATACAAAAGATTGAATATATGTGTGCAGACTTTCTATGGAAATGAGGGATACAAGTGATCAGTTGGGTAGAAATATGTCATCTTAAGAAAGAGGGAGGTGTTGGCCAGAGATCGCTTACTCTTCTTAGAGATACGGCCTCCTATAATTTTTTTTGGAGATACATCTCTGGCAAGTCCTTATGGGCTAAATGGACCAGAGAAAGGTATTTCCTACGAGGTAATTTCTGGTCGGCTAGGCCCAATAACAACTTCTCGGTGACTGTTAAACTGCTCATAGCTTTGAGAAGCACGACCAAATCTAGGCTGACTAGAGTTATTTGCTCGGGGAACCAAATAAGCATATGGCATGACCCTTGGATCAACCATAACTGTTTGATTGAGAAGGAGGGATGGCATATTATGAACTTATGGGATCCACCGAGATGGTCAAATGACTTATTTATGAGGAAGAGTGAAACTTCCATAATCGATTGATAGAGGCAGCTCACGCGGTTGAGATTCATACGGTTGATATTGACAGGCAGGGCATGGAGGATTACTAGGTGTGGGAGGACAATAACCCAGAACGGAGGAAGTGGATTGGGCGAAAGTGGTTTGGACTAAAGGAACGACGGTTAAGTTCTCCTTATGCCTATACAAAATGATCTATAATCGTATGCTTACTAGGGATCGACTGGGCATATTTGGGGTGGATTGCTAGGATAAGAAGTGTTATTTGTTTGACTAACTAGATGAGTACAGGGACCATCTTTTCTTTGGTTGTGAATTTTCTTGGGAGATCTGGAATCATCAACGGACCAGTTTGGGACTTCTGACCACGAATAGTATAGATCTTTCTTGGACCCTGAATGAAGTCAAAGAACAGAAAGTTAAAGGACCGAGAGCGTACAAGCATGTACGCATTATATTCGGGGTGATGGTGTGGCATGTATGACAGAAAAGAAATAGATGAATATTTAAGGGACTTGCCACCAGTAGATATATTGTACAAAGAAACATAGATATTGATATAGATATCCTTGACCCTAGATGATGAGATTTTATGCTCTGGACGGTATTATAGTTATATAATTTTCGCTCTATCAATAATATTTATCTCCTTCGAATATATATATATATATATATATATATATATATATATAAGAGTGGAAATGATAGGATTTGTGTATATTTGGATAAGGATGCATCCAGTTATTTGTGATTATCTGCAAATATATGATTTACAACAAGAATGATGGAATAGATGTATTATCTATTAATATGTGAGAGATTATATAATAATAATAATTCTTCTTCTTTACTGTTTGTCGCGGCAATTCTTCTTTTTTATCATTATTTGTTGTCAAATATGAATACCTTTATATTTTTACTAGCGTAGTTTGTGGTTTTATTCATGGAAATCAATTGGAATATTCATCATTTTGTATTCAATATTTTAAAAAATGTTAGAATATTTGTTGTTAGACTTATAATAACTAATATTTTAGGATTAGATTTTGCAATAGCACATAAATGTTTATTTTCCAATCGTACCCATAGGTTGCCTTGTAGGTTTGGCGTGCATTAGAAAGTTGTTTAAATCTACACAGATAGATAAGGTGCAAGTGTAAGTTAATTTGGATTTCAATTATTTCTTATTTAAAGGATGTCTTGTTTCCTGGAACTTTTTTTAACCCCTTTCTTTAATTTGTCATTTCAAAATTGGTAGAAGTAATAACAAATTATTGGAAGAATTACAAGCTTTCCATTTAGCTCATGAGAATATCAATAATCGATTTGAAGATAATCAATGGGTTACCCTTTTGGCACATAACATTTAGTATTACTATGAGGTATGCCTGATCAACAAATTGAGCATATGAAGTTTGAAGTGGCTAGCTTGAAATGTTGGATTGTATCTCATTTTCGGTTGATCACTCAAAAATGGTGACAATGGAGTTGGTCTAGGTCTTGACAAGGGTTTGCTTTTTAAGGCATATGAGTCTAGTCCAATATCAACCTCATGGGTCTACTTTGCTTTGGGTTACATCACGTTCCCTATATCTGGTATGAGAGCCTAAGGTTATGAGACTGGTAGAGCTGGTTTGGGCACCACTTGTTGATTTGAGATAGCCTATGTTGAATATTTAAGTATAATTGGATTATACGGTGCTCTCTTCTCAAGGTGAATTAGAGGTGCATCCTCTATAAAGTGGTCTTAATGTTAAATATCTAAGCAAAAGTAGATCGGACCTAATGTTAACATTGGAGACAACTATGTTGGTGTTATTGCCTTTGGACTAGTAAAGATAGTCTCATATTTTCTACACCCCCAAATGGGTATCTTAATATAATGCTTTGCTTGTGTTAAGGTGTGCACATGGGGTGTGGTGGGGCACATGGGTATCATGTGGGGGTATTTTCCTAAAAGAAAAAAGGATTAACTCTTCAATGAAAGTATTTATGCTTTTTGTCAGTTTTTGTCATTCTCTTGAAAAAATTCTCTTAGGAGCTAAGCCCCAAAGGGGCTTAGCGACTCGAACTCGGGCTCAAGGGCACAAAGTGGTGCTTTATTGGCGCACTTTGCATTTAGCATTGTGCTTGTGCGCATTGGTTGCGTGTGTCCATTCGATATATGCGCGAGTTGCATGTATTGTTGCTAACGTGGTTGCATGCACGGATGCATGAGCTGGGTGCTGTGCTGGTGGGTGCACATGCTATGTACAGCTATGCACGTATGTAGGTTTAAGCATATGTGCGTGCGCTGCTGCGCTGTTGTGCTGTTGTATATCGGTTGGACTGTTATGAAAAGATTTGGATGATTAATTCAGATCTATTTTTTAGGGATTTGAATTTAATTCATTCATATCTTTCCATAACTGATGGGCTGCCAGGCTCCTCTATAAATAATCTCTTCATAGCCCCTTTCAAAATATACTTCGAAAAAGGAGAGAGACGAAGCGAGGTTCGGCTGTTACTGCCATTGGAGTCCAGGAGTTCGTGCGAGTTCAAGAAGAGGTGACGAGAGCGTTCCAGAAGTTCTTCGAGAACTTGTTGGTTCTTGGGAGCAGATCATGTGGGACGAATCTTACTTTGAGCAATGGTGATCTTTATCACCCTAGCAAGCAGAGACTCATCTTCTCCTTTCTGTTCTCTGCTAGTTGTAACTTATTTTGTCCGTCTGTAACTGCAATTGCAAGAAAGAACAGAGATTAATTTCTGGTTATTGTATTCTTTGTAAGTTATAATAAAAATATTGTTATTAAAGTGTTTCGTTGGAATCGAGTTCTTCAGAGGACAAACTTATTTGCTGAAGCCTCTATGTCTCGGCTACAACTTCAGGGTCAAACAGAGGGCAGATTATAAAGTTTGCTTGAAGCTTTGTTCCTGGCTCATTCTACTATCTTTTGATTAAGCTCCAAGACTAACAATCTCAAAACAAGATTCGAAAAAAAGATAGAGAACAACCGTACAAACCTTCTCGACACAAGTTTTAACAAACTTGAGAAGTTTGACGAAGAATATTACAACGTCTGAAAGAGAAAGGTTGGCCTTAATCTTGAGCCTGTTATTCTAGAGGATGATGATGCTACTATTGGAGCATTTGCTAATGTAAATGCTAAACAGAACAAGTAAAAGAGAGACAGCAGCCTCTGCAAGCTACTAATTCTGAACTCCATGAAGGATACTCTGGCGGAGTCATACAGCAAGATGGACCCTGCTAAGGTCGTCGGGAGTCACTGAAAAAGTATTACAAGGCAGATGAGAACCTCAACAAGATCCATGTAACCAAAAAGGTCTGAAAGATGAGATTGGAGGACGACAAGACAATGTTGCCTCAAGTAAAAGAATTTTTCAAGCTTCATAAAAAATTTGAGGATGATGGCATGGCCATGGCCGATGCTTTCGTTGTAGGAGGTATTGTTGCCCAGATCCCACCGGGATGGAGCAACTTTATCTCAGACATCACCGAAAGAAGATGGAGGTCAGCCTTGATCAACTACTACATAATATCCACGTTGAAGATGAGCTGAGGGCTCGAAACAAAGTAGACACGTTGTCCAAGTAGTTGGCAAAGGCCAACTTGGTGCATACTGGTGACTCGAAGGGAAAGTAGAAGGCTTCTCATAAAAAGCAAAAAGACTTCAACCATCTAAAGGTGAAGTCGGCTTCGTTCAAGTCGAAGCCCAAAACCAACTTAGATGTGACTTGCTTTAAATGTGGCAAGAAGGGCCACTACTAAAAAGACTGCAGATCCAAGCCCAAACAGACAGAGCAAGGTGAGCCTAACAAGGTTTTTATGATTACGCATGTCGTAACAACTGGTGTCGACACTGACTGGTGGGTGGACACTGGCGCATCCTGCCATATTTTCTCAAGAAGGGAGTTGTTTACCATAAACAAGCCTACATCTGAGAAGGTCATGGTGGAGAACCAGGCACAAGCTGAATTACTTGGGATCAGAACAGTGGTACTATACTTGACTTCGGGGAAGTCGCTGACGCTTCAGGATGTGAAGTTCGTACCGGTGATTGCCAAGAACCTGATCTCAGGAAGTTTGCTCTGCAATACAGGCTTGAGGATGGACATCAATGCTGGGAAGATGGTGATGTCTTACAAAGGAACATACTTCAGAAAAGACTTTTGTGCCAAAGGGATGTTTAAACTTCATATTGTAACTCCTATAAAAAAATTAATGTAGTATCTTCTTCTGGTTATTCTCTTAAGTTATGGCATAATAGACTAGGACATGTTCATTATAAAAGAATAAAGAAAATGTCTAGTCTAGGCCTTATCTCCAAATATGGGAGTAAGAAGGGGGAGAAGTGTGAGGTCTATGCACAGACAAAGATCACAAGAAAATCATTCAAGCTGGTAAATTAGAGCACAGATATTCTGGAGTTGGTGCACTAAGATATCTGTGACTTCAAATAGTTCTCCACAAAGGCCAAGATAAACTACTTTATTACTTTCATCGATAACTACTCGAAGTACGTGTTCGTTTATCTGCTCAAGTCAAAATATGAAGCATTCGAGAAGTTCAAGGAGTTCAGGGCTGAGGCTGAACATCAAATAAGGCAATAACTCAAGAGACTCAGAAGTGATCGAGATGGAGAGTATAAGTCTATTGAATTTGCATCGTTCTAAAAAGAACATAGAATTGCCAATGAGATAACTGCTCCATATTCTTCTCAATCGAATGGAGTAGCCGAAAGGAAGAACAGGATATTGACAGAAATGATGAACTCAATGCTATTGACTCGGGTCTTCCAAACTGGTTTCAGGGAAAAATTATCCCTCATGGCTATTTTTATTCTGAATAGACCATACGCAACTTTCGTTGACACTCCTTAAGAACTCTGGTTCAAAGTCAGACCCAACTTGAATGTTATTCGAGTGTGGGGGTGTCTGACGTATGTGAAGCTTCCTAACTTGAAGGTTCAGAAGCTAGACACGAGGACTACGAAGACCATCTTCCTGGGTTATGCTGAGAAGTGTGATGCTCGGAGGTTTCTTGATATAGAGTCAAATTATGTCATCGAATCTTGTGACGCAAAATTCTTTAAAGATAAATTTGCAAGGCAGAAGAACATTGTTATCGCGAATATTCCGTAGAATAGTATGGGTGCATAGGAGGCTAATGCTTCCAATGAAGATGTGGTCCAAAAAGAGTTATAGTTCCAGAGACAACGTTCGAACCAGAACTCGCAGAACTGGTGACAAAGCGAGTAAGAAGACAAAAGGACTTCGAAGAAGATTTTGTCACCTATCATGTGAAAGTAGATCCGTTTAGCGAGGAAGACCAGATACGTTGTCTTCTTGAGGGAGGCTATCAATGATGAGTATGACTCAATAACCTCTAACAATACTTGGGTGTTTGTCGATCTGCATGTAGGAGTTTATTATACCTGATTCCAGATTTAGTATTTCATGAATTTTTAGAATTTAATTTTTTTTGATAATATATTCCTGCTGTATTTTTCATGTTTTTTCCTATCATTTTATTTATTATTTTTTCTGTTGTTGAGAGAGACTACCCGATACCAGTAGAATACCCATTGGCATTGCCATAGACCCGATTTAGGATCCGCATGTAGAATGGATACCTGGTTCGGTTCATTTGACTGAACCAATGACTAAACCATTTTTTTCTCTCCTCTAAGTATATATATGAGATTTTCTCTCTCTCTGTTCTCTCTTTCTTCTTCTTCACTTTCATTTGTCTTCTTTCTTTCTTCCTTTTTTCTTACCCCCGTACACCATCCCTAGCAGAATCCTAGCACCAAGCCTAGCTAGGAAGAGGTCATTGGACTCTTAGGCAAGTACATCTTGCTCGATGGTAAAGTCATAAATTTTTGAATTTTTTATATATATGTTGTTTTTAAAAAAATATTTGATAAAAAATATTCTCCTTGAGTTGTTGATCATATATAGTTCTTAGAGTTTTGAATTTTGATGTATAGATTTTTGTAGATCTGAGTTTTAAGTTTAGAGTTTTTGTTGGTTCCATAAGTTTTTCTTGGTTTTGATCTATTAAAACTTAGTATTTTCCAAAAATAGTTGTTCCTTATGTTAGAGCATTTTATTTCGGGCAATTTGGCTTTTGTTTCACTTGATTTGGAGTTAAAATAAAGTTTTTATGAAGAAAATAAATTTTTGGTTTTTGGAGCTTTCGGCCATAGCTGAACCTGCTGTTGGAAAAGACGAAGTCTTCATGCGGCCAGCGACATATGCGGCAGAGGGTGCTATGCAGCCTGAGAGGATTATGCGGCCTGAACTCCTTGCCGCATACTGACAACATGCGCCATCTTGTTGGATGCATGACTGTACATTACACAAAGTATTTTGGAGCTAATCCTTGAACTGCTTGTGTTTTCACTCGCTGAACGAATAAAAAATTCGCTAAGTCCAAGAGGAGCATATATGCAATAATCTGAGCATGCGGCAAGCGGACTTAAGCGGCATTGGTACTATGCGCTTGTCCTCTTTTGTCATATAACTCTGCTTCATCCTTGCACATCTTTTTAGGATTCTTGTCTTTTCTTCCTGACACACTTTTCAGTCTGTCACATCAATCACTTTATGTCACTTCACTAACACTTCATTTATTGACCCATCACTCAGCACTTGCTCCAAAGAGTATACTTTAACCCTGAGCTTGCGGCAAGTGAGTCCATGCGGTAATTGGGTGCATGCGGCAATTGGGTGTATGGGGCAAGTAAGCGCATGTGGCCAGTGGGTGCATGCGGTAAGTGGGTCCATGTGCCAGGAATTCTTGTGTGCATTTTGTGTTCCCTTTAATTATGTTTATTTAGTAATTCCTTTTAATGATTATTGTTGTGTCCTTCCTTATGTCGATACAAGTTTATGTTACCAGACAAGTTTTGTATGTAAGTTCACGAAATAAGTTTATGTACAAGTTTATAATCCTCACGACACCATGAAAATATTTGTGTATGAAAATCTATTGTATTTGGCATCAGACAATCGAGTATGAGTATTGACCAATATATCGCATGTCGCCAATATGATAACTCATAAAAAGCTCGTACTCGTGACTCGTCATTCTAAGGAGTTCTCAAGTGTCCACGACTCGAGAACTTGAAATAATTTAGGAATGATTAAATAAGATAAGATTTATCTAGATAATTGGGAGGCAAGAATATTGCACTATCGGCTACCACGATGGCCCCATGCAGCATGGACCAACCCTGCAAAGCAAGGGCTCCATGACTGACCAAGTTTACTCGTGCTGCAACACTAACAAGACAAGTTTATAATACAAGACAAGTTTATAAAGCAAGTTTATGACCACAAGTTTAACTTTATGCTTATAAGTTTAATTTTTGTTTATGACAAGTAAAAATTTATGTTATTATATGGTTGAATGTGCATTTAAGTTTACTAGACAAGCGTACCCTTGGCCATCCGGGTTAACCACAGTGTCGGTGGTAGCAATTTTCTTAAAATATGTATTTAGTAATTAATGTCTGTGACAACCCTAGCTAGTTAATCGTAGCAAGCCGTAAAGTTGTTTGGACGATGAATGATGTTACTTTCATTATAGCTCGCTCTTCTAGTTTTATTTTCTTCCGGCACGTGGTTACGGTGCTAAGTTATGCTCGGGTGAAGGTCTGCAACCCTGGTCCTTATTTAGTTTAAGGGTTGTGGTCCCGATCTAGAGTAGTTCCTATGCTATCTTGTCGCTCGTTGCCTTACTTTCATTTTTGTACTTGTTATCAGTTCTTCTAGTATTATTCTTGAGACAAGTACATTGGTACCGTACAAGTCTCGATCAGCATTTATTTTTTTATTTCTATTTTTGCTTATGTTGTGATATGTTTGGTCTATCACCTTGAGCTCCTTTGTGGTACTTGTTGCTTGGGGTTCTGACCCCACTGGTTACCCCGAAGAGAACCAGGATCCATCGCACTTCCAGCAAGATGGCTCGCACTCGTAGGACTACGGCCGAAGCTCACGAGTGGGTTTACTTCTTCCACCTCTCGTCTTGATTACTTTATTTTATGGTATTTAGCAAGGGGCAGAGTTAGCTCCTTATATTTTAAGACTGCGGTCAACATAATGTATATATTAGAACGTGGCTGGTATATTTGATCATGTATTATTATACTCTGCTAGTGTAGCATTTTTTATTTACTAGCTTCATGATCATATGTGACATGTAATTTGGGATACCTCTTTACTTACATGTATGATATACTCTTATATTTGTGTTGTTAGATTGAGATAATAGGATTTATCGGCCTTAGGACTGACGTCATAGCATGTTGGAGTTCACCCATCTGTCTTCTAGACAACCTTAACACATTGCGGCTTACTTCAATATTCTACAAGGTGCGGTTGGCCATGTCAGTCCCCATATTTATCCAGTATTCTGGGAGCGGGGCGTGACAGAGTTAAACCAATCAGATGCAATTGGATCTTCAAGAAGAAGATGAAGGTAGATGGAACTGTAGATAAGTTCAAGATGAGGCTGGTAGCCAAGGGGTTTTCTCAAAAGCAGGGGATCAACTACTTTGACACATATGCTCTAGTAGCACGGATGACGACCATCAGGATGTTAATTTCTCTTAGTATAATTCATAAGCTAGTTATTTATCAGATGGATGTTAAAACAATATTCCTAAATGGATAGTTGACCGAAGAGATTTACATGCAACAGCCAGAAGAATTTATCGTCAAAGGGCTTGAAGACAAAGTTCGCAAGTTGGTAAAATTGTTATACGATATGAAGCAAGCTCCCAAGATATGGCATAAAAAGTTTAACAAAATTATAAGATCAAACTTCTACAGGGTCAGTGAGACGGACAAGTGTATTTACACAAAGTTAGCTGACAGGAGAAGAGTCATCGTTTATCTGTACGTAGATGACATATTGATCCTGGATACGAATCTAGCGCGTGTCACTAAGACAAAAAAGTTTCTCTCATCCAAATTTAGTATGAAGGACTTGGGGGAAGCTGATGTTATACTAGGGATAAAGATCACCCGGACGGACACTAGAGTGGCGCTGTCATAGTCTCATTATATTGAGAAGATGCTCACACGCTATGAATATCAGGATCTTCTAGGGATCGATACTCCGTACAGGTGTGACAAAAAGTTAAAGTCAAATCTTAGGAAAAGTGTCAGGCAGCTGGAGTATTCAAGCGTCATCGGGAGTTTGATGTATGCAACAACTACCAAAAGGCCTGATATAGCTTTTGTCGTGGGGATGCTGAGTCGATTCACGAGCAACCCATGTATGGAGCAATAAAAAGCTGTAAAAAGAATGATGAGATATCTCAAGAGGACTCAGAAGTATGCACTGCACTATAGTAGGTATCCGATAGTGGTGGAAGACTTCAGTAAGCAAGATGGTATTCAGAAGTATAGAGCAAAAGTTCTACAGGAAGATACGTCTTCTCCATGAGTGGAGTTGCTATATCGTGGAAGTCGAAGAAGCAGACAATGCTCTCTCGTTCCTCGATGGAATCTGAGTTTTATGCACTAGCGACTGCAGCGAATGAAGCAGAATAGTTTCGGGAGCTCATGTATGATCTTTTATTGGTTGGTACGCAGATTCCGACGGTACCGATATACTGCGACAACCAGGCAACTACAGCAGTGGCATCAAATGACCTCTTCAATATAAGAAAAAGACTGTGCGGCTGAGGCACAAGGCAGTGAATGATCTGATCAAGACTGGAGTCATTGTTGTAATTGATATTCGGAGCCAGAAGAATCTAGCGGATCCATTCACCAAGGGTCTCAAACGCCAGCTTGTCGAGGAGATAGTAATCAAAATATGCTTGAAGACATTATGATATTGTGTCTTTGTAATTCTATCATAAAGTTTTATGTTATTAGTTCAAAGAGAAATCTACTAGGAATCTAGATTTTGGTTCAAAAAAGGATCATTGACTGGGAGAATATCAGGAACAGCGGGTAGTCCTTTGAGATATTGAGGGGTTACGAACCCATAACCACTGTTGTCTACTACTTGTTCTTTGTGTAGAACAAGTCATGTGGAAGGATGGCTTAGACGCCTTAATGAGTTCTCAGGCATTTTGAATGTCTGGTGTGCTTTAGAGGAAGCACGGTAGCACAGAACTACAAAGGAGCATAAGGACTCCATGCTACAGTGGGTGACACCACGATGAGGTTCCGCGAAAGGGTAATGTCTCGGCTTCGCCAGCCATGTCACAACGATGTAGCACCGCACATAGGCAGGTAGCCTAATATTATAGAATGAAGAGTGGTAGGCAGCACTAAAAAGAGGTCGATGACCTCATGTTACAGTGGTGTGATACCACCAAGAGATAAAAGATATAAATCCTCGGCTACGCGAGCCATGTCACAGCGGCGTAACACCGCAAGGAAGCGCAAGGCTGCATGCTGGGTAGTTTGGCACTACAAAGAGTCTGAGACCTCATGCTACAGTGGATGACACCACGATGAGGTGGAGGCTCGGCTTTAGGCCTTGTTATAGTGGCGTAGCACCGCAAGGAAGTGCAAGGCTTCATGCCAATGACTCTTTAAAAGAACTCACATAGAATGTATGAAAAAAGATATAGACCGTCTCTTGAGGGTAAGCTTGTAGACGCCCAATATACATACACCAAAACCAGGCGTGCACAAGGCCTTTAATGTGCAACCGAAAGCACAGCTAATGTCATTGTATGAGTTGAAAGAATTGCATCTATGGTGCAGAATTCAAGGCTTGGTCTATTCTTATATCATACTGTTATTTGACTCATGCAAAAAAATTTAAGTCGAAGCAACATCTATCATAATGCATGATGGACAGTCACTGTAGAGAATGCTCAACCCATATATTGAGATATGTGGGAGATTGTTGGTGTTATTACCTTTGGACTAGTAAAGATAGTCCCACATTTGCTACACCACCAAGTAGGTACCTCAATATAATGCTTTGCTTGTGTTGAGGTGCGCACATGGGGTATGGTGGGGGCACATGGGTGTCATGTGGGGGTATTTTTTAGGAGAAAAAATGATTAACTCCTCAATGAAAGTATTTATGGTTTTTGTCATTCTCTTGGGAAAATTTTCTTAGAAACTAAGGCCCAAAGGGGCTTAGCGACTCAGGCTCGGACTCAAGGACGCAAAGTGACACTTTGTTGGTATACTTTGTACTTAGCATGTCAGCATCGGCGCATGGCGCTTGTATATATTATTTGCGCTTGTGCGCATTAGTTGCGTTTGTGCACTCATTTTAAGTACGAGTTGCATGCGATGTTGCTAACGTGGTTGCATGCGCGAGCGCATGAGCTGGGTGTTGAGCAGGCGCTGCGCATGCTATGTGCGGGCTATGCGCGTATGCGCATTTACGTGTATGCACGCGTGGGCTGCTGCACTGTTGCTGGCATCTGCTGTTGGGTCGCTGCGATGATGTACTGTTGTATATCGGTTTGGCTGTTATGGAAGATTTGGATGCTAATTCATATCCATTTTTTATGGAATTTGAATTTAATTCATTCATATCTTTCCGTAACTGATGGGCGGCCAGGCTCCTCTATAACTACTCTTTTCGTAGCCCCTTTCAGAACTTACTCCAAAAATAGAGAGAGACGAAGAGAGGTTTGGCTGCTGCCACTATTGGAGTCCAGGAGTTCGTACGAGTTCAAGAAGAGGTGATGCGAGCATTCCAGAAGTTCTTCGAGAACTTGCTGGTTCCTGGGAGCATATCTTGTGGGAGAAAATCTTGCTTTGAGCAACGGTGATATTTATCACCCCAGCAAGCAGAGATCCATCTTCTCCTTTCTCTTCTCTTCTAGTTACAACTTGTTCAGTCCGTCTGCAACTGTGATTGCAAGAAAGAATAGAGATTGATTTTTGGTTATTGTATTCTTTACAAGTTGTAATCAGAAATATTGTTATTAAAATGCTTCGTTGGAATCGAGTTCTTTTCAGAGGACAAACTTGTTTGCTGAAGCCTCTGTGTCTCGACTACAACTTCAGGGTCAAACAGAGGGCAGACTGTAAATTTTGCTTGAAGCTTTGTTCCTGGCCCATTCTACCATCTTATGATTAAGTCCCGATACTAACTATACATATTAGCTTCAGATGTGGGTTTGACAAACCCAAGGTCAAGCAAGACAAGTGGTTGGGCACCCAATAATGGTGCAAATGAACTTGTCAATTTTGTTCTATGGTTAAATGGATCGATATGATAATATGTGAATCTCATGGGTGCTTGATTGCATTGGCCGGCGAAAACGAGCTTAGGTAGCCGAGATGCTTGGTTGCAGGACTGACGAAAATGAGCTAAAGAGCACAAAGCAACCAGAAGAAACACAAAACTAGCCAAATAAACACCATTCCAAAATGGGAAGAAACATCGAGAAGTGAAATAAAGTGTACACTTATAGACGATCATAATATCGAATGCAAAAGAGAACAAAAACACAATCACTTTTTACATGGAAAATCCTCACAAAAATATATCGGAATGATCGAGTACCAACTCAAAAGATCATTCTCTATTAAAATAGAAAAGTACACTGGCTCCTCTATAGGCTTCTTCCACCGAACCACAATGGATCATCCCAACTACTCAAATTTAAAGGAAATAGAAATGCAATGAAATCTCAACAAATTGTCGAAGATGTTATACACTACTAAAATAAGCTAAATTACGACATAGTTAGCGACTCAAAATGCCTACATCACTATGTGTCATAATTAGCGACTCCAAGTAAGGCGTCGCTTATTGCGTTGAATAATGACGTGTTTTTGACTCGACTCATTTATGATAATTTGGATTATGATGTCGCTAATCATCACTGGGTTAGCAACGTTTAGTGATGTCTCACATTAGATGTCACTAATTAATTGATATCAATGACATTTAGTGATGTCTCACATTAGACATCTCTAATTAATTGATATCATAACACGAACTCTCTAAATTTCTCTCTCAAAAATTTCAATTCGCTTCTTCCTAAATTTCAGAACCATGCTCGACTCCCATCTCCTTAGACTCTCCTCCGGCAACACCTCTCCTTTTGTGTGATTTTGGCGATTTGATTTTCATGATTTATCTTTGGTTCTCTTACAGTTTCTTGGTTTGGGAGAACGATTTTCGCGTTTCGTTCCCAAAAGTCGTATCAAATTTTTTGGTTCTGCTGATACCAACAGTAAACTTAGATCGCATCACCGAAGTGCAGTTTCGGATCGGAATGATGGTTCTTTTTCTTAATATCATATGTGATAGTGCAGTTGCGGATATACTGCTTCTCCTATTTTTGGCAAATTCTATAGGCACTCCATAGTTTGCTTAAGATAGCACATTACTTCTGGCGAGCCCAGATTTTTGTAACTTTTACTTCAGACAGCCCAAAATTTACTCATGACAGCCCAACCCCCCCCCCAAACCTTCCCAAAATCTTTTATTCTAAATTTTTACTCTCTCTTCAAATTCCCAAACCCCCAAACCCTAACCCTAACCTGTCGGAGGAGGAGGAGTAGTAGTAGGAGGAGGAGGAGGCGGGAGGCGGCGGCGGGAGGCGGAGGAGGCGGAGGCTGAGGCTAGAGGCGAAGGAGGAGGAGGGGCCTCCGCTGCCTCCGCCGCGCGCAGCCCCCTGAGAGCGCATGCCTCTGCCACGCGCAGCCTCCCGTGCGCGTGCACCTCCGTTATGCGCTGCCCTCGCGCCGTTCCTGCGCGCTCGCCGCCACCCCACGTCGCCCCCGTTGCTGCTGCTGCTGCCGCTTCTTCTTCTTTTATGCCTCCTTATTAGGATTGTAAATAAAATTGACAGTCAACATTGTGAGAGTCCTGGAAAAAAAAAATTGGACTTAAAAATAGAAGTTATTGGCTTTTATATGAGAAGTTTGACTGTCCTCAAGTAAAAAAAAAATTAGTGGCAAACTTGTAAAAAAACTGGAAAAAAAAAATTGGATTGTCCTAAGTAAACTATGAAGTGTTTATAGAATTTGCTTTTTTTCTACCTTACTCAGTTGCTAGTTATGGTTTGAAATAGTTACAATGTGATGAAATGGACTTACTATTTTAAAGCTTTTTCACATGCGTATTTTAGGTGTAGTTGTAGTATATTACCGCATTTTATTTTCTCATGTAGGAAGTTTATGTTAACTTCACTTTAAGTAGTAGAGTTGGCTTTTAAGTATGCATCATTTAACTGGTTAAGCCTTGAACTGCCCAAACAGTCCGCATTTTACAATTCAATGACTATGCTTCTTTGTCCAATGAAAAGGGAGAACCAATAAACATAACAAGTTGGTATATAAAGGCGAAGGACGTCCCCTGACGCGTTGCTGACAGGTTCTCCCTTGAAGGAGTTAACATTGATAGTCCTTCTGAAGCCCGCCCGCGTTCATGTTCGGGCCGGGATGCGGTTCCTGAACCAGACCACCAATCGGATGCTGGAAGTGACCGGACATTCACAGGGGTACTTCCGACGATGATGTGTAGCATTCAGAGTTGTTTCCGGCTCTTACTGAGGTCTTTAATTTAAAAGATGAATCACTTCAAGACCGCGGATCATGAGATGGTTCTTCTCCGGCACGATATTTTTAGTAATTATAATAGTTTATGATATTAAATATTTTTTATAATTATAAATAATTTTATTACAATTAGTAAGTGTCGTATTTTCTAGATGAGTGACAATAATGGCTACGTCACTGATTATGATATTTATTGTCGTCCAGCTGGCCTCCGGACATTCACTGGAGGTTGCATTTAGAATTGTTTCCGGCTCTTACGGAGCGAGGCCTTTTACAAGAAGAGTCACTTCAAGAAGACGGGTCATGAGGTTGTTCGTCTCCGTTACGGACGTGAGCTCTTGTATTGAAATGCCATCCACTCATTTAATGGCGTAGTTTGCGATGCACCGCCCGTTGTTGATTTCCAAAGAACACGGAACCCACCCGAAGATGATCGAATGGATCCCCTTCAACTTGTTTTTGTTTAAAAGTATTGAGAAAAGAATTATAGCTTATGGATAGACTTTGTTCCTGGTACCAGCATCATTCCTAACCTGATAAAGTTTAAAAAAAAAATACTTATCAAAATTGTTCTATTAAATTTCTTCCATAATTTAAAGAACAAAAAATTACGTATAGAATATTGAAAGTTCAAAAAATTGCATTCAGAACATAAAAATTTTAAAATTGCGTACAGAACATACAAACGTTCTTAAAAATGACATTTTTGAACAAAAGTCCAAAAATGTCCCTTTTAAGAACGTTTTGGAACAAATTGTGTATTACAAAATCTGTTTTTTAATCCGTCTGTTAAAATAGAAAAGTAATTAATAATAATATTTGTATCATAATGCTCTTTTAAAGGACGTTTTTGGATAATTGTTCAAAAATGTTCTTTTAAGAACGTTTCATTGTTTTTCTCGAAAATTTTAAAATTTTATAGCTCTGGATGTAATAAAATGAAACTTTTATTCTCTACGTACAATTTTCTGTTTAAAGAATGAATGCGCCTCCATCTCGCCATTGGAAAAGCAGTAGCACTACTCATCTTCCCCGACACAGCATTGGTGTTTAGATTCGAGAGAGACGAAAAAATTGAAACGAGACCACTAGCAGCAGAACAACAATTGGGGTAGGAAGAATAACAACACCAAGAAGAGCTTGGCGAAGATGAACTCATCGCCAGGATAGTAAGAACGGAGGGAATGAAATAAAAAGTTTTTTAATACATTATTAGAAATAATGTTGTCAAATAATTTTATATTTTTTTGTTGGGATGAAAAAATTTACTGTAACTTGCAACTTCTCAATAGTTAAAATGTTAACCGGTATAATTAGAATATCAAATTGCAAAACTGAAATAATTCAAGATATTTATTTACAATTTAGTTAACATCGGCAACAGTTGGAAACAGTTTTGACTTTTGGAAAAAAGTGCCCACTACTTTATTTTCTTAGAGCATCATTAGTAAGGTCTATCCCACATTCTAGGTTTAAAATGTATGAGTTCATTTTGTAGAATAGTAACTCTTATTCCTAGTTCAAATTTTTAGATTTTGAGTCTTATCCTACCCATGTGAGCTATAGGTTGGACTTTCCAATTTCTAGATTCTAGATTGTAGGAACTCATTTTGTAGAATAGTAAGTCCCGATTTGGAGCCCAATTTTCAATATTCTAGATTTTACATTATTTTTTTTCACATCAATTTTTGATCACATAATCTTTGGGACCGAAGCTCACTTTATCATTTCCTACTATTCTCATACAAACTCAACTCATTCTACATTTACCTCTTTTTTTGAAATTTTGGGGTCCAAATTGCGTTGGAGAGTCCCAACTACTAAAGATGTGCTTAGCAATCAATCATATTAATATGGGCTGGATATAGACATGTGAACACTCAAATTATACTGCAAAAATAGGTGTCATTTTATTCTTACCATCGACTTCCCCTCTAGTCAGTATATGTGTAGAGTGCAACATAGTTCATAGAAAATATGGTCATTCTGGACGAGTAACCTTCTCTGTTGAAAGAGCATTGTATACTTGAATACAAGAGGAATGAATAAAAAAAAAATTAGCAAGTCATTTAGAAAGGATATTTCAATTGGAAGAAGCAATTTTCTTACTAAGATGGAGAATTGGGAGAGGAGAGAGATTAATAATGTAAGAGAAGATAAAAAAAATTTGGAGATTACAACAAAAAAGAGTTCCAGGCTGAGGCTAAGAAGAAGAAAGGAGAGTCAATAAGGTCAAGTAATTTAGCACGCAGGCCTCACGCTCTAGAGTGGCCTGTATCTTTGAGGAATGGTCTCAAATATGCGCTCAAGACTCGGAATGGCCATACCTAACTATATATACATAGACTTGCTTGTATACATTTTCTTCGAAAGAGATTCACTTGATCCACGTTGCATACAAGCACTCCAAAATAGACTAGTACACAGCCAAAACCGTATTCATGTCTATGCAACAATTCATAATCTAATATCAATTTTACCAAATTTTATATAGACCAAAATCTTAGGTGCCATCTACTTTCTAAGGTGAAATATCATCCATTATGCAAGGAAAAATGATGCGAAGAGAGAACTTGACCAAACGAGCTAGATACAGAAGAAAAGAGTTGGGACCATTGAAGGTGATCCATGTTGCATACACGCACTCCATAATAGACTAGCACACAGCCAAAACCGTATTCATGTCTATGCAACAATTCATAGTCTAATATCATTTTTACCAAATTTTACATAGACCAAAGTCTTTGGAGCCATCTACTTTCTAAGGTGAAATATCATCCATTATACAAGGAAAAATGAAGCGGAAGAGAGAACTTGATCAAACGAGCCAGAGACGGAAGAAAAGAGTTGAGACCATTAGTGGAACAAGTTACAAATGACTCTATGTCAGTGTTGCAGGCAAGTACGTAAATAGGCATGAAATAGCAACTTATCATGTCAAACTTAACAGCTGGCAGATTTGAAGGGGGGAGTGCCAATCAAAAGTCTCTTGCATCCGACACTTGCTTAATCTTTATATTGCTTACTACAACCTCAGTCACTGTGATCAAACATGTAGGAATGAGGAAGAAAGCGTACATTTTAGACAATATGTTCAAATAGAACGGAATAAAAGCCGAGGAGGATGTGGTGGCAGGTGAAGCCACTAAAGAAGAGGGCATAAAGACACTAAAACACTCATATAGAGAGAAGAACGAGCAGGTATTGAAGGGCTGGGGTGCAGAAATGACTGGTCAACAGAGAAGAACCACAAAAAGCATTTTACATTTACTTCAACTTAATTTCTATATCAGACAGCAGTGAGTACCAAAGGAGGAGTAAATCCTTTCCATATCACTCATGGTTTTGCTGGCAAGACAGTGAAAACAAAAGCACAGACACATTTATGGCCAACCCTCTCCTTCCCCCACCCCCCCCCCCCCCCCCCCCCCCTCTCTCTCTCTTCTCCTATACTTTTTGGTGGCCAAATATAAATAAATATAAGTAGTTGAGATTTTCTTCTTAATCAGAAACAGGAGGGATGTTGGAGACGGGGTAATAAGTATCCAGCTCAAGTTGTTCCAGAATATGATGTGTGACTGACAGATAAGAAGAGTGGCCATCAATGAGATGAGAGACATCAACCTGTGAATCATAAGAAATCCTTCAAACTAAAAATGACGATAATAGATGAGCAATGGAAAACAAGGAGAACATAGAATAGATGTAATCGTTACATTTTCAATTCCAGAAATATCAACAGGTTGAATTCCAGCCAAGCCTTGGGTGAGCAAACTGCAAGGTAGTAGCTGTAAATATCCAAAAGCCATGGAGAATTCTTATTCACAATGTACTCATACCTTGCACGAAATGTCACTCCAAGAATCCAGTCATTCGTAGAATAGACATTTATGAATCTCCCAGCAACCATCTGGCACATAGCAAAGTGTATTAAAACTTCAAAAATATGCAACTTCCCAAGGAATGATTCAGTAAACAAAAATAAATAACGCTATGCTATCTTAGTGCAAAGCTTAGTATGTTCCAGTCAATAGGTCTGACTTATGACTTTAGAGATGTAAAGTTTAATTTAGTACACCGAGAATTGCATTTCTAAAGTATGACTGCCCCTCAACCATGGATCAAACCATAACCGTAAACTATCCTTTAAGAAATCTCCGGAGGGTCCGTTTTTTTAGAACATTCAATGTCAAAGAATTGATAGGTTGTTCAGACGCTCACCAGAAGATAATCCTGACTTAATATGTGATGGAGGACAATATCATCATAAAGTAGATTTGAGTTTTGATTTAGGGACTATTTTAAACATGGTCTATTTTCTGGTGCCCTTATTTTGGTGCTTTTGTTCCGGGCTAGTATATGATGGAGGACCATATCATCTTAAAGCTGATTTGAGTTTGATTTGGCAACTCTATTTTTGGGTGCCCTTTTTTGTGCATTTGTTTTAATTATTTACACACATGGTTGATTTCTATAATTAATTATATTTACTAGTCCCTTATAAGGAACAATTATGTCAGGTAAGTTTGACTACTAATGTTACTTGATGGTCATGGCTTGCATGGTGATATAAACTCATGCAAGGGTTTGTATTTATTAAATGAGTAAGATGGTCAAAGTTTATTTATGCATTTGGCAAAACCTTAGATATAACCTCAGATTTTTCATCATATTCTTCTTCTTCATTTATCTCATAAATTTCATCTACAAATCCTGTTTTTTATTTCGGACATCGAAAATATCCTTATAACATTTCGAAACACCACACTAATAGTTACCAAAACACGCCTAAATCTTGCTTACCTTACACATCATTATTCTCAACACTACCTTAAGTTTTGTCCCAAAATTCAATGCTTTTCAGATCCGGATATACCTGACAGAGGATCTGCACTGCACAACTGTAAGAAACCCTTAACATTTTTGGCCATAGGGCTCCACTTTGGACATACTGTCCCTATTCTGAAAGAGATCTTCAACTTTAATGTTAGAAGGGTTTTTCATTTCTATTATTAAGTTCTTCAAATGTGATGTTGAAGTCAAACCAAAGGTTCTATGAAGTTGTTTGCTTAAACAAACTATGATAACAACTTGGAAGGATTTGGGATCACAACTTTTTGATAAACTCGAATCCTACTTTTGCTGACCAGAATTGCTAGGCTATAAGCTAGGGTCAAAAAGATGCAAGCCAAGCTAGACACAAGGATTGGTGAGGTATACTATGAGTTGGTCTTATAAATACTCAAGTACACAAAATAGAGATCAAACTATACGATGGCCTTGTGGTGATGGACTCCCAAGATAACTGGGATGATGGCGATGAGCCAAAAACTGTAAAAAATGATGTTAGGTATCCGTCTGCAATATTTGTACCTATAAAGCCAGTACCCATTCCACTAAGTCCTAAGTCTAGTGAGCCAGCAAAGACTGCCATCAGACATATTTATTGGGTTTGTTGCAGAACCTATTCACGAATAGTACTTCGAGATTTATAGGAATATAGTTGTGAGCATTATGTTGCAGGAGTTGCCACTTGGAGACATGATATTAGTGCGGAGGAGACCAGTGCATGTAGTAGGAGTACCATGCGAGGAACATAGATACATGTCGGGTTCTCAGGTAGTTAGTTCTGATGTGCAGGAATATGGAGTACTTGGAGTTTAAACACCCTGCCATGAGTCATTTCCACCGCCTACCATCGTTACCAGCCTTATAGCACCACTGTCACTCTATTCTTCGATGAGCACACCGACTACTGGGATATCATTGCAACCTTCATGTGGATTATTTGTCTTTATTCCTGGAGTTGTCATTGTGTGGAGTTTGATGCGCTATTAAACAATGTTTCCACCTGATGCCACCATCACCAGTACTGTTCCCGATTTTCACTATGGTGCCAAATGTCTCTGTTCTAGGAAGTTGTGTAGCATCCTTCACTGCAACCACCGCTATGCATAGTGGTAAGGTCAGTTTTCTACATTTACCGAGTCTAGTACTCGATTAGATAGATTCTTTACCAACTTGCTACAGTGACCGAGCCTATGATCGAGTTTAACACTGAGATATGCAAGTCGTGTACAACTTGGTGCACTGATGTACATGCCGAGAAAAATGAGACCAGTTTGCTGAAGTAACATGTTACATGCATAGAGTCGATACATTGGAGGCCAAGCTAAACACTGCTTGGTCAGGTAGACTACAGGATCGGTTTTATGAATACTCAAGTTAATTAGGAAAAGATAAAACTAGACACTGGAGCTGGCGAACTGCATTCCTGATATGACAAGGATGATGGTAACAAGCCCGAAAGCGCTAAGGGTGTCATTAGGTGTTCGCCTGCACTATTTGTACCTATACAAGCAATCATACAACTAGTCCTCAGACTAGTATGTTGAGACTGTCACCACATACATCTATTGAATTTGTTCGACAATCTACCCAAGAGTCATAATTTGAGGTCAGTGACTAATATATATTTTGAGCAGATAATCTTAGTAGGTTGCAGCAGTTGACAGTTCGAAACAAAATTAGTGAGTATTTGCAATCGGAGCACAATGCAAGGGAGATGGATCACTGCAGTTGATTAGTCCGGACACCTACGAGCTGGACTGTCAGAGGATTAATATTCTACTTGATCTACTTTGAGGTCCTTACACCCTACTATAAGCCATTTCTACCAACTACCATCCTTACAGGCTTTGTAGCACCAGTGACATCATATTCTTCAATAGATCAACTATTCATCTATTACGGGGATATCTTTGCTGCTTTCAACATGATCAGTTATTGTCCAAAACTGTTCGATGTGTAGGGTTCATCTGCTAAGAGGAGACATTTCCATCTACCGCCATCATCATTATAGCGCATCAGAACAATTATTTTTGTCTTCTATTACGGTGTCAGTTGACATTGTTCCTATAAGTTGAGTTGTTTTCTCTGCTACAACCACCACTACTACTACGGAGGCATTCCATACAGCTGCCAAAAGTTTTCATGTGGTCTTTTCCATTAGTACAACAATAAAGACAGTTATGTTGAGTTCTAGTTCCACTACTTCAGCTGTAGCAATCTTGGAGTTATCATATATTAGAGGTCAAGTTCACGTTACACGATGAGCTCGTTGGTCTAATTGATGGAGCACAACATTACTAGTGCAAACAACAAGGACATCCAGATGCAAGTTTCACGGTTGAGTACTCATGTCAGCTTCCGTATCTTCACAATATTTACCATGAGATGAATTTTCGAAGCCGAAGAGAGATGGAGGACCATATTATCATAAACCAATATGAGTTCTATTTGGTTATTATTTGGACTTGGTCTATATTTTTGTGCTTCGTGATATTTGTTTAATTATTTATGCACATGGTAATCAGGATTGGTTATATTTAGTTGTTATTATAAGAACTAATTATATGTGGTAAGGTGGACAATGACTAATATTACTTGATGGTTAAGACTTTTATTGCATGTAATGTTTTCTTCTTATTCAACAAGAGAATAGCGAAACTTTAGTTTTGTGATTGGTAAAAGCTTAAAATAAATCTAAGATTCTTCTTCATTTATCTCACAAAATTCATCCACAAATCTGTTATTCTATTTTTCCTATAAAAAGATAGCCTTAAAAATCTTCAAAAAGCAATCCACTACTTCCAAAACAAGCCTAGGTCTTGCCAACTTTAGGCCTGATTAAATCCCAATCCTAAATCTTCAAGTACTTTTGGATCGGTCCAACAGCAATAAAAGTCAAGTCATTTGATAATGATGGTCAATAGAAGTAACAAAATAACGAAATCAAAACAAACTCTTCAATTTATATCTTCCCTAAATATCATAATGCACCAAAGTAAAAGGGGCCTCAATTTTTGCACTACTACATGAAATACATGTAAAATTTTACAAAAAGGAAAATCAATAACCATCGTTTTAAAATAAAGAGAGGAGATCAAGCTGGTGCTGCTAGTCAATAGTGAGTACGAGGAGCGGAATATGCCCATAATCCAAAAAAAATTACCTAAGAAAAGATCAAGCTGGCAGTGCTAGTCGGTGAAATGGGGCTCACTTTTCGCACTAACATGAAAACGAGCAATGATGCTACCTAAAATACATGTAAAAAAATAAAAAATGGAAAATCAGGAACCATTGTTTTAAGAGTGGAGAAAGATAGGAGACCAAGTTGGTGGTGCCAGTCATTAGTGGAGACAAATGCAGTAGAGAAAGTGGATAGATTGTTAGTGGAGTGTTGATAGTAGTCAGCCTAAACTCTGAATCACTTGTATGGAGAAAGTGAGTCTCAGATAGGAATCGAGGACGAGGTGACCAAGTCCATAAATGGGCAAAGATATTATAAGCGGTAGGTGGCTACTCTAGATAGCCTTGCTCATGATAGTGAAATGTCCTAGTAACCAATTTGAAAGGATGTTTCAATTAATCAAATAGCAATTTATCTAATATACATATTGATCATTAATGACATTTATTATTTTCTTTATTTAAATATTCCATTGCTTTGTTCACATGATAAGTATATATAGCTCATAGCATAGTTCTTAGGACAGCTAGCATAAGAACATGGCAGTGCCACAACAGAGCATAGCATAGAAAGCATCGTGATTAATATTTTTTTTTTTATTATCATAGTTACTATAGTGCTCTTATTCACAAAACCTGCTCCTTGTCATGGTTATCATAGTCACCATGTATTCATAGTATAGTCCTTGTTCCTGCTTTGTAACAATAGATTTATATTTACAGTTCATAGCTATAAACTGTTAGTGCTGATTTAGTGTAGCTTAATTTCTGTCTGGTTATATATATGTCCTTGTATGTGCTTGTTATTATGGCTTGGACTCCTTCGGAGAAATGTTGGTTTCGTATTAACGAAACTACTCAGGTTCCCACTACTCATATTTAGTTGTAGTTGCACGAAGCCGCTGAGGAGACAATGTAGAGCACCCGATCAACCATGGGTTCTCTTATCTTGTCATCTTTAGCTACCAATCTTCTATTTTTCTACTTAGACTTGACATGAGTTGGGGAATTGTCCTATCCATGATATTCTACTCGTAGGAGTTTTTGTATATATTTTGGTAAGCCCAAATATCATTTTGTTATCGGGGTTATTCTAGGGCATATATCGATCTATGGCTGCAGACACATTATATTATGTTTTGTTACCGTTACATCCATGTTGTTGGATTGAGATATAAAATTGATAGGTCAAATCATATGATTGTATGCATACTTAACACCCAATCATTGAACAACTTTGACCATACTATGGTGGACTGGCGTCCATGTAGTGTGTTTTTGGTTGTTGTCCGTGTCCGACCTTTCGTATTTGGGAGCGGAATGTAACAGAGAACGTAAGAAAAAAAAGATGATATAAACAATGTTTGTCGTCTTTGTAATACTATTGTGACGATAATTAGCAAGTTACAAAAAATGGGTTCTTACACTCATTTAATCCTGAACCATATGACACTTATGAAAATTATCTCATCGGTAAAATAACCAAGACACTATTTAGTGGAATCGAAATTGCTTGGGTTTGAGCATAGCGATGTGTGTGGAGGAAGCAAATCACCTGGGCTGGTTTTTTCTCAAAATTCATTCGGAAAATAGTTGACGGTTTCTTAAAGGCGCTCGTATGAGTGACTAGTTATTAAGATTCAAGAAAACCATGGAAGAAAAGTGATTGCATCACCTTTGATGAATAAGTTTTGCCAACGTGTAAAGTACCTACCTCTTTTTCAAAAGAATATAGATTTCAATCTCAACAAAGAAAGAACGAAATGGAAGGACCATTGTCAACAGTTGTTAGATGTGGTTTCTCAAGCTTTATTACCTTTACCGATGATTTTTGTTGATATAGATATGTATGCTTATAGAAACATAAATCTGAATCTTTTGATACATTCTAGGAGTATAGGAATGAAGTTTAGAAACAAACAAGAAAAAGTACAAGTATTAAGGATTTGAGTCATGAGTTCATGAATTATCTCAAAGAAAATGAGATTCTCTCTCGTTTGACGCCTCTGAGAACACCACAGTTGAACAGTGTATCAAAAAAGAGGAATCACACTTTATTTGGGTATGGTAGGGTCCATGATAGCGTCATAGACCTTCCTCCTTTATATTTTTGGGTCTATACTCTAGAAATTCAAGACTAGCTTACTCTACGTGGGCCTTTTTCGCGAGCACTTGACCATGCAAAGTACTTGCAACCAATCAAGACTTTCTCGCTTGCAAATGAACTTCCTCTGGGCGCCTTATTTTCCTCCCAGACACGGGTTCATAAGATCATAGCCTGAAAGGAACTTACGAAATCATTACAATAGTGACTATTGGACGAAGGGGGTGCTGAAAGGGGCTTTCTATAGTATGACTGGCAAGAAAATTGCGCAACTCAAAACGAAACATAAACCATGTCGTCAAAAATGTCATGGATTACGAATCACTGATACTACCATCGATCTGACAGAACGGAACAACCAGAAAAAGAAGTGGAGTTAGAAAGTCATATGATAGGTAGTAACTATATTGTACGGTTTGGGGGGTAATCGGCGTACTACAATCAGGAGTAATATTTGTCTCTATCAAACAGAGAGAGAATTGAAAGTAGCATTCCATCGATTTCAAGTCAAGGGCTAGTTCCTCCGGTCCTTTTTCTATGTGTTGGTGTTCTATATGACTAACATAAGACTCGACTAGTTAGATATTATAGAGGTTCAGTGAGCACCAAGCCAAATATTCCTACCATTTCCTTCTCTTCCACTTTAGCCAATACGAGTACACCTGACACTAGTAGCTTTATAGGGGAATTTCAATCTCAGTAGGAGTTTTTCAAAGAAATAACTTAGTAGCCACATTAACAGCACTTGAGATAATTTTAGGCACAATATATTCTCTTTGGATAATCATACAGTTTCTAGGAATTTAAAATCTGATTTCCCCCATATATTCTCCAATCCAAACGGCAGAAAAAAAATTCATACTTCTACCTTTTTTTATTAGAGGGGCGACCGTCTAGTGAACTACCGAAGGGTAAACAATGTAATCATGACATTGTAGGTGCTTGCGAAAAAACAAAATGCAACTTCCCTTATCAGTAACGGATGGCATAGCTCATAGCAGAACTCCCCTTATTTGACCCATCAAGAATTCCTAAATCCTTGATTTGGCCAAGAAACTAAGCACTGCCACGAAGCGAAGGTGGCCGTTAGCGAGACTACCACCGCCTATTTAGTTAATTGACTTCCGTTCAAATCCTATATGAGAAATCGAATGCACAAAACCAAACCTTATGTGAAAGTTTTGAGATGCTTATATCAAAAGATCTTAAAAGGAAATTTTGGTTGAGGTTGAAGAAGTGTACGTTTATTGGATATCCAAAACAATAAGTCGGGTATTGTTGCTACCTCCATGTGGAAAAGGTAATTGTCAACAAACATGCCGGATTGCTAGATAAATAGTTTATACCAGGCAATGCAAGTGGGAGCAAGGTAGAACTTGAAGAGGTTCAAGAGCAATGCTCGACCGACTCATTTCCTTAACTGATAATTCATAGCCTAAAATACACCACCAATACGTAAGTAAACGAGTGCATCAATTGCAACAGAAGGATATGGCTTTACAAACGAGGGTGATGGAGAGGCACGTATAACCTTAACTAAAGATCACATTACTTACAAAGAAGCTTGTTATATAGATTACAAGAAATGGCTAGAAGCCATCAAATCCAAAAATGGATTACATGCATAAGAACAAGTATGGACATTAGTTGAAATGCTTGAGGATGTAACACCTATCGGCTGTAAATGAGTCTTTAAAAGGGATCAACTCGGATAGTAAATGGAGACTTACAAAGCAAGGTTGAAGGCTAAAGGATATTGTCAAAGACAGGGTGTTAGATTTTGAGGAGACTTTCTTATCAGTAGCTATGCTCAAGTCCATTAGGATTTTGCTTCTGATAACAACATACCATGACTATGAGATCCGAAAATGGACGTTAAGACAACATCTCTCAAGTCTTAACGAAAACTTGAAATAGGTGTATATTATACAACTAGAGAGTTTCGAGGCCAGCGAGAGTACCCACAATGTTATTCAAGCTGCAAAAGTCCATTTACGTACTCAAGAAAGCATCAAGGAGTTGGAATATTTGTTTTAATGAGACACTCAAAGAGTTTGGCGTTATTATAAACGAGGTTGATCCATGTGCGTATAAAAAGACTTGTGTGAGCAAAATCATATTCCTTGTGAATGATATATTAATCATTGGGAATGGTATATGTTGTAGTTTGTTAAGATGGTTATGGAAGAACTTCTTGAAAAACTTGGGAGAGACATTATAAATTCTAGGGATAAAGATCTTTATCCATAGAGATAGATCAAGGAGAATGTTAGTCTCATCCCAATTATCGTACATAGACAAAGTGCTAAAGAGGATTTACATGGAAAATTCCAAGAGAGGACTCTTATCGACAAGTCACATAATCACTCTTTCTAAGGCAATGTCACTCAAGACACCAGAGGGGAGAGCGTCAATCAATGAGATTCCTTATATGTTTTAATCATTGGCTCCATATGTATGAAGCATTATGTACAAGGCCCGATAACGCATATGATTTAAGTGTTACGAGCATATATCAGACAAATCCAGGTACCAATCACTATACCACACTGAAAGACATTCTTAAATACATGAGACTGAATATGTATATTTTCCTAGGTTATTGAGGGTTGGACTTGGAACTAAAGCTACATGGCTTCATAGATTCTAGTTCTCAATCTGATAAAAGGATATAACTATGTCTAATTCAGGTGTGTGTTAACCTTCAATGGTCGAGCAGTGACCTGGAAAAGTTCAAAGCAGGAGAAAACTGTTGACTTTACTACAGGGCCGAATACTTTGTTGCATCCAAGGCTACAAAAGAGCCCGTTTCGATGAAGTTCATAACTAAACTTGGGGTAATTCTTAGCATTAATCATCCATTTGTATTGCACTGCAATAACAATGGGGCTAATGCAAAAGCTAATCTGGTCCCGTCAAAAATCAAAACATATATTGCGGTGTACCACTTGATTCGAAAAATTATTAGTTGCAAGGATATAATAACAACGAATTCCAACTAATAACAATATAGTAGACCCTTCATGAAGGCTCTTTCACGGAAGACATTGAGCAACATTTGGCCAATATGGATATGACATATATGGGAAATTTGCACTAGTGCAAGTAGAAACTAGAAAGATTAGTAATATGTCTTAGCAGCCAATTTAAAGGATGCTTCAATTGATCAAATATCACTTTATGTCGAGATTTATAAAGACGAAAGCTTGGCGAAATGTAATAAACAAATTGATATTAATGAAATGGAAAATTATTTATTCTTTATTTAACCATTTAATTGCTTTCTTAACATTATAGAGACCTAGAGTAAGAGCAATGGTTTCCTAGTGTTAAGAGAGGACACAGATGAGATATGAAACCTTATATGCTTTACTCTTAATAGTTCATGGTCATAGATTTACCAAGAGAGAGATTAGTGATACCAGAAAGACAGGTACACTCTCTATGCAAATATGATGAGTATAACTTTCCTAATACATTATTAGTATATTTGACACTATAACAAGGGTATATAGTTGCTCAATTAGTTAAATGAGTTTAATGAACGACTTGCATAAGGAATCCCTAATGGAGTTATATGCTGCATATTAATGGGGAGGTTTTTCATTTCAGTAGTGCCAGTGGTATTTAGATCTTGAGATCATGCAATTTCTTCAGCAATGACGCTTTGATATTACTCCACCGCGGTCTTAACCATGGATCGCCAAAAGCATATATTAAGTGGGGTGAATTATTCATGAAGGTAGTACCAACAAGAAATTTGTCACACCTTGCATAAAAATAAGGAAATACAAAACTCTAATGTGATCCGACAGGTTACACTTAGAAAATTCCTTGATCAAGGTGATATGAAAATTGAAAGAGTCCTATTTGTCTTTTGAGTTGTGAACATATGAGACCGAGAAATTTACTAGCTAGAATCATATAAGGATTTGACATTGTTCCATATCCTATGTGTAGTCTGGTCGCAGTATAACAAAAAGATTAAGTTACACGAAAACTGAGCATAGAAATGTTCTTAAGTGGATGTTGTTACATATTCACAATATATGAGAGCCATGACACATTGTTAGTTGTCGCTATTGATTAGGAATTTAATATTACAAGAAGAAATTCTTGAACACGCCATTCGGTCGAATAACCAGACCGATTGGATACCAGGTCAAATACAAAGTCCGGTTAAACTATATTTGGCAGGATCGACACGATACAATACAGCCATCATGATGTTGAGTCTGGTGGGTCACACATTTAGAGTTTGTCGACCTTAACAGAATATGGTATGGTTTGAATAAACCCTATGTGATTGGGGTTTATGGACAATTGGCTAGGTTCAACCTACTTGACCTGTGCTAGCACATGGGCTAGTAGATATTGACTTGGTCAACTCCAATTTATATTCAAATATATTCTGATATGATTTGATATCAATCTCATATACAATCGATTCATATATGGATGGCATATCCATGAGATTGAGAGTATCCATAGATTTGACTGAGATCAACTCTAAACCTAATTGGAGGCCACCATAAAGCATATGATACCCTTGACCCTACTAATGATACCCTTAGTCCTACTACAAATAGAGGGCTAGGGTTCCACGAAAATGCAACACAAATAATTTGTGTAAAGCCTTTCTCAAAACCCTATCTTCGCTCTTCCATGTTCCTTCTCCAAACTGGCACACTAACCCAACCGGAAAACCTGATGGTTATCCGCCAGGATCAAGCAGGTAACACGAGTTGTGGCCTTTTGAGGATTCTTGGTTGATCGGTTTGGTGCTAGACTTCGTTCCAGAGTAACTTTAGTTTCAGCGGACACAAAGGTCTTGTGATTTGGTTTGTTCGCTGGTTGTCGAACTCGTGTAGATACCGTTAGAGACCAGACACAAGTGTCATTAGCATTGACAAGGTATACCGATGAACAAAATATAATATGTTTTATTTATATAAAAGCATGTCTGCGTTGTTGGATGCATTAATTTTATTGTATGTAGTGCACACTTTCATGATCAAATCAGATTATATGGATATATGTGATGTGCCCACATGATCTAGGATTCATGCTGAGTTGGATCACATAAGATGCATTGCAATGAGTCGTATTCATAAGACCAAAGTGATTTATCACATGGCCTAGGACTATCCTAGATTGTTAAAGTAAATATCGTCGGGTATATGATAGCCTTGTAGTTCTCAAAGTGCTCATATACAACAAATTGTACTTGCAGTTCTAAATGTTAGAACCAGACAACCAGTCAAATATCTGAAGATCTCGGGTAACAGATCGATTACCCAATAGGTTCAACCCACTGCAGACACAGCTTAGACACATGAATAGTTCATGTGTCGGTTGACCTAGTGGACTGTTTCAGGATAAAACATTTTTGAATTTTGTTTTTGTACCCGGGCGCCATTAACTTACAGTTTCTACAAGCAAGTAATCTCCACATGGGTTGGTTCAACAACAGTGTAAAAGTACAAATACCCAAGGCCCCATCCCCGACCAATGTGGTCACCATCCCAGAGAAGTAACAGTAAGAAAATAACCCCCTCCCGCGACTGAGTTGGATGGGTGACGTCTCGATCCTTGGAGAGAAGTACAGATCTCTGGGAAGTAAAGTCAGGGCTAACTAGGCAGAGGAACACAGTTTGTCGTAACTTAAACGCTAATCAAAGTATGACTCCCATCCGCAAAGAGATGTAAACAAACACCTTCTATATAGGATGGGATGGAAGATAAGTAAATTGCATTGACTAAGGCCTTAAGCTTAAAACAACTCATCAACAGAATAATGTAAAACCAATTGGATCGCAAAAAAAGAGAGCTGGAGGGAACTTCGGTGGATGATATCGGTTTTTCGATGATCGATCTCTCATCAAAATGTGGAGAGAGTGTTCGGTTAGATTAAGGGTTAGGGTTATGAATAGGGGCATGGGTTGAGGTTAGAGTTATGCTTGGGTTTGAGTTTTTTTATGGGTCGGGTCAAATCAAGTTAGTGTGGGTGTGGTCCATGGAGGATTAATTAGGATCCAGTCAGGTTAGACTATGTTGGTTTCAGATTGAATCCAGGAAAGAGTTAGGTCTTAGAGTTGGTGTGGAATAATACAGGTGGAAGGCAAGCAGTCTAGGCTAGCTTCAACAGCTCAACAACATAGTGTTGGGAAGGGGTGGGGAAGGCAAGCAGTCCGGGCTAGCTTCGACAGCTCAACAACATAGACTTGGGAAGGGGTGGGGGAGATCCAGCAACAGGTACAGCTACAGCAAGGAAGATGTTTGTGGTAGATTTGGAAGGTTACGGTTGTAGCGTCCCGTTCCCTCGGTGCGGGGATCGCGGCTAAGAAACACAAGACGGTATCGTTCGATCGGGATAGATTGAATTAAGAACTCGTCCTCGTTATGGATTTGTTTCTTCGAAATCGATTCCCATATTTAGTGGACCGTGCCCCCGGGATCGACTTAGCGGCAGAGTCATGAGGGACCTCTCCGCTGCTATCTTTTATTGTCTCGGTTTTCGATGTCGCTTGTTGCTTTCGTGCTTTGAGTTGGTTTTGGGATTTGCTTGTTTTCCTTGAACGGTTTAATGGTTTTCATTGTTTTCGTTCATTGAACTGTACTTCTATTCCGAGATTGGAAAGAGAGGAAGAAGTATTAATCGAGCTGTTCGTGTGCAGGTGAACGAGCAGTAGGCGGCTTACGAGCGGAGTCGTGAAGCGCCTCTTTCCTTCTCCCTTCCAAAATCTAAGTGAGTGGCTACCAACCCGATTAGCTAGCACTGCTTCCAAGCTTCACACCCTAAAATCTGCATTCTTCTTTGCCCCGATCAAACGATACCAAGTAATAATAAAAGAAACCAAGATAAAAGAAAGAAAATAGACTTGGTTCATTATGCTTGTCAATAACTTCATGAACGGATACTAAACTGCATGCTTGTTCGTTTGGGAATAAATCATGAATTGTTGCTTGTCTTGTACAATTGCTTGTCTTGTACTCTTGTTGCCTCAAAAGCATGAACTGTTAACTAAGTAAACATATTGTTCGATCACGGACAACTTGTGCACAAGGTCATTGGTTCCTGCGGACGGTCGCTGGGGCACTGGCACCGATCCGGTCCGGACGGAACTCTATTGTATAGTCCATTGTGCTGGACGGGGTGACACGTAGCGCTCCTTGTTCATTCGCTGCATACCATTTCCGCCAGTGACTAGTGTCCATTGTGGCATCACGCCAGTGATCTCTTGTATATTTAAACCTGTTGCATACTAATTTGTGTCTTCGTGGCAGGGAAGGCATGGTAAGTATTGTGCAGATGATTCAGACGGTCAGGTAAAATCCACCGAATGGTGGCACGTTCATTTCAGTAAATTCTATATGCTGCTTACTTGTAAATGAACTAAGGCAAGAGAGAAACCCACAAATATGCATGCTTCATTAAAACAACGTGTTGATTGGTATAGTTCGGCAAGCTCGCCTTCACCAGTATGTATCGACATGCTGACCCTCGTTGAAACAAGTTCTCCGCACCAAGACGAACTGAGCGAGGAGCCGAAGTCGTCTTCCCGATCCAGTCCAGCTGTTGGCGCATCTTCACCGCGCCCTTTGAAGCATTTTGAAGACAGGAGCTTGCAACTTTCCATACACAATGCAGCTCCGTGGCAAAGCTATCCTCCAGCCTGGAGGTCTATATCTTTTGAAGTTTATAAAGGGATGTAATGTACAGGACTGCTATCTCATTTTGAGTCAACACTTTTGTAAGCCGTTCGGCATATTAGCTGACTCGTTCAGGAGTTTGTAATAGATGTTCATTATCTATAAAGAGAACTTTTTCATGTTTCAAATCTGTGTTTCAATTTATCTGCGTACTCTGAATATGTGCTTGCTATGCAAATCATTAAAGCCTTGTGCGGGCGCAACTCCAGGCCCGCACGGCGGTCACCATTCGGGGGACGCCCCAACAATTCTAAGGAATCGGGTCGTGACAACGGTGGTGCACCAGCAGGCAGATTAGGGTTTTCTAGAATTGCAGTAAAGCTTAGGGTTGGGATTCAACAAGCTGGTTCGGGTTCAGGCCAGTGCGGGGTGTGGGATAGAAGGGGGTGTTGTGCTACAAGGAGATGGCACATGAAGGTGATGGCGACTATGTAGGTGTGGCTAGTGGAAGGTGAGTCCCTCTAGGGTTTTAGCGGCTACAACAATAGTTTTAGCGGCTACAACAATAGTTAAGATTAGGGTTGACTCCAGGTAGTGTTGGGAGTTTGGAGAAGGCTAACTCTAGGGGTATAGGAATTTTGAGGTGGCAAAAGAATTAGAATGATACTCTGATACCACGTTGAGAAATTGACTCAACATAATGGATTACTTGATCTCGGGGAAAGAGTGAGAAATCTTACACTAGAGAGTTCCTTCCTAAAAGTTTCCTGATGTGGGACTTAAGTAAAGCTAGTAATGCCAAAGTAAAATATATAAAAAGGATGCTTTCTCTTACAAAATATATACACCGCAGTTACCAACGGAATCACTCCAAGATACAAAGTATAGAAATATCTTAGAAAGGCACAAAGAACATTAAATATCTTTAAGGAAAAGTATATCATATCCCATATGAAAGAGAATCTGTCAATCTCACCATAAATTTTCAATCTTCAAAAATCCTACATATTCATGCCCTTTTATAGGCTTTATATCAAAAAATCCAAAACCAACAAGTTTGTATTAAACAAGTACAGGACAAACATACATCATGTAGAAGTTAGCAAATTCTAATCTGAAATAACAAAATACAAATCTAAAGATAATTAATTCCAATCTAAAACAACTAAAGAAGAAAGATAAAATCGTATGTAAATCCAAATTTAAAATTATAATCTATCCAAAAATCAAAATCTATAGTGTTTTATGCAGCTTTTTTGGATTCTATTTGGATTTTTTATAAGTTTTATAGGCTTCTTTGGTTTTATTAGTTTTTAAAGTTATGTCTAAGTTTTAAAGGCCCAATAGAATATTTTTTATGTTTTAACACTATAAGTTACTATCTAAATAGATAAATCAACAAAAAAAAGGAGGAGAATATCGTGCGATGACGACAGAGAACAGAGCAGCTACACTCCTCTAGGCTGGACTCCTTGGGACGATTTTTTAAACGATTTTCACTATTGTTGACTAAAATATCAAATAAGGTGAGTCTCATCTCCTTTTTCTTTTTCTATTCCTCATTGATGATTATATTCCTCTTTGCACTCACCCACAAAAGTTAGGGTTTATTTATTCTCTTTTTTCTTCCAATGTTCTTTGGTTCTTCTGTTCTCCTTTTTTTCTTCTTTTCGTTCTCTCTGAAAAAACCTCACAAAAGGTAACCTATTTCACACAAACACCCCATTTAACACAACCCATTTTGATGTATTTGTTTATATATGCTTGTTTCTTTTTGTTAAAGTGCTTGTTTTTCTATTATGTTAACCTTGTAATAATAGTTATTCTAATGACTTTGAAGAAGAAGGATTCCTCAAGTCAGTTAGGAATGTGAAACATTGACTCGTTGATTTATCTTGTGTTTGTTTTTCTATTTGAACAATTTGTCTTCTAGCATAATGACTTGTGTGATATTATTGTTTTTAAACTTAATGTTATATTTCATAAAGTTGTGATCTTGTTAAGTTACTTTGTTGCTTTCTATTGATAATTTGTTATTGTTGTTACTCTTTTCTTTGGTTTATTGTCTAAAAACTCAAGTTTGATGAGCTTTTAGGTATATAGGACAGATTTGGAAAACATAATATGAGCTACAAAAGTGAAAAAGGTGTTACGAAATGGAACTTTTAAAAGTTATCCATGTGGCACTTCTCTTCTCCGGGCGAGACTAGGCACGTCCAGGCACTCCAAGGCAATGTGGCAAGGCATCTATCCAAGAAGCGTCTAGAGCTTTTTAAAACATTGATCACAACTAACTAATTCTAATATAAGATAACCAAATCCAAATTTAAATAACTACTTATAATATAAAAAACAAACTTAAGGATACAGATAGATCTTGTCTAAATCCAATTTTAGATTCAAAGCATATAATTTACAACTAGGAAGCACGGATACTCAATAATATGAACCGTCGTGTTGGACATGTATGGGACTCCAAAATACACTAGGATACACTAAAATAGGTGTCATGTCCACGTCGTTGTGTCCGTGTCGCTATGTCCCTGCCAAGTTGTGTCACTAGTGTCCGTGCAACATAGATCCAATGTAATTGGGATCTCATGTCCGTGCAACATAAATTTACAATGACTTTAAGCAACTGGTTCAGCTTTTTCGTTTGTTTCCTAAGGGTAAGATCATAGACACAGTTAAAGCATAGTATCACAGACAGAGAAACTTCACATATAAAAACTTCAATTCTGTATTGAAGGATATTATATGCCGGGTTCACATTATACGTATCGGAATATTATTCGGACGCTTATTGTGATTATCAGTATCGATGATTTCAACAGTTTCAGAGGTTTCGGATCGGAGTTTTGGAGTTCTTCTTTTACTAAGTCAAAGTTAATAATAATTATTAAAAAGTAGATCATATTTATGCACCATTCTATGTATTATTTGTTTGTTTTTTTGTTAGTTTATAATGTAATATTATGAATATTGTGAATCTATAAATATGCAACTTCAATAAATGGAATGGTTACATTGTCGAATCATTGTATCAAAGTCGCATTTTTCCCTAATTTCCCTTTAATTTTACTTTGTAATTTTTCGTTGTTGGATTGACTACGAAAGAGTCAATGCCAGAACCAGTCAGTATTGGTTGGTTTTGGTCTCAGATAGACTATGAAAGAGTCAATGTCAGAACCGGCCAGTATTGGTCGGTATAGGTCTCGGCAGTATCTGATCGAGACATGCCAAAAACGATATAATGCAGCTGTATCAGATAATGCGAATCTTGATTATAAGAAGCAATACTTCCGAAGCAAGAAATTTGAGATAACCAACAAATGAGAAAAGGAAACCATTTTCCGCTTGCGCTCAAACAAAAGAAAAATGATAATGAGAAAGATATCAGATGGCCACACCTTTCTAGCACTTTCCCACTGTTCACCTTTGAGTGAAATTGGTGCACCAAGAAGAACAACCCTTTCTATAAGTCCCTCTGCCAATTTTGATTTGATCAGGTTAGTTGACCAATTTAATCATTCTTACGTTTTAGAGAAAATAAAAATGCAGCTTGTAAGTACCATTATCTCCTGATTCGGCCAATTGTTGCAAACATTTAAATATAACGCGTGCTCCCAACGAAAAACCTACAAGGGTTACTGGCCTGAAAGAGTCAAATGGAAGTGTGAAGACGATTAAACGGTAACTTATGTCATAACATGTGCAAAAGTATGTTGCACAAGAAGTATTTCAAATATTACCTGTTTCCTTGCAATCCCTTTATCAACACTTCTGCAAGGAGCTTTCCTGCTTTATCTGACCTACAAAAAGACAGAAAACATCGATAATTAAAAGACGACGAATTTTATATGGCTTTTAAGAATGGAGGAAGATGGAAGATTAATTACGGAGTAACAAAACTTCTTATTCACTCTCCAGAGTTCAGAATACTATGAATTAAAAACTTGCATTCTAATCGAGCGGACACTCTCCATTGTAGTAGGCCAAGAGAATCCTAGATATGAATTGATATAAATTTCAAACTTTCACAACAACTAAACAATCTTAATTAAGAAAGCAAATAAATCTAGGAAACCATACAAAAACTAATCTGTCTAAAACTGAATTAATCCTTCGTGCAGTAAGATTTGGAATGGTTGTCCAAACATTGCCTCAGCCAAAAATTTACGAATATTGATGCACCCTTGGAGACTGACTCTTTCTAGTCTCCGAAGGAGCATCTATATGCGGAGATTGTATAGATATCTGTTCAGAAGAGGGACCTGCCACTTCTTCAGTCCTTTCTGGCTTCTGTTGCTGTAGGAGGAAGAGCTTCAGGCTCTACTTCGCCTTAATATGATGGTACATGTATTACCGGTGGAGCAGGAAGAGGTGGAGACATAGCGCACTAGAAGCCGCTTGTGATTGACTTTTGCTGGATTTGCTACTGCGAGAAACCGGCTTCTTCTGTCTTTTGGACTGGGCATCTTGTGATGGACTCTTTCCTTACTCTTTTCAGCACTATCTTCAATGTCAGGAAGGCTTGAATGGCAGTGGGCCAAAGAAACTTGGATTGAGACTCTAAATGACTTTTTGTTTTAAAATGTTACATAGAACATAGCCCTTAAAAGAGCTAACTGAAAGGATTCTAATAACTTGCTCCAAAATTCTGGGATAAATGCTTGCTTGTCGTTTCTGCTGCTGATGTGAAAATACATTTAGGAAAATGAGCAAATGTGACTACTTTTATCATTAATGAAGCTAGTTTTTGATGAACGATCAGATGCTTGAATTTTTTTATTGTATAGCATAACGAAGTAGGCGAACACCATCTTAGGATCACTACTATAAAACTGCATTTTATTATTGTATAGCATAACAAGGTAGGCCAATAACATATTAGGATTACTAATAAAATTTGCATTTATACCTGTCGATGGCCATTGACCATTTGCTATCTATCCAATCTGTAGCTGCAAGTAATGCAGCTGGCCAGGCCAACGCAGTGACAAGAGTGCTTAGCACAGTCATCATGGCACCTTGCTTCATCAACTCCATAGTAAGTCCTGAAATTTTAAGAGTTATGTCAAGGACTTGATGTGTACATAAACAAACCTTAAAAAGCAATCATGAAGTCATGCAAATTACTAGATGTTATCCAATCCTGAATCGCAGAGCTCACTGCAATCAAATATTTAGACTCCCATTGAATTCCATACCTGTAGCAGTAAATGAAATGTTGATAACAATAAAGTAATCAAGCAAACAACTTAATGATGATACTAGAATCTAACAACTTTGTGCACACAAATAAGTAAATCAAATTAGACCTCTATAGAGCATTAGAACTCTTTGTGCATAAAGATAAAAAGAGAATGCAATTGTAATTTTAATCATTTAAAAGATTTCTAAATATAAACATCAGTAAACACATTGTAGGATACTTTTCTTAAGGATTTATCCACATTATACAAATCACAAAATGTTATTTTAACTGTTTTATAAGGAAGAACAGAAATTGTAAAGATGATTCTAGAAATGATAGCTAAAGAAGTTTATATCACATTTATGATATGCAAACTTTCTAAATTTCTGGTAATGGCACATCTAAGTTACAAAAGATGGTATTAAGAAGATGACTTTCAAAGAACAACCAGGGTTTACTTGAATATTCAAAATGCATACATAGTAAGAACAAATAAGACATTATGTTGTACCTCTACAAGTTCATAAGAATTAAGATGTGAGGCTTACCTCTCCAAATTATCTTTCCACCCTTCCCAAGGCCTTATAAAATCTTGATTCTCAAATACAAATCCAGAAACCATTATACCAACTGCTAGTCGCTGAATAGGGAAAATAACAATTGACAATCAGAAAGTATAGTTCAAGAATACAAACTCAGTTGCCAAGGTAATGGTATTGATGATTTGTATTGGACCTATGAAACATGGTACATAGGAAGGGTAACTCACACCCTGATTATGATTGTCTCCGATAGGTATGAATTCAAATTCTTCAATACCTCCTATTCTCCTAGCCATTTTGCTCCCAGAAAGCCCAGCTCCAGCAGCTGTATTTCATAAAGTAAGCACATTACTCGATAATCTCCTTATATAATGATGATACATAATACTGTAAATAATCTCCTTCTAGGGTTGCTCTGTTTATGCAACAGGTACAAATCTCTGTTAAAATGACTTTTGTCAAGAAGAGCATGTTGAGAAATCCCTGAGTACGTGCTAATAGGAGAAGACAACAAGGGAGATAAACTTTGGTTGTGCCATCTTGCAAGTACTGTTCTAGTTTACAAATAATACCTAATAGTTTCCCATTTCCTTTAGTGTGTACTTATATTGCAAAAGTTGATTTCAATCCAAAAAAGTAAAGAAGTCAGCAAGTATTTCAAAGAAAGTGGCCTAATATGGGAAATTAGCAGCATATTGGGAAGAAGGGGAAAAAAAAGGCAGGTTGTTTAAACTTAATAGTAAGAAGACAGCTCTACAAGCTAAAAGTTTTACCATCCCGAGTGTCGTCGTAGCAATGACAAATTTCTCAAATATGCTATAACTTGCAATAGAACTTCTATATATTGTAATAGTATGCTCATTTGCACATCCTTAGCATAAAGAATATTAGTACGAATGCACTAAATTCATGATTTAAATGATACTGATATGCACTGAGCATAAAGGATATTAGTTCGAATGCATTGACTTCATTATCTAAATGATAGTGACAGCCCTAGCAGCCAATCATAAAAGTTATTTTTGTTGTAATCTTATTTAGATTCATTTATTAGTACGAATGCATTAACTTCTGAAGTTAGAAAGTATATATCACTATCATTTAACTCATTTATTATTAATAACCAACATGTGTAAATAGGGGGGTAGGGGGGGGAGGGTGGGGTGGGGTGGGGGTGGGTGGGTGGGGGGGGGGGGGGGGGGGGGGGGTTGGGGAGGACTTCTATGATTGCATGCTACGACATGTAACAATCATTTAGATCATGAAGTTAATGCATTCATACCATATATAAGTGGACTTATAATATGTACATATTATGAGCTTGCTATTAGGAAGAAGATGGAAGATGGGCTTCAAAGATGATATCAGTGATTAACAGCTAGGGGTGTGGGTGTGTGGGTGGGTGTGGGGGTGGGGTGGGGTGGTGTGGAGGGAGCTAGTTTTTTATATTAGTAATGGGCTTTAGTCACACATCGGGTAGAATAATAGAGAGGGGTTAGCCTCTCCTATATATATGTAGTTTTTTCATCAATAAAAATCAATCTATTATTTTCACTCTACATGGTATCAGAGCCAAAACTCTGACTCACTCTCCCCTCCCACTTCTCTCTCAAATCATAGCCTCATCCCGTCTCCGCCTCCTGGCAGCCACCCGTCCCTGCCTCCGCCACCTGCCCACCCCTCCTCTGCCAGCGCCCTCCCTCCTCTGCCAGCGCCCCCCCCTCTGCCCGCCAGCCCCCTCCCCCCCTTTGTCGATCCCCACTGCCAGCAGACCCCCTGCCAACCGACCACCCGTGCAGCCACCACTTCTCCTTCCTGTCTAAACTCTAATTCCAAAAAAAAAGTCGTATATCGGCGGTCAGAGGATAAACAATGATTTGTTTGCAGAACCTCTGTTCCTAAATTACGACTTCAGGAGTTAACAAAGAGTAGACAAGTTGTTTGTTTACGTAAATCTTTGTTTCCTTCCTACCCCGATATCCACATTAAGATCTATACAGAGAGTCACATGGGTTGCTTCTCTGTCCTGGCTTGTGTGGTCCCCATACGATCTCTAATTTTCATGCGCGTGCCGGTTCTGGCCACGTTGATAGCGCACTGGTAAAGTTGATATGATTATTGGGTTTGGAAAGATCCAGCGACGGTCGAATCAAGTGCATTTGCAGGATGACAAACACTGAGACGGCTAACAGTGATACTACTACAGGTGTCGGGAACGCCTTGACGGGACTAACGGGCACTGGCACGACGATTTGTTCGATTCGACTCGTTGATCGGCGGTTGAACGAACCAGATGGTTACTCAACATGGCGGAAGAAGGTTGAGAAAATACTTCGAAGAATGCAATTGTCCAAGCATCTGACTGACAACCCTCCGGAGACGACTGATCCCACATTTGAGCAGTGAAAGACGGATAATAGTCGACTATTTACATAGTTGATGAACTTAATGGAACCATCGGTGGAGGATATGGTTCAGAACACGGACACGGTAAATGTAATACCCCGCTTCTAGCGGTTTACTTATGGAACACTTGTTACTTTGACTCGGTTGAGAAACGAGTCTCGGAAAAACCTTACCGCCAAATCAATACGGACGAAGTACAATGTACCCTTCAAACTGATGGAACGGTTTCTATTGAAATGAGTCCAAGAGTTTTCGTTGGTTGTTTTGCTGCTTGATTTTGTGTTGCTTTGTGTTTTTTCTTGCTTTCGATGACTTGGTTTTCATGATTCGCTTTTCACGCTTGCGCATTCTTTTCAAATCGTAAAAGAAAGAGATCAAAGGATACCAACCAAGTGTTGTTACAATTTCAGGACGCGTAACCAAGAAGTGATCGTTGGATAAGGCTTCCCCATCCTCTCGTTAATTCGTTCGGTGAGTGGCTTCGGCCCTTCGATGAATGCTTAGTCTGCACGCCTAATAAAATGATCTCTAGTTCACTTGAATTGCTTATTTCAAATGTTTCAATGATACCTCATTAACAAGATAAGTTAAAAGAAATGAACTGCATGCTTGAAGTACTAGAATTTTCTTTACTATCAATTATGTTGCATGTCCCTCGTTCCTGTGCTGCGCAACCCGATCTATAGCAAGTCCTTATGTTTTGAACATGATCTGTGAAAAAAGAAAGAGAAAGATGAAATCGTGTGTTTGTTGTTCACCTGTGCATTGAAATATTTTATCTGTTAGATGTTTCATGCCATGCATTGGTCTCGAACAACTTGTGCACAAGGTTCATCTCTAAACGGTTTCTAGGACACTCGAAATCGGTCGGTCCGGAAGAGATTTTGTTACATCCTGAGGTATACGGTCCTTGTGATCTAGTGGAATATTTTGTCTATTAGTGAAGAGCGGAACCATGATGTCGCAGCTGCTAGTATTCGTGTGTGTTAGTGAAGAGCTGAACCTTGAGTCATAGCTGCTGACATACACGCATGCTAGTGCAGAGCTGAACCTTGAGTCACCGCAGCTAATCATGGGGCAACCCATGGACCATCATGTAGTTAGGTCGCATGCTAGGTTTACCTTCTTGCATACCTAATATTTGATGCCAAGATTGATTCATAAGTTAGACCGTGGGTAAGAAATTATCATATGCATGGTTCAATCTATCATTTATGTTTCTTGCATGAATTATTAAAAAAACTAGACAACTAGAAAGATCACATAATAGTAATGCTAGCTTCACGTGTATACTTAGTGTGGATTTCAATGTGAGTTTGGCCACAGTCGCTCACTAGTACATGTTGTAGTACTGACCCACGTTTGTAGACAAATCTCCAGGTTCTGGTAGCGAGAGCTTGACGAGCATTTTGAACTAGTACTAGCGCATCCATCCAGCGGAACCGTGCTCGTGCTGCTTCCTCAGCTTTCCTTTCCTGTGTGCAAGCTCTTCTTCTGCTAGTTGTTTTAATTTTTGGTCCTACTACAAGGACATGATGTATGGACGTTGTGGCTAGTTTTGGATTTGTAAAAGAGTTGTAAGCCATCTATAGCATATTTTGTAACTCAGCCAAGCAAGTACTTTGTAATCCAATCTTCAAGTATTCAATAAAGAAAGTATTTTGTGTTCCTATCAAATGTGTTCAACTTTGGTTGTCTGCCTTTAAATTATGTGCCTATATATGTATATTTTTGTCTAACTTATATCTTGTGCAGGTACTATGCCTGGTGCAAGCGTAACTTAGGCTTGCACGGCATCGCGCCCAAGCGAGGATGATCGGTTCCGAAGGGACCAAGCGAGGACAATCGGCCCTTACGGGACCGGGACGTGACAGGTGATATCAGAGCACACGGCTTTACGTCCTTGGCCTCTTCAAATATCGTTTTCAAAAATGATATAAGTTTTCAAACGATATCAAAAAGTCCCGGATTTCGAAAATGTTTACGAATCTATATAAGTAAATCGAAGGTGTTAATGTCCCGCTCTTGAAAAGTATGAAAACCCAACGTCCTATGCAATAAGTCCATAATACGTTATGAGACTAATGCAAGCTACTCTCTTTTGCAGCAAGATGACTATAACAGGTAATCAAGGGACATCGCACGCAGCGAGCGTGAGCGATGACCAAATCGATAGGCTGATTGCTATGTTCGAAAATCAGAATGATCGACATGAGGCCCAACAGTAACGGTTTAAAGCTCAGCAGCAACGAGCTGATGCTAGAGCCTTGGCACAACAACAACAGCTTGACTCTCTGACTCAAATAGTAACAACACTGGAAGCCCACAATGGTGCATCGGGAACCGCCGTGACACCTGCGATAGCCGCGATTGCGCCTCAGGGAGCAGGCTTAGCAGAAACTGATAAGCCTCGACGGACGGCCAAGAAGTCTACCTTTAGAGGTACAGAGTTTCTGAAGTTGAACCCTCCGAAGTTCGAAGGCAGGACCGCACCCGATAAGGTGATGGACTGGGTCGCCAAGTTTGAGGGCTTGTTTGAGTTTGTTTCGATACCTGCGATTAAGAGGGTGACGTGTGCAGTCATGCAGCTGCAGCAGCCTTGCCAACTACGTCTACCTTACTTACTAGCTACGTACACACGACTGTTGGCAAATCAAGAAGCTAGATCTCGCCACAAAACATCATGATGGTAAGATCACTTGGGGAATGTTCAAGGATGCATTCCTTGCATAATATCTCCCGCCAGCTGTCAGACAGAGAAAAGAAGATGAGATTACCGAACTTAAGCAAGGGAGCATGTCCGTCGAAGACTATGAGTCGGAATTCTCCAAGCTAGTTAAGTTCGCTAGCTCAATGATTCCTATTGAGGGGGCCCATACCAAGGTTTAAAGTATCGGCCGATACCGATACGTATCGGACGTATCGGATCGGTTTTGTCTCCTGCCGATCCGATACCAACAGAAAAGATCGGTATCGGCCAAAACTGGTACGAAAAAGTTCGTATCGGTCTGTATCGGCCGATACGGGACCGATACTGGCCGATACTTGCCGATATGGGGCCGATACTGGCCGATACAGGCCGATACGGAAAAAAAATCAGATCAAATCAGATCATCACAGAAACTTTAACAAAGTAGATGTTCTACAAAAAGCCAAAAAAAAAGTAGAAATTGAATCCAGACATATCAAATCCAACAGAGAACAATAATGAAGAACCAAAATAGTAGACAAAAAACTATAAATAGAGGCAAATTCTTCTACAGACATACACACAAAACATAAATTACTCAAAAAAACTCTCAAGAACTCAACTTACCTCCTTTTCCAGAAGGTAATCTTCCAAGATCCCCTTTCTTCTTCGCCTTGCCGTTGCTTCCATCGGAGAAGGGAGGGTCTTTAAGTGGTCAGATGAAAAGAAGAAAAAAAAAAGAAGGAACAGCGGCTGCATTTGTTCTCTCTCATCTCAAAATACATATATATATATATATATATATATATATATATATGTAGGGTTGGTGATGTGCAAGTGTTCTCTCTCTTATATATCGCAGGTAAACCATTCAGCAAGGATGATTATTGTTTTATTCAATTATAATAAAAATAAAATAAAAAACACTTAAATAATGAATAAATATGTAAATTATTTTTTTATTTTTTTACTAATTTATTAATAATTATTTAAATATTGCCGATACAGCCGATACCAAAAAAATCGATACTCCGATCCGATACCATCGATACTTCCGATACTGCCGATATGGATACTCATACAAACTGTCCGATACCGATACCGATACCGATACCGAGTTTTTGAACCTTGGCCCGTACACATCGGTTCATAAGAGGCCTAAATGACAACATGAAAAATGATGTTATGAACCGAGAGTATAAATCATGCATACAAGCTTTTGAGGCAGCGGTGCAGAATGAGTTGTTCATACCACGAAGTACCCCGGAAAAGGCACCGGCTCCTCGAAATCCTCCTGCTGAAAGATACCATAACGGTGAGAAGAAGGCCGATACAGATAAGTAATGCGGGAAGGAGTGCAGCTTCTGCGGCGGGCCGGGTCATACTAAGGAAATTTATCGTCACTTTCTCAGGGGGTGCTTCAGATATGGACAGTAGGGTCATATGATCCGAGATTGTCCAAGCACTAGGGCTTCGGCACCGCACCGCAACGACAACACTGGTCAGAATGAGAATCATAATCCCGTGTCAGGGCCAGCTCAAGCTAATGGACAAAATGATCAGACGAGAAGGGCTAGTGTACCAACTGAATATTGAGCGTGATGCGAGCGGACACGATATTGGTGAGCCTGATTCCTTTGACCTCTTGATGCCTTTATCTTCGACTCCTTAATCTCTTAAGTTTCGAGGACGAAACTTCTTCTCAGTAGGGTATTATGTAATGCCCCGCTTCTAGCGGTTTATTTATGGAACACTTGTTACTTTGACTCGGTTGAAAATCGAGTCTCGGGGAAACCTTACCGCCAAATCAACACGGACGAAGTGCAATGAACCCTTCAAACTGATGGAACGGTTTCTATTGAAATGAGTCCAAGAGTTTTCGTTGGTTGTTTTGCTTCTTGGTTTTGTGTTGCTTTCTATTTTGTCTTGCTTTCGATGACTTGGTTTTTATGATTCGCTTTTCTCGCTTGCGCATTCTTTTCGAATAGTAAAAGAAAGAGATCGAAGGTTGCTAACCAAGTGTTGTTGCAATTTCAGGACGCATAACCAAGGAGTGATCGTTACATAAGGTTTTCCCATCCTCTCGTTAATTCGTTCGGTGAATGACTTTGGCCCTTCGATGAATACTTAGTCTGCACGCCTAATAAAATGATCTCTAGTTCACTTGAATTGCTTATTTCAAATGTTTCAATGTTACCTCACTAACAAGATAAGTTAAAAGAAATAAACTGCATGCTTGAAGTACTAGAATTTTGCTTTACTATCAATTATGTTGCATGTCCCTTGTTCCTATGCTGTGCAACCCGATCTATATCAAGTCCTTATGTTTTGAACATGATATGTGGGATAAGAAAGAGAGATGAAATCGTGTTTGTTGTTCACCTGTGCATTGTAGTGTCTAATCTGTTAGATGTTTTATGTCATGCATTGGTCTCGGACAACTTTTGCACAAGGTTCATCTCTCGAACAGTTCCTGGGACACTGGAAATCGGTCGGTCCGGAAGAGATTTTGTTGCATCCTGAGGTATACGATCATTGTGATCTAGTGGGATGTTCTGTCTATTAGTGAAGAGCGGAACCATGATGTCGCAGTTGCTAGTATTCGTGTGTGTTAGTGAAGAGCTAAACCTTGAGTCACAGCTGCTGACATATACGCATGCTAGTGCAGAGCTGAACCTTGAGTCATCGCTGCTAATCATGGGACAACCCATGGACCATCATGTAGTTAGGTCGCATGCTTGGTTTACCTTCTTGTATACCTAATATTTGATGCCAAGATTGATTCATAAGTTAGACACATATATGCAAACTGTTGCTAACTTGTGTGTCTACTGCAGGGATAACCGCTCGACCGTGGGTAAAAAAATTATCATATGCATGGTTCAATCTATCATTTATGTTTCTTGCATGAATTGTTAAAAAAAACTAGACAACTAGAAAGATCACATAATAGTAATGCTAGCTTCACGTGTATACTTAGTGTGGATTTCAATGTGAGTTTGGCCACAGTCGCTCACTAGTACATGTTGTAGTACTGGCCCACGTTTGTGGACAAATCTCCAGGTTCTGGTAGCGAGAGCTTGGCGAGCATTTTGAACCAGTACTAGCGCATCCATCCAGCGGAACCGTGCTCGTGCTGCTTCCTCAGCTTTCCTCTCCTGTGTGCAAGCTCTTCTTCTGCTAGTTGTTTTGATTTTCGGTCCTACTACAAGGACATGATGTATAGACGTTGTGGCTAGTTTTGGGTTTGTAAAAAGAGTTGTAAGCCATCTATGAGATATTTTGTAACTCAGCCAAGCAAGTACTTTGTAATCCAATCTTAAAGTATTTAATAAAGAAAGTATTTTGTGTTCCTATCAAATGTGTTCAACTTTGGTTCTGTCTTTAAATTTTGTGCCTATATATGTATATTTTTGTCTAACTTGTGTCTTGTGCAGGTACTATACCTGGTGCAAGCGCAACTTAGGCTTGCACGGCATCGCGTCCAAGCGAGGACGATCGGTTCCGTAGGGACCAAGCAAGAACGATCGGCCCTTACAGGATCGGGGCATGACAGTAAAGGTGTTATGGGAGGTCCTAGCAACGACGTTTGATGGAAAACGCAACTTGTGTCGTATCTATGACTCGGTTGTCATCGCCGTCTACCGGACAGAACAGGACGTCGAGTCTCATAAGGACCACTTCCGGACTTTTAAGGCTATGGTCGATGAAGTTGACCGTACCTCTGACGACGGATATCAATGAAACGAGGGCTCAACGTGAGCAGCTTCATGTCATGGCATATCATGCCTCTCCGTCCTAATGCAGACTCAGCTCGCTCTCAGGTCATTGCTGGAGCCGAGGTTACATCTCTAATGGAAGCTCATTTTCGTGTCCTACAAGCAGCAAAGGTCGTCAAGACCTCTCCAAGTGATGCTCATGCTGATCGATCTGCTCTTGGTACCGCTCATACTAGATTTATTGGTGGTCGTGGTGGACGACGTGGTGGCCGAAATGTTGGCAGTGATGGTGGACGAGGCATTGGCGGTCGTGATGGAGGTCGACCGCGCACCTGCTTCAACTGGGGTCTATAGGGTCATTTCCAGTGGCAGTGTACTAAAGCTCATGCCGCCAATGTTACCTCAGATACTCCTAATTTTAGCGGTCGATCCGTACAACTGACTGATGAAGCATATGCAGACTTTATTGAGTTTCAAGCTCAACGTCGAGATGAAGCCTCTACTTCTGGGTCCACCGCAGAGCGGCATTTGTGATACAGTCGAAGCAGTGGTTCCTTGATTCTGGTGCGTCTTCTCACTTGACAGGCAACGTAGGTATGATACGAAATTATGTACCGGTTGGTCATATGTCTAATATTACATGTGCCAATGGTGGTTCCCTGACAGTCCATGGAAAAGGATTTGCCCGTCTTTCTTCGGGATTGTCACTACATTCTGTATTACATACACCTGGAAACCCATTCAGCTTACTCTCAATTAGTCAGGTTACTCGCGATGCATTGCTCGGTAACATTCTTTCCTGATGGTTGTGTTTTTCAGGACCTAAAGACTGGAAAGACTATCGGTAGGGGACATATGGCTGGAGGCTTGTACTTGTTTGACGAAACTTTCTCTGTTGCCTATGCTGGTGTGAAACTTGATCCTTTTGAGTTACACTGCCGGTTATGACATCTATCTGTCCAAGCACTCCAAAAAATGTACCAATCTTTAGATATTCCATGTTCTTTTCATTGTGAGTCATGTAGTTTGGCTAAGCATCACCGGATTTCCTATCCGGTCAGTCAGAATAAAATTGCTTCCGCTCCCTTCGAGTTGGTGTATTCCGATATATGGGGACCTTGTCCGGTTGAATCTATAATGGGATTCAAGTACTTTGTTACCTTTGTTGATGAGACTACCCACGTGTCACTTTTGTTTATCTAATAAAAAATTGCTCCGAATTATTTAACATTTGGTGCAATTTTTATGAGGAAATCAAAACACAATTTGGTGTTCCGATTAAATGCGTTCGCAGTGACAATGGTCGTGAGTATGTCTCGTGAGTTTGTTTCACATCTGTCTCAGAATGGCATCATCCACCAAACTTCATGTCCTTATACACCACAACAGAATGGTGTAACTGAACGCAAGAATCGCCATCTCTTAGAAACAACGCGTGCTCTTATGTTCCAAGCATGTACTCCAAAAAAAATTTGGTCGGATGTCGTTCTTACGGCTTGCTATCTAATTAATCGCATGTCATCGTCTGTTCTCAATGGCAATACTCCCTTCTCTCGGTTATATCCCAAACGAGAGTTATTTCCTCTACCTCACTGAATCTTTGGTTACTTGTGTTATATTAGGGATACCCGACAAACTTTCTAAATTAGATCCAAAGGCTATCCAATATATTTTTCTTAGTTATCCTAAGGATCAGAAAGGGTATCGGTATTTTTTTCCAGTCTTGAAGAGGTATTTTTTTCTCTGGAGGTTACCTTTGTTGAAACCGAATTTCCTCCACTTCCACAAACTACTAATCCGGCTTCGCAAGTTTACCCAGAAGATGATTTTTTATTGTTTCCTGTTCAAACACAACAGTCCCTCGTAAGGGTGCCCTCCCCTACCGAGACAGTTTTTCGGTCCGACGGTCCGCAGACACCGGTTTCGTCAGCACCACGGTCGCCCGAACGAGAGTCACAGATGGTGCCTTCGCCTACAGTCACAGAGACATTATTCTCCTCTAGCTCCACTGAGTCGCCTCCGCCTGTTTCTCCAGCTCGACCTCGTCGTGCCTGTCGTGATCATCCCTTGTACGTTGAAAACTACAAAGGGCTTACGAGCCACACTCAGTCCTTGATAACTACTATTTATGGGATTCAGATTCCCAATTCTGCCAAGGAGGGTCTCAAAGATCCCGGTTGGCGTGCTGCTATGGACTAGGAGATGAAAGCGTTTCGGGAGAACCATACTTGGAACTTGGTAGATTTGTCGTCTGGTAAATAGATTGTCAGTTGCAAATGGGTGTTCACGATCAAAGTGAAACCGGATGGCACCCTTGATCGGCTGAAGGCTCGTCTGGCGGCTAAAGGACGTTCTCAGACTTATGGTGAGAATTATTTTGAGACATTATTCCCAGTTGCCAGGATGACCTCTGTACGCGTACTCTTGGCCTTAGATGTTCGTTATGACTGGCCACTACTTCAGCTGGATATCAAGAATGCCTTCCTCCATGAGGATCTTGACGAAGAAATATATGTGGTGCAACCTCCCGGGTACGTTGCAAGGGAGGGTAAAATGTGTCATCTGCGGAAGGCCCTCTATGGTCTCAAACAATCACCCCATGCATGGTTTGGTCAGTTTACAAATGTTGTCACTCAGTTTGACATGTGTCAATCGAAGAAGGATCATTCCGTATTTTACTGACAGACATCGGCGGGAAGGATACTACTTGATGTTTATGTTGATGACATTGTGATCACAGGAGACGACAGTCAGGGTATTGCAGGACTAAAAAAGGTTTCTAGGAGTAGTTTCAAACCAAGGATATGGGATCGTTAAACTACTTCTTGGGTGTTGAAGTCGTACGAAAAAAGAAGCACATTGTCATGTCTCAAAGGAAGTATGTGCTAGACATACTAAATGATGCAAAAATGATGCAAGCCAAGGGAGCAATGTCGCCAATGGACCCAGGAGAAAAGTTACTCTCCGACGATGGGGTACTGATGACTAATCCAGATCAATATCGTCGAGTGGTTGAAAAACTCTACTTGGCAGTTATGACTCGTCCAGATATTTTTTTTGCAGTCAATGTCGCGAGTAGATTTATGCCTTCTCCACGAGTTCCACATTGACAGGCAGTTCTCAGAATTTTGCACTATCTAGTCCAGAATCCTGGAAAAAAAATCGTATGGAGAACCAGGGACATACAAATGTTGAGTGCTTTATCGATGTTGACTGGGATACAAGCCTGAAAGATAGAAATATACATCTGGTTACTCGGTATTTATTGGCAGAAACTTGGTATCGTGGAAGAGCAAGAAGCAGAGTATGATTGTACGATCAAGTTCCGAAGCTAAATATCGAACCATTGCTCATGACACGGCTGAAGTGTTATATCTGCAGCATCTTTTACAAGAACTGGTAGAAGAAACAGGATCTAATGCAGCAAATATATGGTGTGATAACTAATTTGCTATCCATATTGCTACCAATCATGTATTTCATGAAAGGACGAAACACATTGAAATTGATGTCCACTTCGTCCGTGATGAGTATAAAAAGGGGATGATAAAGTTTCATCACGTGAGGACCAATGATCAGATAGCCGATATCTTCACGAAATCTCTTTTAGGTCCTCGGGTGCAATTTTTATGTAACAAGCTGGGCCTGATTAGCATATATGTTCCAACTTGAGGGAGGGTGTTAAGTGTTATATTAGTAATGGACTTTAGTCCCACATCGGGTATAATAATAGAGATAAGGGTTAGCCTCTCCTATATATATGTAGTCTTTTCATCAATAAAAATCAATCAATTATTTCCACTCTACAGGTAGCACGTAGGGTTAAAGAGGTTAAAGGGAGCAGTAGTGATCCTAGGAATAGAACCTAGAACTTATAATATATTGAAATGAAGGCTACATTGTGACTAGAATGGGATAACTTCACATTAGGATCTTGGTCTTACAATATATAGAGCATACAATCCACGTGACGTTAGTAGTAGCATTATTAAACTTAGCTAGAAATCGAAAATACATAAAGCAAAACTTGCCTAAAATAAGATAATTAATCTAGTCTTCAACAGTATGGAATGAACTTGCTTAATGACTCGACTAACAAAATCCTAATACAGTAACATATGCTACATGTGAAGGGGATTTCCTTCATGCTAGTAGTGCAACCTTGTCTAATGACCCGAGATCACTTATGGCATTTTGTCAGAATTCAATTATATTTTGATATTGCTCCAATATGACTTTAACCACAGTCCATCATGCTGTACTCATTGAGTAAAGAATCATCCATGGAGATGGTTATCAATCAAAAAGAGATCCATCACTCCTAGTATATGTTAAAGAGAGAATGTCATGTGATTTGAAGGATTTGAAATTGATATACTAAAGTAAATCCTTGTGCAAGGTGAGACTGAGATGAAATAGAAATAATTTGTATTGTTCATATATTATGGTGTTAACGATACATCATCATGATACAAAAAACTAGAAAAATATTATTTTATATCATTTGCATAATCATGGTCCAGTCAGGACATTGTTGTATGAAAAGAATGACATTTGCATAATCATGGTCCAGTCAGGACATTGTTGTATGAAAAGAATGAATTGCAAGTAGTCGTACATGGAAGGTGTTAGTCCAATGATCAAATTTAGTTTTTGATTAGGTTAATCGATTAAGTTTAATATTATGATATCACTAGTGATCATGCAAAGTTGGCATAGTCCTAGTATCCATTAATTTTATCACATTTTCTACTATGTATATTGCTTCGTTCATCTAACATGTATTTGAGAAAAAGTAACAAGCAAGATCAATCATGGACCCACAACATCTTGGGACCACGCACTCGGGGGTTCCGTTGTCCCGTCAACGGACAAGGTTCGAGGGAGCAGCGCTTCCCGTGGGGGTTCGAGAACGAAGCCCCCGAAAAATATTCAGATTTTCTAATCTGGTTAGCTTTGGACAACTGCCGTCAGGAGGAAAAGCCATCGAAAAACCAGCATCATACAAAAAAAGAAGCCTAGCCATTAAGTCTCCATACTCTATGTAATCTTTCTTCATACTTGAGTCTCTAGGATTATTTTTAACTCAATAAAGAAAGACAAATGAAAGATAAACAAAAAACATAACCAAATACCCATGTTCTAAAACTGAGGTATCTGACCGGCATATCAACGATATTACCATGTACTGCAAAATTCGAAACAGCAAGTCCATGTGACCACAAACGACATATCGACGGTATACCGATTAGCCGACCGTTGGACAGCAATTAATGTCGCAACGGCTAGAAAACTAGCCGTTGTTGTGCAGAGCGGTATATTATCTGCACCTATGTTGTTACAAGCGACGCCTAGACGGCCTGTTGAGGGGAGAGCGCCTCGACCAGGGAAAATATTTCCAGTGTTTGGAGATGGACGCCTAGGGTCGACTAGAGGAAGGAAATGCGGGCGCCTGGTCTATTGTTGCTGCTGGTGCTCAAAAAAAAAAATTTTGATGTTGTTGCTGCTGCTTCTTCTGCTGTTGCTGGTACTGCTCCTGCTGCTAGTTCTTCTTCTTCTGCTGCTGTTGCTGGTACTGCTGCTGCTTCTGCTCGTACTGCTGCTGTGACCTGGGAGGGCGCCTAGGCGAGGCGGCCACCCTCTCGTCTAGTGCCCAGAACAACTTTGGTCTGCATAACATATTTTTTTAGCACCGAATACAATGTTATACAAACCCAAATGCAATAATATGTTTGCCACTTCTTGGAGTATTAACTTTCTTTCTAGATACAAAACCTCTCTATATAAAAGAGCTTTCTCTTGCCAAATCTATTTGAGATAGTGTTTTAATTGAGTTGTAAATTGTGATCTTCAAAATTGTTGTGAGAAGATCAAAATCATATATTGTAAGAGATTGAAGTTCGCAAGCCTTCGTATCAAAGCTTGCGTAGAAGCCGACAATCCTTCGGATCAAAGCTCGTGTGTATGAAGTCGACGAGGCTTCGGATCAAAACTCGCAAGTATAACTATTTCTTATAGTGGACTAAATCCGGAGAGAATTTCAGGACTGAAGTGCCTCGCAGAGGATACTATGATACATCGGATGTCGGCATTTTTGTTTTATCCTAGTACTTGCTTCAAATTGCCTATTAGTAATCATTGTTGTGCTCAAGTATTAGTTAAATCATATTCACCCCCCCCCTCCCCCGGTTGCTTTCAATTGGTATCAGAGCAAGGTCTCTATTTTTTAGGCTTCCTTATCTATTATGTCTTCGTATTCTTCCTCTGATAAAGAGGGTTCTATTTCTAGTAGCATAGACAATCATATTTCTTCTAAATGCAAGAAAAGTTTTAAATTGAGATCCATGTTTAATAAATTCGTAGAGATGCTTGATGACTTTCATTCTACAAATAAAGTTATTCTCGAAAAAGATTGAGCATTTAGAAAAAGTAAATGAGTTGTTCATAAATAACAACAATGATTTGCTATGTAAGATTAATTCTTAAAACTCTTCTTGTGTTTCTTTAAAAAGTTTAAACGAAATATTGATTTTGAAAATCAAGACACTCACCTCATTACTAGAAGAACTTAATAGACAAAAGTATGAGTTAGTATCTTTGCATGATTCTTCTATTGATGCTTTAAATAAACAAAATGATAATTTTATTCTTAGAATTAGTTTCTTTGAAAAAGAGAATAATGTGTTAAATGTCAAATTTGATTCTCTTACCACTTTGCATGATGATTTGTTATTAAAGTATGATTATCTTAAAACCAAATCTCTCCATGCTCACTTTAGAGATAGCCATCATCTTTGTATGTCACATGATCATTCTTATGCTCATTTCGAGATATGTGCACATACTAGTACTAAGTACTTCTATTGCTCTTGTATTGGGCATATGATATTTTCATGTCCTATTCGTAGGATGTTCACTACTATGCTATAGTAAATGCTACTTGGGTGCCCAAAGTTAACCAATGTGGATCCAAGTTTATTTTGATACCAAAGTCTTGGTATAATGTTGTAGGTGGAACATCATTTGTCGGGACATAGCACCACGGAGCGTGTTGGTGATTGCAATGCTACAAAGGTTATTTTTTTTTCAAGCAATTGCACCAACACAAGTGTGGCCATAAGAGCCACTTTGGTAACATGGTAAACGATTTTTCCTAAATGGCTAAATTTATAGAATCTAACATCTTTTGTTTTCTTGCTAATAGTTCACATTGATATCTTTTATATGCTCTTATATAAATCAATGTGAAATATGATATTAGCATGCTTAGTTTAATTTTCGTGTAATAATTTTTATTTACCAAGCATGACTAGTTACTAAGCTTAAATGATAAGATCACAATAAATGTCTTATTTCATTATTGTACTAACTACCGCTCACCAGTGCATTTTCCAATGTACTGACCACCTCCTCTACAGGTACTGGAGTCGCTTGGATGTTCTGAGACGTTGAAGTTCGTTTGACAACTTGAAGTTATTCGGCTGAAAAATGTTATTTTCTTTCGTATATAAATAACATAATGTATGGAACATCGTCGATTGTATTAGTCTCATGAGTTGTAAGTCTTGTGGTCGTTCATTGTAATGTGATCTACCATTTGTAACTAAGTTGTTCTTTTGGCTTAAGAGCCGTTGTAATTTACCTGGAAATTATCAATAAAGAGGATTATTTTTCATATATCTTGTGTTTATCAACTTGTTTGCTTAGTTTCCGTTGCAATGACTTTATTTCTGCGATATTTTATTGACCGTATTTGTTCTCGCCTTGTACAAGTGAAATTTAGACTTTATGGCATCACAACGACTTTTCATTCTACGGAACCGGAATGTGACAATAGGCATCAAGCTAAACCCAGTTGGCTGGTCAATCTCAGTGATCTTATCAACCGACAAACCGGAGACGGACAACCACGATCCCGACCTTACCAGCACCCAAGTTACACCAACTAGCATATGCAATCTTATAAACAATTATACATACAATTTGTGGTTTTACCTTCATGAGTGGATACTTTGCATCAACACTAACTATAGCATGACATCTTCAACTTTGTCACAGGAGTTGTAAGATAGCATTTTTGGTAGAATCTATTAACCAAACGGAAGATATCATTCCCATGCTATTGTTGGAGAACAATTTGGAAAAATCTAGAGTCTTGTTATTACCAAAATGTATTTGAATTCTCAATGTCTTGTTAGTATTCCAACATGTCAATCTTGTTAGTTTTCCAAGGAGCCACTAATCTATAAGTATCATGTAATTAAGAAGCCTCCTATAATATATTTCCTCTACTATAAATAGAGGGGTCTAGGAACACTTGGTCCTGTAGCAATAAACACAATCTCACCCTTGATCTCTTGCAGAATACAGCCACTCATATCAATAAAAATAATTACAGTTCCAGCCCTCTTACAATTCTAATCCTAATTAATATTTTCAGCTAATCCATTACGCTTCAATAACCATCAGATGAAAGTTAGTCTTGTCAGTATGCCAAAGATTCACTAGTCTAGAATCATGATGTAATTAAGTAGCCTCCTAGAACTATCTACTCTACTATAAGTAGAGGGGTCTAGGAGCACTTGGTCCTCAAGAAGCAACAGTCTCTCCCTCAATCTCTTGTATCCAACCACTCATATCAATAAACTTACTTCAACTTCAGCCCTCTTACAATTCAATTCTAAGCAATCTTCTCACCTAGTCCACCAGGCTTCAATAACCATCATTGGTATCAGAGCATTCACTAGATTGTTATCCCTGCAACATAAAAAGCAGATGGCATCAAGTTCCAACATTGCTATTTTAACTATTATTCAGGGCTACTTCCAATCTTCGATGCAGACCATTACGATTATTGGAACAGTCGAATGAAAATTTTCTTCATCTCACAAGATCTCTAGCAAGTTATACAAGATGGCTATGAAGAACCACCGGCACCAGGAGATTCTTCATCATCGACAGAAGCAAACCGGAAGCTCAACAAGGAGAACAAAATGAAGGATGTCAATGCTCTGAAGTGTATCTACCAGAGGGTAAGCACTGCTATTTTCTGCATAACTTCTATAATTGAAAAGACAGAAGTTTCTTTAGAAATTCTAAAATGGAGTTTCAAGGCCCTGAAAAAGACATCCTATAAAGTTATAAACTTTCTGATGAGAGTTTGACAATCCAGCAAAAAAACTGAAAATACCAAATCTTTTTCTTCTAGAGTGGCTGAAATTGTTAACCAAATAAGAAAAGAAGATATTTGAAAAAGTTCTCAGAAGTTTGCTTCCAAATTATGAGCATATTGTTGCAGCAAAACAAGAAGCAAAAGATTTGTCAAAATTACTATGTTTCAACTAATGGGTTCTCTTGAAGCTCATGAAAAAAGAATGAGCAAGTTCATGGAGTAGCCAGTGTAGCAAACTTTCCAATCAAAACTGAATCTTTCTGAAAAGAAAGAGGGGAATAAACAAAGAGCATAGCAAACTTGTTCATAAAAGTTCCAGTCAAATGCAATGGAGGAAAAAAAACATGCAGCAATATTGTGGTGGCAATAGAGAGGTTTATTCCAACAATTATTCTCATTGCAACATTTGCATCAAAACTAACCATGACAGCACAGGTTGTTGGTTCAAGAAGTTCACATGGTACAAAATCTGAATCATCTCGAGAAAGATAGTTCCTACATAAACAAATATGAAGCTAATTTCTCGAAGAAGAATGACTCATCAGAACAACTATACTGTTCATGTATGAATGTCGAAAATGACTTCCAAGATATTTGGTATCTGAGCAGCAGTTGCAGCAATGGCAAAGGAAAAGAGCTAATTTGTTGATTTGGACAAAGCTGTAAAATCAAAAGTCAAGCTTCAAGATGGAAAGTATGTTGTTGTGGAAGGATCGATGTTATACAAAGGGAGGTAACTCTAAACTCATAGAGGATGTTCTTTATATTCCAGATTTATGGGAGGGGGAATTAAAGATTGACCAGTTGCTAAGAAGAAGCCATATGCTAAAATTTGACAGAAGAATGTGAAATTATTGAAGAAGAAGACCGCCAATAATAGTCAAACTCAAAGTGGCTGCTATTAAAGTTTGCCTCACAATATGCCACCAAACGAACTTTTGCCTTTAAATGTCCAAATACAAATTACTAGAAGTTGTGGCATTTGAGATATGGCCATTTAAGATCCAAAGGCCTAAGGCTACTAAAGCAAAAAGAACTAGGTAAAGAGCTGGCACCAATTAATGTTGAAGAGGGGACATGTGAAGTTCTATCTATGGGAAAATGGACAGATTACCCTATCCTAAAAGTTTTTGGAGAGCCAAAGCACCTCTTGAACTCGTGCATGCAGATATTTGGGGTTCAATTAGGATACCATCTCTTGGAAACAGATATATATACTCTTTGGTGATGACTTTTCCGGGATGACAAGGACATTTTCTCACAACAAAACTTAGATGCTTTCACAACATTTCTTCAGTTCATGACATATGCAGAAAGGGACAGTAGCCATCAACTCAAGTCACTGGGGGCAAGTCATGGTAGTGAATTTATTTAAAAGCCACTTTTTGAATTATTGCAAAGTGCAAGTCATTAAAAGTTAGCTGACAATCAGCCAAAAGCCTCAGCAAATTGGGGTAGCAACAATTGCCGAAATGGCTTGAAGCATACTAAAAGGGTAAAAGATTGTTAACATTTTCTATCAGAAGTTGCTAAAATACAGTTGTTATATTCTTTACAGATCTCCTACATAAACCTTTCTTAATATGACACCATATGATGCACGATTTCGACAAATGCCCAAAATTGATCATGTACGAGTTTTCATTTTCCAGGTGCAATACTTATTCACATATCTCCCAATGAATAAAGACAAGTTCGATGATAAAGAACAAAATTGTCTCTCTATTTGGTACAATGAAGAATCAAGGACGTCGCTTGTACAAGCCAGAAAAGAATAAGCTAACAATTTCAATAGATGTTATCTTCCACGAATCTGCAACTTGAGAATGCAGCTCAGAAGAAGGTCAATTACAAGGCAGATTTCAGGAGCATGCTAGCAATAGGAGCTGGATATCTCTACTCCACCACCAAGTGCCCGTAACACATCATCAGCCTGTCACTTGATTTCTTCAACTATCGATTCATCTCCTTCAAGTACTTCACTAGTACGCACCTTAGAAGATATTTACGGGACATGTCAAGCGTATGAACCCCAAAAGTTTGAAGCTAAAGTAAAGGAAGAGCTTGGATCAAGGCCATGGATGAAGAAAAGAGGAAAGAGAAGAACAATACATGGCAGCATGTTGAAAATTTGAAGAACTGGCTTAGCCAATTGAAGTTACCTGTATCAACAAGATGTGAACTCAGTATCTTAAATGGCAAAACAAGGAGGAAGTCTATGTAGAAGAGCCGCAAGGATATGTGATGAAGGAAAAAGAAGATAAGGTTTATCACCTTAAAAAGGCATTATATGGATTAAAGCAAGCAACATGCTTGGAATAGCAAAATTGACAAGTACTCCAAGTGAGCCATCACTATATGTGAAGACCCAATGTACGAGAGATCTTATTTCATGTCTTATGTTGATGATTTAAGAATTCAAAAGAGCTATGATGAGAAAATTTGAGATGACTGACTTTGGGATTATGAGATATTTTCTTGGCATACAAGGCAAAAGCATGGAAGAATCTTCATTTCTCAAGAAAATTATTCAGCTGATTTGCGGAAAAAGTTTAATGTGGCTAATTGCGAGTATGTGTGAACACCAATATAAAACTGATGAATCAATTTACAAGAGCTTACTGGGGTCTCTACACAAGGCCGAATACAGTTCAAGTTATGAGTGTTGTTTCAAGGTTCATGAGTGAACCAAGTACATTTTGCAGCAGACAAGTGAATTCTCAAATACATTCAGGCCACCTCCCGCAGAGCATCTAAAGAGGAGTACTTTGATGCAGTTGTTTATTTGAGGCCATAAGACTATTTCCCATAAAATCGTCAATTGATACTTTATGCATACTAGTCGGATTTCTAATTTTTCTTTCACAAATCATAATACAACAACAGTCTTCATTTCAAAATTCTGGGCTTGGCCAAATGAATCCGTATCTTCAATTGAGATTCGTCAAAGGTCATCTTTCTTGTACTAGAAAATTTTATTCACTTTTTCAGTCTCATGTCAAGTTCTTTAAGGACCAATTATAACTCACATGATGACACAACATTAATGGTTTAGGTGTCCTTAATTATCACCTGCACCTCTACCTACTCTACAAGAGTACCTCTTAGCTCTAATCACACATGAGTTGTACTTTAAAGGGTCAAATCGTAACACATCCAACTGAGTCATCATTCACTCAACCCAACTGCATTACTTGCAGGATCCAGGGAGGAGTTTGGCTATCATGGCTCGGCCATAGTGCAATGCGACCAATACCAACCATATCAAAGCCTATTGTTGGCAGAGTAACTGTTCCTATAGTTCGATTGGGAACTGCACCTGCTTATGATAGTACTCCATCCACTTTTGCATCGTCCCTCTTGGGGCCTCCACCACTATTATCACAGGACATTATGTTCTCTAAGATAGAGAGGGGAAAGTATGTTTTATTTGAGTTATTATATAAAGGTTCTTAAAAGCCCAACTTGTAAACAAGACAATTTGTGAAAATGTCACGTGACATCCCACTTTCTCGTGTTTGGACGACATATCAGATTTAGGTAGATAAGTCGACCAATTATAACGAAAATGGCATAAACGCTTTTGTTTATTGACTTAATATATATATATATATATATATATATATATATATATATATATATTTCCCCACCGCCCCCGAGGCTTGATCCCTTGACCGAGAGGCGAGAGACTCCAATCCGGTGCAGAGATGCTACTCCCTGCCGCTGACCACTTGGGACAGCTGGGTTTCATTGTGTGTGTGTGTGCGTGTGTATATATATATATATATATATATATATATATATATATATATAACCCAGAGCATGGCTGCAGCTGGCCGGCTACCTCGGGAAGAATGTAAAGGCCCCACTTCACACTCTCCACGAAAGTCAATGATTAAATCTTTGACTCCCCAGGTAAGTCAAGGAATATATATATATATATATATATATATATATATATATATATATATTTTCATCGCCCCCGAGGCTCGATTCCTTGACCGAGAGGCGAGAGCCTCCAAGCCGATGCGGAGATGCTACTCCCCTGCCGCTGACCACTTGGGACAGCTGGGTTTCATTGTGTGTGTGTGTGTGTGTGTGTGTGTGTATATATATATATACATATATATATATATATATATATATATATATATATATATATATAACCCAGAGCATGGCTGCAGCTGGCCGGCTACCTCGGGAAGAATGTAAAGACCCCAGTTCACACTCTCCACGAAAGTCAAAAGATTAAATCTTTGACTCCCCAGGTAAGTCAAGGAATTATGTGTTCCATATTTTTATTTTATGCAAATTACTAGGAATAAAAATTTCACCTCCAAATGACGCAGCAACAGCTACAGAACCAGCAACTGATCCAGCAGCACTAGCTATTGCAGCAAACCCACCTGCTCCAATAACTGGTACCAGAGTTCCCAGAGTGGGAGCTAGGGCACTAAACCCCGCAGCAATTGCTGGAGCAGCTAAACCTGACGAAGGAAAAACAATAAGTGAATAAAAAAAAGGCAACTACAGAACATTCAGAATGTAACTTGTAAATCTGGAACATGACATATATTTCCTGGTGACCTACCTCCAGTAATGGCCAGCAACGTTCCTCCAGTCAGAGCAGCAGCACCAATGATGCCACCACGCTTCCATTTAGACCATTTACTTTTCGCTGATTCATTTTCTTGTGACTGTGTGTTCTCTTTTGCTGCAGCCATTGCAGAGCAAGCAACCATTATCTCCATAGCTTCCTACCAGACCAAGCTTCATCATCATCAAAATTGCAAGAGATTGTTGACAAATTCTAGAAAAACATCCTGATAGATTGCTAGCTCTATAATCGATGAGGAACATCTATGGTAATCAGAGAGTTCATTGTGCCAACCTGAGAATGTGTTCCTTGGGTAAATAAACAAAGTCAATATTTCATCGTAGGATTTCTAACGGTAAAGGAAGCCAAGCTATTATCAACAGTAAAAGAGTTGTATGAGTTTATCTAATAGATACTTTGGACAGATTCTGCAATTGAAAAACTATTGGCTGGTTCAACTCACAATCAATCAACACGCAATTATCTAGTTGTATTTCTCCATTGTAGTTTGGATTATGTGTGTTTGTATCTTATTGTTTTGGTAAGAGGAGTGTGTCTCATGGGATCTTATGGCTTGTATCTATCGTATTTGGACTTCGTTTTGTACTTTATGCCTGTGTATTTAGATGTGTCCTGACATGTTCACTTTGATATTATATATTTAATCTCTTACTTGTAGCACTATATAATTGTGCAAGTTTACTTGTAATAACATATTTATTCAGATTGATGGCTTTCTCAAATCTTATATGCTTCTATCATTGGTATCTTATGGATGAGATTACTACATCTGTGAGGCTTGTACAGAACTGTTGTTTATACGTGACTCTCTGTAGCACAGCGTTCTACAGTGAAACCCTATGTCAGTTGAGATTGGGTTCTCATAGTTACGTAGATGACGGTTGCCACATCCCCAGCGTATTCTAGGAGCGAGGCGTGACAACACCAGATTGCCACGACACTGAAGAAAGTTCTCTGCCTGTGAGCTTGCCTACGCAAATGGGTTGTTGGCTACAATGGTTAGGACATGAGGAAGGATTAGATTTGAGGAGAAAAAGGAACAGGTTTGAGAGGGACTATGTGAGATGAAACAGTTCTACGTAGAATATAGTAGTATTGTGTATTTTTTTTGTTCTTGACACGGTGATGTTTCTATTAACTTCTTACTAAGTACGATATTACCATTTCTTAAGAAACAATCAATATTAACTATTTCTTCATAATACGAAAGTGACCCTAAATAATTTTCATGTGTTTCACAAAACCTGAAGAGGGAAACAGCAACGATGTTCCAATTATATTCAGGTCATTCCAACATGTTACGCTGTTACAGCAACAATTGGACTCAAAACAACAAGAAATAAAAAGAAAGCAGAGTAATTTATGTAATGCATCAGCTGCTATGACAATATATATGGAACATTTTGAGAATTCCATATGAAAATGACGTAAATATAAAACATTAGTCCAACAAAATATAATCGCTAAAACTATACTAACCATTTGTATCCACTTGACATTTAGCCATGTTGCCAACAACCGCAAAGCAACACGGTGTCTAGCATCATATCCTTTTCTACATCTAGAAACTTTACTGTCTTCTTGAGGTGCATCTGCCACACATGCAGAAAGAAGCTCATACAGAACTGCAACTTTTAGCTGATATTCAGCTACAATGTCCCCCATAATGGTCTTCTCGCCATAAAGGTTACTGAACTGATTGGGAGCCTCCTCTCTTCTGACAACTGGCAAGAAGTTTTTCAGTTCCAATTTTTTGAAAGATTTACCAACACTTAAAAAGGTTTTAGGCATTGTTTCAGAATTACCTTTCTCGCTCACATGATTTTCCTCTACTGCAGCAATTGAAGTATCATCTCCCAAGCTGCTTGCCATGACATCAACAGCTTTAGCCAAAGCATGTTCTTGCTCGGACCTTTGTGAAGATCCTTCATTATGTTCTTCAAATATTAACCTTAGGAACTGTAATAAGATGCCATGAACAAATAACTTATAGACCATTGGGAAAGAAAGTTAGCTTAATGGTTAGTGTATTCACTGTGTGTATAACTAAGCATATTAACTTGGTAGGATAGGACTTTCTTTAACTTACTAGATATACAGTTTAAGTATGATTGTCAGAAAGTCATGCATAAGGTAGATTGACGCATCACATGATTGGGTAGAAACTAAAATTTAACAGTAGACAGTTTCTTACAAATATAAAAGCCAGTAAAAATATGTTAACATAAAATGAATGTTTCAAGATATTTGAATTTCTATTCGGATAAAAAAAATTAACAAAACATTTGTACCAGTGATATTTATAGCATATTGCATTAATGTAAATAAATCTTAGCTGTCACAGTCAAGTAAGAATATATCAAGTGCTGTAGACAACGGCTGTTATGTCTGACATGTTGGTCGATGTTTATATTTGAAGACTAAAACAACAAGCTTTTCTATCTAAAAATTTGTTTATGTCATTTTAGCAAATGTCAGCCAACATATTGGTCCAACCCAACATAAAGGCTGACACAACATTCTAAAAAATTGACCGACATATGCTAAACTCAGTTTTTTCCAAAAATAACCCGTCCCTACCCGAACTGGAATCTCTCTATCTCTCGATATTAACCTAACATTTTACAGATTTTGCACAACGTTGGAGCCAAATCTACTTTGTGCATTAGAGCAAGAGCTCCTTCCTCCATCAGTTATAACAGGTTTATGTATACCTAATTATTTTTAGGGTTCTTTCGTATAGCTAAACCTTTATTCGTGACTAACTTCATATACCCAAAATCAAGGCCAAAGCTTCTCCTACCTTGATTTTCCTTTTGTATACCGAAAATATTTGATAGGTATTCTCCAATTATTGAAATTTTTAGGAAACTTTGGAAAATTCTTGTTGGCTCTAAAATTAATTGAATTCTTCTTGGTCAAAGATTGAGTTTGCTGGGATATGGTGTTTTTTAATAGAAAGATTGGATTATGATAAAGTTTAAATTGGATAACATTCATACCTTTACTAGAAAATTGGGTTTTTTTTAGGGTTTCAAATGGACATCATCGACATTTCTTTCTTTATTGCTCATTTTATTAAGTTTTGGCTTTAGTTTGCTGATAAAATTTTGAAGTATATAGTTTACTAATAGTAGCTATTTTCCGTAATATATATTAAGTTAGCTAGGGTCTACGTTTCTCTAGGAGTGGAATTGAGCCAAGCCAAGTCGACTTTGGCATGTTCAAGGTCGTCTTACTTATGGCTTGAAATTATCGAGTCGAGCTAGAATCCGAGCTTACAATTATCGAGCCGAGCTTGAGCACGAGTTAGAAATTATCGAGACAAGCTCGAGCTTGTTCGCGAGCTTGAAAACTATGTCCATTGCTGTACTTGAAGGCTTGCGAGCAGTTGGACTCAATCCAAGAGCGGCTCATAAGATTTCAAACTCGAGCATCATTTAAGCTGAGTGTGCTATACATAATATTACAATATATAGGGAAACCAAATTATGTAATGGGTTTGTTTTATATCTAGCAATTTCAACCTTGGACTATGTCTCCAGCCAGTAAAAACAAATTAGTGTATATAACTTAAGTCAAGCCTAGTGGAGTACCCTAATTCAGTAAATAGACTCGTGTACAGCCTAGTACTCGTCGAGATTCAGCAAGTCGAGTTTGTCCACGAGCTCCCAAGTCAAGCTTCCTATGTTCAAGCTGGAAACCAAGATCACTTTTATGTTCAAGCTTGGCTCAGAAAGACTCAAGCCAGGCCTAACAGAGCTTTTGTCAGAGCCGAGTTGAGTCAAGCAGGCGAGCTGCTATGTTCATCTTCTCTATAGGATGGAAGTAGCTCAACACGAGTTGAGTATTACTCGTTAGTCACCGAGTGTAGAAATCTATGTGGCAGTTGGATCCATAGTAGAGCAGGAAGAGAACTAGTGCAGGTATGAGACAATGGATTGGTCACAATAGCATATGAACATCAATATTATACTTAATTAGTAGCCACTCTGCAGATAGCACCATTGGAACATTATCCTTCTCTCCTCCATCAAACGTAGTAGCTTCTGAAGAATAACTGAAGGTTGGTCATCGCCTCCTCTAGTGTTCACCAAGGCATCTTCCTCCAGAGATTTTGTAGTCAGTCTCATGAAACTCAATCCCACGACCAAACAAATTTGTCTTCCGCCTTAGAAGCATCGATGAATCATGTGGTTGTCACCGTCAGCGCGTAGTTTGATCATCTAATTGAAAAGTAAGAAGCTTCTCCAATATCATGCTTCCCCACTTAAACGGAACTCATCCTTAAGTCCAATATCCATGCTTATGCGCTTTAAACATCAACTTAATTCCAACTTCCACAGTTATTGAACATTGTGATAGAAGATATGTTTATAGAGAAATATTCAACCCACTTACGTATATTTCAACTTCTAGTGAATACATTAAATTTAGACCGTAACGAGTCGCAAATTGAAAAAATACTAAAGAATATTTTTTGACAGATTTACCAAATTACTTTTAGTTGCAATCTTCTAATGTCAAAGATATGTATCGTATTTGCTATTAAGAACTTCTCAAGAAGGGTCTATTGTATCCAATGGCATTGGTCACAATAGCATATGAACATCAATATTATACTTAATTAGTAGCCACTCTGCAGATAGCACCATTGGAACATTATCCTTCTCTCCTCCATCAAACGTAGTAGCTTCTGAAGAATAACTGAAGGTTGGTCATCGCCTCCTCTAGTGTTCACCACGGCATCTTCCTCGAGAGATTTTCTAATCAGTCTCATGAAACTCAATGTTGCCAAATACCAAAACAAATTTGTCGCGTAGTTTGATCGTCTAATTGAAAAGTAAGAAGCTTCTCCAATATCATGCTTCCCCACTTAAACGAAACTCATCCTTAAGTCCAACATTCATGCTTATGCGCTTTAAACATCAACTTAATTCCAACTTCCACAGTTATTGAACATTGTGATAGAAGATATATTTATAGAGAAATATTCAACCCACTTACGTATATTTCAACATCTAGTGAATACATTAAATTTAGACCGTAACGAGTCGCAAATTGAAAAAATACTAAAGAATATTTTTTGACAGATTTACCAAATTACTTTTAGTTGCAATCTTCTAATGTCAAAGATATGTATCGTATTTGCTTTTAAGAACTTCTCAAGAAGGGTCTATTGTAGCCAATGGCATTGGTCACAATAGCATATGAACATCAATATTCTACTTAATTAGTAGCCACTCTGCAGATAGCACCATTGGAACATTATCCTTCTCTCCTCCATCAAACGTACTACCTTCTGAAGAATAACTGAAGGTTGGTCATCGCCTCCTCTAGTGTTCACCACGGCATCTTCCTCGGGAGATTTTGTAATCAGTCTCATGAAACTCAATGTCGCCCACGACCAAAACAAATTTGTCCTCTGCCTTAGAAGCATCGATGAATCATGCGGTTGTCACCGTCAGCGCATAGTTTGATCGTCTAATAGAAAAGTAAGAAGCTTCTCCAATATCATGCTTCCCCACTTAAACGAAACTCATCCTTAAGTCCAACATTCATGCTTATGCGCTTTAAACATCAACTTAATTCCAACTTCCACAGTTATTGAACATTGTGATAGAAGATATGTTTATAGAGAAATATTCAACCCACTTATGTATATTTCGACTTCTAGTGAATACATTACATTTAGACCGTAACGAGATGCAATGAAAGGAAGAATCTTCCTGTTGAACATCATAAAATGGGATTTTTTTTTTCTCTCGCGGTCAGGAACTTCTGCACTAATACCAACTTAGGCTGAGTACCCCCTACATTTTTGGAAGCGATAAAACGATGGAGAGCATTATTGGAACGTTGCCAAAAAGGAATAATCAACGTCATCGAAACAACCTCTAAGGGTTTGGTCGATTCCATGACTGATGTTTCCCTGAATCCATAGGGTTGCTCGAATCCATTAAGAACTAGCACCATAAGCAAATAAGGAGAATAATCTAAAAGTTCGATAATAATTTATTGATTGACAAACCCAAGTACATTGAGTGTCTTCATATAAGCTTACAAAACCTGGAGAGAAAGTTAAAAAAAACTCTAGAAACCCTAATCATAATCATAAATATAGAAAGTAAATCTCATGGTAGGACTTAGTCAAATACATGACAAATTCATACCATATTTATTAAATACTTTGTCCAAAAAATTACAATCTAAATCTGCTGAAATTACAGAAAATCCCAACTTTTCAAAATTGCCCAGATTTTGAAATCTGATTTTAAGTTACATTTTGAACGTCTAAACTTTAGAATCTGACTTGAGCACGAAACTCGAAGTTATTAAAGTTAGCTTTCTAAATTGGTACAGGAACTAACAAAAAGATATGGGATGGTAGATATTGCCTGCATTCGAAATCTGAACAGTTTGTGTAAACTCTCGTTAATGATAAGATCTCGATATAACTCAAATGCATCCAACCATCCACCTGTTTTCTACGATCAACTAAGGGTGCGCTTGATTGAAAGGTGAAAATACGTGGAAAAATAAATTAATTACACGGAATTATTTTACTAGGAAAAAAAAATTCCATGGAATTTTGAAATTTTCTTATGGAAAACTTAATTTGGTTGTTTGATTGTCATTATTTTCCACGGAAAATAGTTATTTTCTATGGAAAATGATATTTTTTATGGGTTGGGCCAATTTCATTTTCCATCATTTTGGAGGAAAATATGAAAAATGATAGTTGTTTGGAAAATAATTCCATGGAAAATATAATAAGCTATCAAACTCTACACATTGGTGGAAAATTTGTAATGAAACTATTTTCCATGGAAAAAAAAAAACCAATCAAACGCAAAAATAAAGAAAAGCAAAGAAGACTCGAGAAGTAGTAAATATGAAGCCTAAGCAAATAAACTCTGACAACAATCTGGAGTCCCTAATTTTCATCCTAAGATATGAGAAGCATATTATCAGTAGCTTGTTAGAATAATTTGTTTGGGGGTCTCCTGCTAGCAAATTTCACGAGGACACATGAAGGTTTCTAATCTATTCTCCTCCTGTGTCATACTGCGAATGTAGACGAGAACAAAATGAAGTACACGGTAAAAGAGCTTGATAATGTTTACGGATGGACACAATCTTATGATGCTGCTTGTCGATCTCTCGTCGTATACTAAAACATCTCAACAACAACCACCAAAAGGCCCCTCTATTAATAAATAAGAGGCTGGCTGGCCAGCTGAAGATTAGAATTAATTGAGGAAAAATGAAAAAAAAGAAAAGAAAAGAAGGAAAGATGCTGCGGTCGTACAGGTCCAATATGGTGCTTAACTACAGGTGATGCCGCGGTCTCCTCCAGTCCGGGGAAAGCCTTGTCGTCGATCTCGAGAAATCTTTTTAACAGTAAAAGGAGAAGAAAGAAATCAGTTTATTTATTTATTTATTTATTAAAAGAATCTGGAGAGAGAGAGAAGAACCTGAAGACCGGACGAAGGAGGCCATGAGACTCGTGCGTCCACAATTGTGGATGGGGACCGTCCCCGTCGCTGCAGCTTCCGGTGCTGCTAATGCTGCTGGCGCTGGCGCTGCTGTATCGCTCTTCGGGCTCGTCCAAAGAGGAGGATCCGAGCCCTAGTGGGTTGGTCTGGTGGATTTGGGCCTGCCGGAGGGCGAGTGCCAGGAGGGCTCCCGCCGCGTACTTCTGAGTCGAAGTCAGCGTCGAGATCGCCATCATGGGAATGGGAGGGAGGGACCAAGAAACAGTCTGTGGAGTTCGTCAACAAAACTGAAAACAACTCGATACGCACGGGTACAGGAGACTGCACCTTTTGTGTTTGTTTTTTATTTTTATTTTTTTGGTTGGGAGGCCTGGTTGGGCAGTACCTGGAAATGGATCCATTTTTCTTGACTAATTCTAGGCTTTTGATAAGGGCACTACAAACTTTACTAAGGACTAGCCCAGGATTAGGGCTAGCCCATTAATGAACAAAGTTTACCCATACTAGCCCAAACTTTAAACCCTCCTCCCAAACCCTCCAAATCCCACCGGAGCCCTCCCCCCACCCGCCGGAGCCGTTCTCCTCGACTTCGTCCTCCTCCTCCTTGTCGATGGCTCCCAAAGTCTCGAAAGAATCAAAGTACAATTCTTCATTCTCCTTGTTCTATTGCATTTACAAAATTTTTCAAAAATTATAAAAATTCCTATTGCATTTCGAAAAATTTGAGTGATTTTCTTTCCATTCTTCAAATGAGGGCATACAAGTCCTGAATGTAGTTTAGGATGTAGTTTAGACGTTTACTTGGATGCTCATATCCGATTTTAGGGCATACAATGTCGACAATTGTCGAAAGTATCGAGCAGTATCGGACGGGACTGTAGAAATTTCTACAGTCCCATATAGATTTATGACTGTAGAAAATTCTACAGTCCTATATATATTAAGGACTGTAGAAATTTCTACTTTATAAAGGACTGTAGAAATTTCAAATTAGGACTGTGAAAATTTCTGCAGTCCTGTATACGTGTAGGACTGTAAAAATTTCTACAGTCCTGAATGTTAAATTAATTTAGGATGTTAAATGAAATATTTTTTTGTCTTATAGTCATGACCCTCGGAAGGGCACTATGGATGAAGATATCATCAGAAGACGCCCTACTGCATCGATGCGTAAGGAACGCAATGTTCCGCGTACTATTAAACCAGGTGTCACTATCCGCGGCCCCGAGGCACGCCCTGAAGTTAGGAAACGTCGATTGACGAAGAAGACTGTCACTCGTTCGAAGAGACGTGCTCCTCCTAGTTCTTCAGGTTCTTCTTCCTCCTCCGATGAGGACATGCCAAATATCCCAAATCGGCCAACTGATGGTTCAGGACCTTCTCAGCCTGCAGATAGTCACGTCGAGAGTCTCCCACAAACCCTCGAAAACCGGGCTACTGATGGTTCAGGACCTTCTGAGCAGCCAGATAGTCCAGTCGAGACTCGTCCAAACGGTTGCTCTACCAAATATGGAACAATCCGGTAAGTACATTACGTTATGATAATTTTATATATAGTTGTAAGTTCAAAGTTCATCCAATTATTTATAGATAAGTATATTTTACATAGAGGTATAACTTCATCCAATTGTTTACTTTTCAGGAGAGTTCTCGTATGTTGACGGTGATCAACCACGAAAAAAATGCAATACATGGAGGTTTAAATTATTGGGAGACGATGTGAAGGCAAAAATCAGTCCCACCGATTTACAATATTTGGGTAGCTACTCATATACGACGGTGGATAATGCACTGATATCAGCATTTGTAGAACGATGGCATCCAGAAACCAACACTTTCCATCTACCAAATGGGGAGTTGACGATTACCCTTGATAACGTCCATCATATATTGGGACTTAGGGTTGATGGTCGAGTCATGATGAATCAAACTTTTGATGAGTCGAGCATCAACTTTTACGACCATATTGTGGATTATGTATCAGGGTGTCTGGGAGTTGATGCCACTAGTTTTACCACTCTTCGAGAATTCAAGAAGTCCTACGGACTTTCTTTAAAATATTTAGAGGAGATATTCGCTGATCCGGACCCCGAAATGGATAATAGCGATAATGTGGCCCGTAGATATATGCAGTTCATCTTAGGGGCTATCGGCATTATGGATAAGTCTGGAACGTCCATACATGCCAAATATCTCCTCAATTTGGACAACATTGACACGGTGGAAGAAATATCTTGGAAAAGCGGTATACTAGCATACTTTTACCGCGAGCTTGGTGCGGCATCCCGCGTGGGTTCGAAGACAATATCCGGATCCCAGACTCTACTCCATGTATAGATATATCTTTGTCAACTTGTATACATAATTTAAAATTTTATTGTTAATTTTTGGACTAATGTTTTTTTAACCTGGTTACGTGAAGGCATGGATATACGAGAACTTTCCAACCCTGCAGCGGGCTAAACTGAACCGAGGGTATGACGAGAACCTTCCTAGAATGTGCCGATGGAAGCCAACTAAGGAAGATGCCAAACGTCCACACACATTGGCCGCCCTACGGAATGTACTCGAAGATATGACGACAGACGAGGTGAATTGAGACCTAATTTTTTAATGTTTGGTAATAATTGACTAAATTACATTATGATAAATGACGTTATGCTAAATTTTATATGGTGCAGATTATTTGGGATCCATATCGTGATTTGCGACATACTAGTCGTCCATTGCAACTAGTCGCTTTATATCACGGTCTTATAAGTTGTCATGAAATCGAGGAGGCTTATATGCCGGATAGAGTGCTCCGTCAGTTTGGCTACGTACAAACTGTCCCAAAGCGCACTTTGAAAATGATAACTGCTCCGTGAGGTACAAAACCGCTAAACTATATTCCTGCGACGTTCAATTGGGTCTTGGACTTCTTCACCGAGTGCAACGCCACGTTATTAGAGAAACCGAACGGCAAGCAGCAGTAAATATGACGGAATGTAGCGACGACTACCTCGCCTACTACGTGTCACGCCCCGATCTCCCGCAGGTAAATCGGCCGTTCCCGCTAGGCGGGAATCACCCTCGCTAGCGCTCCCGCAGAACGATCGCTTAACCCATCCGGGCGTGATGCCGCACGAGCGTGAGCCACGCCCGTGCAAGGCCATGGTTCATTGGCTGGCGGCAAGAGTTCTAAGCCACAGAGTCGACAAATATAGCGGAAGCATAAAAACAAGTAAAGTAATCTCTTTATTGATATGAACAAGTGTTACAGGCGGCGTATAGCCGAGATTACAAGTCGCTCAAGCCTTTCTCTCTGAAACAGTAAAAGCGTGCCAAGTGGCTATAATTTGGAATGATTGTACAGGCGATGGTCAGGTGATGTTCACAACTTATGTCTTGTATATGTGCTTCAGTCCCGGACGCACCGTTGCAAGGTTTCAGAGGGAACTCCTGGCCTTAGCACGCACGAAGGAGGCGTCCGCACCGCACGAGGTTCTCCCGCACCCTGCATATCAAACTGGTGGATTATCAGTACATTGAATGCACTGGTGGGGAAGCTACTCGCCCGCTCGACAAATCCAAACACGTAATACAGGTTCCGTGCACAATTATTAAGTTGTCTTTCTAGTTGCCTTAGGATCAGTTTCATGCAAACATTGAATAGCTTAACGTGTCGGGCAGTGCGTCGTGCGATGTTTGAGGAAACACGACGAGACTTACCAACTTACCATCTCCTTTCCTGTCCAAGGCAAACATTGAGGCAAACATGATTAATTCAAGCACGGTAAGTATAAACATTCAGGAAGCATAGCATATGCAAACATGAGGGTCGTTCTGTTCAGATCGTTCAGGTGTTCAGTTCATTGATGCTATACAATGACTCGCACGCGGATAGCCGCTAAGCGAGGATGACTTATCTATATGAACATGATGTCGCTGGCATAGCCATAAAGGACCGTTTAGTCTCAGGGCGAAGTGACGTACGACGCGGGTGGCGAGCCCCGTCGCGTAACACTTGCCGGGTAACATACGACTAACATACGTTCCGTCCGGATCGGATCGGTCCCAGTGCCCCGGTGGCCGTCCGCGGAACTCAACATAACATAATTGTGCATACAGGTGGTCCGCGATAATGCAGGTCAGGGTCTGTCCTTTTTCCATAGCTTGACATGATAATCATGAAACTTAAACTTAGTCTGAACGAGGCATATTGCTCCACGAGCTGTGATTCCATCAGTACATAACACGATCCTCGTTCAGATGCACACATAGCATGATTATCATTCAAGTGAGATTTACGTTCAGTATTTATTCTTGCTTAGTGCATTCCCCTGGTTCGGGGATTGCCTTAGATGACCTGACGGTCCCGGATACTTGTAGGGTCAATCATACACGGAACGACTACTGAGTAGTCTCCCGGAGTAAGGATGAAAATAATGCACATTCAAGCAGACAAGCATGCGTTTCTAAGGAACATAAGCAGGGACGTTGCTCGGACCCGAAGGTAAGCCGAGAGTTGAAACCGTTAAGGGACTTAGCATGCGAGTGTCTGAATATAAGCAGTATTTCAATTTCCATGTTCTAGCAAGCAATACAAGTTGGGATTATTCCCTTAGCTAGGTGCGTTGGATTTATTAGCATGCAGGGGGTGATTCACCTAGCGACTAGCATAAACATTCCAGATTTTATGTGTGCTGGCTAATCAAAGACAAGTTCACCGTAGCCACCCACCTTAGCAATGATTCGCCTCGGTAGAGCGATACGTCTGAGCGAGCCTCTGAAAGTCCAAGCCGGATTCCTGTAGGGACAAGTCTGGATATCCTTTGCTTCTTGATCGAGGCAAAGCAGGTCGGGACAGCTGCACGATTGCCGATTGAGTCGGCAGTCCGCTTGAGCGGAACGGGGTGTTACACTACGCTGGTGTCGGACTACCTACCTTGTTCCAACGCGGAGGCGATATTGTGCGTGTACCTTCAGATCTTCCTGCCAAATCGGTCTTGTATACTGCATTGGTCAAGATGGTGAGCCAACTTCTTCACTTTCAGTTTGATATTTGTAAATGTTTATAACATAACATTTTTTTTAATTCTCATGAATAGGCTAGGAAAGTGAAGAAGTTGGGAAGAAGCCTCGTAAGTTGCCAGGGTACGAATTATATGGTAATCAATGACGAACTATAACAAATCGACAACGCTGAATATTTCCCTTTCTTGGAAAATAGAGAGCAACGTACAAAGAGACGGCATGAAGTTTATGCCCCGTTTGAAGACTTGTAAAACTTTCAATGAATTTGAGTTTTGAGACATGTAAAAGTTTTAAGTTTGAATTTGACTTGTAAAACTTTGAATAAATTTGCTACAATTCGCACTTTGAATATTTGTGTTCTAAGTTTGCTACAATTGCTACAATTTTAAAATTTGCTACAATTGCTACATACATACAATTTGTGTTCTAAGTTTTGCTACATACATACAGTTGTTAAATGTGCAGAGACAGTGGGTAAAGATTAGGACTATCAAAATTTTGACAGTCCTAGTATCTTGTAGGACTGTCAAAATTTTGGCAGTCCTAATTTTGACATATAACTGTGCAGATACAGTGGGTAAAGTTTAGGACTGTCAAATTTTTGAGAGTCCTAGTATCTTCTAGGACTGTCAAAATTTTGACAGTCCTAAACTTACATATAATTGTGCAAAGACAGTGGGTAAAGTTTAGGACTGTCAAAATTTTGACAGTCCTAGTATCTTCTAGGACTATCCTGACAGTTTTACATATAATTTTGACAGTCCTAGTATCGATTAGTATCAATGCACAACATACAGTCAAAATCGATTAGTATCAATGCTCAACATGCAGTCCTAGGGTTTAGATAACTTCTTTCATTGCACAACATACAGTTCAATATACAGTTAAACATACATGGCTCATTGCACAACATACATTTCAATATACAATATCAATCGATTAGAATATCAAAGTAGTCATTCGGCATAATTTTTGGATCCTCCATCTTTATCAACTTTTTATAGGCAGCCATTACATCCGTATAGGGTATCGTCCATGCGATCGCTTCCTCTGGTGCATGTTTATACCAAAGCGAAGAAGGTGGCAGAATAGGAGAATGATCGATCAACCTTGGGATGACGAAGTATTGTCCGACAAGCCCTATCGAACATAGATTGGATACTCCGTGTTCGGCCGGGGGAGCACACATTGGAAATAAATTATTGTTAATGCCTTATGAGATAATTACAATAGGTATCTTATACCTATTAGAGAATACGTAAGCAGCAGGCGGGACATCTATGTAATGGTCTAGTCCGGTAACTGTTTTCGTACAAGGTAAGCTTGCCAACAAATTTTCAACAATTTTTTCGCCGAGTATCTGCCTATAGAAGGGTAGTCGAGACTCCAACTCCTCGTACAACTCTTTCCTAACCTGTCTCCATCCTGCTTCAACTGAATAGCCTAGTTGTCTTGCTAATGCATGATATCCACAATGGCCATCCTTAGGAACATCAACAATAGACCAAATAAAATCCCGTATCTCAGGTAGAAATTTTTTAATGTATAGACTATATGAATCAGAAAAGTAATCTAAACCCTCCGCTGTGACTGCATCGTTCATTTTCTGTTTCTTCCCCCTTCGAATAGTAAGCTTACTCTTTTTCTGCGGAAATACTACCCTTTCGATTACGGACTTTGCCTCCAAACTGCGTTCAATATGTTCAAACAAGGATGGATCTCTTTTAGTTGACTCCTTCTCCTTCTTTTTTGCTCTACTCATTCTTGAGTGTGGTCTTCCCTTAGGAGTTCGAACAACAGATGGTTCTTGCAATCGAGTTATTGCCGGGACTGCAATTTCTTGGATTTTAACCTCAATGGATCTTCTCTCCGGTTCTGATACGACACACCACCTTGCGTGCAGGAGTTTCACTTGTAGCAAAGAATAGAAATCATCTTGAACTTCCACCGTCGGCATTATCGACAGCTGTCTCCAACGTTGATCAACAACATCTATTAGAATAGGTATAGATTCACGACGATATTTGTTAATCTCATGTGTACAAGGAAGTCCGAGTGAATGTCGATATGAACAATCGCAAACCTCGGGATCATAACCAACCGACTTCGACCTACCAATCTCCTCAAACAATAAGCCCAAGGCCGTGTGAGATACTACATGGATTAAACCATCCAAGAGGTGTTCATGCTTGTATTCATGCTTTGCAATATTGAGGCTCATCTCAAATGATGCTACAATCTCGTTCACCATAAAAATAATTATCAAATGAATCGATTGCCAAACGGAGACAAAATTATCGACCGATGACCGTAGATATCTTTTTAAACTTGAGTGTGATCCTTCGACCCGGTTCGTAGTGATTGTGCCATAATACTTTACCATGTTCGTCCATGCTAAGACGAATTGCTCTTTATATGGTTCTAGCCAAGTATCTTTGATATAAGATATGCATGTCGGGTTACTCGTCTCCCACTTTTGTTGGAACATGTACCATATTTGTGTCGTAGCTGTCTGTAGTACTTGCTCGCCATACAAGACTCCAATCACTGTAGAATTCTTCGAAGCGAAGCATGTCGATTTTACCGTCCACATTTTCAAATTTTCTCTTGCATTGAGCATGGATATTTCGATTTATATGCCAAGTGCATAGTAGTCTATGCGCATGAGAAAATACAATATCTATAGCATTTATCAGCGCATATTCTTTGTCGGTAACAAAAACAGAGGGCTCTTTGTATCCTGTGTAAAGGGATTATAGTTTCCTCAACGCCCATGTGTAATCCTCTACTGTCTCACTCTTCATAAAATAAAAAGTTACTGTAAATGTTTTTTCCGTAGACGTAAACCCAATAACGTAAAAAAGAGGCATCTTTAACTTGTTGGTCTTATATGTACAATCAAGGACCAACTTGTCTGCGAAGGACCGAGCCAAGTGTGTACAATCAGGATGAGCCCAAAATAACGAAAGGAGCTCATCAGTTTGTGGATGTCTTCTATGGTACTCCACGTAGTGATGCTCCCCAAGCAACTTCAATACTTGCTGCATCGCCATTCTTTCTTTCATACTATTATATTTTGCTCTGGCCAAACTATTATAGATCGTCCTCATGGTAGACTTGTTCCCATCTTCTTTTTGTCGCACAGCAGAATAAATTTGTTTCGGTGCAACTCCGGAAAGGAATAATTCTTCAACAAATTTCCTCTCATCCTCCTTCAACCGTGCCACATAGGCATGATCCGTTAGTGTCCCTGGAATAGGATGATTGTGTCTTCCATTCTTAACTTCGATTATCCACTTCACATATTACTTTTACAATCAATACCTTAAATGGACAACCACATTTTCTCGTCCCAACATTTTTCTTAGAGATTTTTTTTTCAACAACAACCTTTTTTTATGATGCTCCTTGAACACACCTCCTCTTTCGCAGCCCAGCTCTACATATTTTTGGCCCGGCCGAGATCTGATGGATCTTGCAATAACAATTACTATGTTATGTTATCTTCCAACTTCTCTACACCAATCTAATGCTTCTTCCTGGGTTACAAATTGAATATCCGTTGAGAATATATCCTCCCCATCAACCCCAATAGCAGGATGTACCACAACATCCGTACAAGGTTGGTCCTATAACCAATATAAAATAATATATAAATTAATAACTTCATATATTTGGCAGTTCAAATAATTTAGTCTTTAAGATTCAGGACTGTCAATATTTTGACAGTCCACTTAGTATATAGGACTGTCGAAATTCTGACAGTCCTACTTTTATATAGGACTGTCAAAATTCTGACAGTCCTGTATTTATATAGGACTGTCGAATTATTGACAGTCCTATATTTATATAGGATTGTCTAATTTTATACAGTCCTTACACGATGACTGTCAAAATATGGTAGTCGTTTTACGTACCGTACGTGCTTCGGAACAACCAACATGTTCTTCGGAATGACCAGAGTGCATATTAGATGGATTGCATGATCCGACTTCGTCATCGAAGATAGTTTCATGCATCATTCCTACAATAGTCAAATAAAACTAAATTTTTGGTGATAATCACAAAACTTAATCATCGTATGTTGTCGAAGACATACCGGAAGAATATTCATTAGATAATCACCAAAGCAAAATTCTCTTCCACTTGGGAGCACAACTATCAATTTCCAAATTTAGGTCTAGACTTGGAGAATGAAATTTTCTTCAAGTGAGGGTGAAAAGCCTAAAATAGAAATTTTTTTGACTTATATAGCTTAGTGTGGGGTAGCCCTAAGTAACTTTTAAGAGTGGCAAACTTGTAATTTTTGGTAAAATTATAATGGGCTAGCCCCAAGTAAAGTTTGTAGTTCCCTTATCAAAAGCCTAATTCTAAAGGCACTCTAAAAATTACTTAGACTAGCCAAATTTTAGTTTTAGTCATTTACAAGTTTGTCATTGAAAATTTTGTTTCAGGTACTCCAAAATTTAATCCACTTCTCCTCCATCGTCGACGACAGTCACCTCCCCCGCCCTGCTGGCCCTGCCGCCATCCCACCTGTGGTGCCCCGTTCCCCCTATTCGGGGAACGCGGCTAAGAAATACAAGACGGTATCGTTCGATCGGGATAGATTGAAACAAGAACCCATCCTCTTTATGGATTTGCTTCATCAGAATTGATTCCCATATTCAGTAGACCGTGCCCCCGGGATCGACTTAGCGGCAGAGTCAGGAGGGACCTCTCCGCTGCATTCTTTTGTTGCCTAGTTTTCGCTATCGCTTGTTGCTTTCGTGATTTGAGTTGGTTTTCGGATTTGCTTGAGATTTTTTGAACGGTTTTGATGATTTTATTATTTTTGTTCTTCAAACTGTACTTTAATTCCGATAATAGAAAGAGTGAAAGAGGTATTGATCAGCTGTTCGTGGCAATGCAGGTGATCCAATAGTAGGCGCCGCTCGAACGGACTCCTAAAGCACTTCTTTCCTTCTTCCTTCCAACTACTGAGTGAGTGGCTACCATCCCAATTAGCTAGCCCTTCTTGCTAGTCTTCACATCTGAATCTTGTATTCGTGCTTGCCCCGATAAAACGATACCAAGTAATAACTAAAAGATATCAAGATAATGAGGGAATAAACTTGGATCAATATGCTTGTCAATGAAACTTGTGAACGGTTACTTACTTACATGCTTGCTCGTTTGATTTGTTCATCATATGTATAAATACAAGTTAGAATGCTTCCTTCTTCTATAAATATGCTATATGTAGAATACCCCTTGCCATGCAATAATTGATCAGGGAGACTATGCAAAATAAATCATACAATGCTACATATCTCCCGATTTCATTGCCTCAGTTACATAAATGGTAAACTTAACACAAACGCCGTTGATCACGGACAACTTGTGCACAAGGCCTTCGGGTTCCTGCGGACGGTTGCTGAGGCACTGGCACCGATTCGATCCGGACGGAACTTCATGGTAGTCTCATGTCCCGGGCAGGATTATGCAGTGCCTCCATTACTTCGTTGCATACCATCCTTGCCCATAGACTATACCGTCCATTTTGGCATCAAGCCAGTGATCCCCACGTATATTTAAACCTGTTGCAACTAACTTGTGTCTTCTTGGCAGGGAAGGCAGGGTAAGTATTATACAGGTGGTTCAGACGGACAGGTAAATGTCACCGAGCGGTGGCAGGTTATTTCATTGATTTTCTATATCTATTGCTTGCTGTAAAATAAACTAAGGCAAGATAGAAAGACCACAATAAATATGCATGCTTCATTAAAATACCGTGTTGATTGGTATAGTTGGGTTAGCTTGCCTTCACCAGTACATTTTGATGTACTGACCCTCGTTGAAACAGGTTCCCCGTGCTAAGGAGAACCAAGCGAGGAGCAGAAGACGAATTCCCCAATCCAGTCCAGCTGTAGGCACGCCTCGACCGTACCAACCTTTTGAAGTATTTTGAAGATAGAAGCTAGCAGCCAAGCAAATATGCAGCTTCGTGGAAAGGCCATCGTTCCGACCCAAGGTCTTATATTTTGAGTTTAGTAAAGGATGTAATGTACAGGACTGCTATCTCATTTTGTGTCAATACTTTTGTAAGCCCATAGAGGCGATCCTTATAACTCAGTTCAAGGAGTTTGTAATAGATGTTCATATTATCAATAAAAAGCAAACTTTTCCATGCTTCAAATATATGTTCATTTAATCTGCGTACTCTGAATATGTGCTCGCTATACGAAAATAAAATACTTAGCCTTGTGCGGTGCGCAACCTAGGCCCGCACGGAGGTCACGCCCGGGGGACGACTATCGATTCCACAAAATCGGGGTATGACAAGTTGGTATCAGAGCACAGCTTCAAAGTTCCTTTGACTCTTGAACTGGAAAAGTTCATTTAACGATAAATCCCTGTGCGAACTCCTGAACTCGTTAAGGCCAAAATGAGATACGTTCATGTAATAAGTCCATAATACCTTATGATCCTGATGTAATTTACCTTCTTTTCAAGGAATGACGCAAGCGCAACCTTCAGCGCTAGCACCAGGCGAGACACAGGCTCAGGAGAGCAGTTCCGGAACTTCAGGAAGCTCTTGAAGCCAACGGGGCATGTCTCGAGCAGATCCGCTTCAACAAGTGATGCAAATGTTAGAAGCACAATGATAGAGAGATGATGCCCGCCAAGCCAAGTTCGAGAGCAATCTAAAGGCCTGACTCTCAGTCCAATAAAAGTAGGTAGATACCCTGCAGCAAATTGTTCAGACTATGGCCTCCAACCACTCTACAGCGACTCCGGTGGAACAACCAATCCTTGAAGTCGAGACACCGCTAATGCCAAGGACGAGGGAAGTGACTGCCTTCACCTTTGGTAACTTTAAGAAGGTCTGCAACACGCCATTTAAAGGGACTGAGGACCCAATCGTGGCCCTAGATTGGCTCGCCGAGCTTGAAGACCATTTTCTCTCCTAGAAGTGCCTGACGACAAGCGCGTCGCCTGTGCCCAACTACAGCTTCGCCTCAATGCGCACGACTGGTGGGATGTGCATCGACGATCTCTTCAACTTGGCTAGGGAGAGGAGGCGATCATGTGGACGACTTTTCGTGCCGCATTTGAGGAGGAGTTTATACCCCTGCCTGTACGCCATCAGAGAGAAAACGAGTTTGTACAACTACGGCAGGGCAGCATGACTGTAAAGCAATACTCTGCAGAATTCAACAAGCTTGCTAAGTTTGCTGGCTCCTACCTACCCGATGCAGCGAGTCGTGCCAGACGATTGGAAGAAGGGCTACGTCCTGGCATCCATGCGCACGTAGTCGTTCCAAAGTATCAGTCGATGAGAGAAGTTTTAAACTATGCCCTCTCCCTCGAACTGCAGTATCCTCACGTTGCTGCAGGCACTGTGCAAACCTCCAATCACAAATGTCAAGGCAACGATAGAGGAAACACCGCTGCAAAGTGCCCTAACAACGACGGTTCGAAAAAGGGAAATCCAGGGCCACCATGTTCCTTCTGCGGAAAGCTCTACCATACGGCCGATAAATGCCGTCAGAAACTAGGCTTATGCCTCATTTGTGGAGATGCGAACCACGAGATTAGTGATTGTCCTCAGAGCCGCCACAATCGTCGCACTCAACAACCAAATCAGACTGCAGCAAACCAGGCCAACCGAGCTGCGCCTCAGCAAGGGCGTAATCAGGCTCAAGGCCGGGTCTATAGCATGACACGAGAAGAAGCTTTGGCCTCGGACACCGTTGTGTCAGGTACTTTGCTTTTTAATAACATACCTGCTCGTATTCTATTTGATTCTGGTGCAACACATAGCTTTATATCTACAAACTTTGCTATAGAGAACAATATAGAAATGACTCCATTGCATTTAGATTTAAGTGTTACCACCCCATCTGGTACGAAAATACCTGTTCGTTCGGTCTGCCAAGGAGGTCACGTCTGTATTGGAGGAAGGAAACTATTACTTGATGTTTTAGTTCTAGATGTTCGGGACTACGACATCATTTTGGGAATGGATTGGCTTGGTGCCTACACGACAACTATAGAGTGTGCAGAGAAACGAGTCCTTTTCTGTCTGCCTGGAGAAGTCGAGTTCTGTTACACTAGTAGTCCAGCGACAGATGCGACCAGGGCCTGCATGGTGATATCTGCAACATCTGCTCGGCGAATGCTCCACTCGGGCTGCGAGGGATTTCTAGCGTCGGTTCGGGACACACGGCAGGACTACGTAAACGTCGAGTCTACTTCCGTTGAGACGGAGTTCCCCGATGTGTTTCCGAGCGAACTATCCGGCATGCCGCCCGACCGAGAGATTGAGTTCACCATCGATACATTTTCAAACACGCAGTCGATTTCCAAGCCTCCGTACAGAATGGCTCCTATAGAACTGAAGGAATTGAAATGTCAACTTCAAGAATTACTTGATCGTGGGTTTATCCATCCGAGCTTGTCTCCTTGGGGTGCGCCTGTGCTCTTCGTGAAGAAGAAAGACGGAACTCTACGCCTCTGCATAGACTACAGGGAATTGAATAAGGTCACAATCAGAAACAAATACCCTCTGCCACGGATTGATGACTTGTTTGATCAGCTACAGGGGGCAGCATTATTTTTAAAAATTGATCTTCGCTCGGGGTATCACCAGCTGAAGATTAGGCCCGAAGACACGCCGAAGACTGCCTTTCGAACCCGCTACGGACATTATGAATTCACAGTGATGCCGTTTGGACTGATGAATGCACCTGCTGCATTCATGGATTTGATGAACCGTGTATTTTGGCCCTTCATTGATAAATTCATGGTGGTTTTTATCGATGACATCTTGGTGTACTCGAAGACTAGGGATGAGCATGCAGGACACCTGCGGATGGTGCTGCAAACCCTTCGAGACAACAAGTTGTATGTCAAATTAAGTAAATATAAATTCTGGCTAGACAGTATATCCTTTTTGGGACATATCATCTCTTCGCAAGGCATTTCAGTTGATCCGAAGAAGGTAGAAGCCATTATGCAGTGGAAACGACCGGAGTCAGCTAGCGACATCCGAAGTTTTTTTGGACTGGCAGGCTACTACCGCAGGTTTATACAAAATTTTGCTAGAATTGCTTCACCCTTGAGTCAGCTCACACGAAAGGGCGCAAAGTTTACTTGGATGGACGACTGTGAAGCTTCGTTTGCGGAGTTAAAGCAGCGTCTCGTCTCTGCCCCAATCCTCTCTCTGTCGAATGGACCGGATGATTTTAAAATATACAGTGATGCATCAGGTAAAGGACTGGGATATGTCTTGATGCAGAGGGATAAGGTGATAGCCTTCGCATCGAGGCAGTTAAAGCCTCACGAGAAGAACTATCCGACTCATGATTTAGAATTGGCTGCAGTAGTGTTTGTGCTAAAGCTGTGGCGCCACTACCTTTATGGTGTGCCGTGTAAAATCTACACGGACCATAAAAGCTTGAAATACTTGTACACTCAAAAGGATTTGAATCTTCGGCATCGGCGATGGCTTGAACTCCTAAGCGACTTTGATCTTATGATCAGATATGAGCCTGGAAAGGAAAACGTAGTAGCTGACGCATTGAGTCGAGTGTTCGTAGGGAGTTTGGCTATTGATGATAGGCTGCGCCGAGATCTTGAATCACTGGGCATTACATTGAAAATTAGATACAAAAAGTGGGCGCAAGTAGCACAACTGCGCCTCGAACCAGATTTGTTACATAAAGTGAAGGCCGCTCAGAAGGACGACCCATTCCTGTAAAAGATTCATGCCCTTATCTCAGCCGGAAAGGCGTCTGACTTTGCGGTAGGCACGGACGGGATGCTTCGAGTGAAGGGAAGACTGTGCGTTCCAAATGATGCGGCCCCCACAAAAGAGATACTCACGGAGGCCCATTATGCTAGTTATACTTCTCAACCGGGTAGCACAAAGATGTATCGGGATCTTCGTACGACGTTTTGGTGGCACGGCTTGAAACGGGATGTGGCGCAGTTCATGTCGCATTGTATGGCTTGTCAGAGAGTAAAGGCCGAATACCAAAAATTAGGCGGAGAGCTTCAGAGCCTTGCTATTCCAGAGTGGAAATGGGAATGTATAACAATGGATTTCATTGTTGGCTTGCCAAGGACGCAACAGGGACATGATGCAGTCTGGGTTATCGTCGATCGACTCACCAAGTCAGCTCACTTTCTGCCTATCAAATCTACTTGGAGTGCCGACCACCTGGTTCAGATATATCTCAACAAAATCATTCGGCTCTACGGCATGCCCGTATCCATAATCTCCGATCGAGATAGTCGATTCATATCGCATTTTTGGGGAAGCCTACAGTCAGCAATAGGGACGAAGTTGAAGTTCAGCTCCGCCTACCATCCACAAATCGACGGCCAAACAGAATGTGTCAACCAAATCCTCGAAGATATGCTGCGACTCTGCGCCTTGGACTTGAAGACTAGTTGGGACCTTCATCTACCGTTAGCCGAATTCGCTTACAACAATAGTTATCAATCAAGCATTCAAATAGCACCGTATGAGGCATTATACCGGCGGAAGTGTCGATCTCCGATCTGCTGGGATGAAGTTGGTGAACGGCAGATACTCGGCCCTGAGCTCGTGGAGCAGACTGTCCAGAAAGTTCGATTGATTCGGGAAAGATTAAAGGTAGCTCAAAGTCGTCAAAAGAGCTACGCAGATATACATCGAAGACCGCTAGAGTTCCTAGTAGGCGACCGGGTATTCCTCAATGTTTTGCCCATGCGAGGAGTCAACAGGTTCGGAGCAAAGGGAAAGCTAAGTCCACGATTTGTCGGTCCGTTCGAAATACTAGAACGGGTTGCTTTAGTTGCTTATCAGATTGCCCTACCACCATCCCTATCCGACGTACATGATATATTCCATGTTTCTCAACTTAGGAAATATGTGTATGATCCGACCCATGTGGTAGACCTGGAACAACTGAAACTTCTGCCCGACTTGACGTATGTTGAACAACCTGTGCAAATTTTGGATAGGAAAGAAAAGCTTTTTCGGACCCCTTCGGTTCCTCTAGTGCGCATGCTTTGGCGGAATCACTCTGTCGAAGAATCTACTTGGGAGCTTGAATCAGAGATGAGGGAAAGGTTCTCCTTATTATTTACTAGTGGTAGGTTCTATTCCTTAAGTTTTGGGACGAAACTTCCAATTAGTTGGGTAGGATGTGGTGTCCCGTTCCCCCTATTCAGGGAGCGCGGCTAAGAAATACAAGACGGTATCGTTCGATCGGGATAGATTGAAATAAGAACCCATCCTCTTTATGGATTTGCTTCTTCAGAATCGATTCCCATATTTAGTGGACCGTGCCCCCGGGATCGACTTAGCGACAGAGTCAGGAGGGACCTCTCCGCTGCATTCTTTTGTTGCCTAGTTTTCGCTTTCGCTTGTTGCTTTCGTGCTTTGAGTTGGTTTTCGGATTTGCTTGAGATTTCTTGAACGGTTTCGATGATTTCATTGTTTTCGTTCTTCGAACTGTACTTCAATTCCGATAATGGAAAGAGTGGAAGAGATATTGATCAGCTGTTCGTGGCAATGCAGGTGATCCAGTAGTAGGCGCCGCTCGAACGGACTCCTAAAGCACTTTTTTCCTTCTTCCTTCCAACTACTGAGTGAGTGGCTACCATCCCGATTAGCTAGCCCTTCTTGCTAGTCTTCACATCTAAATCTTGTATTCGTGCTTGCCCGATCAAACGATACCAAGTAATAACTAAAAGATATCAAGATAATGAGGGAATAGACTTGGATCAATATGCTTGTCAATGAAACTTGTGAACGGTTACTTACTTACATGCTTGCTCGTTTGATTTGTTCATCATATGCATAAATATAAGTTAGAATGCTTACTTCTTCTATAAATATGCTATATGTAGAACACCCCTTGCCATGCAACAATTGATCAGGGAGACTATGCAAAATAAATCATACAATGCTACATATCTCCTGATTTCATTGCCTCAGTTACATAAATGGTAAACTTAACACAAACGTCGTTGATCACGGACAACTTGTGCACAAGGCCTTCTGGTTCCTGCGGACGGTTGCTGGGGCACTGGCACCGATTCGATCCGGACGGAACTTTATGGTAGTCTCATGTCCCGAGCAGGATTATGCAGCGCCTCCACTACTTCGTTGCATACCATCCTTGCCCATAGACTATACCGTCCATTATGGCATCAAGCCAGTGATCCCCACGTATATTTAAACCTGTTGCAACTAACTTGTGTCTTCTTAGCAGGGAAGGCAGGGTAAGTATTATACAGGTGGTTCAGACGGACAAGTAAATGTCACCAAGCGGTGGCAGATTATTTTATTGATTTTCTATATCTATTGCTTGCTGTAAAATAAACTAAGGCAAGATAGAAAGACCACAATAAATATGCATGCTTCATTAAAACACCGTGTTGATTGGTATAGTTGGGTTAGCTTGCCTTCACCAGTACGTTTCGATGTACTGACCCTCGTTGAAACCGGTTCCCCGTGCTAAGGAGAACCAAGCGAGGAGCAGAAGACAAATTTCCCAATCCAGTCCAGCTGTAGGCACGCCTCGACCGTGCCAACCTTTTGAAGTATTTTGAAGATAGAAGCTAGCATCCAAGCAAATATGCAGCTTCATGGAAAGGCCATCGTTCCGACACAAGGTCTTATATTTTGAGTTTAGTAAGGGATATAATGTACATGACTGCTATCTCATTTTGTGTCAACACTTTTGTAAGCCCATAGAGGCAATCCTTATGACTCAGTTCAAGGAGTTTGTAATAGATGTTCATATTATCAATAAAAAGAGAACTTTTCCATGCTTCAAATCTGTGTTCATTTAATCTGCGTACTCTGAATATGTGCTCGCTATGCGAAAATAATACTTAGCCTTGTGCGGTGCGCAACCTAGGCCCGCACGGCGGTCACGCCCGGGAGACGACTATCGATTCCACGGAATCGGGGCGTGACACCATCGCTCCGCCGTCACTCGTCGTCCATCCGCGTTGTTGCTGTTGTTACTACTGATGTCGATGTCATTGCTGCCGCTCATCCATCGCCGGCCCGCCCTCGCCGCCGTCCTCCTCAGCATCTCGCCGCCCGCCCCAGCACCCTGTCGTCGCCGTCCGTCCCATGCCTCTGCTGCTTCTGCTGCTTCTTCTTCTTCTATCCTCCTTCTTCTATAATTTGTCCCATAATTAGGACTCAACTTTTTTACAGTCCTAATTTAGGAGTGTTAAATTTTTTGACAGTTATCGAAGACGATAGATTGTGATCCGTTTCCTCCTCCTCCTCCTCCTCCAACCTCCTCCCCTCCTTCGCCCCCTCCCTCTACTCTCCAACTCCACCTCCTCCGCCTCCTCCCTCCTCATGTCGCCTCCTCCGGCTCCTCCTCCTCATCCAGACTCCTCCTCCTCCTACAGCCTCCTCGTCCTCGTCCTCGTCCTCCTCCTCCTCCGACGGTCGGGGTTGGGGTTAGAATTAGGGTTTAGGGTAGGAGAGAGGGGAGGGTTGGGCTGTCCTGAGTAAAAATTTTAAAATTTCTGGGTTGTCCTGAAGTAATGGGCTGTCCTAAGTAATTTTTGGAGTGCCTATAGAATTAGCATTTTTTTCTTTCGCCAACCAAAACTAGTTGGGTTGTTCACCCTTGTTATTTTTATCCAACCTAAAATTACACATTCAAATTAGTTTTGATCACTAATTTGACATGTGACAACTTTAGGAGACGTTTAGTATACAATTTTTTTTTATTTCCTGAAAAACTTATGGCTGACAACATATTCTCCTATTTGATTTAGGTTAAAAGAGAATTCTAGTAAATTACGAATATTCCGAAAAATAATTTATCTACAAAACATGGGAATTATATTCCTTAAGAATACGTGGGTATATTTTTTTAGTTTTGATAAAAAGAAAAAATATATGTTTTTGTTTTTTTATCCTTTTTTGTTTTTTCAAGCTTTTTTGTTTCATTTTTTTTGTTTTTTCATATTTTTTTTCTAATTTTTTATTTGTTTTAAGTGCTTTATTTTTTCATTTTTTTATTTTTTTATTTATTTTTAAAAAATTGTTTTCCTATTTTTTTCGTTTTCTCAGTTTTTTTTCATTTTTTTCATTTATTCATTTTTTTTGTTCTTTTCATTATTTTCATTGTTTCCGTTTTCAGTTTTTTCGGTTGTTTCTATTTTTCATTTTTTTTGGGTTTTTTTATTTGTTTCACTTTTTATTTGTTTTTATTTTTTGTTTTTAATTTTTTTTCGATTCTTTCAATTTTCCTTTTTTTTCTTCTTTTTCCTTTTTTGTTTTTTATCCTTTTGTATTTTTTTTCAGTTTTTTATTGCTTTCAAAAATATTTATTTAGTCACCAAACATGGAAATACACATTTTTAGAAAATTTAGACTAAATTTCAACTTGATACCCTCAACTATTTAAGTTGTTCAACTTGATATCTTAAGCATTTTTACTCAACAACTTGATACCATCAACTATTGAATATTTTCAACTTGATACCCAAAATTAAAAAATAGGACGAAACTACCCTTCCCCATCCAACATACCCCTCCCACCCCTGGCTACCCCCACTGCCGCCCCCCAGACTGCACCATCTCCCCCCTCTCTCCGCTCATGCTGTCGTCGTCGTCGTCGCTGCTGCCGTTGCAAATTGATGCTACTACCGCGGCGGAGAGAAAAAGGGGCGGGGAGGGGGTGATGAAACCGGGGTAGGGGCGGTGGTGGGGGCAATCGGGGCCCAGGGGTTGGAAGGGGGGTAGGACAGCCAGAGGGAGGGTAGGGGAAAGAGGGTAGGTGAACAAAAATGGACTCGTCTAGAATATGGAATTCGAATATATATAAAATAATAATAAATGGTATTATCCCCGAAAACTTAAAACAAAAAATGGTGAAAATTAAAATAGTTAAGCATATTAAATGGTTTAGAGATCATATATGAAGATAATATAAAGAAAAGCCTAACGATGTATTATAATGTCAACTTGGAATATGACTCTACCGTGATCATAATTCTAATTATTCAAAAATGTCCAAACTATTCCTATAGCCTAACAATTACTAACACAATCACAATACAATTTTTTCTATATGATGATGCAATTTGAAGAACAATCTTTTGATCCCACACTTGACTAATTTTTCAACAATAATTTTAGTTACTCGGGATCAGGTTGTGGTTTTATGATTGGTATGGTGCTTAGTGATTTAGACCCCTCTGATATAGGGAGTAAAGATAAAACATATCATTTAATGCCTAATCGGTTCTCTTAATCAAAATAGGTCAATTGTTGTCTTATATTTATAATAAAGTAAATTAAGCACTCACACCATCTCTTTGCAAGGTCTTGCCTAAAAATATATGAATTGATCAGCTTTGAGCGTTATTTATATTACAAAAATTTTATACAGTGTGATCTATTTTTTTCTCCCTCGCCCAATGCACTATTTTACAGCCAAAAATAATATATTATCTTTTTTTTAAACTGTCATTTCCTAGCTTAAGTAAGAATCTCGATCCGCGTACCATATGTATTGCATGAATATAAGAATACTTATTTAGCAGGAATTTTTTATCGAATGGAACATGATAAGACAAGTATAATATGCATCTTGATTCATGTACCTTAGGTATTACGCAATACAATAATACTATTCAATATGATATTTCTATCTTATTGGAATAAACAAATACAATTGGATTCAATATTTGTTACTCTTGTGTGTCATCATGTATGTGTCCTACGAGTCCAAAACTTGGACATTCAACCCTAAAATATATTCAAATTTATCGAGAGTCTTGTCTCTAGTTGATATACTGTAACTACCTAATTTCGAAATAGGGGTATTTTTGTCAATTTTATATTATTTAATTATTATGAATAATTATTATATTATAAATATATTGTTGACTAATGGACTAGCTCCTATTAATTACACTTAGTACTAGTGAGCCCAAGTGGACCCAACTAGACTTGACTTGACACATTGGTTCAATTAATTAGAATAGTCACAATTAGACTAGTTAATTAGTCATTTTCTTAGTTAAATGAATAGAATATTTTCACTAGTTATAGAGATGCCTTCTTTAATAAAATAGATTCTATTCATGACATAGAGTTGGGCTTTTAAGTCGTATTATCTATTCCTAAACCTAACCCTAACCCTATTAGGAGGCTATACAAGCCTATTTATTCATGAATAGCCTCTATTTGCTTTTCTAATTAATTCATCCCCAAATTTGAAGCAAATCCTAATCCCCCCATCCCACATCTCGTCTCTCTCATTTTTATTCCAACGAGGTTAAGGAGCTTGTCATTGCTAGAGGAAGCTTTGGAGAGAAGCATTTGGCTAGGTATTGTGTCTAACCTTCATTTGTGTCTATTTGATGGTGATACATTGGAAATCCATCTTCTAATAGGTAAAACTTCTATTTCTCTATCAATTTTTATTCTAATTAGTGTATTAGACCTATATGGACCTTCATATGGCTAAGGACTAACAATAGGAGGAAGAACTAGGTTCATATGATGCCTATTGTAAAAGTTACATTGACTTTTGTGGCCAAATTACAGAAAATTCGAATTTGGACCACTAGGTGTTTGTAAAAATATCTTCTCAATGAGTTTAGGTTATAATTCATGATTTGAGAGGGTTTACGTGTCCACCATTTGATACGGTAAGTGCGTTTCATGATACGTCGTGATACGATATCGTAGGAGGGTATTTGCATGTGCATTGGGCTCTAGTATGCCAAATTCTATGTATTGTACTTAAATAGCTATTATGTATATTATACATACTATACTTAGTGATTTGGTTGTGTTCATTAGGTTTAAGGAGAGTATATTGGTGTTTTAAGTGAGTATCACTAGTATATCATAAGTAGAGGGTGAGTATCTTGAGTGTGCCCACTAGGTGTTTGATACTTGGTCTTATTAGTGTGTGTGTGTTTTTAATACAATGGGTGTTGGTGTTTGTGTGTGTCACTCCCCGTTCCCGATATACGTATTTGGAACGTATATTTATTTTAGCATGATTGCATGTGCATAGAGACTAGACCCATTCTTTGGTTTAATCTGGTTCATGGTTTATTTTGTGGGTTGGTTCAACTCATGAGAACCCTTGGTTCAATCCTCAACCCTACCATATATAAGCCAACATTTTCCTTCTCTCTCTTCATTACTTCATTTTCTTCTCTCTTTTGTGTTTTCTCTCCCATTTCCATAGGCTAGTACACATTGCATGAGAAATAGAGAAACCCTCCATATTATTGTTCTATTATATTTGTTATGTGTTTCTAAGCACTTTTAATTCTTGGAGTTTTCTGTTTTGATGGGTGATTTTGAGTAGATCTACATTTCTAACTTAGGATTTTATGGGTTTCATGAGTTTTTCTTGGTTTTGATCTATTAAACATATATTTTCGAAAACTAGTTTTTGCTATATGATAGAGCTTTCAATTTAGAGCATTTTGGCTTTTAGTTCACTCGATTTGGACTTAAAACGAGGACTTTATGGACAAAACAAGATTTTAGTTTTTGGGAATTTTTGCTATGGACGAACATGCTGTTTGGAGAAGACGAAGTCTTCATGCGGCCAACGAGTTATGCGGTCGAGAGTGTTATGCAGCCTGAGCTTTCACCGCATACTGACCAGCATACGTCCATCTTGGTGGACGCATGACTGCCATCACACAAGTATTCTGGAGCTTATCCTTGAACTCCTTGTGTGTTCACTCGCTGAACGAATGAGAAATTCGCTAAGTCTAAAAGAGCAGCATGCGGCCGACCTATATGCGGTAAGAAGAGCATACGACCACTTTTTCTTGGACGCATGACTCTGAAACTTTGGCGATCTTTCTATAGTTTTGTCTTTTCTTCCTGACACACTTTATGGATTGTCACATCAATCACTTTATGTTACTTCACCGATACTTCATTAATTGTCTGTCACTTTAACACTTGTCCCAAGAAGTAGACTTTAACCCTGAGCATGCGACCCTGACTTCATATGCTGCCTGACTTCATATGCGGCCAGGACTTGTCATGCGACCCTAACTTCATATGCGGACAAGAGTCATATGCGACCTAGACTTCTCATGCGGCTTAGAGACCTATGCGGCCTTGCTTGTTTTGATTGAATATTTTCTTGATTTATGTGACCCAATGTATAATTGGTAATTGGACTAGAATAATGTATCCGCGTTGATACCACTATTGCCTGATAAATTATCCATGATATTAATATGCGTCAAGGTGCGACACATCGTGTCACGTGTTAAGTGATTATATTTGGGTTGTGCATCGAGAATGCCTCCAAATTCCTGAACGCGTGATATTATAAATATATATTATTTCCCTAGCGCAGGCATAATATGCGAGCCAACTACCAAAGCGTGGCTAGGATATTGATTGACTGAATATTGTATATACGCTCGGGTGAATCCAAATTTGAATTCCATGGATTCGTATCTAGCGTGCCCGTACTTTGTAGGACATTTTAAGGGAAATTCTCATGTGACCATGTCTTGAGATTTCTAACACAACATAAAGCTAATTAGGTAACTAAAAGTGGTAGTAACATTGGAGGGAACGATATCCCTAGATCATGCCAATGAACCTTCCCACAAAGATTCATTTTAAGTGCGGTGTGGGCTGGTCACCACAAATACTGTATATCATCTGCCTTAGTGGAGTGCAGTATCTGACATATTATTATGCCGAGCCAATATTTCACTATAGGAACACTGGAACCACTAATACCATATTTTTAGCATAGTAGCCCTACGGAGAACTGGTGCATCTCGTGAATACCTGTTTTATTCATTTATTTAGTTCGGTTAGCTCATGTTCGGCACTGGCGTGATCTGAGGATACCTATTATGCATTACCTTTGAGATAACCTTAGACTCCATAATTAGCAAGCCGTATAAGTAAATGGCCGATATAAGAAAATGGACTTGGTTGTGATTGTATCATTCATCTAGTAGCCTAGGGAAGTGAACTATCATAGTGTGATGGTTCAACCCTTGTCCTTATTTGGTTGTAGGATTAGGTATTTGCCCTAGGATATGCCATTTACCTAAGTTTCGATACCGAACCTTTGTATTATTATGTAATTATTTTTCTTGGGTTTTTGTTTCTCTATTTCGTGCTTCTTTTGTGGTACTTGCCATTTGGGTCTAACTCTACTGGTTTTGTATAGCCAGGTTTCGAGCCAGCACCCGAGGATCCAGCGTACCTCCCCCCTACTCATGGTGCGTACCAGGAACATGGTCGCAGGGGATAACGAGTAAATTTTCTTCTTCCGTGCTCATCATTGAATATTTACTTCTTTTTGGGTGTTTAGCCACCTGCACCTGTTAGCTGGCTTGTCTGGACATTAGTTTCTTTATATTATTATATTAAATCAGACTGCAGCTGATCACTGTCATGTACTTTTGTTACTCTTCCAGCTTCTTACTTTGCACAGCTGGTCTCCAGAATATTTTGAGAAAGCGTTTGGGACCCTTATTGCTTTATCATATATGCTCTATGCTTACTGTTTCTTGTTTAAATGATTGAGACATAGAAGTTCTTGACCCTAGGAGACTTGATTGTAGCATGCACCCCCTTTTCTTATACAACCGTGATCGTCGTATGACGTATAACACCTTGTACGGGGTAGTTGGTCATGTCTGTCTCCGTATTTCGGTATTAGGGCATGATAGTGCGAATATGTATATAATTCTTAGTATATCGCCGTACGACGTATAACACCTTATACGGACTATCTGTCTCCGTATTCCGGTATTGGTATCAAGTTCACAGAGTTTTTATGGCGGAAGCATTGAATGAACACAAGTATAAAATAATAACAAGCTCTTTATTGATACTTAAGAATTATTACAAATGGCTCTAGGCCAAGATTACAAGTCGCTCAAGCTAGCTCTCTCTCTCTCTCTCTCTCTCTCTCTCTCTCTTTCTCTCTCTCTCTCTCAAATAATAAATGCGTGCCAAGCAGCTTACAACTTGGGATAATACATAGGTGATGTTCCAATATTATGTCTTGTATAAGTGCTTCAGCTTCGGATGCAACACTCCAAGGCTCCAGAGTTAGCTCCACGTCTTAGCATGTACGTGGGGATACTCCGTACCGAACGAGGTTCTTCTGTACCCTGAAAGCAATCTGGTGGGTTATTAGTACATGAATGCAATAGTAGGGAGGCTTCTCGCCCGCTCGACAAATCCAAACACGTTATATAGGTTTCGTGCACCAACTATTATGTTGCCTTTCTAGTCTTGCTGTAGGATCAGTTTTATGGAAATGATGTAAAGCCTAACTCGTATGGCAGTGTGCCATGCGATATAAGAGAAATACGACAAAACTTATCAACTTACCATTGTTCCTTCCCTATCCAATGATACAACCAAGTTAACCAAGCAAGAATATGTGTATAATGACTTAAAATTTGCATAAGAAAACACAAGTGTCTCGAGCATGTTTCTGATTTAGGTGAACGATATACTTTTATATGTGATACTCAGGTTACTTTGTTACTTCGATTATATAAACACATAATACTCAGGCCATTCAAGTGTGTTATATTCAGATATGTACAATGCAAATGACTCGCACGCGGATTGCCACAACCGAGCCAACTTAATCTATATGAAGGTCACTGGCATAGCCATAAAGGACTAGTCTCTCTCAGGACTGAGACTTCCGTTGAGATAGATGGGTAAACCAAGTGTACGATGCCATACCTTGGGACCTCTACCGATATTTGCATCGCCCCAAACTAGCGAAGCATCCTGACCATTTGGTCGGGCAAATACCTTATGATTCCTCCTAGGCTGGCACGATCCCGGGCCCCGGTGATTCGTCCGAGGAATCCACATACCTTGTGCACGAGTTGTCCGTGACCATTTATGATTATTTCCTTTATCTTTATCCTTTCTTTCTCTTTCCTTTTCTTTATCTATGCAACGACGATGGTTGTAGACGCGGTAGGCCATTACCCGCTACAAGCCATCCTGAGCAATTCTTGGATTATCGACTGGGTTGGCGGCGCTTCATGCAGTGCGGGTAGCGAGCCCCGCTACACGTCCCCGACATACCGTCTATAATCTATCTTCACTTTCATTCTTGCTTATCAATTCTTCATCTTTTTCAATCTTGTATTATGCGGTTTCCGGTACAGGAAATTGCCTTGGCGAGCCCTTCCATGTTTCCATTACTTGGCTCAAAAATAACTATTTTGATAGTTTTTCTGCCTACACTGAGTGAACTATAATTAAGTGAAGTGCATCGATTCGTCGGATGAATCTATGTGACAAGCATTGAAAGAAGACGAACGAGTACTAGTTAGCATATGAGGAATACAAGCATTGCATCAGTATGAAATATAAGCATGATAAGAAACATGTGGCATACTCTATTAGAAACATCATCTGTTATTCTAGTATGGTCTAAGGGGCAGAGCGAGGAACCATCTATAATCCAAGTTTCATGTCCATGTTCTACACAAGCAATACAAAATAGAATTATTCCCTTAGCTCGGTATGTTGTATTCTTTATTAGTATGCAAGGGTGATTCACATAGCGGGTAGAATATATCGTCCATGTTTTATGGTGTGCAGGCTAAGCAAAGGAAGGTTCATTGTAGCCACCCTCCTTAGCGATGATTCGCCTCGGCCGAGCGATACTCCGAGCGCGTATTTGAATGTCTAAGTTTGAACTCCTAAAGGGCCAAGTCTGAATCCCTTTCCACAAGCGAGTCATTTCGTAGAGTAAGGCGGGTCGGATCGTTACACTTGTGCCGTTTGAATCGGCTATCCATATTGATGCGGAGCGGGTCGTTATATTATACACCACTCAAAACAAGTCTCGTCCTCGAGACTTCCCGAGCACAAACTGTTCTATCACACACTATCAAATTTTCTCAAGCATATCACTTCTTATCCTTGGACCCGTTGAACAGAAGTTCCTACTCATTTTTTCTCATTCCATGTCGCATGCTTGCTGGGTCTATTTTATTGAATGACTTTATCACTTAATCCAAGTTGGCTATATTACTCGAACATTGTATTCTCTGACTCGATCTCCACTGCACCTTAGCACGAAACTTATATTGCTTAATACGGGGTAGGATCTATCGTGTACGATGATCTTAGGCTAAGGCCTACTTATCCAAATTGTTATCCTCATCCATGCGAATATAACATATTCACTTGCACTAGCATTCGATATCAGCATATCACGAGTTTGGATCGTGCACATATTCAAAGCATCCCCCAAACATATGCATGTCAACCAACTTACCGATAGTGAAGTCTTTGCACTCGAGTTCAACATATTACTGAGTCTTGGATCGTGCGCATGTTCAAGGAATCCCTCAAATATATGCATTCAACCAAACTTAGCGGAGCAAAGTCGGATAAGCTACTCGCAAAAATCTCAAGGGCCCTAGTTTATGGATCACCATGATACCTCAAGTTGGGTCAATAAAAATCTAATTTATTTCAATTTAACTCAAAACCAAGAATTTTACTGCCGTCAAACACGATTTATCCAATTACGAACTAGCATACAAGTCCCATCGTCCATACCGTTCGTGTCAAACATAATATACACTTATCGACCCAAGCCTAACTCCTGTAGAAGCATGAAAATACGTTGGATAGTCATACGCAGCATGTTGATGCTGGACAGCGTAAAAAGATGACCTCAGTGTCATGACCCGCACCCGGTTTAGGGGCACGAGAGCGTGGGTACGTCCAGCCTACGCCGCAGCATCGGCGGTAGAACGCTGTCTAGGTCAAGTACTATCTAAACAATCTCACGCTAGTATCCAACTCCATAAGGAGTGTCACGACCCGCACCCGGTTTAGGGGCACGAGAGCGTGGGTACGTCCAGCCTACGCCGCAGCATCGGCGGTAGAACGCTGTCTAGGTCAAGTACTATCTAAACAATCTCACGCTAGTATCCAACTCCATAAGGAGACTTGGATATCATAAGATAAATCAAAAAATACTCAATCACAACTACAGCACGATAGGAAAATGAAGAAATAAAAGAATACATCACAAGTCTAATGACACAATAATCATACCTGCAATCATTAACTTCCAATCCCCAAGTATGTCAGAACCCAGTCTACTAAGGTCACAGTCTGGAAAAATGTTTCCAGTCAGGAAGGAGCAAAGTACATCTCTAAATAGCAGTTCTATATAAATGACATAAACTATGTAGCAGTTCTAGATGGAAATATACCAGATGCATGTATAGGTACGAGAAATGTACAATGAAAGAAATACACTGGAAATACTGTAAGTAAATGCAGGAAGAAAAACAATATGTCAATGAGCAAGAAACCTATGACTAAGTGTGTGAGTACTAGCTTTAACATGTGATCGGCTTGGGACTAGTAAACTCATTACATGGGTTAGTAGGGCTAACCGATGTAACAGTGAGGAGGCATGTAAACTCATTACATGGGTTAGTAGGGCTAACCGATGTAACAGTGAGGAGACATGTAAATGGTCAGGCCGCACCCGACGTGAGATGTGGGGTGAGCTATGGTGCATATAAAGTTGGGTATGATCACATATCTACACTAAAGTACTCCCCAAAACCCCCGACTGGTATAGTAGATCCAATCATGGTACGCTATGGCACGGGATTCCCTAGGGAGGTAGCAAATCTCCCCGGGTCTCAGTGTCTGTACATGCACAAGATATCAAGGAAACAAGTCTTGTACAAGCTACACCATGAATAAGGAATAACATCTCATGACGAGATCCGTGTATACCAATCCGTGTAATCAATGTGTCAAGAACATGGATATTTACACTAGATACAGTGAACATAGGAGATATCATATATTAGAAACTAATCAGAGAATGTACTCGCCTTGGGTCCTTAGCTGGTGAAACCAATGTCCTGTCCCAGAGTATCGTCTGGAGGAACCAACAGTCCTAAAATATATAATAAATAATACAATATTTGTATCAGAAGCTATACTAAACACACAAGCAAATACTAACTCAGGGGCTATGTCAGGCATGGGACTCAGTCAACTAGGGTCATCTGGTTAGACAGACATCTATAACACATTATACCTATTTAACTAACATTAACACCTACAATACTACTTGCACCAAAATAATTACATATACAATATATATATATATATATATATATTTAATTCATGCATAATATATATATATAGGTTGAACAATATATTTACCATATATATTAATTTTTTTTTTATATTAGAATATGCTAAGTAGGTATACAAATACATGTATATACATTTACAAGTTATATTAAAATATACTAAGTATGTATACAAAAGCATAAATATACATATACCAATTTAAATGTATTTACAATATATATATATATACCTTTTAAAATACATATTTGATTTTATACTAGTTGAACATTATATATGTATACTCATACATGCGCTAAATTACATTTTAAAAATATATATATATTGTCAATGTTATTATTAAATATATACTAATACTAGTACATCACATTAAATACATATACAATACATTAATTGTATGTACAAGATATATATATATATATATACATTTATACTAATTATAGATATTTGAAAATATATTAAGTACATATATATACAATATATATATATATATACATATACTAACATATATATATATTATGCTAATACATGTATAAAACATTTAATTAAATAAATAATATACACGTACATATATTAAAATATACATTACTAATGTATTTATATACTATACATATTCACGTATTACCATTAATTAAATAAATACTATTTATATACATATACGTATACATGTACCATTTAACATTAATTAATATACTTATACATATACATATGAACAAAAATACGTTTTTATTAACATACCAAAATAAATATGTATATACATATTTATATTTATATATATATCAATTAATACGTATATTATACACAGGTATATTTACATCAAAATATACGTATTTCTCTACACCAAAACATACATTAATTACATATATGCAATCACCTACACATTAGTTATAGATACAATACATTAGTTATATATCCATTAACATAGAATACATACATTATACTAATATACATACTATACATAAATTAACCATACATGTACATGTTATTTAACCATACATATACATTAATACCTACATATACTAAATATATATGTGCATTAGTATATACATAAACGTATATACGTATGTATGTATATATATTCATATATATATATATATATATATATATGTATATATATATATATATATATATCTATATAAACAAAGAAGGAAGAGGGAGAAAAAGAAGGAGACTCACAGCAGAGGAGTGGCTGGCCGACCGGCCGGAGGGCTTCGGCAGGGAGGAACAGCGGGAAGGACTCGCCGCCGGGTGCGCGGTGGACTGACCACGCCGGAGGGAATGCGGATGGATGGAGGTGGTCGGCTCGACGTCGGAGTGCAGGGAAGTCGGCTGCAGGCCGGCGGGGAGCTCGAGAGGGCCGCCGGGGAGAAACAGAGGGGGGAGATGAGGGAAGGAGCAGCCACCGGGGATCGGCTTCGTCGTCGGCCGGAGATCCAGGCCGCCGGAGCTCAGAGGAGGAGGCTCGCGGTGGTGGTGGTGTTAGGATGATGGAGGTGGTGGAGATGGGAGTGGTGGTGGCAGCAGGAGCAAGGAGAGGAGGATCGGACAGTAGCAGCCGGCGGAGTCGTCGGGAAAGGAGCAGGGAGCAAGGTGGGGCGCCCGCGGTCGGCTAGCTGGCCGGAAATGGATGGATGGACGGATGGAGGTGGTGATAGGTGGCTGGACAGAAGGGAGATCGGGGGATGTGCAGCGCCGCCGGCGCCGGAGTGCAGGGGTGAGGGGGCCGCAGCGGGATCCGGCCGGAGTTCGGCAGGAGGTAGCCGCCGGAGCTCAGCAGGATGTGGGGGGGAAAATGCACAGTGTTCCCCCCTTCCCTATTTAAATTTGAAATTCAAATCAAAAAGAAGAAGAAGAAAAGGAAGGAAAGAGAAGGAGAAAGGAAGAAGGAGAAGAAAAGAAAAAAGAAGAAGAAAGGAGAAAATTTCCAACGTAGGAGAGAGGTGGGGCTTGTGAGGAGGTAGGGTTTTCTAGGTTGCCTAGGGATTAGGGTTTGAGGGTACAAGATATTAAATAGGGAGAGAGAGGGTGTGATGGAGGGTTGTGGATGCACCCAATTAATTGAGTGGCCCAGATTGAACATGAGGGAAATAATTCATGGGGAATTTAGGGTGAGGTTTAATTAAAACATTAAGGATCCTCATTGGTTAAAATAATTGGGTGTTGGCACAAAATGCCAACTTGCAATTTAACCCCCTTAAATTTGGGAAATTGCACAAACACATAAAATGACGAAAATTTGGCAGGCGATTCGGGGTCCGGTGTTCTGTAGGGTCAGGGGGCACTGTAAGATGGGTATGGGCTGAATTTGCAGGGCGCTAGAATTAAATTGGGATTTACGAAATCAGATAAAATGGTATCCTCAAATTAAATAGAAATAAATACAAGTTGTGTTCAACAATTAATTAGGAGTACGTGGAGCCAAAATCAGGTCAGGTTATCAATACCAATAATGAAGAAGACTCAGAACAAGATATTACCCTAATTTGGACCGCACGAAAAATAGGTCAAGATTGTCTCCAATTTCGATTGGAACGCACAACGATAAAAAATAGGAATTTATTAAATAAACGTCCGCGACAATTTTTATGCGGCCAGAAATAATGCACAAAGAGCATAATTATGAGTTGCAAAAATAGTAGAATGGAAGGCGGGCATGTCTAGGGCGAGATGGTGAAATTTGTTGGAAGACAAAAGTCAGGATACTGCTCCAAATATCGAAGCAAAGGCAATGCGCAAAAATATTAAATAAAATACAGTAATTAATTAAAATCTCCAAATATCAAATTCTAAATAAAATAAAAATCCAGAATTCTATAATCCGGACAGGTGTTCGTCTACTGGGCTTCTAGGTCTAGTCTGCTAGCTAAAAAATAAAATAAATAAACACTGCATATAATTATATTTAATTACACATCACATAATTATTAAATTAAATACTATCATGCAATAAATTAATTGTAAATATCATAATATTAAATATTGTAAAAAGTCAAAAATACCCCTGGTTTCGGAATATGGTAGTGACAAGTCTACCCACCTTAAAAGAATTTCGTCCTCGAAATTAAAATCCTCAAAGTAGTGTTTATTCATACACATTATTATTTCCTCAAATTTTAAATTCATCATACATGAAATTAGTTAATAATCCATAATGTCTTTTCACGACTTTTCAAAAATTCTGAAATTGTTGCATTCCGAAAAATCCTCGAAATAAAATCAAGGTCTATTTCCTCACAATTCCCACGAATTTAAATAAAAATTTAAATACTCGGAATTTGATATCTGTTCCTCAAATTGAATTTCAATCAATGTATCAATTCTCGTCCCAAAGAGTCTGAATTCCAACAATAATCCATCAATGATCTGATTCTTCAGTTTTCTTTTTCCTCAAAATACTTAATAATACGACACTTATGGATCCTTCAAATGCAACGTTCGCAATAATAAAATTTAAATTACTATATTGCAATCAAATATATACTGATAATTTTCCAAATTTTCCTCAATTTTGTAATGATAAATTATATCACAATCAACCTTCCTGAACTTAACAATCATCAATTCTGCCAGGTTAAATTTTTATCCTTTATTTAAATTAGCGTTTATCCTCAAATTTCAATCATATCTGATCCTTGTAAGACCAATAATCCAGCAATTCTGTTATATCAACTCATGAATGCTTATCCTTGAATTTCTAATCATCTTGTCCCATTTTGCCAAGTCATAACCTCGTCATAGATCTTCGTCATGGTCAAACCCCAAAAATCCTGGTCTAAAAATCTGTCCTATAATCATACAACATGCAACCTAAAGGGAATATGTACGGTCATGGTATCTTTTGTTATGGTATTTTAGTCTCTGTATCAGGGGTACTACTAACTACATTATAACAAGAATCATGCATACAAGCTACGGTACTAAGGTATCAGTCAATCAATCAAATAGATAGGAACAGAATGAAGGAAAGAACAGAACCTGCTAACACATTACCTGCAGTATTTCTTATCTCTAACATACACTTAACTCTAGCAATTCACTAACTAATTCATATTCCTGTATACTGGTACCAAGATCCATGAATGTATCAATATTGCACACACAAGTCTATTAACTCCTAAATCTGATGCCAAGAATCTCTAATATAATCCTGATTCAATAATGCATCCAAGTTGATACCTCTATCTCCTTAGTACCATACTCTACTACAAGCATACTCACTGCTAGCTTCCTTACCTACTGCAATAGTTGACACTAGTCATTCTTATCACTCAAGTGCATATCAATTACAACACACTATACTAAGTACTCTCTCTCTAATACAACCCTAGATTGACACCCAAGTCAGTTGGCAGTGAGATCTCAATCATACCCAAGTCATCAGATCCTTACACATGTATATCATCTACTCATATATTAATATTCATCTCTTATCTACCATAAAGTTAATCCTCAAAATAATCGTCAAGGTTTAACTTCTCGAACAACTTTAAAGTAAAATGTATATACTTCCTCAAAATCAGATACTCCACATCGAAATAAAATTTCATTACTCCAAAAATATGTGTAGCCTTAACCATGTTTATTGAATTCGTATTTGAAATCCTCAAAATTTAATGACAAAATCTCAACTTCTCTATTATTTTAAAAAATTAAAATCTTATTTCCACCTTTCAATTTATAACTTTAAATCCTCAAGTATACAGATAGATACTCCCAGTCTCTAATACTCAAGGTCCACACAAATACACCAATCTAATTATCATCGCACGAAGGACTTACTGTTATTAGCACCTTGCTCAACAAATATTTGATATAGGATCACTAGCACTATTGGTATGGTAACACTAGCTGCATTATTAGATTATCTCATCAAACTTATTACAAATCACGATCACTTGCACTTTCCATAATACCCATGCTTTACTTCAATCTCAAGGGCAGGCATATGGTTCTATATCTTGATTGATAAGCATACCTCTTAATCCTTTACAGCCTGTTAAACTAATTGTGATACACTTCACAACTTTCATTACTAATCCTGATATTTCTCTACTTATGACATCTCATTAAACCCTTTATGCATATACATTTCTTTGCCTTTAACATTTCCGATATCAATCATCAAATTAAACATCATGCTCCTTAAATATTTAACACAATTCCTGGATACTTAATTATTCACGTAGATCATCCAGTTGCATAATCATGATTATCCAGGACGGGTATGTTGGCTCTGATACTAACTCTTGAACTATCACTGATACTCTATACTCTCCTTCTACTCACAGTCTCTAATAACCTTATCCTAGAACCATTGTTACAAGGTACTATGCTATGGGTTAATTCTAGATCAAGGCCTACTGCTCATATGTCCAACTAGGAAACACTTACAAACTCGCAAGCAACACTCAGTCAATACTAATACTCAAGACACAGACATAATTACAAGGCACTAATTATCATACTTAACAAGGAACCCTCAAGGAATAGAAGCTCAAAAGGAATTGGATTGAGGACAGAAGGTATCCTTACTGCTAGTAAAGAAAAGAAGCGATGGAACAAAGTCCTGGAACAACAGAAATAGATAAGTCTTGAGATGATATTTTAAGAACCAATTTAAGATACAACCTGATAATCATACACGTCTGCCAGAAATCATGACACACAGAATTCTCGCCACGCCAGTAAGCATAGATGCGATAAACGACAGGTTCCGTAACTAAGGTATGCAACTCCATAATCATGTCATCTAGAATCTTCGCCACGCCAACCGGTATGGCTACGAGAGACTCTAAGTTTCATAACTGTAGTATGTACATCCAAGTCAGGTTCCTACGTTCTCGTCACCACAGCTAATATGGCTGCGATAAACTCTAGGGTCTATAACCAAAGTAGACGTTTTACCTTTCTCACTGTCCTCATCAATATATGTCATCAGATGATACCGTAAATTTTAGCCCGTAAAATTCATCTCGATATGAAATCAACTAAACAACGATACCAAGAATTAAATTTAACAACTGGTCAACAAGAATCAAACTCAACAATGATACCAAGATTTAAATTTAATAACGGATCAAGAAGAATCAAGTTCAATAACAACAAGCGAGAGCGGACGGAAACAAGGAAAAAGATTTAAATTGGAAATTAGAATAAGATTCTCAAGGGGTCATCCCAGGAAATCTTTCAAATAAATTGTGATTGAGTATTCACTCTCATCCTAGTATCCTATGTCCTATGTCCTATAGCAGGCACGCGGTAGTACAACTAATTCGTCGCACTACTACGACATCGCACAACTTGCGAAGTCTGACCTGCATGGGCCACCATTAAAAATGTGTCACGACCCGCACCCGGTTTAGGGGCACGAGAGCGTGGGTACGTCCAGCCTACGCCGCAGCATCGGCGGTAGAACGCTGTCTAGGTCAAGTACTATCTAAACAATCTCACGCTAGTATCCAACTCCATAAGGAGTGTCACGACCCGCACCCGGTTTAGGGGCACGAGAGCGTGGGTACGTCCAGCCTACGCCGCAGCATCGGCGGTAGAACGCTGTCTAGGTCAAGTACTATCTAAACAATCTCACGCTAGTATCCAACTCCATAAGGAGACTTGGATATCATAAGATAAATCAAAAAATACTCAATCACAACTACAGCACGATAGGAAAATGAAGAAATAAAAGAATACATCACAAGTCTAATGACACAATAATCATACCTGCAATCATTAACTTTCAATCCCCAAGTATGTCAGAACCCAGTCTACTAAGGTCACAGTCTGGAAAAATGTTTCCAGTCAGGAAGGAGCAAAGTACATCTCTAAATAGCAGTTCTATATAAATGACATAAACTATGTAGCAGTTCTAGATGGAAATATACCAGATGCATGTATAGGTACGAGAAATGTACAATGAAAGAAATACACTGGAAATACTGTAAGTAAATGCAGGAAGAAAAACAATATGTCAATGAGCAAGAAACCTATGACTAAGTGTGTGAGTACTAGCTTTAACATGTGATCGGCTTGGGACTAGTAAACTCATTACATGGGTTAGTAGGGCTAACCGATGTAACAGTGAGGAGGCATGTAAACTCATTACATGGGTTAGTAGGGCTAACCGATGTAACAGTGAGGAGACATGTAAATGGTCAGGCCGCACCCGACGTGAGATGTGGGGTGAGCTATGGTGCATATAAAGTTGGGTATGATCACATATCTACACTAAAGTACTCCCCAAAACCCCCGACTGGTATAGTAGATCCAATCATGGTACGCTATGGCACGGGATTCCCTAGGGAGGTAGCAAATCTCCCCGGGTCTCAGTGTCTGTACATGCACAAGATATCAAGGAAACAAGTCTTGTACAAGCTACACCATGAATAAGGAATAACATCTCATGACGAGATCCGTGTATACCAATCCGTGTAATCAATGTGTCAAGAACATGGATATTTACACTAGATACAGTGAACATAGGAGATATCATATATTAGAAACTAATCAGAGAATGTACTCGCCTTGGGTCCTTAGCTGGTGAAACCAATGTCCTGTCCCAGAGTATCGTCTGGAGGAACCAACAGTCCTAAAATATATAATAAATAATACAATATTTGTATCAGAAGCTATACTAAACACACAAGCAAATACTAACTCAGGGGCTATGTCAGGCATGGGACTCAGTCAACTAGGGTCATCTGGTTAGACAGACATCTATAACACATTATACCTATTTAACTAACATTAACACCTACAATACTACTTGCACCAAAATAATTACATATACAATATATATATATATATATATATATTTAATTCATGCATAATATATATATATAGGTTGAACAATATATTTACCATATATATTAATTTTTTTTTATATTAGAATATGCTAAGTAGGTATACAAATACATGTATATACATTTACAAGTTATATTAAAATATACTAAGTATGTATACAAAAGCATAAATATACATATACCAATTTAAATGTATTTACAATATATATATATATACCTTTTAAAATACATATTTGATTTTATACTAGTTGAACATTATATATGTATACTCATACATGCGCTAAAATACATTTTAAAAATATATATATATTGTCAATGTTATTATTAAATATATACTAATACTAGTACATCACATTAAATACATATACAATACATTAATTGTATGTACAAGATATATATATATATATACATTTATACTAATTATAGATATTTGAAAATATATTAAGTACATATATATACAATATATATATATATACATATACTAACATATATATATATTATGCTAATACATGTATAAAACATTTAATTAAATAAATAATATACACGTACATATATTAAAATATACATTACTAATGTATTTATATACTATACATATTCACGTATTACCATTAATTAAATAAATACTATTTATATACATATACGTATACATGTACCATTTAACATTAATTAATATACTTATACATATACATATGAACAAAAATACGTTTTTATTAACATACCAAAATAAATATGTATATACATATTTATATTTATATATATATCAATTAATACGTATATTATACACAGGTATATTTACATCAAAATATACGTATTTCTCTACACCAAAACATACATTAATTACATATATGCAATCACCTACACATTAGTTATAGATACAATACATTAGTTATATATCCATTAACATAGAATACATACATTATACTAATATACATACTATACATAAATTAACCATACATGTACATGTTATTTAACCATACATATACATTAATACCTACATATACTAAATATATATGTGCATTAGTATATACATAAACGTATATACGTATGTATGTATATATATTCATATATATATATATATATATATGTATATATATATATATATATATCTATATAAACAAAGAAGGAAGAGGGAGAAAAAGAAGGAGACTCACAGCAGAGGAGTGGCTGGCCGACCGGCCGGAGGGCTTCGGCAGGGAGGAACAGCGGGAAGGACTCGCCGCCGGGTGCGCGGTGGACTGACCACGCCGGAGGGAATGCGGATGGATGGAGGTGGTCGGCTCGACGTCGGAGTGCAGGAAAGTCGGCTGCAGGCCGGCGGGGAGCTCGAGAGGGCCGCCGGGGAGAAACAGAGGGGGGAGATGAGGGAAGGAGCAGCCACCGGGGATCGGCTTCGTCGTCGGCCGGAGATCCAGGCCGCCGGAGCTCAGAGGAGGAGGCTCGCGGTGGTGGTGGTGTTAGGATGATGGAGGTGGTGGAGATGGGAGTGGTGGTGGCAGCAGGAGCAAGGAGAGGAGGATCGGACAGTAGCAGCCGGCGGAGTCGTCGGGAAAGGAGCAGGGAGCAAGGTGGGGCGCCCGCGGTCGGCTAGCTGGCCGGAAATGGATGGATGGACGGATGGAGGTGGTGATAGGTGGCTGGACAGAAGGGAGATCGGGGGATGTGCAGCGCCGCCGGCGCCGGAGTGCAGGGGTGAGGGGGCCGCAGCGGGATCCGGCCGGAGTTCGGCAGGAGGTAGCCGCCGGAGCTCAGCAGGATGTGGGGGGGAAAATGCACAGTGTTCCCCCCTTCCCTATTTAAATTTGAAATTCAAATCAAAAAGAAGAAGAAGAAAAGGAAGGAAAGAGAAGGAGAAAGGAAGAAGGAGAAGAAAAGAAAAAAGAAGAAGAAAGGAGAAAATTTCCAACGTAGGAGAGAGGTGGGGCTTGTGAGGAGGTAGGGTTTTCTAGGTTGCCTAGGGATTAGGGTTTGAGGGTACAAGATATTAAATAGGGAGAGAGAGGGTGTGATGGAGGGTTGTGGATGCACCCAATTAATTGAGTGGCCCAGATTGAACATGAGGGAAATAATTCATGGGGAATTTAGGGTGAGGTTTAATTAAAACATTAAGGATCCTCATTGGTTAAAATAATTGGGTGTTGGCACAAAATGCCAACTTGCAATTTAACCCCCTTAAATTTGGGAAATTGCACAAACACATAAAATGACGAAAATTTGGCAGGCGATTCGGGGTCCGGTGTTCTGTAGGGTCAGGGGGCACTGTAAGATGGGTATGGGCTGAATTTGCAGGGCGCTAGAATTAAATTGGGATTTACGAAATCAGATAAAATGGTATCCTCAAATTAAATAGAAATAAATACAAGTTGTGTTCAACAATTAATTAGGAGTACGTGGAGCCAAAATCAGGTCAGGTTATCAATACCAATAATGAAGAAGACTCAGAACAAGATATTACCCTAATTTGGACCGCACGAAAAATAGGTCAAGATTGTCTCCAATTTCGATTGGAACGCACAACGATAAAAAATAGGAATTTATTAAATAAACGTCCGCGACAATTTTTATGCGGCCAGAAATAATGCACAAAGAGCATAATTATGAGTTGCAAAAATAGTAGAATGGAAGGCGGGCATGTCTAGGGCGAGATGGTGAAATTTGTTGGAAGACAAAAGTCAGGATACTGCTCCAAATATCGAAGCAAAGGCAATGCGCAAAAATATTAAATAAAATACAGTAATTAATTAAAATCTCCAAATATCAAATTCTAAATAAAATAAAAATCCAGAATTCTATAATCCGGACAGGTGTTCGTCTACTGGGCTTCTAGGTCTAGTCTGCTAGCTAAAAAATAAAATAAATAAACACTGCATATAATTATATTTAATTACACATCACATAATTATTAAATTAAATACTATCATGCAATAAATTAATTGTAAATACCATAATATTAAATATTGTAAAAAGTCAAAAATACCCCTGGTTTCGGAATATGGTAGTGACACTCAGAGCCATCAACGTGCAACAGAGCTTTTCTGCTGAGCACAGCGTAAAATATAAGATCAAGGATCATCCGCATAATGCAGTATGTCCAGGCTGCTTCAGCGTGAAAAGGGTGCTACATCGCCTTTATGGCGTAAAACTCATCCACTTTAAATGCAGCATTGAAGCGTACGAGGAACGCTTCGTATTCTTCAAAATAAACTTGTCAGATCATGCAATAAGCCTGACGTCTGGACTCCTGACAAAGAGTACTGCACGACTACCCAGGCGACGGCTATAATGATGGCGCAGCACTGTAACCTAAGCTGTCATTTACTGCCATTTTCTTGGCGTAAACCGCTTTTACTCATACAAGGGAATATGCTGCCTAATTTTACACAGGCAGATGTGATCTGTTTATGCTCCACAGAAGACAAACAGCCTGCCATGTCAAAAGCTGCTCTTCGTACAGGGCTCGAGGCACGTCTCTGCATTTAATGCGCAGAGTGATGACAGGTCTCGCGGCACGTCTCTGCATTTAATGCACAGAGTGATGACAGAACTCGAGGCACGTCTCTGCATTTAATGCACAGAAGGGTGGCAGGCCTTCAAAACACGCCTCTGCATTTAATGCGCAGGATAATTGCGAATCTCAACATTTAATGCAGGAGATTTGATTAAATGTCACCGAACCGTCGTTTAGTGACATCCCCTTTGCGTAAACTGCTTTTACGCATACAAGGGAATACGCTGCCCAGTTTTACACAAGCAGACATGAGCTTCTTACGCTTCGCAGAAGACAAATAGACTTCTACGTCAGCAGTTGCTCTTCGTACAGGATTCGAGGCGCGTATTTGTATTTAATGCGCAGAATAATGGCAAATCTTCAAGACACGCCTCTGCATTTAATGCGCAGGATGGGGGCAGATCTCTGTATTTAATGCAAGAGATTTGATTATATCTCCAAGAGCCATAATTTCGGCTAAGACGTCCACATCATCACTTTGGCACATTTTGCCAACTCAGGCCTCAGTCAGGAGAAGAGGATCAGCTATCTTCTGCGCCCACTCGGCTTCTATGCCTACTCGGCTTCTACGCCCACTCGGCTTCTATGCCTACTCGGCTTCTATGCCTACTCGGCTTCTACGCCTACTCGGCTCTACTCGGCTTCTACGCCTACTCGGCTTCTACGCCTACTCGGCTTCTACGCCTACTTGGCTTCTACGCCATGGTGACAGTTATTGGCTTCTACGCCAACCTCTTCTACGCGAAGGATAACTACCTATGTGGCTTTTATGCCTTGATCTTTGCAGCAGTTATACGAGTTGTCTCTTAATTGGACACGCGTCACACGCTCATTCAAAAGGTCATTTATACGCGGGCAACGGCTATTTTAACCATCGTGTAAAATGGTACTGTACTTTCCACTACTCAGTTTCTACACCGACTAAGTGGTCACTGTCACTAAAACTCTATAAATAGAGACCTCTATCAACAGAGGAAAGGGGGAGAAAAATTGGTCGAGAAACGGAAGATTGAAAGGTCGAGATTTGGTCGCAGATTTTAAGAGAGAAGAATCTAGAGCTCAGGCAAAGAGTAGTGATCGATGACTTTAGCATTGAGCATCCACTCTCTTTAGCAACCTTCGAAGCTACTTTCTGTCTTCTACGACACTTCTTCATCATCGTGTGGTCCAAGGGACAAAGTGATCGACTGCAGATCAGACTCCTATAGCAATATTTACCCAGATTAAAAAATTGTACTCGACATCCTCGTATAGGATTAATTGTACTGCTTGTTTGTAAACATAAAGAGCTTATTTTCGTATAGAACCTCGTTTCCATATCTTTCGTTTATTTTATCAGACAACAAGATGACGACTCTGCTGGGGACATCTTTCTCTTCTGATGAGGAAGAAATTACTTAACACGATGCGGTATCCGTGGGATCCGTAAAGAAGATACTGGTCGTCCAGTTTGGCCAGTCTGCCTACGAAGACATGCTTCGAACAGGGGGTAGCTCTCACTCTCTCTCTGTCCAAGACAACAAAAAACTGCGTAAGGTCTGGATGCCCAAGACATCCTCTACCATTCCTGTTGACTCTCCGATCTCTTCGATCTCTCCGACCAACGAGGTTGTAGCATTGCTCCCTCAGCGCCTTGCGCGTAAAATTCAGTCGCCTGTCTTTGATAGGGCAGACAAAACTTCTGGCAATGCCTCAGCGCCAATCCAGAAGTATACTCCGTGCCTTGCGCGTAAAATTCAGTCGCCTGTCTCTGACAGGGCAGACAAAACTTCTGGAAATACCTCAGCGCTAGTCCAGAAGTACACATCGCGCTCTGTGCGTAAAACTCCGTCTCCCGTCTGTGACGGAATAGACAAAATTTCTGATAATGCCTCAGCGCCAAATCAGGAAACCCAAACGCGCTCCGCGCGTAAAAATGCATTTACCTTCCACGGAAAAGCAGATGATCCCTGCAATCTACACAAGGAAAAGCAAGCGACGGACTACTCAACTTCTCGGCTTTTACGCCAGCAAGGGAACAATCTGCCTGCCCTCCGGATTACGCGAGAAGCTGACGGCCGACTGAGGATATCCTCAGCTTTACGCCAACCAGAGCAGAGCTCCAAATTACGCCAGGAGAAGCCCCTCAGCGTAAGGAAGGCTTAATTTGCGGAAAGACACCCTCCTCGGGGATTATCCGCTACCCAGATGGCCAACCTGTTATATATAGGTGGCACAGGGAAAACTATGGTTCCCAACATCCGCATGCCCACTGATATGAACAGAAGGAACAAGCCATCATCTTCTTCTTCTGTAACTCCTCCTGACCTACCCCAAGGATGAGTTTCCTCTTTCCATCACAGACGTCATGATTGACAATACATGCAGTTTTGAACGTATGTCTTTCATGGACGAATTTTCAGGATACAATCAAATCAAGATGCATCCTGAAGACGAGAAGCATACTGTCTTCTGGACACCATTGGGGGTATATTGCTTTACGGTCATGCCCTTCGGATTAAAGAATGCCGGGGCTACGTACCAACGGGCTATGAGTAACATATTCCATGAGCATTTACGCAAGACAGTGGAGTGTTACGTGGACGATGTAGCTGTCAAAAGCCGTCTTAAGGATAATCACATCCAAGACTTGAAGACAGTATTTGAATTGATGCGCCAACATCAACTCAAAATGAATCCTACAAAGTCCTTTCTGGGGGTATCTAGTGGCAAATTTTTGGGATTTGTCATTACCGCCAAAGGCATTCAAGTGGACCCTGACAAAGTCAAGGCCATCTTAGAAATGCGACCGCCCCATAATCTGAGAGAACTCAGGGGATTTCAAGGTCGTCTGGCTTATATCCGAATATTCATATCCAACCTCTCTGGAAGATGTCAGCCCTTTTCTCGTCTCATGAAGAAAGTGTGTCAGCAAGCGTTTAACGATATCAAACGCTACCTCACTAGTTTGCCAGTTCTGGTGCCGCCAGTCATAGGAAGACCATTCGTGCTGTATGTTCGAGCGATGGATCATTCTTTGGGAGCTCTTCTCGCACAAAAGAATGATATGGGTCATGAACATGCTATCTACTACCTCAGCAGGATGATGGTCAGAGCCGAACACCGGTACAACCCAGTGGAGAAAGAATGCTTGGCTCTGATGTTCGCTATCCAGAAAATGCGGCACTATGTCACAGGCCAGACTATTCACATCATCTCCAGGATCAATCCTCTTCGGGTACTGATGAACAAGCCAAGTGTTCTTAATTTGCGACTCACGACTTAGGCGATGTTATTAACACAGTATGACATGGTGTATGTCCCTCAGAAGTCCGTCAAAGGCCAAGCGTTGGCTAACTTCCTAGATGCTCATCCGATCCTGGAGGCCTCCAAACTATACGAGGAAATTCTCGACGAAGTTACAGAATGTAATTTCACAAATGAAAGTGATGCATGGCAACTGTTCTTCGATGGTGCCTCCAGGACTGGTCCCAGGGGAAATATGGTTTCGGGAGTAGGGATTGTCCTGGTTACTCCTAATAAGCTCGTCATCTACCGAGCATATTCTCTTAGCGAGCCCTATTCTAACAATTTGTCGGAGTATAACGCTCTACTAATCGGGCTCCAAGTCGCTAAAGAATTGGACATCGAATCTCTGGAAGCTTTCGGTGATTCTTTGCTGATCGTCAATCAAGTCAGAGGAATATATGAAGTCCGGAATCCAGACCTCATCCCCTATCACCGAGCAACGGTCGAGATAGCCATAACATTCAAAGGATTCTTCCTAGAGCATGTACCTCGATCTCAAAATCTGGAAGCTGATGCCCTAGCCAGTCTAGCTGTAGATTTAGCTATCCCTATAAGAAGGCAGAATTCGGTGATCCTTCTTAACAGAGATTTATTCTGTGTGAAAAATAACTTTTACATAGAACATAGCTATGCGGTGAACACAGATCTTCCAAAGAGAGACTGGAGAAGTCCCTTTATAGATTTTGTAGCATACGAAATCTTGCCAGAAGACCCTAAAGAAGCAGTATCCGTCAAAAAACGATCATTGCGCTTCTATTTCGACGCATCTTCACAATGTCTATATCGCCGGTCTTATGACGGACTATTATTATGATGTCTCTCTGGTGATGAAGCACATCGGATTATCCGTGAAGCTCACGATGGCGTATGCGGAGCGCATCAACCCGGTCCTAAGCTACATGATCGCATCAGGAGAATGGGCTATTACTAGCCTACTATGATCACAGATGCAATAAAGTATGCAAGACAATACAGAGCATGTCAGGTCCATGCAGACTTTATCCATCAATCTCCTAAATATCTACATCCTACGGTTGCGTCATAGCCTTTCGAAGCATGGGGTATGGATATCATTGGTCCTATCACCCGTCTTCTTCCATAGGTCACCGGTTCATACTGGCCATCACAGATTATTTCTCCAAATGGGCAGAGACGATCCCTCTTGCTGAGGTGAAGGCATCTAATGTGATCAGCTTCATCAAGCATCACATCATTTATCGCTTTGGGATACCCCGGAGGATAATTCATGACAATGGGCCTTAATTCATCAGCCAAGCGTTTCATCAATTTTACGATAAAAATCGGATACAAAATGTGGTCTCTACGACATATAATCCTGTTGCTAATGGTTTGGCGAAAGCTTTCACCAAAACCATTATCAAGCTCTTGAAAAAGTTCCTCTTCGAACAAGAGGGATTGGAATGAGAAGCTGGGAGAATGTCTCTGGGCATACCGCACAACGGTACGAGCACCGACAGGTTGCACCCCATTCTCATTAGTTTACGGGAGCGAAGCAGTTCTCCCCATCGAGATCCAAATTCCGTCACTCAGGATAGCCGTGGCTAATGAGTTGACTCAAGAAAAGAATGACCTGTTAAGGCTTCAAGAGCTAGAAGGATTAGACGAGAAACGCCTCCAAGCTCAACAGTGCATCGCGTTCTACCAAGCACGCATTTTCAGAGCTTTTAATCAAAAAGTAAAGGAAAGAGTGTTCAAAGTTGGCGAGCTAGTTTTAGCTATGAGAAGGCCGATGATTCTTACTCACAGGAGTAAGGGCAAATTTTAGCCCAAATGGGAAGGCCCTTATGTTATCGAGACGACGTTCTCAAACGGCGCTTACAGGTTAGCCAAGCCTAATGGAGACCTGTTAATGACTCCTATCAATGGCAAATTCCTGAAAAGGTACTATGCTTAACCTCCTTTGCTCAAATGGAGTATGGTAAAGACCTTATTCTGACAATACTACTTCCAAAACAAAACTAGTTGGATCAGATTCTATCATGTCCATATAACCTCTGAATAGATATGTTTAACTAATTTGGAACTTCAAGACCTACCACGTCCATATTACCTCTGATAGTGTTTTGTGTACAAATTTTGGCTAAAGCATATTCTATCATGTCCATATAACTTCTGAATATATATGTCCTGCTAAAACTTACCGAGAGTATATCACGTCCATATTACCTCTGATATCACTTTCACCCAAACCTGTCATTTATATTCCAAAATGATGGGTCCACAAAGTCAGATAAGAGTCTCTTTATTACTTCCAGAAAGAGCAAAAGTACATTGAAAAGCAAAAAAGTACATCATTTGGGGGGAGCGGTTAGGTCGCGAATCTGCTGCGCCAGAGCAACCATTCTCTCATCCCGGGAGTTCAAGACGTCGGCGCGAGCCAGTTCCAACCTTGCTGCATCATTGTTCAAAGTAGCTAGCTGTCACGACCCGCACCCGGTGTAAGGGTACTAGTCGAAAATAATGCCCAGCCTACGCCGCAGAATCGGCGGTAGAACACTGTCTAGTTAGTCTATCTAATGTAATGAACCACCAATAATGATAGAATACTCAATCACAGAACTGAGATAGAAATGAGCACGAATCAGATAAAGAATAGAATAGTCACCATACAACTCATGAGTTTAAAATAATACATCAATGAGTCTGAAGAGTAACAGAAATAAGCTGGAGACAAATCCAGTACAAAATAATACTACCATACTACAAAGCTACACTCCAGGGTCAACTGTCTCAGTTGGGATAAGTCCCTCTTGAGCCAGGGTCTCCGAATCTAAACCCACAACATCCTGGGGTCCATAATAGGTAGGGTACTCCTCAGTGTCATCTGGAAAAATATATCCAGTCAGGAAAGGAGTAGAGTACATCTCTAACAGCAGTTCTAATCTATGATAAAAACTATGTAACAGTAAATAGCTGTGGATAAACAAGATGCACAAAAATAGATACAAGAGATATATAGACAATAAGGAAATACTGGAAAGAAATACAATAATGAAAAATATGCCAATGAAACAATAATACTAATGACTAAGTGTGTGAGTACTAGCTTAACATGTGATCGGCTTGGGCAAGATACAATGCGGCCTGGCTAATCATACGTGCGGTGCATGATCAACACTATTCGCTTACCAATACTTTATTCAATAGGGATTTGATCACATATCTATACTAATACTCCCCACCCCCGACTGGTATAATAGATCCAACCACGGTATGCTATGGCACTAGATTCCCCAAGAAGATAGCTAGTCTCCCCAAGAATCGGTGTCTGTACATGTACAAGATAACCAATGAAACAATACTTGCACCATATACACCATATACCAAGAAATAACATCTCATGACGAGATCCGGATATACCAATCCGTGTAACCATAGTGTCAAGAGAACATGGATATCTACACTAGATACAGTGAACATAGAGGATATCATAAATGAGAAACTATCAGAGAATGTACTCGCCTGAAGTCCAATGAAAAAGTCTCACAGATGTCTGACTCGGTGCCTCGAAGACCTAGATATGGAATACCACATTAAAACAAGGTCCCGGAAAGAGAACAAGTCAAACTAGTCAACTCCTAGGTCAATAAATAAATTCTAAGTCAAAAGTCAACTATGGTCAACTCTAAAGTCAACTAAAGTCAAACCAAGGTCAACCTCACAAGAAATCTATATAAATAATATAGAAATAAAATACAATAATTTAGGAATAAAAATTAGATCCCAAATTATACTCACACAAAGTATACTACTAATACAAATAATATATACCCTAAAATAATATATATACAAACCAATATGTATACAAATAACATAATATATTATTACAAATATTATATAAAATACATATATATACATATATATATATATATATACAATAATAATATATAAAATATAATTTAAAACTGTCAAAGCGTCACTGAAAACAGTGAACAAAACAAGATAAAATAAAAACAGGTTTAATAGTGACAGTCTTGACTGTCACTGAAAATTCGTCGCAGAAACTCTATATACAAAATCGCTGCTGTCACAGTTTGCTGACAGTTTCAAACTGTCACAAAAAAATGTCGCTGAAAGGTTGTCGCTCAAAACTGCCGCAGAATTAATGACAGATCTGTCATTAATGCTGACCACTGTACAGTGGCTGCTGTTCAGACCAAATAATGACAGTTTCACTGTCATAGAAACCACTGTCACCAAAACAAATAAAAATATAAAAATATATATATATATATATAAATATATATATGCAATAATAATCACAATACATATATATAAATAAATAATTATATACTTATATATATATGCACATATAAACTTATAATTAAATACTAATAGTTACAACACATGCACATATTAATGTTCATATTTTACATGGCTAGAAGCATACCTAAAATATATACATTAATATACAAATAATTACATAATAATTATAAATAATATAATTACACAATTAAACACATAAATATATTTTATAAAACATTTATGTATAATTTATACTATAAACATAAGTACATATATAATTGCATGCAAGAAAGCTACATACATATATTTATACACCATATTAGAACACATAGAAATATCTATAGATCTATGCTACAATAAATACCATAATAAATACACTAAAATAAATATATAATATCTATATATATTTGCTAGTTATAATTGAAGAATTTAAACCATACATAATTAGATCTATTCAAAAATCCACACAATTGGAGAGTATCACACCGTATCCCACTAGATCTAGGATACGCATGTGACACGAATCCAACACCCAACTAATTGTACCCCGAAGGATACAAACAAATCACAAATAATATTTATGAATAAATCAAAGTGTCAAAAGTAGATCTATGTGTCCGTGTCAAAATACGACATGTTCAAAGTCCCGTGTCGGAGGGAAAACCCCCAAAATGACGCGTATCACCAAATAGTTGGGATACGAACCACATGTACCAAATTATGGATACGACACTAGCCCCAAACACATAAGCTCATGTCCAATTGATCTATAGGATCAATTGATACACACAACAAAATATAAATTCGGAATTCCAACAAAATTAACACAAAAAGCACCATAACTTTCTCCATGGGTCTCCTATGAACACAAAACAAAGTCCTATGGGTAGTACATATATATAGGTTGATTTTACATGATTAAATCTCAGATTTAGAAGCTATTTAAATGAGAAAATCTGAATTATACCTATTGGGAGATGGATTCCCTATGAAACCTCCAATTGAGAAGAACTTGCTTCCAAATTGTAGATCCTTGCTCCTCTTTGTAGATCCTTGCTTCCTTCTTCTAGATCCTTGCTTCCTCCTTCTCTAATGGTGAATTGGGAAGAATTTGGAATGAATTTGGTAGGGAATTGGAATGGGAATGGAGGGAATTTGGGAGTGGGAAATTCTAGATCTAGATTTGGAATGAGAATGAGAGGAGAGAGAAATTTTCCCCCTCTTTTAATAGGCCGGCCTTGCCCCTCTCCCAAGCAATTGTAAAATGTCCAATGTACCCCTTGGGACCTCTCATGAAGAAATAATTAAGGAAGGAAGCTTCTAGTCTAATCACTTAATTAATTTAATCCATCTCCTTAACTATGGGCTTTCTAAATGGGCCAAATCTAACTATTTAATTCATGTTGGTCCATGGGTCCAAACTACACTAGTTGGGTCCACTAAAATAAGTCTAAAATAATTAAATAACATCCAACAACAATTAAATAATATAATAAAAATTATTTACCATGCACAATATTTATTTAAATAGGAAATTACTAAAATACCCTTTTTCCTAAAATATGGTAGTGACAAGTCTACCCTCCTTAAAATAATTTCGTCCTCGAAATTCAAAGACGAAAACTACCCCCAGAAAATCACAGAACAGAACTAAAGAATCACAACTAACTAATGAACAAAATATAACAATGAACAAAACATAACTAGAGAATTAACATACCTCAAGGTACAAACAAATATGGATAACGCTCTCGCATGTCATCCTCTCTCTCCCAGGTAGACTCCCCCGGAGAGTGATGCCTCCATGCGACGCGCACCAAAGGAATAGTCTGGTTCCTCAGCACCTTCTCTCTCCGATCAAGAATCTCAACTGGCTGCTCTGGATAGCTAAGAGTAGGGCCCACCTCTATCTCCGAGTGATCCAATACATGACTAGGATCTGCCACGTATCGTCTCAACTGCGACACATGAAACACGTTGTGCACTCCCTCCAATGCAGGTGGCAAGTCTAGTCTATAAGCAACTACACCGACCCTCTCTAGAATAGTGAAAGGTCCGATGAATTGCGGACTAAGCTTTCCGCCTCCACCGAAGCGAATCGTGCCTCGTGTCGGAGAAATCCTCAGAAACACCAAACCACCCACCTAGAACAAAACACCATCTTAAGAACTTAATCTATAACAAACAAGAACAAGGACAAACAAAATCTAAACTATACCTCAAACTCCAAAGGTCTCCGATGGCTATCGGCCCAATGCCGCTGTCTGTCCTGCGCCACTCGAAGTCTGTCTCTGATCAAATGAACCTTCTCTGCTGCCTCCACAACCATCTCTGGCCCAAGCAAAACTCTCTCTCCAACATCGTCCCAAGACAAAGGAGTACGACACCTCCGACCATATAGAGCTTCAAAAGGTGATATCTCTATACTGGCCTGGTAACTGTTGTTGTAAGCAAACTCTACCAAATGGAGATGGTCCTCCTAAGAACCCCTGAAATCTAGTACACAAGTGCGCAACATATCCTCGAGAGTCTGGATAGTCCTCTCTGACTGCCCATCTGTCTGGGGATGATATGCAGTACTGAACTTGAGTTGAGTGCCCAAACTCTCCTGCAAACTCCTCCAGAAATGAGAAATGAAACAACTATCTCGATCTGAGACTATGCTGACGGGAACTCCGTGTATCCTAACGATCTGCCTCACATACATCTCTGCCAGCTTCTCCGTAGACAAACCCACCTTGAAAGGCAAAAAGTGGGCCGACTTGGTCAACCTATCAACAATGACCCAAATTACGTCTTTTTATCCTGGAGATCGTGGAAGTCCGGACACAAAATCCATAGTAATGTGTTCCCACTTCCACTCTGGAATGGGTAATGGCTGAAGTAACCCTCCTGGCCTCTGCCTCTCGGCTTTCACCTGCTGGCACACTAAGCATCTGGATACAAACTGTGCCACTTCCCTCTTCATGCCATACCACCACACACTCTCTCTCATATCCCGATACATCTTGTTAGCACCTGGATGCATGGAATACTGAGAGCGATGTGCTTCCTGCAATACCTCTTCTCGCAACTCTCCACTAGGCACACATAATCTAACTCCATGCCTCAAAGATCCATCCTCTGTAATAGTGAAATCATCCTCCAATCCTGCTCTCACCTGAGCTCTGATACTCCTCAAAGATACGTCATTATACTGTGCTGCCTTGATCCTGTCCATCAAATCTGAGTGTATCTGCAATCCCCACATTTTTATAGCACACCCAGGAACAATCACCTCAATGCCCAAGCTCTCCAAGTCCTCCAACAAATATCGATCCTGCGTCAAGAACATAGCTACCGGATACATGCTCAAAGCATCGGCAACTACATTGGCTTTCCCATGATGATATTGCAAAAAGATATCAAAATCCTTCATCAGTTCTAACCACCGACGCTGCCTCATGTTCAACTCCTTCTGCGTGAAAACGTACTTCAAGCTTTTGTGGTCTGTGAAGATCTCCACACGCTCTTCGTACAAATAATATTTCCACAACTTCAGGGCAAATATGACAGCTGCCAACTCCAAATCATGGGTATGATAGTTCTTTTTATGAGGACGCAATTGCCTGGATGCATAGGCAATCACCTTCCCATGCTGCTGAAGAACACAACCTAAACCCTTCCCCGATGCATCACTATAAATAGTGAAACCTCCGGACCCTGATGGCAACGTCAAAATAGGAGCAGACGTCAACCTCTTCTTCAACTCCTCAAAAGCAACCTGGCAATCCTCCGTCCAAACAAACTCCACATCATTCCTTGTGAGTCTGGTCATCGGCTCGGCAATCCTCGAAAAATCTTGCACAAACTTCCTGTAATAGCCTGCCAATCCCAAAAAACTCCTGATCTCTGCTACTGAACTCAGAGTCTTCCAAGATTCTATTGCTGAAATCTTCTTCGGATCCACTGAAATACCATCACCAGTTACAACATGCCCCAAGAATTCTACTTTGTCCAAGAAAAACTCACATTTGGACAACTTTCCATACAGCTTCTCCTTCCTCAGCACATCCAACACAATCCTCAAATGCTCCTCATGCTCCTCCGGTGTCCTCGAGTATATGAGTATGTCGTCGATGAACACCACCACGAACTTGTCAAGGTACTGGTGGAATACCTTGTTCATCAAGTTCATAAATACCGCCGGTGCATTAGTCAAACCAAACGGCATCACCATAAGCTCGAACTGACCATACCGAGTTCTAAAAGCAGTCTTCGGTATGTCCTCCGGCTTCACCTTCACTTGATGGTAGCCTGATCTCAAATCTATCTTAGAAAATACCTTCGCACCACTCAACTGATCAAACAGATCATCAATCCGTGGCAAAGGATACTTATTCTTGATAGTGAGATTATTCAAAGCCCTGTAATCAATGCACATGCGCACCGATCCATCCTTCTTTGATACAAACAATACCGGGGCTCCCTATGGTGAAGAACTCGATCTGATAAACCCCTTATCCTGCAATTCGTCTACCTGCTTCTTCAACTCGACCAGCTCGCTGTTGTTTACTCTATAGACATGTTGTAAAATTGGTTCTGCACCTGGTACCAAGTCTATAGAAAATTCAATATCTCGATCTGGTGGCAATCCTGGCAATTCCTCAGGAAACACATCTAAGAATTCTGCTATCAATGGATGTGGCAACTCCTTGTCTTCTACCATAGCTCCACAAATAATGCCTTCTTCCTGCTCCGCAGCTCCTCTAGTAAACTCGAACTCTGGCTCTCCTGGCGGACCAAACAAAACTCTACCTCCTCTACAGTCTATGCTAGCACGGTGCCTACTCAACCAATCCATCCCAAGTACAATGTTATAGCTTGGAAGTGGCATTACAAGTAGATACGCACTCAACTCCCGGCCTCCCAGAGTAACTCTTCGATCCTTGCAAATATCATTAACCAGGATAATGCCTCCCCCGGTCATGATCTTGCAAGTCCTAAGCAAAGACTCAGCTACCAAACCATGCTTCAGAGCAAAAGAAACAGATACAAAACTATGGGAAGCACCACTATCAAACAAAGCTAAAGCTGGAATGGAATCAAGAAGAATAGAACCTGCGATAACATCTCCGGTGGGTTCCTCCTCTTCGACAGTCATAGCAAATGCTCGTCCCTGCCGAGCACCTCCCTGCTGTTGATGCTGGACAAAACGCTGCTGCTGTGTCGGAAGCGGTCCCCTCGGCTGTGCTGCAGGTGGTCTCGTTTGTGTCCTCGGAGCTGGAGCTGCCCCTTGAACTGCACGACGAGGATACTCCCTCGATTGATGCCCTTCAGTACCACAATATAAACTCCTAGCCTCCTCCTGCAAACTTTCCAGATGTGGTCGGGCTTCTTGTAGAAGTTGCATGGAGCCTACTGTAACTGCCTCTACTGCTGAGGTGCCTGGTGAAAAGGCGCTCTAGCTGGAGTCTGGTTCTGCTGTGGCTGCTGGAAAGGTCTGGACTGGAAATGAGGACGTTTGGCAGATACTGCACTGCCGTTGGCCCCCAGAAAAGAATCACGGTCTCTCTTGGTCTTTAAACCCAGATCCCGCTCAACCTTGCGTGCCTCCGCAAGTATCTTCGAGTATGTCTCATAAAAAGACGGAATGAGAATCTTCACTTCCCAGTTTAGACCCTCTCGGAAACGAATAGCTCGGACCTCCGGCTCCCTCACCAAGTACTCTGCAAATCGGCTCAACCTACCGAACTCTGCAGCGTATTCCTCCACAGATATGCTCCCCTGAATGAGACTCTTAAATTGTCTCCCCAAGTCAAGCCTGTCTATCCGGGCAAAAAACTTCTTCTTGAAAAGGTCCTTGAATACCTCCCAAGATTGTCTTGCGTCAACTAGAACCGGCTCATTCCTGAACCAAGTACGAGCGACGTCGAACAGTTGAAGTCCTACCGCCTCAACCTTCAGATCTTCAGAAAGACGGGACACCCTCATAAGACGCTCAATGTCCTCGAGCCAATCATCAGCATAGACGATGCCCTCCGTCCCTTTGAAAACCCTAGGCTCCAGTTTCTTGAAGTCCTGAATGTTGCCTGGCCGAAGCTGAGCAACTTGAGGAACAACCTGCTGCTGGACCGAAACTCCTCTCTCAACTACAGCACGAGCAAGCTGATGAGCACTCTCGATGCCCTGCCGTAGAACGTCGGTCTTCCTCTGATGTGCCTCTAACTGAGCCCTCTGTGCCTCGAGCATCTCACGAAACAGTGTAAACATCTGTGACACCTCTGCTGGCACAGGAGGTGGAGGTGGAAGCCCCTCAGATACAGCTGGCACAGTCCTCTGAGTAGGTGGTGGACCTCCGAAAGCAGCTGACACTCCAATCACCGGAGAAGTGACTGGTGCAGGCCCTCGGGATATCGCAGACCTCTCAGAAGCTGCTCTCCCCTGCTGTGATCTAGTCTTAGGCGGCATCCTGAGACAAAGCGAAAGAAAGAATCAATATGGCACAAGATGTAAGACATCAAGGAAAGGACAGTTTAAGAGATCAAGTATCAATATCAAAGGAGAATAGTTGAATCAAAAGAATTTTCCTAGATGTGATTGAGTATCTCAGCCTATATCCTATATCCTATTGCAAGCTCGCAGTAGTACAACTAAGTTGTCGCACTACCACGACATCACATACTTGTGAAGCTAGACATGCATGGGCCACCACCAAAAACGTGTCACGACCCGCACCCGGTGTAAGGGTACTAGTCGAAAATAACGCCCAGCCTACGCCGCAGAATCGACGGTAGAACGCTGTCTAGATAGTCTATCTAATGTAATGAACCACTAATAATGATAGAATACTCATTCACAGAACTAAGATAGAAATGAGCACGAATCAGATAAAGAATAGAATAGTCACCATACAACTCATGAGTTTAAAATAATACATCAATGAGTCTGAAGAGTAACAGAAATAAGCTGGAGACAAATCCAGTACAAAAGAATACTACCATACTACAAAGCTACACTCCAGGGTCAACTGTCTCAGTTGGGATAAGTCTCTCTTGAGCCAGGGTCTCCAAATCTAAACCCACAACATCCTGGGGTCCATAATAGGTAGGGTACTCCTCAGTGTCATCTGGAAAAATATATCCAGTCAGGAAAGGAGCAGAGTACATCTCTAACAGCAGTTCTAATCCATGATAAAAATTATGTAACAGTAAATAGCTGTGGATAAACAAGATGCACAAAAATAGATACAAGAGATATATAACAATAAGAAAATACTGGAAAGAAATACAATAATGAAAAATATGCCAATGAAATAATAATACTAATGACTAAGTGTGTGAGTACTAGCTTAACATGTGATCGGCTTGGGCAAGATACAATGCGGCCTGGCTAATCATACGTGCGGTGCATGATCAACACTATTCGCTTACCAATACTTTATTCAATAGGGATTTGATCACATATCTATACTAATACTCCCCACCCCCGACTGGTATAATAGATCCAACCACGGTATGTTATGGCACTAGATTCCCCAAGAAGATAGCTAGCCTCCTCGAGAATCGGTGTCTGTACATGTACAAGATAACCAATAAAACAATATTTGCACCATATACACCATATACCAAGGAATAACATCTCATGACGAGATCCGGATATACCAATCCGTGTAACCATAGTGTCAAGAGAACATGGATATCTACACTAGATACAGTGAACATAGAGGATATCATAAATGAGAAACTATCAGAGAATGTACTCGCCTGAAGTCCAATGAAAAAGTCTCACAGATGTCTGACTCGGTGCCTCGAAGACCTAGATATGGAATACCAAATTAAAACAAGGTCCCGGAAAGAGAACAAGTCAAACTAGTCAACTCCTAGGTCAATAAATAAATTCTAAGTCAAAAGTCAACTATGGTCAACTCTAAAGTCAACTAAAGTCAAACCAAGGTCAACCTCACAAGAAATCTATATAAATAATATAGAAATAAAATACAACAATTTAGGAATAAAAATTAGATCCCAAATCATACTCACACAAAGTATACTACTAATACAAATAATATATACCCTAAAATAATATATATACAAACCAATATGTATACAAATAACATAATATATTATTACAAATATTATACAAAATACATATATATACATATATATATATATATACAATAATAATATATAAAATATAATTTAAAACTGTCAAAGCGTCACTAAAAACAGTGAACAAAACAAGATAAAATAAAAATAGGTTTAATAGTGACAGTCTTGACTGTCACTGAAAATTCGTCGCAGAAACTCCATATACAAAACCGCTGCTGTCACAGTTTGCTGACAGTTTCAAACTGTCACAAAAAAATGTCGCTGAAAGGTTGCCGCTCAAAACTGCCGCCGCATTAATGACAGATCTGTCATTAATGCTGACCACTGTACAGCGGCTGCTGTTCAGACCAAATAATAACAGTTTCACTGTCATAGAAACCACTGTCACCAAAACAAATAAAAATATAAAAATATATATATATATATATATATAAATATATATATACAATAATAATCACAATACATATATATAAATAAATAATTATATACTTATATATATATGCACATATAAACTTATAATTAAATACTAATAGTTACAACACATGCACATATTAATGTTCATATTTTACATGGCTAGAAGCACACCTAAAATATATATATTTATATACAAATAATTACATAATAATTATAAATAATATAATTACACAATTAAACACATAAATATATTTTATAAAACATTTATGTATAATTTATACTATTAACATAAGTACATATATAATTGCATGCAAGAAAGCTATATACATATATTTATACACCACATTAGAACACATAGAAATATCTATAGATCTATGCTACAATAAATACCATAATAAATACACTAAAATAAATATATAATATCTATATATATTTGCTAGTTATAATTGAAGAATTTAAACCATACATAATTAGATCTATTCAAAAATCCACACAATTGGAGAGTATCACACCGTATCCCACTAGATCTAGGATACGCATGTGACACGAGTCCAACACACAACCAATTGTACCCCGAAGGATACAAACAAATCACAAATAATATTTATGAATAAATCAAAGTGTCAAAAGTAGATCTATGTGTCCGTGTCAAAATACGACATGTTCAAAGCCCCGTGTCGGAGGGAAAACCCCCAAAATGACACGTATCACCAAATAGTTGGGATACGAACCACATGTACCAAATTATGGACACGACACTAGCCCCAAACACATAAGCTCATGTCCAATTGATCTATAGGATTAATTGATACACACAACAAAATGTAAATTCAGAATTCCAACAAAATTAACACAAAAAGTACCATAACTTTCTCCATGGGTCTCCTATGAACACAAAACAAAGTCCTATGGGTAGTACATACATATAGGTTGATTTTACATGATTAAATCTCCGATTTAGAAGCTATTTAAATGGGAAAATCTAAATTATACCTATTGGGAGATGGATTCCCAATGAAACCTCCAATTGAGAAGAACTTGCTTCCAAATTGTAGATCCTTGCTCCTCTTTGTAGATTCTTGCTTCCTTCTTCTAGATCCTTACTTTCTCCTTCTCTAATGGTGAATTGGGAAGAATTTAGAATGAATTTGGTAGGGAATTGGAATGGGAATGGAGGGAATTTGGGAGTGGGAAATTCTAGATCTAGATTTGGAATGAGAATGAGAGGAGAGAGAAATTTCCCCCCTCTTTTAATAGGCCGGCCTTGCCCCTCTCCCAAGCAATTATAAAATGTCCAATGTACCCCTTGGGGCCTCTCATGAAGAAATAATTAAGGAAGGAAGCTTCTAGTCTAATCACTTAATTAATTTAATCCATCTCCTTAACTATGGACTTTCTAAATGGGCCAAATCTAACTATTTAATTCATGTTGGTCCATGGGTCCAAACTACACTAGTTGGATCCACTAAAATAAGTCGAAAATAATTAAATAACATCTAACAACAATTAAATAATACAACAAAAATTATTCACCATGCACAATATTTATTTAAATAGGAAATTACTAAAATACTCTTTTTTCTAAAATGTGGTAGTGTCACTAGCTCAGATCGAGCCCGCACAAAACCTGAGTGAAAAGCACCCACACGCGTCAGATTCTGCTGAACAGTCGTCCGTCGCTCCTTCAACACATCTCGGGCTGCCGATAAAGAGAGAGCCTTTGCCTCTACTCGAACGAGCTCATCCTTCAATAGGCGGGCCTTCGCTTCCATTTCCTCATATTCGGCTTCACACTGGGTCAACTCGGGAACGACATACTCCAATTGGACACGCTCATGATCCATCTCCTACTGCTGAGCCTCGATGGACTTATTCAGAGACTCCATCTGTTCAGCAAGCTGGGCAGTCAGGAAGTCGTACCTAGCTTGAACGAGACCGTCAATGTTGCCTCGAGCTAGCTGCAAGTATTCGTTAATGGGTTGCCCCAAACCATTAACTATCTCCTCCAGCGTGTCATCTACCCCAGTGTCGTTGAATTCTCGGATCGGCACTATCGTGGACCGGGAGGACCTCCTCAGCGCCTCAAAGCTCAGATTTTTCGCCAACACCATTGATATTAACATTTTCAAGGTGGTATAGAAGATACTAGTGTACTGCTCGGTCAGCATAGCCAGGTCCGAAAGGACGCTGGGAGTAGCCGTGATATTGGCGAATCCCCCTCCAGGAACAACTGCAGACGATGTTGCCACGACCGTCGCCTCAACAGGTGGTGTGACAAAAGAAGAAGCGCCAACACCGGACGAAGTGACCGGCGTACTCAAAGGAGGCATGTCGCAATGACAGGCTCGTCCTCCTCTTGAGATATCGGAATCTCTTCGACAGGCGAGCCGGCACCCGAAAGTGTCTCCTCTTCAAAGTCAGGCACCTCCATGTCGTCGCCAGGACCTGACACAGTGCCAAAGGGCGCATCTACACTGCCCTCCCCGAAGATGTCTTCCCCTAAAAAGAAGACAAAAGGAAGTTAATATCGAAATAATGTTAACTTTACTAAAAATGAGGCATAAAGACGACATTTACCCATGGCCGATGGCGTATATATCGCGTCCACAGCTAGTACAGCTAAATCATTTCTTAATGATGCTAAGCAAGCTGTCATACCTGGAGAAGGTGGTGTGTCGACCGACACTGGCAAATATTCTTCCAGGTCCTCGTCAAGTTCCAACTGAGGCTCATCGGCTGAAATCTCGTTGGGTGCACTGACGGACACGGCAGGAGTTTCTCCCGATGCTGATCCGGATAAAGATATCCTTATTCGGCTCGGCCCCAAAGGCGATCTCGTTCCACTACCTGAAGCGGTAACAGCGACAGCAGCCTCCAACAGGAATTCTCCGGCACCACCAGCCGGAAGGGTCCCTCTTTAAAATGCGAGGAACCTCCAATCAAAGAATCATCCCCAACAGGGGGAGATACAAGCTCACTTCTAGGAGCCTCATTACCAGGAATCCAGAGAGGACGATTAACTGTCTTCTTCTTCCTCTTGCGAGGGAAAGTCTCCTTCGGAGCATGAGCCCTTCGCTTCCCAGAGATTACCAAAGCCCCTCCAGGCGGAGGTATTTTACCCCTCGGCACCGACAACAGAGGCTCATCCGGAGTAACGGACTCTTCACCCTCGTCGGAAGAAACCGAGGGGATTTTGACTCTTCCCCCAGGCTTGGAAGAGAGCATCCTAAAACTTCCATGCATATCAAAATCGCGATGGAAGGTGTTGGTTGCCACGTAGAACTGGGCATACGAATGGAGAATGCGCAGCTCCGTGGAGAGTGAAATAACGGACACGGTAAAAGTTGCCTCAGTACAACCCATGATGAAATATCGCCATCCTCTGGCTCCATCAATGAGTCCACCCCTGGACCTGAAGCTGGTGACGGCATTGCCCACGTGCAACTGGTCGTACCCGAATTGCCTGGCAAACCGACTAGGCAGGTAGGGCTCCAAGAAGCAATGGTCTTCGCTTTTGTAGAGTAAATGGGAAGGTCTAATGCAGACCAACCAATTAAAAGCCTCAAGAGAAAGAATGGTCTGCCCGTCGCCTACATCCTGAAGTCTCATCTCTTGTTGTTTGAGATGTACAGGGGGGACAGTGCAGAAGAGCTTCCAGCTGTGACTGAAACTCAGAACTCGTCGACAGTCTAAAACCGTGGTCACGTTCCAGGAAGATTTCTTGTAATTTAGCAAGAAACTACCCCCCGAACTACTGCCAGGTCCGGGAGACATCACCCGGGGGTTATGGAGAATTAACCACCCCATCAAGTACATGTATGGTAATTCTATCCTGGGAAAGCTATCACGCTGAGTTTTATCAGCAAGTAGCCCATCAGTCATGGCCCTCAGGCCAGCTTGTATACGGCACACCATGGCAGGGAGCAAGCCCAGTCTTGCCCTAAACACCAGACGTACTGTAGGCCATAGTGTGTTGCGGTAAATAAGGTCCGTAGATGCGATACCCGGTACCACCAGTCGGTGCAGCCATATGGAGAGGAAGCCAGCCAGTTGAGCTTCCTTGGACAGAGGCCTGCGATAATGCCTCAAATAGCTGTAGGCCTTAGTGCCTGTGGGATATTTCCCTATCCCTTTGTCGAGAATCTGGTCCAGAGCCCCAGCATCCTCCATAAGATCGTCGACTACCTGAGTAGTAAGCACGCTCAGAAGATTCAAAGGCTGATCCTTTCTATCCAAGACCTTCTCCGGCTTAGCATTTCTGGCCCGATGAAAGAAGAGGTAGGACGCCCATTTATTGATGTGAGCCAAATCTGAAGGCTCACCATAAAAAGCGGTGCAAGCGAGGTAGTGGCACATCAGCTCCTGGTACACAGCCACTACCCGAGGGTCTGAATCCCCTAACTCCCGGTTCATGGGAACATACTCTTCATATGGAGTATCCCCCATCGGCAGTCTCGAGATCTCTGCCATCTCGTGGAGGGCCAATCCCAACTCCCCCAGTAGAGTGGCGAAAGTCCCGGTGAGCGAGATATATCGCTCTATCAGAGCCAGAAACAGGTTGGGGTTCGGAGGTAACCCAACAGTGGTAGCGCTCACAGCTGCAAACAGACCAATGCTCTCCAGCTCAGTCTAAAAATGCTTCAGGGCCCAGTCAGCTAAGCGAGCCCATCGAAGATTTGTCGGGGTGATCCACCCATTGCACCGAGGATTCACCTTGGGGTATACTCCCCCGTGCCCCATGAAATTAATGCAAAAAGTCAGTAATTGCACCGGCTGGAGCACCAAGCTGTCTTCACTCGGGACACTGCCCGGGTACAGTCCCCTGAACGACATCACAGAGCCGGAAGGGCGGCTGACAAACGACCCCTGGTCAGATCCTTTCTGATGAAAGATCTTCCCCGGCCTGCCGTAAAGATCGGGAGTCAGCATCCACGATATCCTCCTGGGATGTGTAGCATGAAAGAATGCCGAGATGGGATAGTCTCTCAACATCTTGGGCAGATACAAGACCAAGCCCCCGGCAAGGAAAACCCAGAGTTCTTTCTTGGACTTCGTCTGGGACTGCTTGTCAATCATGTCCCCGAAGAGAAAAGTCGGCTTTATGTATTGGTCCCCGTCTATGTACGTCAAGGGCTCTCTATTAATCATGTTCAGCATCGTTCGCTCGCCCTGAGCCGATATCAAAATTTCCCTTCCTTCAGGATACTGGGGCCCAGAGATAGGAAATGTCACGTGCGACAGATCCTCTAGATAGTTGGAGTGCAGCTTCCCAGCGGCAGAACCCATCACATCGGCTAGCGGAGACGCATGCAAGTTAACTACAAGAGTGCAAGAAAAACACATCAGTTCCTATACTAGACTGTACAAATCTTGCAGCATATACCAAAAAAATCAACAGTCTGTGCTTTACGCCAAGGCTGTAAAAAAACTTGAGCTTTTACGCTGGAATCCATTTCCTAAACGTAAAATTCAACGTTGGCAGTATACAGTCTGTGCTTTATGCTAGACTGATAAAGTTGATTTATTACGCCAGAATTTTTATCCAGAAACGTAACACTCAAATTTTATACGCCAAGTTTCGACAGTCTGTGCTTTTATGCCCGACTGCGAAAATATGGAGTTTTTACGCAGACACATCAGAAATATAGGCATAAAAGATGAAACGTCCCTGGGCATCATCTTCCTAAAAGAGGCTATCAGCATAGAAGACGACCTAGCGCGTTCACGTACAACGCGTGCGAAGGATTTTCAGTCATTCTTTTTCGTCCCAAAAGCTCTACCTCTAAGGCCGGGTGCACTGCTCGTCGGCGGGATACTTCGCTCAGAATAAAGTTCGCTTTGCCCTACCGAAGATGCTTTCGCTTGAGCAGAAGAACGAGAAGAAGAATCAACATTCTTTCCCTTAGTGGAGGGGATTTGTTTTGGGGCCATTACTGAAAACTTTGAAGGCTCGGAGAGGAAACGAAGAAGAAATCGAACAGTCGAAGGCTTTCTTTCGCAGAAGACGGATGAAAAGTTTTTCTCTCAAAAGCTTGGGATATATATAGAGTTCGGATGGACTCCTCGAATTCCAAACCAAATCTCATAATTAATATTTGGTTATGATTGGGTACTATGTCAGCCTATTACTCAGAGAAGGCGGACAGTCAGCAAATTTGAAAAGTTTTCGTGCAAAGCAGATTCATGGTTTTTACTCTAAGGAGCTTTCTACGCTCGACAGCTACAGATCTACGGTTTTAAGCTCACAGGCTATAAGTCTATGGTTTTACGCCCGGATGCTTTTATGCTCGGTAGCTTTTACGACTTCACGCTCAGCAGCTACAAATCTATGATTTCACGCTCAGTGGCTTTTACGCTCAGAGGCAACAGATCCACAGTTTCACGCTCGAAAGATTTCCTTCAGAAGCTACAAATCTACAGTTTCTACGCCCGGATGCTCTTATGCTCAGCAGCTTTTACGCTCGAGAGGCTATAAACTTATGATTTTATGCTATGACTTTTCGCACATCTGAAAAATATGCAGGCCAAAGTACGCGTACATCTGAATGATTCTCAAGGCGGTCAATTGTAAGAGTTCACACAGAAGATACTCCTTCTTGACCTTAAAATATCCCAAGTACCCGAAGCATATAGAGTTCAACATTGAAAATTACTCTTCTCCATGGGTCGATTGGAAGTTCATCCAGACTCCAGTCTAAATATTTCATCTACAATTCAAGATGGCAACTCAGTTTTTGACAGCCATTTCTCGCTCTGTTCCAAGGGATTTTCGAGAAATCATTCTTGAAGATGATGTTTGAACAAGAATTCTGTTTATCAGAAGTAACAGTTCAGAATTTTACGCGGTTCCTCATTCCTAACAGCAGGACAGTTCGAATGCTCGAATGCTAAGCGGCTTTCTACGCATCCCTAGTTATGTGTGAAAGACAAGACGGAACCTAACACTCTTTCTATCAGAGTCGGCGTAAAGTTACCAAACGTGTTGAAGCTACACACATTCAGACTTCACAGCAAAGTATATGGCGAAATAATCATATGCACAAAAGAAGATGATTTTATTCATTTTCATGATTACATATGAGGGAAATCCAATCTACAAAGGGTTTTTTCTTTATTTTTATGATTACATATGAGGGAAATCCCGTCTACAAAGGATTTTCTCATCGTCGTCGGAAGGCCACCCCCAGAATCTGTTCTGCCAGGTTCTCGTATTGGTGGAGATGCTCTTCCGTCTTCTTCAGCTGTTCACGACTTCCACAGTTGATGAACAAGAAAGTGGTGAATGGCGGGAGGATACAGAAATGGGCCTAGACCCATCCTCCAATACAGGAAAGCAGGTTCAATCTGCTTTCCTGCGTCCAGCGCCATGACAGATTTAGTTAAGGTATTTGACCCAACTTAATCTCGGACGGCAGCTAGTTTGTCTACTCTGGTCCACGAAAGTATCAGGAGAAGATACAACTTGCAAGCTGTGTGGTCAAATACGACCCTTCCTCTCTCCGGAAGAACCGCCATACAAAGTTGCTGATTATCCCGAGCAAAGGAGGCTATGATATCCTTCCATGATCCATCGTTGCAGAAGACATTTGCTCGAAGATGCCATATTTTTTGGCTCCTTACATACCAGAAGAACATGGTCTTCTTCTTCCTCAAGTCGACCCGACGAACTCTGACGATCATCTCTGTGTGGTGAAGGAAATGTGGGAAGAACAGGTTAACTCCTCAGCCTTTTTATAGGCAAGAGAGAGCCCTTCGAATCCCAACGGATCCCCAATAACTCTGCCATAAAGTCAGCCTTGAAGGATGTGTCAGACTTGACCGTTTCATACTTCATTCAAAGCGTTTCAAATTACGAGGAATTTAAAAACTTTGAAGGGGGTCTTGTAGAAGCATAAAAAATACGCTGGATAGCCATACGCAGCATGTTGATGCTGGGCAGCGTAAAAAGATGACCTCAGAGCCATCAACGTACAACAGAGCTTTTCTGCTGAGAACATCATAAAATATAAGCTCAAGGACCATCCGCATAATACAGTATGTCCAGGCTGCTTCAGCGTGAAAAGGGTGCTACATCACCTTTATGGCGTAAAACTCATCCGTTTTAAATGCATCATTGAAGCATACGAGGAACGCTTCGTATTCTTCAAAATGAACCTGTCAGATCATGCAATGAACCTGACATCTGGACTCCTGACAAAGAGTACTGCACGACTACCCAGGCGACGGCTATAATGATGGCGCGCCACTGCAACCCAGGCTGTCATTTACTGTCATTTCCTTGGCGTAAACCGCTTTTACGCATATAAGGGAATACGCTGCCTAGTTTTACACAGGCAGATGTGAGCTATTTACGCTCTACAGAAGACAAACAGCCTGCCACGTCAAAAGCTGCTCTTCGTACAGGGCTCGAGGCACGTCTCTGCCTTTAATACGCAGAGTGATGACAGGGCTCGAGGCACGTCTCTACATTTAATACGCAGAGTGATGACAGAACTCGAGGCACATCTCTGCATTTAATGTGCAAAAGGGTGGCAGGCCTTCAAAACACGCCTTTGCATTTAATGCGCAGGATAATGGCGGATCTCTGCATTTAATACAGGAGATTTGATTAAATGTCAACGAACCGTCGTTTAGTGACATCCCCTTTGCGTAAACTGCTTTTACGTATACAAGGGAATACGTTGCCCAGTTTTACACAGGCAGACGTGAGCTTCTTACGCTCCGCAGAAGACAAACAGACTGCCACGTCAGGAGTTGCTCTTCGTACAGGATTCGAGGCGCGTATCTGCATTTAATGTGCAGAATGATGGCAAATCTTCAAGACACGTCTCTGCATTTAATGCGCAGGATGGGGGCAGATCTCTGTATTTAATGCAAGAGATTTGATTATATCTCCAAGAGCCATAATTTTGGCTAAGACGTCCACATTATTACTTTGGCACATTTCGCCAACTCACGCCTCAGTCAGGAGAAGAGGATCAGCTATCTTCTGTCCACTCGGCTTCTATGCCTACTCGGCTTCTACGCCCACTCGGCTTCTATGCCTACTCGGCTTCTACGCCTACTTAGCTTCTACGCCATGGTGACAGTTATTGGCTTCTACGCCAACCTCTTCTACGCGAAGGATAACTACCTACATGGCTTTTATGCCATGATCTTTGCAGCAGTTATACACATTGTCTCTTAATTAGACACACATCATATGCTCATTCAAAAGGTCATTTATACGCAGGCAACGGTTATTTTAACCATCGTGTAAAAGGTTGCTGTACTTTCCACTACTCGGTTTCTATACCGACTGAGTGGTCACTGTCACTAAAACTCTATAAATAGAGACCTCTATCAACAGAGGAAAGGGGGAGAAAAATTGGTCGAGAAATGGAAGATTGAAAGGTCGAGATTTGGTCCCAGATTTCAAGAGAGAAGAATCCAGAGCTCAGGCAAAGAGTAGTGATCGACGACTTTGGCATCGAGCATCCACTCTCTTTAGCAGCCTTCGAAGCTGCTTTCTGTCTTCTATGGCACTTTTTCATCATCGTATGGTCCAAGGGACAAAGTGATCGACTGCAAATCAGACTCCTATAGCAATATTTACCTAGATTAAAAAATTATACTCGACATCATCGTATAGGATTAATTGTACTGCTTGTTTGTAAACATAAAGGGCGGGTTTTCGTATAGAACCTCGTTTCCATATCTTTTGTTTATTTTATCAGACAACAACTCCAAGTTGTTGTCCCGGTTCTATAGCTTGCTCAAGTAATACTCTAAAGTCGGTCATACAAGTTCTTTCACTCGGCATAGGATCATCTGGCTAACTGCTTGGTCGGCTCACAAGGTCATAGGTACAATTCAAGTTCATAATTTTTATCGTGCTAATTCGTTGCACAATACTCACCCCAATTCCCTAAGGTCAAACCATAGTTCGTTCGCACGGGGTATTCTACCCAAGCTCATTTCACTCAAATTTCTAAACATCGAGCACAGATCATCCTATCCACATCAACATGTTCATTGTACAAGATCCGAGTCCGTTTAGCAAAACTATTTCTAAGACACGTTCGTTCAATCGAATCCACGATATATCCATGTCGCATGTCAAACCTAACGATTCACATAGTCTATCTCCTCGACTATGTTTTGATAGAATCCATATATTCAATCTTTTCTAAGTCTACACCACCAATTCACGATTCAATTCTAAATCTTCAATCTCAATCATAACTCTAAGTCGTCCAACATAATTCATATATCAGTTCACGAAATCATCAAGCGTGTCTTACTTCATGTTCTAGACTAACTCATCCTTGAAATACTTCTGATTCACTTGTATTCCAAAATTTACCTTATTGTGTCGAATCACAAGTCAAAACGATTCTTCAATTGTCACGCTCCGGTATCCCGTAAGTTTAATCATCCTCGTTGGATATGAAATTACCACGCCAACGCTCTCACGGAATAATTATCCTAATCTGGACGTGACGCATATGCGAGCAAGGAGTTGCACTCGCACAAAATAAGAACGTCAACATTATGGTTATCATCGAATAAATTGACACCTTATCGTTATACTTCGTTTCATCCAAGCTATACATTGATCCATCAAGTTATGCTCATCTAATAATCGTTCATGCTCCACAAATTCGTAAGACCATGTATGGGGGCTGATGCCTGCCCAGTGCCGGAAGGTCAAGGAAGTTGGTGACCTTCTCAAGCGGTGAAGCCTGGCTGCAGATGTCAAACTAACTACTTCACTAAACTGATCGGTCACTTCTTCCATGAAGATTCAGGCAAAAGTGAGAGAAAGACATTTGCGACTGACTTTTACTTTATGCTCGCCAAGAGAGGCTGAGGATGAAAGATCAGTGGTGAGATCCGTTCTAGTCTCTAGCGTATACCCAAGTGGACCATGATCTTAATTTGTCTAGCCAAATCATCTAAGTTCAATGTTATGATTCAATCAATCTGTAGTCTACTTCTAGCATTCCTCAAACAACTAAGTTCAAATCCTAAGACAAAGTCTATCTACCTTCATTATGTTTCATTTTATCAAGTTCATTTGTATAATCCTCAAACATGTTTTTGCGAGTTCGATCATCCCCCTGGACATGAAATCACCACGCCAGCACTCCCGCGGGATAATCGTTCTCCTCCGGGCTTGATGTCGAGTGTTATCTTTTGAACTAGATTCAAGATCGTTTGTCTAAATCAAGATTAAGTCTATTATCGCTTTCCTCAATCATTGAACAACAACATTCCTTTACTTGTATCAATCCATGCTATCTTTCAACTATTGATATTATATCAAGTCTCCCTAATTTGAAACCATAACATTCGTACTCAAGCTGAACTCTATCGAGCGATATCCTACCGAAATCCAAATTTTCCATACGCGCTATCATTCGTTCGCACCATTATTCCAATTGTAATATCTTTGATCGTATCTTCGATTATTCTATCTCAAACTCAAGTTCAATCCATTTGACTCAATTCAAAATCGCTCGTACGATTTACTAAGTTTTTTTGACCTAAATATTGATTTCAACATATCTGAATTTCTATCTGATATAAGCCTTATCGTTTGCTCAACGCATTCTAACTTGATCGAATGAAATCTTGCACGATTCCTTCGAAATTGCTTACACGTTAAGCATTACTTATACTAAGGCTTTATACAATCACGTCGTTTGCCGCTAGACTCATTTGCTACCCGAAATCCTCGATTCGCTCGAATATTTCTAAGGCAATCAATACACCACTTAGGTTTCGAGCTATACTTTATGAATCTTTAAATCGCGTATTCGTTCCTAAGTTATTGCATACACCACTCAGAAATTGAGTCATCCAAATAAATCATCAATTATATTCGCATCAATCCATCCAACTCGTTCCTTAAACTTCCTGCACGATCCCTATGCGTCGTCTCGATAAATCTCATTCTCGTATACACCCCTATCGATAGTCATTCACGCAATCTATGTTTGAGTCATAACTTCTTGATATGAATAACTGTCTAAACTATATTATGAAATCCAGATACGACTCCCTATATTCGCCTTAGCGATAGTCCAATAATATTTCTATCGATAGCCATTTCAAGTCTGACTTATCTATCCGACCGATATCCCAATATCGCTCGCAACTCACTAGCACCAAGAGTCTTGGCTCGCAATATTCAACACAACTTAACCGAAAGGCTGTGTACATAATTAACCGTTCAAACGATATTCTATCTCGCCCACCAACTTACTTGGTAATTACGTAAAGGTATTCAGGTTCACCCATAACTTACAATTCTAGCACGAGTCTATTCCCATAAAGTTTGACACAGGTCTGCACAAAGGCCTTGTATACCAATCTTGTTCAAGCAAATCATATCATTCACATGCACTTTCAAAAATATTTAGACTCATTATATAGAATATCCCGTTGGAATATTGAGAGAGAGTGTCTGTAACATAACCCACGAACGAGCTTTCAAAACTGCGAGAACCAATAAGAAGTCCAAAGACGTAAAGCCATGCTCTGATACCAATATGTCATGCCCCAATCTCCTACAGGATTGGGCATCCCCGCTAGGCGCAAATCACTGCTCCAACACTCCAGTAGGACAATTGTTCCCATCAGGATGTGATGTCGCGCTAGCACAAGCATTCGCCCGCACAAGGCCATGATCCGAACATGCGATGAAATAGTTAAGCCACAAAGTCGCACAGATAGTCCAAATGAAGCAAAATAAGAATACAAACAGGCGATTGGTAAAAGGTTCACAGAGTCGTCATGACGGAAGCATTGAATGAACACAAGTATAAAACAATAACAAACTCTTTATTGAAAATCAAGAATTATTACAAACGGCGCTAGGCCGAGATTACAAGCTGCTCAAGCTCTCTCTCTCTCCCTCTCTCTTTCTCTCTTAAACAATAAAGGCGTGCCAAGCGACTTATAACTTGGGATGATACATAGGCGATGTTCTAACATTATGTCTTATATAAGTGCTTCAGCTCCAGACACGACACTCCAAGACTCCCGAGTTAGCTCCACTCCTTAGCGCGCACGAGGGGATACTCCGCACCGAACGAGATTCTCCCGCACCCTGCAAGCAATCTGGTGGGTTATCAGTACATGAATACACTGATGGGGAGACTTCTTGCCGGCTCGACAAATCCAAACATATTATATAGGTTTCGTGCACCAACTATTATGTTATCTTTCTAGTCTTGTCTTAGGATCAATTTTATGGCAATGATGTAAAGCCTAACTTGTGTGGCAGTGTACCATGCAATATAAGAAAAATACGATAAAACTTACTACCTTACCATTGTTCCTTCCCTGTCCAATGATACAACCAAGTTAACCAAGCACGGATATGTATATAATGACTTAAAACTTGCATAAGGAAACACAAGTGTCTCGAGCATGTTTCTGATTCAGGTGAATTGTATACTCAGATATGTGATACTCTGGTTACTTTATTACTTTGATTGTATAAACACATAATACTCAAGTCATTCAAGTGTGTTATATTCAGATATGTACAATACAAATGACTCGCACGCTGATTGTCGCAACTGAACCAACTTAATCTATATGAAGGTCACTAGCATAGCCATAAATGATTAGTCTATCTCAGGACTGAGACTTCTGTTGAGATAGATGGATAAACCAAGTGTATGATGCCATACCTTTGGCCCTCTACCGATATTTGTGTTGCCCCAAACCGACGGAGTATCCTGACCATTTGGTCGCGTAAATACCCTATGTTTTCTCCTAGGCCGGCACAATCCCGGTGCCCCGATGATTCGTCCGAGGAATCCACATACCTCGTGCACGAGTTGTCCATGACAATTTATGATTCTTTTTTTATCTTTATCTTTATCCTTTCTTTCTCTTTCTCTTTTCTTTTCTTTTCTTTATTTGTGCAATTACGATGGTTGTAGACGCGGTAGGCCATTACCCGCTACAAGCCATCCTGAGCGATTCTTGGATTATCGACTGGGTTGGCGACGCTCCATGTAGTGCGAGTAGCGAGTCCCGCTATAGGTCCCCGACATACCCGTCTATAATCTATCTTCACTTTCATTCTTGCTTATCAATTCTTTATCTTTTTTAATCTTGCATTATGCGATTCCCGGTACGGGAAACCGCCTTGGCGAGCCCTTCCATATTTTCATTACTTGGCTCAAAAATGACTATTTTGATAGTCTTCCTGCCTCCAGTGAGTGAACTATAATTAAGTAAAGTGCATCAATTCATGGGATGAATCTATGTGACAAGCATTAAAATGAGACGAACGAGTACTAGTTAGCATATGAGGAATGTAAAGCATTGCATCAGTATGAAACATAAGCATGATAAGAAACATGTGGCATACTCTACTAAAAACATCATCCGTTATTCTAGCATGGTCTAAGGGGGCAGAGCGAGGAACCATCTATAATCTAAGTTTTATGTCCATGTTCTACACAAGCAATACAATATGGGATTATTCTCTTAGCTCGGTATGTTGTATTCTTTATTAGCATGCAAGGGTGATTCACCTAGCAAGTAGAATATATCATCCATGTTTTATGGTGTGCATGCTAACCAAAGAAAGGTTCATCGTAGCCACCATCCTTAGTGATGATTTGCCTCGGTCGAGCGATACTCCGAGCGCGTCTTTGAAAGTCTAAGTCCGAACTTCTAAAGGGCCAAGTCTGAATCCCTTGCCACAAGCGAGTCTTTTCGCAGAGCAAGGCAGGTTGGATCGTTACACTTGTGTCATTTGAATCGGCTATCCACATTGATGCGGAGCGGGTTATTATAATAGGTGTGTATAATACAGTAGTTGTGTAATAGAGTGAACCCAAGTATTAGTTTGGCATACTATATTCGGAGGGTGGTCAAGTGCAGGAATGTGTCTATGGGAATCTTGTGAAGTGAACTGGGTTTAGTTAGTGTATGTGCAATATGGTGTGAGGGTATCCAAGGGTTGAAATATCAGATACTCGGTTGATAGTATTGGTATCTTAGGACAGTTGGGTATGATTCTTAAGTGTGTATTACCTAGTACTAGAGTATCTTAATGATGGTGACCAGTGTTAAGTATAAGGTAATCTAGTTAGGTTTAAGTGGAGTTAAGATATTAGAGGGTAGTATCAAGGTCTTGGGATACTGGTTATGTTGTATTGGTATTAGAGATACCCAGGGGTAAGGGTGTGTATAATAAAGTAAGTTAAGTTTGGTATTTAGTTGGTTGAGTTAAGTTATTGGGTGAAGTAGTAGAAATGGGTTAATGTCTAGGTATTGGAGTAAGGTATTATAAAATAATGGTAATGAGTTAAGGTATTGCTTCATAGCTAAGGTATTGTGTATCCTAGTGACTAAGTATTACAAGATATGGTGTATAAGCCTATATAAATAGTATTATGAACTATTATTAACTAGTATAACCTAGAAATCTAATATTAGCATGGCTTTGACTTAGAAAACCTAGAGTTGACTAGTATAGCTATGTAGGCCAACCAAATAAAAAACTTAGAACCCAAATTAGGTACTTAACCTAGATTGACTTAGTTTGACCTAGCTTGACTAGTATCGACCTAGAGACCTAGTTTCAAGCTAGTTAAGCTTATTTATATTTCTTAAATACCATTTTGACTTATAATTTATATTTAGGTCTTTGTGACACACAGACATATACGGTTTAACATTCATTGCTCTGGACCACGTGTGAGTACATGCTCTGATAGTTTCATTTAGTTGATATTTACTATGATTCATGTTTTATAGTATTATTTTACCTGATTCCTGAAATGCTGGATACACGGGTTGGTATTGTATGAATTCATTGTCTTGAGATAAGTGGTTTCGGGCCTATTGACTTTTTTGGACTAATGTATTTTTGGGCCTAATGATATATTCTGGATTATTGAGATTCTTCATGTCGGGACCTGGATCCATGAGTACTAGTCGGGCGAGAAAATACCTAGGAGACATGTGAACATATCCTTTTTATCCTATTATCTGACTGGAATAATAGCAGCCACATACGACACGTGTGGTTTACCAAATTTTACCCCCTAGTCATTCACATGTCAACTTTGTATTTCGAATGCTAGTTTAGATATAGTCTTTTCTGGATTACTCTATACCTTCCGGTTGTATAATTACATTGACATGTTTACTAGTTTCACATATTTGTCTATCTTTACATACTTATCTGTTCTTCCTTCTTACTTTTTTATAGTTTTCTTATTTATCTGCTTACTCTATTTTGTAGCCTACTTCTTTATTATCTGCTCATAAAGTATTACATCACTATTTATTGTCTTATAGTCTTTGTTAATTAATTAAAACTTATTTTGGATTATACTTTGCTTCAATCATAACTGGATATATTTTTTAGATGATTACTTGGAGGATTTGTGTTCGTCGTATTACGGACCGTAGGAGGTAGCAGATGCAACATTCAACTTTTTAGTTCAGGAGTGATTACTGTCATACCCTAGTCCCAAAATACGTAGAACTAGAAATACGTAAGAATGCCAGCCGTATGTATATGGCAACTCTATTATATGGAAACTATAACACATACGTACGTTGTATTATGAATAACAATTCACAAGTGGTATATAATGTCATAAATCACAAGCAACACTAATCTCATCCATAAAACCAAATAAAAATAAATAACCAAATATGGCAATGAACCAAATATAAAATAGTCGAGAAAACTAATAGTTGGGTGGAGACAAATCTACTACCAAACTAGAGTAAGTGTAGAGTCCAACCTCTATATCAAAATAAAAGAAAGATAATACATCAACTAGATAATTAAATAGGACCGAATGGAAAGACATCCTCGAAAGAGAATGAAATATCACTCATACTCCTGCGGATAGTTCTGATCGTCTACACCTAGAAAGGGACCAGGTCATCAGAGGGACGTAAGAAGATATATAGAAGGATGTCGAATGTACAGTAAATAAATAGTATCATGAAACTAAGTAAGACTTGATCATACAAAGTTTGAAACTACGCTAATCATGGTGTGTATATAAGAACAACTATATATGTGTGAACTGTCAAAAGGAAACGAGGTCAAACCACCATAGCCCTCAGCAAACTACGGCTAAACGAGTCAAACCGTAGTCCTTCGTGGCCACTAGGATAACAACATAACCCTATCCTTCGTGGACACTAGGTTAAAATAAAAACAAAATAAGGAAAATCAGTCCATACAAGTATAATCATTCTCCCCATCATGTGGATCGATCTATAAAAATATGACAATGACTCGAGGATAGTGCAAGTAAACAATAGTGCCTATAACGACATATTTGAACACGACTCTAAAGGATATGTCTAAGCATACAATTGCAATAACTACGAGACAACTAATATACATCTACGATACAAATTTAAAGTAAACACTAACTTGTGCAATTACCACTTAAATAAATAATAATGCAACCAACTTAATAGTAATGGATAGGCAAGGAAACCAATAAACTGTTAAATTCATGTACAAATTTGACAAGGTATACTTGGAGAATAGAAATAAAGATATATACACATAGAAACAATAGGAACAATGCATATAAATAAATTGTACAAAGTTGACAAGGTATCTTGCCTGCTCCGAAAAAGGATGAAGTCGCAACTCAAGACTGTAGAAGCATGAAAAATACGCTAGGAAATCATACGCGTAAAACCCTCAACATGCAGGAAGTCTGAGTAAAACAGAGCTTCAGCACTGGGTGGCGTAAAACATAACTTTAGAGCCATTGGCGTACAACAGAGGTTCAACGCTATTTTAGCATAAAATATAGCTCCAAAACAACCCGCGTAATATAGTATTTCTAGACTGCTTTGGCGTAAAAAGGTTGCTACATTGCCACTTCGGCGTAAAACCCGCCTGCTTTTAATGCAGCAGGAAATTGTACAAGGAACTCTTCGTATTCCTCGAATGAACCTATCAGTGGAAGTAGTGAACCTGACTCCTGACAAAGAGTACTACACGGTGATCGAGAGGACGGCTGTAATGATGACTCTGCATAGAACTCCAGATTGTCGTCTAGTGACATAACCCTTGATATAAGACGTCGTTTACACATTCAAGGAATACGCTGCCTATTCTACACAGGCAGACATGAGCTTTATGCTCAGGATGGGACGAAACCAACAGCCACGTCAAAAGCTGTTATTCGTACAGAATTCAAGGCACGTCTCTGCAATTAATGCGCGAGATGGGGACAGATCTCTGCATTTAATGCATAAGATTTGGTTCTACTTTTAATGACTGGGTGAGCTATAATTAGGGCTAATACGTCCATATCACCATTCTCGTACATTACGCCAACCAGGCTATTTTCAGCTATAGGAGCACGCTGTACGCTATCTCCTTGAAATACGCCAACCTGGCTATTTTCAACTATAGGAGTACGCCGTATGCTATCTCCTCGAAATACGCCAACTCAGGCTATATTTGCAAAGGTGCGTGATAAGGCTATCTGGTCCAGAACACGCTCAAAACCTCAGTCAAAGAAGGATAACTGGCTATCTTTACGCTGGTTACCTATTCATGCAGCATCAAACTTTACGCAGAATTTGGCTTCTACTCCAACATGACAGATATTTGGTTTCTACGCCAACATAACATCTATTTTGGCTTCTATGCCAACTTGACAACTATTCGGCTTCTACGCCTACTTGGCTTTTACGCCATCAGAACAGCTATTCGGCTTTTACGCTAACGAGACAGTTATTTGGTTTTTATGCCAACCATCTCTACGCAAGGAGCAGTTATCTACGTGGCTTGCAAGCCGTGATCTTCGATGAGCGATTATATGCATTACCTCATAATGGGACACGCGTCACATGCCAATATAATAGATCATTCATACGTGGGTAGCCGTTATTATAACCGCCGTGTAAAAGGTGCAGCTCTCTCCGCTGTTTGGTTTCTACGCCGACTGTAGATGAACTCTATAAATAGAGACCTCCGGCCATGGAGGTCCAGGGTCGAAAGGTCAAATCCAAGGTAGAGAGAATTCAAGAGTCACAGACAGAGGTCAAGATCAAGAAAGCACCTATAGAGTATTTTGGCAACGAGAGTTCAATCCCTCCTGCAGTCTTTGAAACTTCTTTTTCGTCTTCTACAGCACTTCTTCGTCATCGTGTGGTCCAAGGGACAAAGTGATCGACCGCATATCAGACTCCTATAACAATATTTCCCCAGAATCAAATTTTTTGTGCTTAACATCATCGTATAGGATTAATTATACTTCTTTTTCTTGTTTGTAAACCAAAGAAAGGGTTTCGTATAAACCTAATTTTATTTTCTTTCGTTTATTATCAAACACAAGATGGCAACTCTGTTGGGGACTACTTTCTCATCTGACGAAAAAGATATTGCTCAACAAGATGCTGTATCTGTAGGATCAACGAAGAAGACTCTGGTCGTCCAATTCGACCAATTGGCTTACGAAGACATGCTTCGAGCAGGGGGTAGCTCTCATTCCCTCTCTGTCCAAGACAACAGGAAATTGCATAAAGTGTGGATGCCCCGGACATCCTCTACCATTCCTGCGGGCTCTCTCTCTCCGACCAACAAGGTTGTAATATCGCAACCTGTGCGCCCCGCGCGTAAAACTTTGTCTCCCGTCTGTGATGTGGCAGACAGAGCTTCTGGCAATGCCTTAGTACCAATCCAGAAGTCTACTCTGTGCCTTGTGCATAAAATTTTGTCTTCCGTCTGTGACATGGCAGACAGAGCTTCTGGCAATGCCTTAGTGCTAATCCAGAAGTCTACTCCGCGCCCTGCGCATAAAATTTTGTCTCCCGTTTGTGACGTGGTAGACAAAACTTCTGGCAATGCCTAAGTGCCAATCCAGAAGTCTACTCCATGCCCTGCACGTAAAATTTTGTCTCTCGTCTATGACGTGGCAGACAAAGCTTCTGGCAATGCCTTAGTGCCAATCCAGAAGTCTACTCCGTGCTCCGTGCGTAAAAATACATCTTCCCTCTGCGATGAGGCAGATGGTCCTTACAATCACCGCAAGGGAAAATAAGTGGCAGATTTTTTGACCTCTCGGCTTTTACGCCATCAAGGGAAGAATCTGTCCGCTCTTCAGACTACGCGGAATGCTGACAACCGATTGAGGATTTTCTCAGTTTTACGCCAACCTGTGCAAAGCTCCAGATTACGCCAGGATAAGCCCCTCAGCGTAAAGAAGACCCGTTTTACGGGAAGATACGCTCCTCATGGATCATGTGCTATTCACATGGCCGAACTGCTCTACACATATGGTAGAGAAAGTGTTCTGGTTCCTAATCTCCATAGGCCCACTGATGTAAAAAGGCAGAATAAGCCTTCTTCTTCTTTTTCTTCTGCTAATATCGCTGATTTGCGTAATTTCGTGATCCAGAAATGCAAAGACAGGGGTCAAAATCAAGATTTAGTGCCCCTAACTTCCAAGCATGGAAAGATCATATGGGAAGATGCATCAACATCTAATGTCATCATGACATATGGGCCACATGAAGATTCTATCTTTATTGTTCTACCAACTCGCGACTATCAGCATCTAATAATCTTCGATCGAATTCGAAATAGACCAATTGTACAAGAAGAATCTCACGAGTCAGATGTTAGGAAAATCCAAATCCACAGATATAGCCCACAGGCTTTAAAGATTATACAAAGCATGGGTTATGATTTGAAGTTGAAACAAGGCCTCAACTATGGAAAAGGCAGACGAACACCGTTGCATGGTAATCCTTACTGTCAACAAACTCGTTTTGGGTTGGGGTATACTGCATCTCTTGCAAACTCCAAACCTCCAGAGTCTGATCTTGTAATACCAGAGGCAGGTCCTTCTAAATCAACTTTAGTGGACAAACGCTACGACATATCTGGGGATAGTCTACCTTGACAAAATAGGGCATCATCCAAAGTTGGGGGTAAAATTTCCTCTGAATCCGAAGATGATGCAACAATGACCATTTTCCCGGAAGGCCGTAAAACTCAGGCATCGGGAGCTCGAGGGCCGAAGAGCACTTTCTCCTTCAATGAAGATGACATCATTGAAATCTTCAATATATTGATGAAGAAAAACAAACTTCGGCTACCCAACATCAGATATCCTGAAAGGGCTGGCAAGGTCGATGACCCAAATTATTGCCTCTTTCATCAGTACATTCATCATCCCACAAAGGCATGCTATGTACTCAAAAGGAGAATCCAGGAGTTGATCGACGCCAAAGTCATCACTTTGCATTTATAAACGAGGGGACGTTCACTGTAAATTGATTTCACTCTAACGTGACAATTTGCTCCCTCAAGAAGTACCGGACGATGAGTCCCTAATGTCTTCCCAACGGATTCTTCAGGTTTATCTTCAGTAAAATCACTCCACAGTAAATTTTTCTAGACACTAGTTCAGGACCATATTACCTCTGAACTATTATTCAAACAGTCATTTTAGCTGAATTTGCCATGTCCAAATGACCTCTGAGCAAACCTTCCAGTTTATGGTTGTAGATCAGTTCAAGTCCATACTACCTCTGAACTACATCTCTCCACTTTCTCCAGTAGAGGGAATTTGTCATCAAAAAGATAGTCAATTCCACATTACCTCTGTCCGGTTTTTCTTTATTCCCCAAAGAGTCATATCTTACCACGTCCTCATTACCTCTGAGTAAGATATTTTTGGAACTTATCCATGTCCTCATTACCTCTGAGTGAAGATCTTCTCCTCGACTTCCTACTATCACGTTTGTATAACCCCTGATAGTGCTATCATTTCAGCTTATTATCTGTATTTAAGGTACGCCATGGGTAATAAGTCCATAACCCGGATGTACAAATTGACTCTTGGTTTTTTATCCCCAGCAAGTGCCTATGTGCAATATTTTCTCCTTCGTTACAAATTCTTGTAAAGAGCCATCATCCGTATCCAAGAGTCTCGGGTACGCAATGGGTGATGGATCCTCAAAATTCTCCCAGTGGAGCAATCCTTAGGTCTACTCGCACATTCGTAAAATGACTATTAAAACCAGTCAGTTTGACGTTAGCCATGTTCATATTACCTCTGAGATATCGTCCCATCAACCTCCCCAGCGGAGCGATCCTGGGTCTATCTTCATGTTTGGATAGACCACACTAAACGAATCACTCTTTAAAGAGTTTTTCGGACACTAGTTCACGTCCATATTACCTCTGAACTGCTATCACAATATTTCTCTCAAGATGAGTTTGTTATGTTTATATTACATCTGAACAAACCTTTCTGGTCCGTGTCACCACCCTATTTCCTGAGTCGGGTATTTTTTATTTTTAATTTGGTTAATAGTGTATTATTTATATTTAATTGTATTTATATTTAATTAGTGGTTGTATTATTTTTATTTGATTGTTTTAGGGTTTTGGCTAGCCTGGACCCATGTCAGACCCTAGTGGACCCATGTCTGACCCAACCTACACCCTTGCGAGACTTATTTTTGGGATTTAGAATATTTATTATATTTTTAGTGGGTTAGTTGGAGAGATTTGGAGTTAGTTTGAGTGCTTTTGGAACCCGAAACTCAAAACCCAAGTTGCTTCCTAAAGGGAGGGCATTTTGGACTTTTATATTATTGAAAACCCCTTCCTTGCACTTGGCCGACCCTATTTTCACCCGCACACAGCAGATCCCCCTCCCCCTATTCTTCTTCTTTACTTCTTCTTCTTCTCCACCCTTTCCTCCTTCTTCTTTTCTTCTTCCCACATCCAAACAAGTAAGTTTTCCCATTTTCTTTCTTCCTCCTTCTATTTCTTCTACTTATATGAAACCTAACCCTACATTTTTCCCTAAACTAGGTGGGTAGAGCTTAGATTTGGTATTAGAGCTTGGATTAAGAGCTTGGAAGCTAGTTGTGGTGGATTTGGAGCTTTTTGGAGTTTTGTCTTGGGACTCCAACTCCTAAGAAGTAAACCCTGAATTTCCCCTTGCTAATTACTTTTATATAGTGTAATTAGTGGTTTAGAACCTTTCTAGACCCTAATCCTACCCGTGGGAAGAAGTTGGAACTAGTTTGGTTGAGTTTGGAGACTTTGACACTAGGTTTGGTGTCAATTTTGGGTGAAATCCGAGATTAGCCCAATTTTGGGTGATGCCCTAGGTTAGACGAACCTAGGTAGACGTTGTCGGGTATCTAGAGGGTTAGTGCGTGTCTTCGTTTGGATACGTGAAGCCGTGTCACGGAGAAACGGGCGTTTCGGGCATTTTAGGGATTTTCGTCGTCGTCGATTCTAAGTGCGTGCACGTTTCTGCCACAGACCTAGAATCGATGCGTTAGCATTTTTTATAGGATCTAGACATCGTTTAGGACCCGTGGGTAAATTTTGGGCCGATTTTGAGTTGGTTTGGTGTGCGTTTCAGGAGGTTTTCCGAACCGCACACCGCGTGTTCGTCGAAATGACCGAACGGCCATTTCGGCATGATTTTCTAGTTTCGGGCTTGTGCGTGCGTTGGGTTAGCATCGGAGAGTGTGTGCTAGAATTCTCGAGCTATATTTTATATATTTATTGGTGTTTGTGCGTGTAGGGGTCGTTGGGCGTGCGTTGGTGGGGCGTTGTGCGTTGTGTTGTGTGTGTTGTGTTTATATATATATGTATATATATATTTGTGTGTGTGTTTCTATATATATATATTTATATATGTATGTGTGTTTTTATGTATATGTGAGTGTGTTAGTGAGTGTTTGTGTGAGTGTGTGTTGGTGTTAGTATATGTGTAGGTGAGTGTGTGTGTGAGTGTGAGTGAGTGTTTATATATATATATATATGAGCTTGTGTATGTGTGTATATGCATATATATATGTATGTGTGTATGTGTATATATATATGTATTTGTGTGTGTGGTTGTGTGTTTGTGAGAGTGTGTGCTAGTGTGTGTGAGAGTGTGTGTGTGAGGGTGTGTGAGAGTGAGTGTGTGTGATTGAGTGTATATATATATATATATATGTTTGAGTGTGTGTGTGTATATGTATATAGATATTAGTGTGTGCATATATATATAGATATATGTGTGTTTATATATATATATATAGATACGTGTCTATATATGTATTAGTGTATGTGTGCTTGTGTTTGTGTGTGTGTGTGTTAGTAGATATGTTAGTGTGTGTGTGTATATATATATATATATATATATATATATAGACTTGTGTGTATATATATATATGTATGTATAATTATATATATATATATATATATATATATATATATATATATATATATATATATATATGTGTGTGTGGGCGTGTCTGTGTGTGTGCGTATAGCTGTGCGCGTCGCAGCGAGGCGTGCAGCGCAGCGGGGCTGCTGTGCTGTGCACAGCAGCAGCAGCAACAGCAGCAACATGAACAGTAGTAGCAGCCGCAACATGAACAGCAGCAGCAGCTCCCCCGTGCAGCGCGTAGCAGCGTATAGCGGCGCCAGTAGCATCTTGGAGAGAGTTGGATAGATAGATGGATTGATAGATTGATAATTAGATAGATAGATAGATAGATAGATAGATAGATACATAGGTAAGTAGATAGCTAGATATAAATAGATAGATAGATTTATGGATAGATAGATAGATATCTAGATACTAGATAGATAGTTAGATGGATACATAGATAGATAATAGATGGATAGTTAGAAGATAGATAGGTAGTTGATATCTAGATATAAATAGATAGGTATCTAGTTAGATAGATAGTTAGATAGATAGATACTAGATAGTTAGATAGTTAGTTAAATATATAGATAGATATATATCTAGATAGATATCTAGGTATATAAATAGATATACATAGATAGATAGATAGATAAGATATAGATTGATAGATAGATAGGTATATAGCTAGATAGATGCATATATAGCTATGTATATATATTTGCGAGTTTGGAGATAGATATAAGGTATATGTGTATATGTGTGTATGTGAGATATATATATGTATAGATACCTAGGTATATACATATATGTATTAGATATCTATATTTTAGCCTAGATTATAGCTAGATATATATATATATATATATATATATTTATGCATATTTAGGTAGCTAGAGGGGTAGTAGGGTTGAGTTTAGAGCGATATCTTAATACCTTGAGATACCAAGGTATCTCAATACCTTGAGATATCCAAGGTATTGAGTTTCGAGCAGGGTTTTTGAGCAATTGTCTAGGTTTGAGTTTAGAGATAGGTTTTTATGTATATGTGTATGTATTTACGTGTGCTAGCATAGGTTTTAGCGGGTTTAGGCGGGGTGCGTGGCCTAGGGCGAGGTATCGGATACCGAGGGTATCCCGGTATCTCAAGGAGGCGAGTTTGAGGGTTTATTAGCCTAATGACCTAGTTTTGGCCTAGAATTTTAGGAGCACCCTAGTTTGACCTAGAGTTGACCGTAGTTGACTCGGTTGACAGCCAAAGTCAACTTTTGACCCAAAGTTGACTTTTTGACCAAAAGTTGACTTTTTGACCCAGATTTCACCGGTTTGACCCGTTTGACCTAGAACGACCCTAGAAGCCTATTTTTAGTTATTTTATATCTATTTAACTCATTAGAACTATGTTTAACCTTACTTTTCGTAATAGGTCCTTGCGACACCAGTTCGGATCGCTAGTTGCTCAGGACGTCAGGCGATTACATTCTCTGATAGTTTCCATTATCTGATGATTATTATGATTCAGCTTCTAGTATAGTATCATCTAATTTTTCTGGCACAACACGGGACACAGACTGATATTTCTGGATTCATTTACTTGCGACACGTATATTTTATGTTTCTGGCCTCTATTCTGGAATCACTACTGGCATCACCTATAGGCATTACTACATGCATCACTCATGTTTCAGGCTAGACTCATACTTGATTTACGTATCGGGTCTTGGATTCACTTGTATTAGTCGGGGCAGGGAAATACTCGAGTAGACATGTAAATATTCCCATCTGGAATCATCAGGAATCACTCCCTCTGGTCTAATCTGGAATGATAGCAGCCGCGCACCCAGTGCACGGTGAGCCGTACTTACCCCTAGCCGTTTACATGTTGAAACAAGTATTTCAAAGACACTGAGTTCATTCTTTATAGTCTGGACTCTCTTGCATTTCTTGCTGGTCTCACTTATAGTTTCTGTACTTGACTCTTTTTATGTATTTTATGCTGGACTCACTACACGTTCATGTGCACAGACTTACTCTTAGTGTAGATTCTTGTATCTTACAGTTAGTACTATCTTGCTTCTGATATCCATGCATCTTTACCTTTATGCACCAGTGATGTATATATTTCTTATTCATACTTTATTTCATTCTCCTTGCTACTTGCTATAACTGTTTTATAGTTTTTATCATTTCAATGGAACTGCTGTTAGAGGTGTACTTGCTCCAGTCCTGACTGGACATATTTTTCAAGAGTATCCGGAGGATTGGTTGTAAACCCCCTCGATTTATTCTATAGATAGTTAGGTTGGATTTGGAAAATTTTTGGTTTTGGTAGCAGATGTTGAGGTTTAGAGTAGAGTTGAGTCTGTTTGTTATTTTAATTTATTTAATTAAAATCCTTGTTGCGCCCTATCATTGCTAAATTAATCGGAGCCCAATATCAGCCCATAAATTCTATCGGGCTATTGTACTTCTGACTTGACTCGCCAAATTAGGCACTGGACTTTTTCGTCACTTAAAATCAGTTTTTGTTGTGCTCTAAATTAATTGCACAATTTCCCGAAAATTGTAACCCATATTTAATTCCGTGTCGGACACCTGTGTTGTTACCCTCAATTTTGAGATACCAACTTAACCCGTTGAGCCGGACCAACTAAAGGGTCCAAGACTGACTCCAAGCCCCCACCATTTTTGACCTTTGCGTCATTTTCGGATTTTGATCCCAAGTGCCCCCATTTAATTTAAAAGCGCAGGAAACTTTAATTCTATTTAAATCGGAGATACCAACTTTGCCTAATCCTATTTTAATCATTAATTAATCCCGTTGGCTATTAAATTAAACCCGTGCCAAACCCCCAACACCCCCTCGCCATGCAAACCATCACCCACGATTTTCTCCACAATTTTAGCATTATTTTATGTGTTCGTACAATTTCCCGAATTTAAGGGGCTAAATTGCAATTTAGTAATTTTAGGTGCCCTCACCCTATTGGCCAAACCAAATAGAGAGGTTACAAAATTGGGTCCTAATTTTACCCATCCATTTACCACTCTTCATGAAAAAATTATTTTCTTCATGACAAATCCTATCCCTCCATTTTGAATAGGAGCATCTCCAGCCTCCATCCATTCACCACTCCCTATAAAACCTCACCATCACACTCTTCCCCCTAGGCCGGCACTAATCCCAACAGATAGAGAACCCCACCCCCTCTCTCTCTTCCCTCATCTCTATACTAAACCGTAGCATCATCTTCTTCTCTTCTTCTCTTCTTCTTTTTCTTCTTCTCCTTCTTCTTCCTCTAAGGGATGCACCCAACCCTAGCTTCCCCTTAGTGTGACCACCACCCTGGCCGCACGGAAGGAACGAGCAGGCCAGCCTCGGCCGAGATCCCCTAGCCTCCCTCTCTGGCCTTACCACGGCTTCACTCGGCCGAGCCAGCACATCTAACCCATGGCTGCCATTGCCAACCTCCATCAGCCATACTACCACCACCACGAGCCCACCCTCCGGCCAACTAACCATTATCCGACCGCAGCCCTCGAGCCCCGGCGACCAACCCCGGAGCTCCTCCACTCTGGCCAGCTTTTCCCCTCAGCTCCGGCCGTCCTTCTCCCCGACTGCTACTAATGACTCCCAGTCGGTTGCTGCTCATCCACCCGCACCACCTTCGAGCATCACTCCGGCCACCTGAAAATAATCTCCTCCGGTCTTCATCACGACCCTTCCCTCGTCGGGACTCGACCACGGAAGCCACCCACACTGGTGCTGACGTCCACCACCATCGCCCTTCCCATCTTCTTCACCAACTCTATTAGCCTTTCCCGACATCTCACCTCGTCAACCAGCCGCGGGTCAGTTCGATGCCGCATCCCCACCTAACGCTGCCAATGTCGACCGAGTGCAGCATTATCATCGAGTATCCCTCGTCCCTATCCACACCGACTCTACGTTCCTGACAAGCAAGCAGGGTGACTCACGGAACGGCTTCACCTTCACTTCCACTCTCGGCCTCGGCCGATACTTCTCCCTGACGTAGCTCCAGAAGGCGACCAAGAACTTCGATAAGAATACAGCAGTCGGAACAGGGGATCACCGAGTTCCAGACCGAGATCCAGATACTGTCGAAACTAAGGCACCGCCTTTTGGTCTCGCTCATCGGATATTGCAACGAGAACTCGGAGATGATCTTGGTCTACGAGTACATGGTAAACGTACCCTTCCGTGATCACATCTATGGCAAGGACCTCCCTCCACCACCAGCATCACCCCTCACCATCACCACTTCACCGAGGTGAATACTCCCTTCTCCTTGTAGTGTATTCTTTTGTGTATTGCTTTATAGTTGGGTTAGCTTTAGGGATGTGTTGGAAAGGCATATGAATTTTAGGTTTATTTCATAGTATAATAGGTATGAATGGTTGTAAGTGATATGGATTTATTCAAGGGTTGCTATGCGAGATTTTAGGGTTTATTAGATGCAAGTGAAGGTATGCGTATGCATTGTATTTTAGTTCGATGTTGCAAAATATCTACTTTTGAGGGTTGAATGATATATATTGAGTTTAGGGTTAATAAATGCTGGATGTGAGATCTCAGGATTTTATGCAGTTTGATGGGTATTGAGGAGAAGGATTACAATTACGGTAAAATGTGTTGTGATATCAAAATATGGGACTTTTATTAAGAGATGATAACTAATCATGGAATGATAGAGGAGTAGATATGTGTACGTGAAAGAATGTTCGAATAAATTTATTGCCAATTTTTATAAATGAGGGTTGAAATAATTAATAATTAATTTGTTCGAGGATGATATCTGAATATGCATGTTAACATCTATGAAGACCCGGAGTGAAACTGAGAATTGGATCATGGGTTGAACTGCTGAACATCGTGTTGAATATAGTAAGATTGAGGATTTATTTGATGATATTGTACAGGTAATTAATTGTATTAGATATAATATTCCTTGGTCAATCCTCTAGCTTAGTGTCCCTGTGAGTTGTAGCTGAGTCGGAGCATATGTTTAGACATGTGTCACATTCCTGTTTGTCGTGTGATAGTTCATTGATTGACTTTGTATCTTATCTCTAGGTACTACGGGACCTGAGAGCTTGGACGCGGTATCGGGACCCCGTCATCAGCAGCCGCACGCAGGCAAGTGTACCTTGCCACCCTGTATTTCAGTTACAGATATTTATTGTTTTGTTATGTACATTGTGCACGTATTATTGCTGACGTTCGGTACTTCGCGTCCGGTTCACAACTGGGTAAAGACGTACGTCATAACGTCTTAGGAAGATTGTTGGATGATTCGTAGTATCTCGATATGCGTACCTGAGTTTATCGACACCCCAGGACACACTCATACACTGTGATCGTGCCATATTCCTATAGCCTGATACTGACATCATGACCAGAGACTGGGACGACCTTAGGGTCATGTCTGTTGAGTTATTTCTATGTGTCGAGACTGTTAGAGGTTCAGCGCACCATCGTTGACTGCTTGGGAAGGGGAAGACAATTACTAGACGTTTGGGCTACTCTGCACACGCTTATATATGTATATGTAGTGATCCTGTATTATAGTGTAGTGGTATCACCCATGTGTCTCTGTGCTCGGAGCTACGGTACGCCCCGTGTGTCTCTGTGTTCGGAGCTACGGTTTTATTTTAGAAAGCCCACGCATCGAACGTTGTCTTTAAGCTGTGTCACACTTGTTTGGTTATGATAGAGTACCCTATTGATGCACTTGTACTTTCTGTTTACTTGGCATATTGTATTTTTGTACCTTGTTACATTCCTCTGAGGACCTGGTTCCCTGCCAGTTTTGCAGCATAGATAATTACGGAGCATTTGGAGTTGCTGTTGGAGTTGCAGGTCTTGCGGGCATGGTACCAGGTACTCACATTATATCTACCGGCATTATGGTTATTTTATATTGTCTATTTCATCTGCTGTTGTAGCCTAGTCTTTATAGACTCATACTTCTTCTCGAGTCTATTCGAGTTAGTGTGTTATTGGGCGGCCGACTCTAGCACATATAGCTCTTTCTTGTATACTGTTGTACATTGTGGATTGAGACATAGAGGTTTATATTTATAGAATATCTAGATAGTGCCCTTTATATTAAAGCTTATACGTATTCGAGTCAGACCAGAGTCTGGTCGAATGCGTAGCTAGCGTGTCACGTGTTCTTGGCCCTACGTATTTTGGGACTGTGGCGTGACATTGGTGTCCGACGTTTTATCGACCTGAGCCTGTCGATGGTGTAGGCAGGGACCCTCTAGCTTAGGGATAATTTTCCGGTTGGTAGCCGGGATCACAAGGACATTGTTATTGTTTTTATTAGCTTTTAGCACTTGATTTGTCTCCGATTTTGGATTTGAGACCTTGTTTGTATATTATTTGGATGTTGTATTATTATTATTGATATTGTGGTTGTTGTAGTAGTTGTTGTTGGTTAGACTTTGGAGTTGTTAGTCTTCTTTATTATCTTATCGTGCTTAGATTCGTGATTGAGTACTTGATTATCATTATGATATTGCTCCTCCGTTTGGAGTTGAGATCTTGACAGGTTTATATATTGATGAGATTGTTAGCTAGATAGTTGACCTAGACAGCGTTCTACCGTCGATGTTGCGGCATAGGCTGGACGTACCCACGACTCATGCCCGATTTTTCGGATGCGGGTCGTGACACATTTTTGGTGGCGGCCCCATGCAGGTCTCGATTCGCAATTAGTGCGATGTCGTGGTGGTACAACAACTTAGTTGTACTGCTGTGAGCCTGCTCTAGGATATAGGATCTAGGATGAGAGTATACTCAATCACGACTAGGAACAATTCCAATCTAATTATTCTGAAATTGTTTTCTTTTGAAATATTACTGTCCTTCTTTGATGATATCGTATCTTGCGCCGTATTAACTTTTTTTGATCTGTGTTCAGGATACCTCCGAAGACACGATCCCATTGTACCGCCCCAGCAGTTGCCACTGAGAGGTTTGCTACCTCTCGTTCAGCTCGTATTCAGGCAGCTGCTACCACTCCACTCACCACTCTTGCGGTTGAGGGAGCATCTATTTCAGTCGGGGATCCTCCTCTACCTGTCGATCCGAGGACTACCCCAGTCATTTCGGTGGTTCCTCCACCAGTAGATGCCGCGCAGTTGTTTGCGTTCTTCAGGGAGATGATGGACGTGCAACACCGTCAGGTGGATGTAATGAGGCTGGGCATTGAGAACGCCCACCAGGTGGCCATAACGGTAGTAGATAGGGTGGCACAGATTCAGCCACAGGCAGATCAGATTCAGCATCCGAGGTCGGATAGTATCATTGACTTCCAGAGGATGCGACCCAAGGAGTTTCAGGGTACAGAAGGGATCCTGTATGCGGATGACTGGATAGAGCAAATTGAGGGCATCTTCAGGCTGGCACAGATTCCAGACAGCATGCAGATAGAGACAGCGGGCAGTCAGATGTTTGACCTCATTTTGATATGGTATCGCACTGATACGAGAATCGTAGCACCAGGGCTTACTTGGGAGGCTTTCATGAGGCTTTTTAAGGAAAAGTTTTTCCCAGATGTGGCGCTCAGTGCTTTGAAGAGCCAGTTCGAGGCACTCGTCCAAGGGAGCATGATGGTAGATGAGTACGCAGCGGAGTTCTGCCGTCTGGGCAGATTTGTAGAGGGCTTGAGTGAGGTAGCTAAGGCGAGGAAGTTTCGCAAAGGCTTGGTCATGGCGGTCAAGTCTTTGACCAGGAGCGACCGCGAGGCAACTTTCGAGCAGATAGTAGGAGACGCTCAGAGGGCAGAGGATGACTTGGAGCTCAAGTCCAAGAGAGGCAGGGATGATTCAGGTAGTGCGAGTGGCAGTGCGGGACCGGCTAAGCGTCCCTATGTGCAGAAGGCAGCGCAGTAGGGTCAGGATCAGAAGGTGCCCACTTGTGCCTACTACAGGAAGGCAGGACACACTTGGGATATTTATAGGAGGAGGTTGAAGGTGTGTTTGTTCTATGGATTCGCTGCTCACCAGATGCGAGATTGCTCTACTACACCTCCATTGGGTGGAGCACAGGATCAGAGAGTTGGAGCTAGGCCACCTGTGGCACTGCATCATGCCCCGCACCAGCAGAGGGATACACCCCAGCAGGGCAGGGCTTATGCGTTGACGATCGAGGAGGCCGATGCTACGGGTGTCGGGTTAGCAGGTTTGTCTCTTTGTTCTTCTTCTTGTCCTTTTCTATTCCTTATGGTGTGTTTCATTAGTACCTGTTAGACTTTTCTTTGTGCTGTGGTAGATAGTGTAGTGACCCTGATTGAGACTGTGATAACACGACCAGTAGGACCATGATCTTGCATGTTATTTAGGTAGAATTTCTTGACTGTGATTGTTGGGGGTTTGACCTAGAGGGAGTGTGATTGACATTAAATTTCGAGGACAAAATTTTTTAAGGAGGATAGGCTTGTCACCACCCCATTTCCTGAGCCGGGTATTTTTTTTATTTTTAATTTGGTTAATAGTGTATTATTTATATTTAATTATATTTATATTTAATTAGTGGTTGTATTATTTGTATTTGATTGTTTTAGGGTTTTGTCTAGTCTGGACCCATGTCAGACCCAAGTGGACCCATGTCCGACCCAATCCACACCCTTGTGAGACTTATTTTTGAGTTTTAGAATATTTATTATATTTTTAGTGGGTTAGTTGGAGAGATTTGGAGTTAGTTTGAGTGCTTTCGGAACCCGAAACCCAAAATCCAAGTTGCTTCCTAAAGGGGAGGGCATTTTGGACTTTTGTATTATTGTAAAACCCCTTCCTTGCACTTGGCCGACCCTATTTTCACCCGCACACAGCAGCTCCCCCTCCCCCCATTCTTCTTCTTCACTTCTTCTTCTTCTCCACTCTTTCCTCCTTCTTCTTTTCTTCTTCCCACTTCCAAACAAGTAAGTTTTCCCATTTTCTTCCTTCCTCCTTCCATTTCTTCTACTTATGTGAACCCTAACCCTATATTTTTTCCTAACCTAGGTGGGTAGAGCTTAGATTTGGTGTTGGAGCTTGGATTGGGAGCTTGGAAGCTAGTTGTGGTGGATTTGGAGCTTTTTGGAGACTTTGGCTTGGGACTCCAACTTCCAAGAGGTAAACCCTAACTTTCCCCTTGTTAATTAATTTTATTTAGTGTAATTAGTGCTTAAGAACCTTTTTAGACCCTAAGCCTACCCGTGGGAGGAAGTTGGAACTAGTTTGGTTGAGTTTGGAGACTTTGACACTAGATTTTGTGTCAATTTCGGGTAAAATCTGAGATTGGCCCAATTTTGGGTGATGCCCTAGGTTAGATGGACCTAGATAGACGTTGTCGGGTGTCTAGAGGGTTAATGCGTGTCTCCATTCGGACACGTGAAGCCGTATCACGGAGAAACGGGCATTTCTGGCATTTTAGGGGTTTTCGTTGTCGCCGATTCTAAGTGCGTGTGCGTTTCTGCCACGGACCTAGAATCGATGCGTTAGTATTTTTTCTAGGATCTAGACATCGTTTAGGACCCGTGGGTAAATTTTGGGCCGATTCTGAGTTGGTTTGGTGTGCGTTTCAGGAGGTTTTCCGAACCGCACACCGCGTGTTCGTCGAAATGACCGAACGGCCATTTCGGCGTGGTTTTCTAGTTTCGGGCTTGTGCGCGCGTTGGGTTAGCATCGGGGAGTGTGTGATAGAATTCTTGGGCTATATTTTATATATTTATTAGTTTTTATGCGTGTAGGGGTCGTTGGGCGTGCGTTGGTGGGGCGTTGTGCATTGTGTTGTGTGTTGTGTGTGTATTGTGTTTATATATATATGTATATATATATATATATATATTTGTGTGTGTGTTTCTATATATATATATATATATATATTTATATTTGTATGTATATTTTTATGTATATGTGAGTGTGTTAGTGAGTGTTTGTGTGAGTGTGTATTGGTGTTAGTGTATGTGTAGGTGAGTGTGTGTGTGAGTGTGAGTGAGTGTTTATATATATATATATGAGTTTGTGTATGTGTGTATATGTATATATATATGTAAGTGTGTATGTGTATATATATATATATGTATTTGTGTGTGTGGTTGTGTGTTTGTGTGAGTGTGTGCTAGTGTGTGTAAGAGTGTGTGTGTGAGGGTGTGTGAGAGTGAGTGTGTGTGAGTGAGTGTATATATATACATATGTTTGAGTGTGTGTGTGTATATGTATATAGATAGTGTATGTATATATATATAGATATATGTGTGTTTATATATATATATATATATAGATACGTGTCTATATATGTATTAGTGTGTGTGTGCTTGAGCTTGTGTTTGTGTGTGTGTGTGTTAGTAGATATGTTAGTGTGTGTGTATATATATATATATAGACTTGTGTGTATATATATATATATATGTATGTATGTATGTATATATATATATATATATATATATATATATATATATATATATATATATATATATATATATGTGTGGGCGTGTCTGTGTGTGTGCGTGTGGCTGTGCGCGTCGCAGCGAGGCGTGCAGCGCAGTAGGGCTGTTGTGCTGTGCACAGCAGCAGCAGCAGCATGAACAGCAGCAGCAGCAGCAGCAGCTCCCCCCTGCAGCCCGTAGCAGCGTGTAGCGGCGCCTGTAGCAGCTAGGAGAGAGTTGGATAGATAGATGAATTGATAGATTGATAATTAGATAGATAGATAGATACATAGGTAAGTAGATAGCTAGATATAAATAGATAGATAGATTTATGGATAGATAGATATCTAGATACTAGATAGATAGTTAGATGGATACATAGATAGATAATAGATGGATAGTTAGATAGATAGATAGATAGGTAGTTGATATCTAGATATAAATAGATAGGTATCTAGTTAGATAGATAGTTAGATAGATAGATACTAGATAGTTAGATAGTTAGTTATATATATATATATATATATATATATATATATATATATATATATATATAAATAGATATACATAGATAGATATATAGATAGATAAGATATAGATTGATAGATAGATAGGTATATAGCTAGATAGATGCATATATAGCTATGTATATATATTTGTGAGTTTGGAGATAGATATAAGGTATATGTGTATATGTGTGTATGTGATATATATATATATATATATATATATATATATACCTAGGTATATGCATATATGTATTAGATATCTATACTTTAGCCTAGATTATAGCTAGATATATATATATGTTTATGCATAGTTAGTTAGCTAGAGGGGTAGTAGGGTTGAGTTTAGAGCGATATCTCAATACCTTGAGATACCAAGGTATCTCAATACCTTGAGATATCCAAGGTATTGAGTTTCGAGCGGGGTTTTTGAGCAATTGCCCAGGTCTGAGTTTAGAGATAGATTTTTATGTATATGTGTATGTATTTACGCGTGCTAGCATAGGTTTTAGCGGATTTAGGCAGGGTGCGTGGCCTAGGGCGAGGTATCGGATACCGAGGGTATCCCGGTATCTCAAGGAGGCGAGTTTGAGGGTTTATTAGCCTAATAACCTAGTTTTGGCCTATAATTTTAGGAGCACCCTAGTTTGACCTAGAGTTAACCGTAGTTGACTCGGTTGACCGCCAAAGTCAACTTTTGACCTAGTTTTGACCCATAGTTGACTTTTTGACCCAAAGTTGACTTTTTGACCCAGATTTCACCGGTTTGACCCGTTTGACCTTGAACGACCCTAGAAGCCTATTTTTAGTTATTTTATATCTGTTTAACTCATTAGAACCATGTTTAATCTTGCTTTTCATAATAGGTACTTGCGATACCAGTTCGGATCGCTAGTTGCTTAGGACGTCAGGCGAGTACATTCTCTGATAGTTTCCATTATTTGATGATTATTATGATTCAGCTTCTAGTATAGTATCATCTGATTTTTCTGGCACAACACGGTACACGGACTGGTATTTCTGGATTTATTTACTTACGACATGTATATTTCATGTTTCTGGCCTCTATTCTGGAATCACTACTGGCATCACCTACAGGCATCACTACAGGCATCACTCATGTTTCAGGCTGGACTCATACTTGATTTACGTGTCGGGTCTTGGATTCACTTGTATTAGTCGGGGCGGGGAAATACTCAAGTAGACATGTAAATATTCCTATCTGGAATCATCAGGAATTACTCCCTCTGGTCTAATCTGGAATGATAGCAGCCGCGCACCCAGTGCACGGTGAGCCGTACTTACCCCTAGCCATTTACATGTCGAAATAAGTATTTCAAAGACACCGAGTTCATTCTTTATAGTCTGGAATCTCTTGCATTTCTTGCTGGTCTCACTTATAGTTTCTGGACTTGACTCTTTTCATGTATTTCATGCTGGACTCGCTACACGTTCATGTGCACAAACTTACTCTTAGTGTAGATTCTTGTATCTTGCAGTTAGTACTATCTTGCTTCTGATATCCATGCATCTTTACCCTTAAGCACCAGTGATGTATATATTTTTTGTTCATACTTTATTTCATTCTCCTTGCTACTTGCTATAACTGTTTTATAGTTTTTATCATTTAAATAGAACTGCTGTTAGAGGTGTACTTGCTCCAGTCCTGACTGGACATATTTTTCCAGAGTATCCAGAGGATTGGTGTCTGACGTTTTATGGACCTGAGCCTGTCGATGGTGTAGATATGGACCCTCTAGCTTAGGGGTAATTTCTGGGTTGGTAGCCGGGATCACTAGGACTTTGTTATTATTTTTATTAGCTTTTAGCACCGGATTTGTCTCCGGTTTTGGATTTGAGACCTTGTTTTTATATTATTTTGGATATTGTATTATTATTATTGATGTTGTGGTTGTTGTAGTAGTTGTTGTTGGTTAGACTTTGGAGTTGTTAGTCTTCTTTGTTATCTTATCGTGCTTAGATTCGTGATTGAGTACTTGATTATCATTATGATATTGCTCCTCCGTTTGGAGTTGAGATCTTGACAGGTTTATATATTGATTGCGTGAGATTGTTAGCTAGATAGTTGACCTAGACAGCGTTCTACCGCCGATGCTGCGGCGTAGGCTGGACGTACCTACGACTCATGCCCGATTTTTCGGGTGCGGGTCGTGACAGTCCGGCTACCAATTATCATGTCCATATTATCTCTGATATCGGTAGTCATCTCAACTTAACACCCGTACTTAATTCTAAGTACGCCAGTGGTGTTAGGTCCACAAAAACTGCCATGTCCATATTACCTCTGGTAGGGCTTGTCCTAAACTTATTACTTGCACTCTCGTGCACAGAAAGTAATAGGTCTACAAAAAATTCCCCTGTGGAATGCCCTCAATGGAAACAAATTGTTCATGTCCATATTACCTCTGAACTATATCTCTCCCCTATCCCCATAGAGTAATATTTTACCGCGGCTGTATTATCTCTGGCAGGAGTTGTCTCAAACCTATTACTTGCACTATCGTGCGTAAAAAGTAATGGGTCCACAAAAATCTCCTAGCAGGATGTCTTTACCAGCCACAAAACCTATCACGTCCATATTATCTCTGATAGGGCTTGTGTCGAACTTATTATTTGTACTCAACGTGCACAATAAATAATAGGTCCACCAAAGATTCTCCAGTGGGATGTCCTCAACAAACTAAAATTTGCACAAACAATTATAAAGAAATGGAGGATCCTTATATGATTGCAAATGGCGCTTACAGATTAGCCAAGCCTAATAGAGATCGGATAATGGCTCCTATCAATGGCAAATTCCTGAAGAGGTACTATGCTTAATCTTCCTTGCTTAAACGGAGTATGGTGAAGATCTCATTCTGACGATAATACTTACAAAGACTGGTTGGAGCATATTCTATCATGTTCTTATGACCTCAGAATAGATATGTTTAACTAATTTGGAACTTCAAAACCTATCACGTCCATATTACCTCTGATAGTATTTTGTACACAAATTTAGTTGGATCATATTCTATCATGTCCATATAACCTCTGAATAGATATATCCAACTGAAGCTTACCGAAAGTATATCATGTCCATATTACCTCTGATATCACTTTCACCCTAGCCTATCATTTATATTAAAAAATAATGGGTCCACAAAGTCATACAAAGTCTCTTTATTATCTCCGGGAAAGAGCAAATTACAAAGAAAAGCAAAAAATACATCATTGGGGAAGAGCAGTCAAATTACGAATCTGCTGCGCCAAGGCGGCCATCCTCTCATTCCTGGAGTCCAAGATGTTAGCGTAAGCCCGTTCCAGTCGTGCCTCATCATCACTCAGGAGGGATAGTTCGAACCGAGCATGTATATAATCGGCACGAATGACACCCACATGTGCCAAGTTCTGCTGAGCTGGATCCATTCGGCCCTTCAACTTATCTCGAGCTGCCAATGACTAGAGGGCCCATTCCTTTGCCTGAGCGAGTTTAGCTTCCAATTTACAGACCCTCGCTTCATTTCCCTCATGTTCGGCCTCGCACTGGGTTAGCTGAGGAATAACCTCCTCCAAGAAGGTCCGCTCTTTATCCATCTCCTGCTGCTGTGTCTGGATGGATTTGTTAAAGCATTCCATCTGTTCAGCAAGCTTCACAGTCAAGGAGTCTTACTCGTCCTGAATTATATCATTGACGTTGCCTCAAGATAGTTATAAATATTCGTTAATGGGTTGTTCTAAACCATTAACTATTTGCTCCAGCACATCAGCTCTCCCAGCGTCGTTGAAATTTCTGAGCGGCGCTATCACAAGTTGGGAGGACGTCAGCAGATTATCAAAGCTCATGTTCTTCTCCAACACCATGGAAATTAACTCCTTCAAACTGAGGTAGAACAGGCTGGTATATTGTTCAATCAGCATATCGAAGACCGGATGTACACTAGGAGTGGCTGCGATACCGGGAAATCTCCTTCCAGGAATGACCACGGAGGATGTTGCTATGGCTGTTGCCTCTACGGATGGCGCTACAAAAGAATGACCAGCAACGGTTGAAGTTGCTGGCGTACTCAACGAAGGAGGCACAGTCACGATGATGGGCTCATCCTCCTCTGAAGATATCTGGACTGTCGTTGGCGAGATGACACTCGATAACATTATAGACGAAGGATCGGCAGCTTCAAAGCATGCCTCTTCGATATCAAACGCCGTCGTTTCATCGGCAGTATCTGCAACAAAGTCAAAGGTTGCATCAACTCTGCCGTTCCCTGAGATGTCTTCACCTGAAGAAGACAAGAGAAAGTTAATATCAATTTGATGTTAATTTTTCTAAAAAAGGCGTAAATACACTATTTACCCATGGCCGATGGTATATATGTCGCATCCGCAGCCTGAATAGCTAAATCATCTCTTAATGATGCTAGACAAGCTATCATACCTGGAGAAGAGGGTGCACCAATTGACACTGGCGGCTAGTCTTCCCAGTCTTCACCAAGATCCACTCGAGGCTCATAGGGTGGAATCTCGTTGGAAATACTTACAGACGAAGTAGGGGTTACTCCCATTATTGGTCTGGATAAAGGTATATGGAATATTATTATGCTCGGCCTCGGAGGCGATCTCGTAGCACTACCAGAAGCAGTAGTAGCAGCGATCTCGAGCAAAGAATCTCCGCCACTGCCAGTCGGAACTATGGAGGTTCCCTCTCTAAAAGGCGAAGGACCTCTAATCAAAGAATCATCCCCAACAGGGGAAACGACAGACTCGCTCCTAGGAGCCCCCCTGGTGGAAGCCCTTTTCGAACCTCTGGCAATCTTCTTCTTGCGAGGGGAAGGCTCTTTCGGAGTGGAAGCCATCCGTTTCTGGGGGATAACGAGAGGCTCAGCTGGCAGAGCTATTATGCCTCTCGGTATTGTCGTCAAGAACTCGTCTGCCCCGGCGGTGTCCTCATTCTTATCCGAGGAAACAGACGGAACCTCCTCCCTTGTAGTAGACCTATGGGAGGGCATCCTAAAACTTCTATGCACATCAAAATCGTAATGGAAGCTATTGATGGACGCATAGAACTGCGTATACGAGTGCAGGATGTGCAACTCCATAGAGAGAGAAGTTACGGGCACAGTAAAAGTTGCACCAGTATATCCCGTGATGAAGTACCACCATCCTCTAGCTCCATCAATAAGTCCACCTTTGGACTTAAAGCTGGTAATGGCGTTCCCGACATGCAACTGGTCATACCCAAACTGCTTGACAAACCGACAGGGCAAATAAGGCTCCAGGTAGCAGTGGTCATCACTTTTGTACAGCAAATGGGAAGGTCTAATACAGACCAACCAATAGAAGGCTTCATGAGAAAGAATGGTCCTCCCATAGCCTCCATCCTTAAGTTTCTTCCCCTGTTGATTGATATGTACAGGGGGGACGATACAGAAGAGCTTTCAACTATGGGCAATATTTAACGCCCGCCGACAATCTATGACGGTCTCCACGTTCCAAGAGGAATTATTTTAATTCAACAAGAAGTTACTTCCCGAACCGCTGGCAGGACCGGAAGACATCACCCTGGTGTTGTGAAGAATTAACCATCCCATCAAGTATAGGAATGGTAATTCCACTCGGGGAAAGCTTTTACGCTGTGTATCATCAGCTAGCAGCCTATTAGTAAGGGCCCTCAGGCTTGCTTGTATTCTACATACCATAGCAGGAAGCAGGCCCAGTCTTGCTCCAAATACCAAATGCACTGCAGGCCATAAGGTGTTGCGATGGATGCGATCTGCAGACGCGATGCCAGGTACTACCCAGCGGCAAAGCTAGACGGAGAGGAAGTCAGCCATTTGAGCTTCCTTTGACAGAGGCTTACGATAATGACTCATATAACTGAAGGCTTTTGTGCCTACAGGGTAACCCTCTATCTCCTCGTCAAAAATATGATTTGGAGCCCCTGCATCTTCAATAAGGTCATCGACCGTGTTAGCATTGAGCATGCTCAGGAGGTTCAAGGGCCTATCTCGGCTATCTACCACCTTGTCCGGCTTAATATTTCTGGCCTGGTAGAAGAAGAGATAGGTTGCCCACTTGTTGATGTGAGCCAAGTCAGAAGGCTCCTTGTAGAAAGTTGTACAGGCAAGATAGTGGCACATCAGCTTCTGAATACTGCCACTGCCCGAGGGTTAGTATCCCTCAACTCCCTATTTGTAGGGACATACTATTCATAAGGAGCGTCCCCCATCGACAGCCTTGAAATCTCTGCCATCTTATGAAGGGCTAAGCCTAACTCACCCAGCGGAGTGGCAAAAGTCCAAGTGAGGAAGTTGTATCACTCCATCAAGGCTAAAAACAAGTTAGGGTTCATAGGCAACCCAACACTTGTGACATTCATAGCTGCGAACAAGCCAATACTTTCCAGCTCCGTCTGGAAGTGCTTCAGGGCCCAGGCAGTCAAACTGGCCCATCGAAGATTCCCCGGGCTAAGCCATCCACTGGTCCGAGGGTTGACCCTGGGGTACATTCCTCCCTACCCCATAAAGTCATTGCAGAAGGTCGATATCTGAACCATCTGGATCAGCGAAGTATCCTCACTCGGGACACTACCCGACAGCAATCCCCTAAAGGGCATAATAGGGCCCGAAGGACGGCTCATATAGGCCCCCCGATCGTATTCCTTATTGTATAAGATCTTCCCCGGTCGGCCATGAAGATCGGGAGTCAGGGTCCATGACATCTTCCTAGGATGTGTGGCGTGGAAGAACGTAGAGATAGGGTAATCCCTGAGCATCCGGGGCAGATACATGACCGTGCCCTCAGTAGTAAACACCCAATCCTCCTTCTTGGGTTTAGTCTGGGACTGTTTGTCGATAATATCTCCGAACAAGAAGCCTGGCTTCTTATACTCCGTCCCGTCTATGTATGTCAGGGGCTCCCCACTGATCATACTCAGCAGCATGCGTTCTCCTTGGGACGAGATTAAGGTTCCCCTTTCTTCAGGATAATTGGCTCCAGAAAAGGGGAATGTCACAAACGACAAATTCTCCAAATAGTTCGAGCTCAACATCCCGACAGCAGAGCCCATAACTTCAGCCAAAGTAGAAATCTGCAAATCTACTACAAAATGCAAGAAAATCAGTCAGTTTCTACACTAGACGATACACTCTTGCAGTTTACGCCAAAGATTATCAGTCTGAGCTTTTACGCCGAGACTGCAAAAACTTGAGTCTTACGCTGGAACTTATTTTCGAGGCATAAAATTCAAGGTTGGTAGTAGACACCAAAATCTAACAGTCTGAGCTTTTATGCCAGATTGACAAAATTTGAATTTTTACGCCGGAATTCATATCCAGCGCGTAAAATTCAAAGTTTGCAGTTCTACTCCAAAATTTGACAGTTTGAGTTTTTAAGCCAGACTGCAAAAATATGGAGTTTTTACGCTGACACATTAGGAATGTGTGCGTAATGATCAAACATCTTCGTACATCATCCTCGAAGAGGCTCTTAGTACAAAAGATGACCTTGCGCATGCACGTACAACGTGTGCGAATGATTTTTCTTCCGAAGTCTTTACCTGTAATGTCGGGAGCACAGCTCGATGGTGGAGCGCTGCATTCCGATCGAGGCTCGTTCAGCCTAATGGGAGTTGCTCGTGCTTGAGCAGTGGAGCGGGAAGAGGAAGCGACCTTCTTTCCCTTAGCAGTGGAAGCCTGTTTAGGTGCCATGGCGATTATGAGTTCTCAAGAAAGAGACGAAGAAGAAGGGTTCTTGGAAAGCAAGGGTTTTGTGAAGACAGATAAAAGTTTTCTCTCTCAGGACCTTGGGCTATTTATAGAGTTCGAATAACTCTTCGAATCCCTAACCAAATTCGATATTTAATATTTGGTTATGATTTGGGACCACGTCAGCCTATCATTAAGAGAAGACGGTCAGTCAGTGGATCCAGATTTTACGTGCAGAGTAGATCTATGATTTTACGCTAAGGAGCTTTTACCCTCAGAGGCTACAAATCTACGGTTTTACGCTCAGAGGCTACAAGTCTATGGTTTTACGCTCATATGCTTTTACGCTCATGAGCTTTTGCGCTCAAGAGGCTACAAACCTACGATTTTACACTCAGAGGCTACAAATCAATAATTTCACGCTCGGAAGCTTTTCACGCTCGGAGGCTACAAATCTACGATTCTATGCTCGAAAGATACAGACGGCCAATTACAAGGGTTTACGCAAAAGATGCTCCTTTTTGGCTACAAAACATTCTAAGTACCTGAAATATACAGAGTTCAGCATTGAAGACGACTCTTCTTCTTAGGTCATTTGAAAGTTCATCCAAAGTCCAGTCAGAATACTTTACAAAAGTTCAAGTATGGCTTGGTCGACAGAAATTTCTTGGCTTTTTTTTCCAAAGGATTTTCAGGAAAACCATTCATGAAGATGATGATCTGAACAAGAATTTTTCGTATCAGAGAAGTGACAGTTCAGAATTCTATGCGACTCCTCGTCCAAAAATAGCATGACAATTTGAATCTTCAACTTAAATGCTAAGGAGTTTTCTACGCATCTTCTGCTATGCGTAAAAGATGGGACGAGATCAGATACTCTTTTATCGGAGTCGGCGTAAAATTATTCAGACGTGCCGAAGTTGCACACTATTCAGACTTCCTCACAGCAAATATGGCAAATCATCAGATGCGTAAAAGAAGACAATTTTATTAATTATGATTACATATGATGGAAATCCAATCTACAAAGGGTTTTTTATCTTCATGATTACATATGATGGAAATTCTTTTTTTACAAAGGGTTTCTCATTTTTATTTAAGATCACACCAAGAATCTGTTTTACCAGGTTCTTATATTGGTGTAGATCTTTTTCGTCTTCTACAGCAGTTAATCGGCTTCCGCAGCCGATTAACAAGAAAATGATTAATAGTGGGAGGATACAAAATTGGGCCTGCATTATTCAAGCCCACCCTCCATACGCCATGGCAGACATGCCCTAGAAATTGTGTTGGGGTTTCAGACCTAACTAAATACTGGAAGACAGGGCCAAGCTGTCTGCCTTCGTCCAGCGCCATGATGGGAGAAAATACAGCTTGCAAGCTGTGTGGTCAAATGGGACCATTCCTCTCTCCTAGACGAATTGCCATATGAAATTGCTAATTATCCCGAGCAAAAGAAGCTATGATATCCTTCCATGATCCATCGTTGTAGAGGACATTTGCTCAAAGATACCTCTTTTTTCGGCTCCTTATATGCTGGAAAAATATGATCTTCTTCTTCCTCAAGTCAAACCGATGAAGCTCGGCAACCATCTCTTTGTGGTGAAGGAAGTGTGGGAAAAACTGGTTAACCCATTCGCCTTTATATAGGCAGAAGAGAACGCACCGAATCCCAACAAACTCCTAAAAATTTGCCGAGAAATTAGCCTCGTGGAACGAGTCAAACTTGACCGTTCCATGCTTCATTCAAAGTGTTTCAAATTTCGAGGAATTTGAAAACTTTGAAGAGGGTCTTGTAGAAGCATAAAAAATACGCTAGAAAACTATACGCGTAAAACCCTCAACATGTAGGAAGCCCGCGTAAAATAAAGCGCCAGTACTGGGTGGCATGAAACATAACTTCAGAGCCATTGGCGTACAACAGAGCTTCAACGCTATTTCAGTGTAAAATATAGCTCCAGAACAACCCGCGTAATACAGTATTTCCAGACTGCTTCGACGTAAAACGGTTGCTACATTGCCACTTTGGCGTAAAACCCGCCTGCTTTTAATGCAGAGGGAAATTGTACGAGGAACTCTTCGTATTCCTCGAATGAACCTGTCAGTGGAAGTAGTGAACCTGACTCCTGACAAAGAGTACTGTACGGTGATTGGGAGGACGGCTGTAATGATGACTCTGCACAGAACTCCAGATTGTCGTCTAATGACATAACCCTTGATATAAAATATCGTTTACGCATTCAAGGAATACGCTGCCTATTCTACGCAGGCAGACATGAGCTTTACGCTCAGGATGGGACGAAACCAACAGCCACGTCAAAAACTGTTCTTCGTACAGAATTCAAGGCACGTCTCTGCAATTAATGCGCGAGATGGGGGCAGATCTCTGTATTTAATGCATGAGATTTGGTTCTACTTTTAATGACTGGGTGAGCTATAATTAGGGCTAATACGTCGATATCACCATCCCCGCACATTACGCCAACCAGGCTATTTTTAGCTATAGGAGCACGCTGTACGCTATCTCCTTGAAATACGTCGACCTGGCTATTTTCAACTATAGGAGTACGCCGTATGCTATCTCCTCGAAATATGCCAACTCAGGCTATAGTTGCAAAGGTGCGTGATAAGGCTATCTGGTCCAGAACACGCTCAAAACCTCAGTCAAAGAAGGATAACTGGCAATCTTTATACTGGTTACCTATTCATGCAGCATCAAGCTTTACGCAGAATTGGCTTCTATGCCAACATGACAGATATTTGTTTTCTACGCCAACATGACATCTATTTTGGCTTCTACGCCAACTTGATAACTATTCGGCTTCTACGCCTACTTGGCTTTTATGCTATCAGAACAGCTATTTGGCTTTTACGCCAACGAGACAGTTATTTGATTTTTATGCCAACCATCTCTACGCGAGGGGTAGTTATCTACGTGGCTTGCATGCCATGATTTTTGATGAGCGATTATACGCATTACCTCATAATGGGACAAGCGTCACACGCCAATTCAAGAGATCATTCATACGTGGGTAGCAGTTATTATAACCGCCGCATAAAAGGTGCAGCTCTCTCCGCTGTTCGGTTTCTACGCCGACTGTACCTGAACTCTATAAATAGAGACCTCCGACCACGGAGGTCCAGGGTCGAAAGGTCGAATCCAAGGTAGAGAGAATTCTAGAGTCACAGACAGAGGTCAAGATCAAGAAAGCACCTATAGAGTGTTTTGGCAACGAGAGTTCAATCCCTTCTGCAGTCTTTGAAGCTTCTTTTTTGTCTTCTACAGCACTTCTTCGTCATCGTGTGGTCCAAGGGACAAAGTGATCGACTACAGATCAAACTCCTATAGCAATATTTCTCCAGAATCAAATTTTTTGTACTTAACATCCTCGTATAGGATTAATTGTACTTCTTTTTCTTGTTTGTAAACCAAAGAAAGGATTTCATATAAACCTAGTTTCAATTTCTTTCGTTTATTATCAAACAAAGACGTCGTCCGATCTATCCGTCAGATAAATTAAACAAGTTAGATCTATAAAAGTGGTTGGATATTTTTTTATTCTAATTTATTTTAATTCTAAATTAAATAACCTTAAATACTAATTTAATTTAATTATATTTAAATTTTAATGCTAATTCTAGATTTTGGTTTAAAGAAAATTAATTTTACGAATTTGGGATCCGTGGCACGCAAATTTAGACATTCTGTTGACCAAAAAGTCAACAGCACAAAACTAAGATTTGTGTATAAAATTCTATAGACTTTAGTGCTACATAATTATGGAATCAACAATTTCACCAAATCTCGAATCGGTACAAAATTATCGCCCATATGGCGCACAGATGATAGTTTTTGGTAATTTCTAGTTACTTCTAGATTGCACAAATTTTTTAGAATAGTAAATGAGCATATTTAATTTTGAGAAAAATATTTTATATTTTGTCATTTCATATTTTCGAAACTTCAAACGGATCGTGATTCCGAGTTCATGATCTCCTGGAATCTCGAAAACATCAAAATATGTTAGATTTTGGACAACTGACAATCCATGAATTTTCCAAAAATTTAGTTTCATAATTTATAAAAATAAATTAGTTATTCAAAAACTATACCTCGAGACAGTTCTAACACAAAAAATGGAGATACATTTGGAGTCCGGAGCTAGGAGTTATAGCCTCACGAAGTTGAAAAATCCTAAAAAACAATCTCCTTCAAGCCCCTCTCTCTTTCCTAATTTTAATTCAGCGGAATAATAACCTAGGATTTTAATACCCTATTTATAGGCAGATACTGATGGTTGGAGCCCGCAGGCGCTGATTGTACGCTGACTATGCTGCTGACTGGGTAATATAATTTTTAATTCCAGAAATCATTTATTAATCAATTTTTAAACTAAATATCTCCAAATAAATATGTAAAAAAACAAAAAAATTCATAAAAAATCTATAAAATATAAAATATCATTATAAACCCTAAAAAAAAAAATACTTGGTTCCATTTTATGGGTATAGGCTTCTACACTAAATTCTAAAAGTCCTAGAAAATTAGTTATTAGCCTATTTTAAAAATAAATAAATCCAAATAAATTCTAAAAAATTCTAAATAAATTACATAAAATATATTTAATCATTTTAATCCAAAAATAAATATTTGATAGGAATAAATTGCAATTATAGTTTTATAGTAAATCCTGGAAGCCCTAAAAAATTATTTTTTCTAGGTTTTAATTACCCAAAAATTCTAGAAAATCAAAGAAATTCTAAAATAACTTGAAAATGATTCTAAATAAGTATTTATATAAGTAATTAAATCAAAGAAGTTATTTTCTAATTAACCAACAAAATAGCCAAAAGAAATCCAGTAAATTAATAAATTAAAAATTAAAAATTAGGAAGTTTACAATTATCGGAAGGCCTAGTCGATATCACTAGTTATTCTAGTTATCCCTTCTTAGCATTTTATTACTAGATGTTGTTCACCATAAAAATTGAAAGTCTAAAAGAGCTTGATTTAATCAACAAACTAAAGAAAGTACAAAGAGGTCCTAGACAGAAACTCTAAGTACAATGTTTTGATCTGGGTGGTGACGATGGACAAGAGCGATGTGTGGTGTCTCCTTTACCTTATTGACGGTCCGATGAGGGAATAATGATGCTCTCCTTTCTTCTCTCTCATGATCTTGTGTGCACATATGTAGCTGGTCGGGTCCTTTGTACTCTCGCTATGTATAGTCGACGTATTGACGGACTATCGATGTCGCATATAGCTTTGTTTGGTAGCCGCATAGGACTCCTTCAATAAAATACGGTTGTAACCGCAGTCATATGATGTAGACAGGCTGCCATGTGGTCTCGGTTAGGATATGATATTGAAGAGATCTCGGGGCTGTTGTGTGCGTGACTCGTTCAACTGGATACTTAGTCAGCACTGACTGTACGAGAAATTATCTTCGGTTGTAACAGAAAATCATGTGAGTCAAGAGTCGCATAACATCTTAGCCGCATATTGTCGCAGTCGCATACGGGCTCTCGTTTGGCCTTTGGTCGTCTGGACGCTCTGTCCATCGACCAAGGCCGTATGCAAACTCTCGTCTAGCGTTGGTCGATGGATACTTTGGCCGCATGTTGGCGAGGCTGCATGCAAACTCTCATCTGGCCTTGGTCGATGGATACTTTGGCCGCATATTGGCGACATGCAAACTCTAATCTGGCTTTGGTCGATGGACACTTTGGCCGCATGGTATTATGGTCGTATAGGGCATAACCGCATACGAGGGAACATGTGGCATGGCACATCTGACAGGGTCATTAATGCACTGATATCACTTTCTTTCTTTTTTGAGCCATCGTCTTTCACGAATGTTAAAGCGTCGGTGTCACGAGTGATATGTCAGAGTCTGACAGTCATCGACTGCTGTGTCAGGGTTTTTTATGTGGTCGCCCTGCTATATGGTTTTTTAGGCCGCATAGAGTATACTATACGACTTCTTGGTATTTGGTTTGACCAGGACGCATGTAGCTTGTTTGCAGATTGGTTATTCAGGCGGCATGTTGCCTCTCTGCGGCTTGTTTGTTCAGGCCGTTTGTGGCTTCTCTGCGACTAGATTATTTCTTTAAGGGGGACATAACCTTTATGCGGCTTGCATAATTTTTTTATGCTTCTACAAGACCCCTTCAAAGTTTCCAAAATGACAAGTTTGAATACTTTGAAAGAAGCATGGCCGAGCGCTTTTAGTCACAAATACAGGGTATGCCGCATAGTCCCGTGACCACAATTATTTCTGACAGGCTGCCGACTCATTAAATGAGTAGATTTGCTTCGATTCTCACACGGATCTTTTGGAATTCTGTGCCATCAACGGATAAAGTGGCATAACTAACGAGGAGTCGCCGCCAACCATCGTCGCTTCATGGATCAAGGCGGATTAGATTCGAACAGTCGCTGTCGTCATCCGTTGTCGTATAGTCTCCCTATATATAGGGGGAAGAGAGAGATAGAGAGAAGTCTTTTTCTCTCTTTAAACTTTCTTTTTTCTTCTTTCTTATTGTTGCAATGTCTCCCAAGGTCTCCTCCTCTACTGCTGCTGCTAAGAAGGCCTCTAAGGGCAAGGGCACTTCCCCCCGCCGACGTTCAGTTGTCGATCAAGGGTAGGCTTTTAAATTTTGGAACACATAGACACATATGAACGGTTGGGCGCATGGATGCGTCTATGCGCTAACTACTCACTGCCGCATGGATGACTCGGCCGCATGCATGCCTAGGCCACATGGATAACTTTGTAGCATGGGTTCCTAGACCGCATGGCTGACTCAGCTGTATGTGTTCCTAGGCCGCATGGCTGACTCAACCGCGTGCGTGTGTAAGCCGCATGGCTGCCTCGGCTGTATGGCTGCCTTGGCCGCATGCGTTCTTAGGTCGCATAATTTGGCGTGGCCGCCTATCCACATAGCTTTAGAGCATTTAACTATGATCTAACGCCTTCGTGGTTTCTGTAGTGACTTTGCACACCACTCCTTCCGGCAAACTGGTCCTCGGGCACTGCCCGCTACCTTTGAACATGAATCTCGGAGACCTTGCTGCGGCCATCTAGAAGCAAGTTAACAAGGATCTCCTACCTGAGCGTCAACAAAAGATTGTCGAGCAGACTCCCTCTTTCTTGTTGAGTCAAATCAACTTTGGAAAGATCCCTATTGAAGACGAGAAGCATTTCTTTAAGAAGTGGTACTTCCTGTTCAGTGACGCCCTAGAGCCCTCTCAATCTGAGATGGGGACGACCAGGAAGAACTGGTCTTTCACCTTTCACGGAATGGCGATAACTTTTCCTTCCTTCGAACGTCACCTGCCTTTGTCGGATCTGAAGGTGATGATGGGACCACGGTGGATGGACTGGAACCTAACCCCTAAGCCTCAGGGGGACCTTCTTGTGAATATCCGATGGGGGACCAGAAAGAACAAGGGGGAGTTTTATAGCGCAAAGGATTCGCCTTCGTTCTCCTGGCTAGGACTGAAGCCTGGTCGCATCGGGAGTGACCTGGGGCCAAACCTTAGCGTATATATGGCGGGCACCTTCCTCTACCAAGTTTCTAAGAAGGTGACCTATCCCACCGGACAGTTGCAGGCTCTCAGTTGGGCGCATTACTTTGGCCCAGTGGATCTTGAAGAAATATGAGCGAAAACCCAGAGCCGCCGATTTGTTCTTCTCCGTAAGGGGTGCCTATTATGGGTTTGAGGTGAACTGCCCTTTGTTCGTTGCCCTGATGGAGCTATACAATCTTTGTACGAGGACCTTCTTTACGCCTAGCAGTGAGATGGGACTGGCCTTACATGAGATGCATGCCGTCTCAAAACTCCCTTGGAGCGATGAACCCTACGAAGAGTGTACCCTGAGCAAAAAAAAGCTCAAAAAATTAGAAGTAGAGGACCCAGAGATCTAGGCGGTATACCAAAAGTTACTGTGCCATCACGACATATGCCAGAGGTCTTCGAAAAAGAAGAAGTCTATTGAGGGGTCCTCTCCTCACATTATGACCTGAACTTGCTACCTTTTCTGTAGCCAAAGGAGTCTAATAGAGTCTATATTCGGGCACCACGGTCCAGACAGGAAGTGGCCGACTCCATCCAGGCGCTGAAGGACTTGGCCCCCGAGGGTAAAGAAGTTGAGGGATCCTCGGGGGAGGAGGGCGAACCCCTTGACAAGCTGAGTGGCCTAGAAGAGGAACTTAACTATTTTTATATGGATACGCACCAGTTGTCCACAATGGTCGTACTGGCAGGGTACTTGATGCTCTGGCTACACAACTGCGTAGTCCCAGGCAGTTATGGGATGATAAAAAGGATCAGCCGCACCCTAATCCTACCCGCCGTGAAGTTGGCATTCGCCCATAAGATGGCCCTCCTACCAGCCATGGTGTGTTGCATCCATCGTGGTATCCACAACTTTGCTGAGAAGGTGAAGGACCATCCTAGTAAGGGTTATTTCAACAGGGTCGAGCTTTCTTACCATTACTTGGTGTGTTGGCTCCTCTTACATCACGGGTCTTTGATGATCCCGGGGACTGACGAGGACATGGTGGTTGCCGATGTCCTGATCCGCAGGTATCAGATGATGAAGTGGTAGTGCGATACTATCCCTGCTGGTAGGAGAGAGCTCTCCTTTATGGCTGGCTGGACCTTTTTTCACGTCCAAGCCAGAGTTCACCGTCAACGAAAGGAACTTCCTTCATTACGATGACCGGGTGGCATCTCGAGGCTTTTCTGAGAGGCTCTTTCGCTGGCTCTAAGTCATCCATCCCTCCCATCTGGTGTATCAGAATAAGGCTACCATTTTTGTGGAGCCTTACCTACCCAGTCGGTTTGCTCATCAATTTGGCTACACTCAGCTTCTACTGGATCATCCGAGTATTTCTCTCGGGTAAAGTAGCAGTTTGCTCGATGGGGCTCGAGCATGGAGTTATTTACTGGTATCAGCAACCGGGTCATATTCTAATTGCCAATAGCCGGAGTTGTGCCTCGAATGTTTTATACTACGATAAGATATTATTGTACGGTGAATACCCTACCGACTAACTTTGATCCAGAGAGAAGTTTCATCGAAGACACCACGGTGATTCCTCCAGATGCCAGAGTGCATCGGATGCCCATAAAGGGCAAGGGGGTGGCCCGGCCCCTAATTATAGAGATGAACCCGTCGACCGGGGAAGACACAATGTTTTTGTCAGATAATCCCCTGCCCACCAAGCGCAAACCGAAGACGGGGACGCATCACGCCCGCTACTCTAAGAGGGCGAAGACGACTGTGGACCTAGAGCAGGAACCGACGACGAAACCAAAGTCCTCTGCGAGAGGGACTGGGAGCAAAGAGGTAGGACCCAGAGTAGGAACTTGTATTGCTTGTGTTAGAATATGAAATAAAACTTTGCTTATATACGGACTCTCGCATGCTACCTTTGCCTTGTGCAACTAGACCCCATTATGCCTCGAGTAGAACATTATACTCTTCGTAGTGCGCTGCTTCATTTGCTATACTGCACGACCCTAGATTATGTCGCTCGGTATGTTTCTTTACGGTTTCACTCCTCGCTCAACCCTTAGATCGAGCCAACGTAAATGCTTATGTTCTATATGAATGCAATGCTTGTCTGCTTATATATTAACTTGTATTTATTGCCTTATTTCAATGCTTGTCGCATAAACTATACCACGACCGTATAATACTGTGTATTTTATGCATTCATCTAGTTCTTCTCGAAAGACTATCTAATAGTCGTTCCGTGCAAGTATGAACATGAAAGTATCCAGGACCGTTAGGTCGCCAAGGTAGTCCCCGAACCAGGGGAATGCATCAAGGCAAGTTGAACAATAAACGAGAATCAGGTCAAGTAAAGCAAGGAAACACAGCTCGTAGAGCAATACTCGTTCAGAGCAAAAAGAATCAAGATTAAAACATCTCGTGTATCTCGTGTATCTCATACATCTCGTGAATTTGGAAGACCAATAATTGCATGTTACAGACAACTTGTTTTAACAAGGTACAGTTCTACAAACGGTCACCGGGGCACTAGGGCCGATCCGATCCGGATGAAACTTTATGTGTAGTCTTCATGTGCAAGGACGGGATGGTTTGTATCGCCTCACGTGCTTTTTGTTGCATTCCATCCTCGTCATGACTAGGGTCCTTTATGGATATGCCAGCGACTCATATTCATATAGATAAGTCATCATCGCTTAGCAGTAATCCGCGTGCGAGTCATTGCATCGCATCGAGAATATAGAAACACCTGAACGATATGAGTATAAGACATCTATATAATTGAACAACTTGGGCTATCCATTGAACACTGGAACATCCTTATAATATGCCTAGATAACCTGTATAACTCATGCACCCAAAACGTAATCTCGCTCTAGACACTTCTGTTTGTATATGCTATTGCCCCTGAATTCATATATGTATGCTCGTGCTTTATTTAACTTGATTTACCTTGGACAGGGAAGGACAAATGGTGAGTTGGTAAGTCTCGCTGTATTTTTTCTTATATCACATGGCGCACTGCCACACGAGTTAGGCTATTCATCTTTGCCATGAAAACTGATCCTAAGACAAGACTAGAAAGATAAATTAATAGATGGTGCATGGAATCTATTGAACATGCTTGGATTTGTCGAGCAGGAGAGTAGCCTCTCCACCAGTGCATTCATGTACTGATAATCCACCAGATTGTTTGCAGGGTGCGGGAGAACCTCGTTCGGTGCGGATGCCTCCTTCGTGCGTGGTAAGACATGGAGTTCACTGTGGAGCCTTGGAGCGTTGCAATCCAAAACTGAAGAATATATACATGACATAATATTGGAACATTGCCTATGCATTATTTCACAAATGTAGCCACTTGACATACTTTTACTGTTTCAGAGAGAGAAACTTGAGCGACTTGTAATCTTGTCCTAGCGCTGCCTGTAATACTTGTTCAATATCAATAAATAGTTTGCTTTACTTCAATACTTGTGTTATTTAATGCTTCCACTATTGATGACTCTGTGAACTTGTTACCAAGTGCCTATTATTTATTATTCCGCTACGCTCGGATAGTCTGTGCGACTCTGTCGCTTAGACCTCTTACCACCACAATGGACCACGATCTTGTACGGGCGCGGCTTACGCTCGTGCGACATCACGCCCAGATGGGTCAAACGATCGTCCTACGGGAGCGCTGGTGCGGTGATTCGAGCCTAGTGGGGACGGCCGATTGCCTGCGGGAGATCGGGGCATGACAGATTGGTATCAGAGCATGGCTATACGCCTTTGGACTTCGTTTCAATTTTCTCAATTTCAAATGCTCGTTCATGGGTTATGATATTCCAAACAATAAGTCTAAATACTTTTAAAAAGTGCATATGAATGATATGATTGCTTGTATAAAATTGTGATACGAAGGCCTTTGTGCCAACTAGTGCTAGACCCTTTAGGATTAGACTCGTATTAGAATTGTGACTTATGTGTAAACCCGTATGCCTATACGTGATTACTCAACTGGTTAGTGTGCGAAATAGAATATCGCCCGAACGGTTAGCTATGCACACATCCTTTCGGCTAAGTTGTATAGAGTATCACGCTCCAAGACCCTTTGGTGCAAGCTAGTTGCAAACGAGATTTGGATATCATTCAGTAAGAAGGATAAGTCAGACTTAGAATGGCAACCGATAGAAACATTATTAGATTATCGCTTAAGCGAATATAGAGAATCGTGCTTGGATTTTGGAAATATACTCGAATGATATTTCATGTCGGAAGATACAAATCAAATATGGGTTACTTGGATGACTATAATCGGGATAGATATATTTGAGGCTAAGGTTTTATCAGGCGATACCTATGTATCGTATAAGAATTCTAAAGAAAACTTAACGAAAATGCTAGCGATTGATGCGAACATCGATTGAGGATTTAATTGGATGACTCAATTCCAACTGGTGTATGGATTATTTAAAAATATTTAAACGGATTCATAGGTCTCGTGCGATAGTTGGATTGAATAATTTAATAATATCTTGAACCAAATGATAAGGCTTATATCGAATATGGACTCAGGGAAAGGAAATTAATATTTTGGTTAGGAAAACTCGTTGGAAACTTGGAGGATTATGTGAGTGATTTCGGATTGAAACAAACGGATTGAACTGGAATACAATATCGTTCGAATATAAGTTAGCCCGAAATGAATATTATGGTTCGATGAAAGAGATAAGCGATAACGGATTTGACTTAAAGTTTGGAAGAACGATCTTGAAATCTAGTTCGAAATAATAACCTTTGAAATTAGTCCCAGCGAGAACAATTATCCTACGGGAGCGCCGACGTGGTAATTTCACATACGGCTGGGATGATCGAACTCACGGGAATATGTTAGGTGATTATTCTAAACGAACTCGATGAATGGAACGTATCAAAGATGGAATAGACTTGGGCTTGAATATTTAAAACTAGTTGCTTGAGGAATGATAGAAGTAGACTATGGATTTACCGAACGATAACATTCAAGTTGGATGATTTTACTAGACAAATTATAATTACTGCATGAACGGACTTGACTTGGTGGATTATATAAATATAACTTGATGGAGCAAAAGTAAAATGATAAGGTGTCTCGATCGTGCCGAAGAAAACCATATTGTTTGACGTTCTTGCCTTGTGCGAGCGTAATTCTATTCTCGTGCATGAGTCACTCCCAGATTAGGACGATTATCTAGTGGAAGCTTTGACGTGGTAATCGTACGTCCAACGAGGGTGATCAAACTTGTGGATGACCGAAGCGTGATAACTAATGGATCATCTTGACTTTTGGTTCGACACGATAAGACAAATTTGGAAATGCAAGTGAATCAAAAGTATTTTGAGGATAAGTTAACCTAGAACCTGAAGTAAATCATGCATGATGGTTTCGTGAACGGATACATGAATCGTGTTGGACGACTTGGAGTTATAAATAAAAGGTTTAGAATTGAATCTTGGCTTGGTGGTCTAGACTTGGTGTGGATATGGATTCTATCAAAACATGTTTGGAGAGTTAGACTATGCAAATTACTAGGCTTGTCCTGCAACATAGATATCGTAGATTTTACTGAACATAATCGAACCCCATGCAAACGAACTTGTTATTGTGTACAGGATGATCTGTGCTCGATGTCTAAAAATTTGAGTGAAACAAGCTTGGGTAGAATATCCAATTCAAATAAACAATGGTTTGACCCTAGGAATTGGGGCGAGCATCGTACGACGAATTTGCATGATGAATCATGTGCTTGAACTTATACCTATGACCTTGTGAGCTGACCTAGCAATTAGGCAGACGACCCTGTGCCGAGTGAAAGAACCTGTGTGACCGACTTTAGCATATTGCTTGAACAGGCTATAGAATTGGGACAACAAGACAGGGTTAGACTTGGAACGATAACGTATGCTATGTTTGACCCGAATGGATGAACGCTAGTCGGTTAATCGGATAGATCATGCTTAATGGTAGTACAAATAATTGAGTTAGAATGGAAATGATTTGGATTTGATTGAACCTGTCGGAGTATCCTTGTGATTCATAAAATGAGAACCCTTAAGAATTTTGCAAGTAGCTTATCCGATTTTACTATCTCTAAGTTTGGTTGAATGTATATATTTGAGGAACACCTTGAATGTGTGCATGATTCAAGACTCAAAGAGATGTGATACTCGAGTGCTAAGACTTCCCTATCGCTAAGTTGGTGACATGCATATGTTTGAAGGACGCTTTGAATATGTGCATGATCCAGACTCACGATATATTGATCTCGAATGCTAGTGCAAGTGAATATCCACATGGACAAGTACAACAACTTGCATAAGTTTGACTCAGCCTTAGATCATCATTCACGATGGATTGAAATGTACCCCGCGTTAAGCAATATATTCCGCGCTAAGGCGCAAATCAGATCTAGTGGTACTGATTGCTACATTTGGGATAGATTCGATAGTGCGGTAGAATGTCCTGCACTCAGGAAGTCTCGAGGACGAGACTTTTCTGAGTGGTGTATAATGTAACGACCCGTACCGCTCAAGCGGACTGCCGATTCAAACGACAAAAGTGCAATGTCCCGACCCGCTTTGCTTCCGCGAGAAGACTTGTTTGAGGCAAAGGATATCTAAACTTGTCCCTTCAGGAGTTTCGGCTTAGGCTTTCAGAGGCGCGCTCGGAGTATCACTCGACCGAGGTGAATCGTCGCTAAGGTGGGTGGCTACGATGAACTTGTCTTTGTTAGCCAGCACACTTAAAATATGGACGATACATGCTAGTCACTAGGTGAATCACCCCCTGCATGCTAATAAAGAATACAATGCACCTAGCTAAGGGAATAATCCCAACTTGTATTGCTTGTGTTAGAACATGGAAATAAAACTTTGCTTATATACGGACCCTTGCATGCTACCTTTGTCTTGTGCAATTAGACCCCGCTATGCCTCGAGTAGAACATTATACTCTTTGTAGTGCACTGCTTCACTTGCTATACTGCACGACCCTAGAATAAGTTGCTCGATATGTCCCTTTACGGTTTTACTCCTTGCTCAACCCATAGACCAAGCCAATGTAAATGCTTATGTTCTATATGAATGCAATGCTTGTCTGCTTATATGTTAACTTGTATTTATTGCCTCGTTTCAATACTTGTCGCATAAACTATGCCACGAACGTGTAACACTGTGCATGTCATGCACTATTTCTCCTCGAAAGACTATATAATAGTCATTCCATGCAATTATGAACCTGAAAGTATCCGGAATTGTTAGGTCGCCGAGGCAGTCCCCGAACTAGGAGAATGCATCAAGGCAAGTTGAACAATGACTGAGAATCATGTCAAGTAAAGCAAGGAAACATATCTCGTGGAGCAATACTCGTTCAGAGCAAAAAGAATAAAGATTCAAACATCTCATGTATCTCGTTTATATCTCGTGTATCTCATGAATTTGGAAGACCAATAATTGTATGTTACGGACAACTTATTTTAACAAGGTACAGTTCTACGGACGATCATTGGGGCACTGGGGCCGATCCGATCTGGATGGAACTTTATGTGTAGTCTTCATGTGCAAGGACGGGATGGTTTGTAGTGCCTCACGTGCTTTTTATTCAATTCCATCCTCATCATGACTAGGGTCCTTTATGGCTAAGCCAGCGACTCATGTTCATATAGATAAGTCATCATCGCTTAGCGGTAATTCGTATGCGCGTCATTGCATCGCATCGAGAATATTTGAAACACCTGAACGATATGTGTATAAGACATCTATACAATCGAACAACTTGGGCTATCCATTGAACACTGGAATATCCTTGCAATATGCCTGGATAACCTATATAACTCATGCACCCAAAATATAATCTCGCTCCCAACACTTGTGTTTGCATATAATATTGCCCCTGAATTCATATATATATGCTCGTGCTTGAATTAACTTGATTTGCCTTGGACAGGGAAGGACAAATAGTAAGTTGGTAAGTCATCGTATTTTCCCTTATATTGCATGTCGCACTGCCATACGAGTTAGGCTATTCATCTTTGCCATAAAACTGATCCTAAGGCAAGACTAGAAAGATAACTTAATAGATGGTGCACGAAACCTATTGAAGTGTTTGGATTTGTCGAGCGGACGAGGAGCCTCCCCACCAGTGCATTCATGTACTGATAACCCACCAGATTGTTTGCAGGGTACGGGAGAACCTCGTTCGATGCGGATGCCTCCTTCGTGCGTGCTAAGGCATGGAGTTCACTCTAGAGCCTTGGAGCATTACGATCCGAAATTGAAACACATATACAGGACATAATGTTGGAACATCGCCTATGCATCATTTCACAAATATAGCCACTTGGCATGATTTTACTGTTTCAAAGAGAGAGACTTGAGCGACTTGTAATCTCGGCCTAGTGCTCCTGTAACACTTGTTCAATATCAATAAAGAGTTTGCTTTACTTCAATACTTGTGTTATTCAATGCTTCCGCTATTGACGACTCTGTGAACTTGTTACTAACTGCCTATGTATTTATTATTCTGCTGCACTCAGACAATCTGTGTGACTCTGTGGCTTAGACCTCTTAACGCCAGCATGGCCTACGGCCTTGCATGGGCGCGACTTAAGCTCGTACGACATAATGCCCAGATGGGTCGAGCGATCGTCCCGCGGGAGCACTGGCGCGGTGATTCGAGCCTAGCGGGGATGACCGATTGCCTGCAGATGATCGGAACATGACATTAGCTACTTTTGTGAGATGACTTACTATCACCCAGACTACATCACGACCAGTCGGTGATCTTGGTAAACCAGTCGCAAAGTCCATCGTAATGTGTTCCCACTTCTACTTTCAAATAGGAAGCAGTTGCAATAATCCTGCCGGTCTCTGTTGTTCTATCATTGCTTGCTGACCTATCAGACATCGTGATATAAAGCATGCTTTTCCTCTTTATTCTGTTCTACCAAAAGTGTTGCTTAATATGTTGGTATATCTTCATGCCTCCAGGATGAATGGAATACTGAGAACTGTGTGCTTCAGTCATAACTTCTTGTCGAATATCCCCGCTTAGGATGCATAGACGATTCCCAAACCTTAGCGTTCCATCCACATGTATTATAAACTCCTTCCAGAGACCTGACTCACATTCTTCTTGTAGCTTTTGAATCTTCTGGTCCTCTGCTTGAGCTAGCTTCATTCTATCTACCAAAGTTGATTGAATCTATAGGCTAGCCTGAACTCCTATACTCTGTGGAAGTACTATCTCGATACCCATCTCTCTTAAGTGTCATGCCCCAATTTCGCTAAATCGATAATCGTCCCCCGGGCGTGATGCCGTGCATGCATAAGGCGCGCGTGCACAAGGCCTAGGCATAATGATATACTTTTTTAGAACACATGCAAGAGAGTACACAAATAAGATGACACATATTTGAGGCATAGAAAAGTTACGCAAATAAGATAACACACATTTGAGGTATAAAAAAGTTTTCTTTTTATTGATAATGAACATATGGTTACAGAATATGGACCCAAAAGCGATAAGGATGCCACACGGGCTTACAACTTGGATACAAAATGAGATAGTCGTTCCATACATCACATCATTTACTAAAACATCAAAATATTATAGACACCTGCTAGCGAAGCTATCGCCTTGCCTCGGAGCTGCATAAAAGGGTTGTGCGGGCTCCGGGTGCTTTGTACAAGTTCCAAAAGTCACGAACAGGGTGCGTCGAGTACTGGACTGGTTGGGGAAAGAAAGCTTCAGCTCCTCGCCGCGTCGCTTGGGCTCGGGGAACCTACTGCAACGAGGGTCAGTACTTTAAAAAGTACCGGTGAGGGCGAGCTAACCCAACTAACCAAATCCAAAGTTTGTTTATAAGAAGCATGCAAGTTATTTGTGGTCTTTCTATCTTGCCTTAGTTCATTTTACATGCAAGCATTGAGTATGCACTTTACAGAATTAAATAGCCACCGTTTGGTGACTTTTACCTTCCCGTCTGAACTGCCTGCACAATACTTACCATGTTCTTCCCTGCCACAAAGGCATTATTAGCTTGAGCAAACAATACAGAAATATATATTGGGTCATGGCATATCATTCCCACCTTGGACAATAGCTATAATAAGACGGTGACCCTTGCAGCGTGGATAGCAAGCCCCGCTACAAGGCCCCGCATTACCCGTGCTAGGCTTGCTAGCGTAGCTATCCGAGTTCCGCCCAGAACAAATCGGCCCCAGTGACCCGGGCGCCGTTTGTAGGACCAAAACCTTGTGCACAAGTTGTCCGACCGAACTATGGATTGACACTAAGTTAATGAATAAAGTATTTCAAGCCAATAGAATGTACATATCTAATTTAGCATAGTACAATTGGCATAGTCTACCGGTCCAAGTGATCATATTCCAATTATTTGTACGATATAATTATACAGTTACATAGAATAAGTTCTAACTATAACTGAAACATGAATATATAAATGCATAACGGACAAGCATGCATCAATGTAGTCGTTGAGAATTCTAGGCGACGAGCATTATAAGTGTTTCTCGTCTAACTCTTCTTTCATTTGACTCAATTTATTCTTTATTTTGGTATTGTTGGGGCGGGATGCACAGATGAGTCAATTTATTAAGAACGAATACTTGGAAGAAGGGCGCTAATCGAAGTAAAGCCACTCACAAGTTGGTGAGCTAGGAGAGAAAATGGGAGATCTTCAAGACTCCGCTTGCGCGTCGCCTACCCGATCACCTGCACGCACCAACAGATGATCAATATCTCCTGCTTCGGTCTCCAAAGGTTCGATATGAAATACAAAATCCTAAGAACAAAGGCAATGAAATCCATCAAAACCTTCAAGAAAACGAAAGTCATAAAACCAACAAGAAAGCAACCAAACGACATAAAAAACGGGCAAGGAAACCAACGCAACAGAAAGGCCCCTCTCGACTCTGCCGCAGATTCCTTCCTTGAGGCACGATCCGTTGAATATGGGACCTGATTCTGAAGAAACCAATCCATAACGAGGAAAGGATCTTGATTCAATATGTCTCGATCGAACGATACCAAGTATTTCTTAGTCGCGTTCCCCAAATAGGGGGAACGTGGCACTGCATCATAACCATCTAACAAAAAGTTTAGTCCTCAAAGCTTAGGAATAGAACCTACCCCTAAGGAATAATGAGGGAAACTATTCCCTCATGTCAGATTCGATTTCTGTCATGACCTGCACCCGGAATTTGGGGCATGAGTACGTGGGTACAACCAGCCTATGCCGCAGCATCGGCGGTAGAACGTTGTCTAGGTCAATACACTATCTAAAAAATCTCACATGAGTATCCAACTCCATGAGGAGACACAGATATCGTTATATAATATGTAAATACTCAATCATAGAAACTAAAGCAAGATAAAATATCGGAGAAAATAAACGAAATGCAACACAAGTCTAAATAAAAATAGTCTAACTCAAACAATAACATCCAAATCTCAAAGTATGCTGGAAACAAATCCGGTACAAATAAACTGCTAAAAGAAACTAACTAAATAACTAGTGATCTTGGCTAGACCTCCCGGAATTACATCTGAACTACAAGGTCCAAGGCTGCAGCTACTCTCCCTGTGATATATAAAATGTCGAACACCAGTCCTCTAAGTGACAGTCTGGAAAAATATTTCCAGTCAGGATGGAGAGAAGTACAACCCAAATAATAGTTCCAGTTAATTGATAAGGACTATAAAACAATAAATAGATGATGCTATATACTGAGAGAAGTTAATAAATAAATGCAATAGCATAATAAAGAGAATATGCAATATAGGCAATATGGTATAGTCAGTGCATATATGAAATGAAGAGAAAGAACTACAATATCATATACGGGTGATGTAGTATATGAACTAAAATAGAAAACTGTAACTATTCTAAGTGTTTGAAATTATAGTTTCGAAATATGATCGGCTTGGGAACTTGTTCGATAGCTACATGGCCTGACTAATCATACGTGAGGTGTATAATTAACACTTAACGATATATACACTTGTACGATAGGTATTTGATCACATCTCTCACTAGCAATTTCCCCGCCCCCAACTAGTACTGTGGATCCAACCATGACACGCTACGATACACGATCAATGTCCAATATATCATGTACAATGTGTAATATCAATATCTAATATCAATGTCGTGTACAATGTCAATACGATAACCAATGTAAAATATCATGACTAAAGATCCAATCTATATACTAGTCCGTGTAGCACAGTGTCAAGAGTCAGATGTAACATTTCTAAATACTTGAATTATAAAAACTATCAAATAACAAAAATTATCAGAGAATATACTCGCCTGGGGTCCTTAGCTGGCAATATCAATGCCCTATTTCCAAAGTATCGTCTTAATGATCCAACAGTCCTATAAACATATCATATAATATAATACAACATCAGCCAAAATAGTAGCACATACATAACCATAATTATACTGAACTCAGGGGTACTCTAGGGGTGGTCCTAGTCATCTAACAGGGTCAAGCGTGCGTTTAGCTGCACAAGTGTCACGTCTGCAATTGCTGTGCAAGATCAGACAGTCAAAATAATACGGATCTCGCCAGTACGTCAGTGTACATATGGCAGTCTGTTAACATATCACATGGTCACATGTCAATGTAACTACAGAATATCCGTCATTACACTCAGGTCACCTAGTACATATATAACATACATAGTCTTAACTAATATATAACATGGATACTTATAATATATATATATATACCAAATAAATATATACATAATATATATATGTGTATATATACTAATTGAATTCATATACTATATATATATATATATATATATATATATATATATATATATATATATATATATATATATATACCAATTATACATATTAAACATATACTAATGGAATACCTAAATATATACATACTAAATATATACCATTGAATACATAAGATAAATATATATATATATATATATATATATATATCAAATGCGTACATACTAAACATATACTAATAAGTAGTATACACATACCAATTATATACATACACACACAATCACATAAAATGAAGGAGGAGGGACAGGTTCGAACCTGTGCACGTGCACGAGATCGACGATTACGACGACGATGGCGATGGTGATGATGACGACAATGTCAACGATGATGACGACGATGATGACGATGGAGGTGATAATGATTATGATTAGAGGAGGAGGACGAAGTCGTGATGGTGGTGGTGGTCGAGTCTCAGGCGAGGTGCTGCTCGATCGGTCCAGCGGAGAAAGTCGTCGGGGAGGAAGGGAACAGGGAGGAGAGGTGGTGGAGGAGGATGTGAAGAAGTCGGAGGCGGTGGTGTTAATGGTGCTGGTGGTGCATCGTGGTATCAAGGAGGAGGACGGGTGCTCGCTGCTCCGGTCGGGTTGTCAGCGACTCCGGTCGGTGGGATGGATCAGCGGGGTCGACGGGTTCAGGCGAGGGAAGGAGGTCGAGGAGGAGGATGGAGAGGCGGGGTCGACGGTCGTGATCCGGTCGACGATGGTGGCGGGTGCAGCGTCCTGTGGAGGCGGCGAGGACGGACGGGAAGGGTGGCATCTGGAGGAGAACGGCAGTCGGGTCTGGAGGGTTGGGCAGCGGGTTGTCGGAGCGGCTCGGCGAGGGGGTTCGTCCGGCGGTCGAGGGGTTGAAGGAAAGGGAAGATAAATAGGGATGGGTCGGCTAAGTATTTGGGTGATGAAAAAAATAAAGGAAAATAATATATATATATATATATATATACACACACACATGTAAGGGGGGTTGGTTTGACCTAGAAAAGTTTAACTTGGTCAACATTTGGAAAAAGGGTTCTCATGTAGGTATTTCAAGGGCTATGATTTCCTAGATTCAAAATGGATGGCTAGGATTGCATTTGGTTCAAAGTTTGGAGGGCTATGGTTTAAGGAGGTTGATGTTGAGTTACACACTCCCAAAAATTATGAAAAAATTTTACATAAAGGAGAAATAGGTTTATTCACGTATCGTGTCCAACGGGGTGGACACCTTAATGCACTTTTGCATAAAAGTGCCCAACAATTGGAAAATTGTCAGGGCTTAAACCTCAATACATCGATACTAGGCGATCGAAGGGAGGCAAACCAAGCCAGTTCGTGCACAAAGTTAGGTTTATGGTTTAATTTAATTAAAATAAACATAATTGGTGTTCTAAAATTAATTAGAAGTACATGGGGCTCAAATTTGGTGGGACATAAGTGTTATGAATGAAGAAGACTCAGAATAGAATATTACCCTAATTTGGGTTACACAAAATGGGTCGAGATTGTGTCTCCAATTTTGATTGGAATGCACAATGATATAAAGTTGGATATATTTGGAATTAAAATAATAACGTCTACGACGACTATTGTGCGACTAAAATGAAGCACAAGAGAGCATAATTATGAGTTACACAAAGGTCAGAATGAAATGCGGCACGACTAGGACAAGGTTATGAAATTGATTGGAAGGCAAAAGCTAGGGTAGCGCTCCAAATATAGAAGCAACGGTAAGGCGCAACAATTAAATAAAATTATGGTAATTAATTATAACCCTAAATAATTAATCCTGAAATAATACAAATTAAATCCACAATACTATATTTCGGTCAGGGCTCCATCCAATGGGCATCTAGGTCTAGTCTACTAACTCATGCATTAATAAACACTATATATAATACACACATATATATACACATATCATACAATTATTTAAAATAAATACACACAATACCTATAATATATAAAATAAGAAAAATATCCCTGTTTTCAGGATGTGGTAGTGACAAGTCTACCCTCCTTAAAAGAATTTTGTCCTCAAAATTTAAGATCCTCAACAGTTGTATTTATTTATTATATTATTTTTCATCAAAATTTAAATTCATCAAACCATATATTCATGAAGTAATCCATATTATTATTTCACAACTTTTCAAAATTAAGTAATTATCATATTCCCGAAAATCCTCGAAATAAAAATCAAATTACATTTTTATCACATCTCCTTTAAAATTTTAAGTTAATAACTAAACAGTCAAAATTTAATACCCAATCCTCAAATTTTAAATCCAATCAACGTATATTATAAAATTAAATATCATCCCAAAATTTGAATTCAACACTAATCCATTTGTGTTCTTATTCCTTGATTTCTTTTTCCACCCAAAACTTAAATAATGCAATGGTTACGAAGTCTCCAAATACAACTTTCAAATTATAAGTTTTTAAAAATCTATATCTTCTAGTCAATTAAATATACTGATAATCTTCTTAATTCCTTAAAATTTAATGACAAATTCAATCATATCGTAATCTTCATAAAAATCAATAATTTAACAAATCGTCTATTCAGCCATATTTAAGTTCTCAACTCTTTATTTAATTTAATGTTTATCCTCAAAATTAAAGGCACCTTGTCTCTCTTTGTCAAGTCGTGACCTCTTCATTAATCTTCACTACGGTCAAACCCCAATAATCACGGTCTAAAAAAATTCTACCTACAGTCATTCAATATGTAATCTAAGGAAAACATATATGGTGATGGTGTCTTTTGTCATGGTATTGCAGTCTCTGTCAGGGTGTACTACTAACTACATTCTAGTAAGAAAATTATTGGCACAAACTATGGTACTAAGGAATCAATTAATCAATCAAATAGAAAAAAACAGAAGGAAAGAAAAGAAAAGAAAAGAACCTACTAACATATCACCTGCAGTATCGGTCTCCTCGACCGTCATCGCAAATGTCCCGCCCTGCTGGGGTGGCTCCCTTCGCGGGTGCTGAGCAATCTGCGGTTCCACAGGTGGCCTTACTGGATCTCTATGATTTGGAGCTGTACGCTGGATAGGAAGATAAGGGACTCGAATACAATCCTTCATTCGATGTCCCGCAGCACCACAGTACAAACAAAGTCCTAGCCTCACCCTACAGCTCTTCCAAAGGTGACCTGGCTTCTTACAAAAATGACAAGCCAGCTGGGTCTTCCTAGGAGGCTGCTGCTGATCCTGCGATCTGGTCTTCGGCGACATCCTGAAGACGGATCAAAACCAGGAGAAGTCATTGAGGCACAAGAATACGATATCATCAAGGAAGGACAAAATATTCAAGGAAGGCAATATTCAGAAGGAATAAGGATAACAAGATCAATAGATTGGAAATATTCCTAGTTGTGATTGAGTATTCGCTTTCATCCTAGTATACTATATCCAATATCCTATCGCAGGCACGCAATAGTAAAACTAAGGCGTCGCACTACCACGACATTGCTCTAATTGTAAAGCTCTGACCTGCATGGGCCACCACTAAAAATGTGTCACGACCCGCATCCGGAATTTAGGGCACGACTACGTGGGTACGTCCAGCCTATGCCGCATCATCGACGGTAGAACGCTATCTAGGTCAATACACTATTTAAACAATATCACACGAGTATCCAACTCCATGAGGAGACACAGATATCATAATATAATATGTAAATACTTAATCACAGAAACTAAAGCACCGTAAGATATCGGAGAAAATAAACGAAATGTAATACAAGTCTAAATAAAAATAGTCTAACTCAAACAATAACATCCAAATCTCAAAGTATACCGGAAACAAATCCGGTACCAATAAACTGCTAAAATAAACAGTATGGTCCATGCAATACGGACATGAGAGACGACCATGGGTGCTCCATCCCGATAATATTCCATAGGCCGAAAGGTTGTTGATGGTCCACATAAGTGCTGCCCTCATCTGAAAATTCTGCTTTCTAGAAACATAGTACGTGTTGGCACCTACTTCCCACAGCTGATTCAACTCATCTATAAAAGGTGGTAAATACACATCGATGTTTCTTTTTGGATTGTTCGGACCCGGGATAATAACGGTTAGGAACATATACGGAGTCTTTATGCACATCCAAGGCGGTAGATTGTACAGAGTGACAATCACAGGCCAATACAAATACTAGGAGCCCGAAAGTCTGAATGGGATAAAACCATCAGAGGAGAGCCCCAATCTGACATTACGCGAATCTTCGACAAAATATGGATACTCTTGATCAAAGTGCTTCCATGCTTCTCCATCGGATGGATGATCAAATACTCCTTCGATCTGTTTTTGCCTGTGCCAACTCATGTTTTCTGCAGTCTCCTTAACCATAAACAACTACTGCAACCACGACGTCAAAGGCAAGTAGTGCATCGAATCGGTAGACTTCCTTGTACCGACAGACTTTTCTCTAATAGTGGCCTTGTAGCGATCAGCACCACAGAATCTACACGCATCTTCATCCTTGTCGTCTTTGTAGTACAACATGCACCCGTTGCGACATGCATCGATTTTCTCGTATCTCATCCAAAGCGATCTCACCTCCTCTTAGATTGATAGAAGTCTTTAGGCAACTTTGCACCTTCGGATAAGATCTCTATAATCAAATCGATCAGTCAATTATAGCATTCTTGCGACATGTTAAAATTGGACTTGATGCTCAATAATCTTGTAACCACCTCCAACGGTGAATGATCCTCACAACCAGGATATAGTGGAGTCCTTGTATTCTCCAGCAACTCCATAAAATTTACAGCATCGGCATTCGGTGCCTCCTCAGCTGCATCATAATTGTCTGGATTGAAACTAGGTCCCACCGTATCATAATTGTCCGGTTGAAACTAGGCCCCACTGCATCATAAACCATGTTCACCTACCCGTCATTGTAAGCATCGTGGTCGTGGACATCCATATACGTCTCCACATAGGGCTCCGACTCCGATGCTAGAGATACAAGTTCTCTATGCGCGGTCCACTGATAGTAATTCGGCATGAAGCCCTTCGAGTACAAATGATATGTGACTTCCACTTCTGGATGATATTTTTTATTGTGACATCTCACACATGGACACTTAATTTTGGTACCGTCCATGTACTGAGGGAACGCCTTGGCGAACTGCAGGAACTGTTGTACACCCTCAATGAATTCATCCCGCACACCGCACATGTCATCAGAATGAAGGTTGTACATCCACGAACGATGACGCAGATAGTAATTCATTACATACAGTGTGATTCTCTAAAGAAGAAGCTGACAATTAGTTGGCTTGGTAATCTATATTTGAAGTCACATAAAAGAAGCATGAAGATTCATACACCAACTCTGAGGGCCAGATGAAAGATAATATTTCACTATTACTTGTTCTCCCAATTGATAATTGAGAGGTCCTCTGATGTGTTTTTATTTGGGGCAACATCCTTATAATGGGATTAAGGCTAATTAGAAGATCTATATTATTTCAATAAATAGCATGCACGCTATGGCTTGAACTTTTAGTTAGAATCTTGGAATCCACTTCTCTATTATGCAAAATTGTCATATATATATATATATATATATATATATATATATATATATATATATATATATATATATATTAAGAGAGTCGATCATGTCACAGCTGATATGGGACTACCCTCTCCCCGCGGCTAGAACAAGAATCATTTAGATTTTGAAATATAAGTCCAAACTGAATTTTGAAATTCACATTGAATAATTCCTACTAAATCTAATTGAATAGATTTAGGTAATAAAATATAATTCAGATATATGTAATTAAATCAAATTCGGATAAATTTATATTTCTAAAATTATATGATTGGCTTTTACAATGCAAGATATCAATCTAACAATCCTCACCTTTGTTTTTTATTCTCAATAGCCACCTTGGAAGTAAATACAATATGTATTGAGCATGTAGTTGTTCATTCACGGTACCTGTCACAACCCCTTACTTAGGTTGAGTAAATTCTTCAACACTGTAGTACTCTGGTGAAGCTTAAGTAAGACTTGACTTCTCTGTAGGGATTGACTTTATGAATATAATCTCTATATATCTTCAGTAAACTAATCTTTTTTTCACCGATCTTCTCCCTTATTTTTTGACACCTTAACTCAATATCTTTGTTCTTTGGTGATATATTTGATCACTTGCCAAATGAATAACTACACTTCAACTTATAAAATAAATAAGCATTTTTTTGAGATATCCCAAACCTATCGATCGATACATTTAACCAAAAAGCTTTATTGTCTCAACTATTGTTATGTGCTTAGTTTATATTATTGGGACATTATTTTTTCCTTCAATTTATATTTCCAACTTACTAGACTCCTTACGAATGTGAATACATAATACTAACTGCATATGTACACATGTCACAACATACATCAACGATCTAACTTTGTTGGCATATAGTACTCGAGATATATAATCATTCACCTCCTTTATAGTAGGGCATAATCAAGGGATAATCAGAAAATACTTAGAAAATGGACATTTTCTTTTGTTTGGTATCATGCAACCAAATCTCTCCAAAATTTCTCAACCTACCTCCTTTTATTTTGATAATCATATCATTCTAATATTTTTACCTCTACATATCTCCATGCCCAAAATCTTCTTTGTTACCTTTACATAAAAAAAATACTCACATTTGGTGTACTTTTTCTTCAACATAGAGGAGTCGAACTATTAGAAGAAAATTAGTTTTTCTTAACGGTCTATTTATTAACGGTCGTACTAAACCGTACAGTTTTGGATGTGCATCATGAAAGAACTCTTTTCATGACTTTGAAGCTATCACGATTCCATCTCTAGTTTTAACGTAGTATATAATTATAACAATATAAGTGTCAAAAGGAAAAATAAAAAGGATTCAAGTGTCAATTTAGCTAACCTTGTTTGTGTCCTTGATGGCCTATTACAAGTTAGAGATTTATATAATTTTTTGAGCCACAATTAAAAGTTAGAGATTTTAATCTCCTAGAAATTGGTATATTGAGGGAACAAAAAAGAAGAAGACAAAATTTGCATATAATTTTTTTTTCATCTTTTGGAAGGAGTCTCTTATAGAGACTTATCAGTGATAATATATCTACAAAATAATTAATGAACAAATATCACAAAATATAAGCTAGAATGCAAGGAGCTAGAATTATATAATATTTGGGTATCACCATAAAGATAATCATGTGTCCGTCATTTAGTGTTAAGAAAAGAAAGCTAAAAATAGACAGGACTTGAGAATCGTTGCATTACTGTCAAAGAATAGAGACAATCGGAATTCCAATCACGTGGTTTTATAATAATTAATCAAAACCCTAACCCTAGGTCCTGATCAGTGTCTGTGTCAGTGTGTATGTGTGTGTCGTGTGTGTGTTAGTGTCTGTGTGTGTGTGTGTCGTGTCTGTGTCAGTGTCACATGTGTGTCCTGAGAGAGAAAGAGAGAGAGAGAGAGAGAGAGAGAGAGAGAGTTAGGGTTTACCTAGAGGAGGAGGAGGAGGGGGGAGGACGCGGCCCGAGGGGGAAGGACACGGCTGGAGGGGGGTCGCCGGGAGGGAGGAGGGGAGCCGGAAGGGGAGGACGCGGCCGAGGGGGGTCGCCGGAGGGAGGAGGGGTCGCAGGAGAGAGGAAGGAGGACGGTTTCAAATTTAGGAGAGGGAGAAGGAGAGATCGAAGGAAATGGGAGAAATCAGCTCTAAGTAAAAAATTTAACGACGTTTTAGCGACGCTAATAATGACGTCGCTAATTTAGAATTTAGCGACATTTTAGCGACGCCAATAACAAAGTCGCTAATTTAGCGATGTCTTAAACGTCGCTAATGATGTCGCTAAATATCCAAAATATATACATCGCTAAATAACGTCGCTAAATAAAACATATTAGCGACGTTTAGCGACCTAAATTGAACTTATAGCGACTAATCTTTTATAAACTGAATAAAAGTCGTTAAACGTCGCTAAATATCGCCAATTAGCGATGTCTAGCGACGTTTTCACAGGGAGTCGCTAAATTAGTGACATTTTTATATGGAGTCGCTAAAAAATGTCGCTAATCCCGCTTATTCTAGTAGTGTACCTGATTCACCCATTCTGTTTGGCCATCTGTTTGAGGATGGTAGGCTAAGCTGAACTTTAACTTGGTCCCCCTCGCTGATTGAAGGCTTTCCCAAAAATATGATAGAAATCGTCCGTCCCTATCTGATACTATAGAAACTGGCAATCCGTACAGCCGGACTATCTCATCAAGGTAGGTCTGGGCGAGGCGATCGGTGCTCCAAGTACTTTTGATGGCAATGAAGTGTGCAGACTTGGTTCACTGGTTGACGATGACCCATATTGCGTCGTTTCCCCATTGCGTCCTTGGCAGGCCAATAATAAAGTCCATACTTTTGTGCTCCCACTTCTATTCCGGGATAGCAAGGTTCTGCATTTCTCCGCCTGGCTTCTAATGCTCTGCTTTCACCCTCTGACAGGTTATGCATTGCGACACGAAGAGCGCCACATCTTTCTTCATGCCGTGCCACCAAAAGATAGTGCGAAGGTCTTTATACATTTTTTAGCTCCCGTGATGGATCATATAGGCTACATAGTGAGCTTCTGCAAGGATCTCCTTTTTTGAGTTCTGAGTCATTAGGGATGCATATCCTTCCCTTAACTCGCAACACTTTATTCTCATCTACTGCAAAGTCTTTCGCCTTACCCGCTAGAATCTGCTCGTACATTTTCCTTAGAAATGGGTCTTCCCTCTGAGTAGATGTGACCATCTCTAACAGGTTGGGTACGAATCACATCTGACCAACCCACGCGCCGAGATATTGAATTCTGAGTTTGATGTCCATCTCTTCTAAGTCCCTTTGTAACCTGCTATCAACGGACAAGGATCCCGCAAAGACCCGACTCAACGCATCCGCTACCATATTTCCCTTACCAGGTGTATAGTCTATCGTCAAGTCGTAATCCTTTATTAATTCTAGCCAATGTCCTGTCATATATTTAGATCCGCTTGGGTGAATAAGTACTTCAAATATTTGTGATCGATATAAATTCGACAAGCCACTCCATAAAAGGTAGTGTTACCATAATTTTAGCCCGAACACAATTGTCGCTGGCTCCAGATCATGCGTAGGATAATTCTTTTCGTGCTTTTTCAGCTTCCTGGATGCATAGGCTATCACTCAATCATGTTGCATAAGTACATACCCTAAGCCCTGTCCTGACGCGCCGCTAAAAATTTGGAATCCCGAGGTCTCGTCTGGTAGTACAAGTAACGGGGCAGGGGTGAGGCAACGCTTTAACTCTTCAAACGAGGCTTCGCAGTTGGCGGACCACTCAAACGTGACTCCCTTCTGTGTGAGGCGAGTCAAAGGTGATGCTAATTTGGAAAAAACCTTCACGAAACGCCTATAGTAGCCCACTAGCCCGAGGAAGCTTCGAATCTCACTGACGGAGGCAGGCTGCTTCCACTCGACGATGGCTTCAATTTTCTTTGGATCGACTACAATGCCTCCCACAGAAATGATGTGCCCAAGGAAAGATACACTGCTCATCCAAAATTCACACTTATTCAGTTTCGCATATAGCTTGTTATCCCGAAGAGTCTGTAGCACGGTCCGCAGGTGCTCTGCATGATCCTCTCTATTCTTCGAGTACACGAAGATATCATCAATGAACACTACTGCAAATTTATCGAGATACGGTTGGAACACACAGTTCATTAAGTCCATAAAGACGGCAGGGGCATTTGGTCAATTCAAATGGCATTACCAAAAATTTATAGTGGCTGTAGCGAGTGCGAAAGGCTGACTTCGGCACATCGTGTCACGACCCGTACCCGAAATTTGGGCATGAGCCTTGGGTACGTCTAGCCTATGCCACATCACCGGTGGTAGAACGCTGTCTAGGTCTCAAACGTAATACATCCTATCAATAGTCTCAACTCCATATGGAGGACAATGATAATATGAATCCACAGTTTTATAAATATACTCAATCACAAGCTATATGAAAGTAATTGGCACGATAAGAAATGAGAATAAAGAGTTCTATCATAAGCCAACACAAATAAGTACATCACAAGTCCTGAGTCTAGATGTCCTCAAAAGTCACAAATAATGATACAACTCAAACTCAATCTAATACAATAATACATGAATAGAATAGTCTAAGTGCAGGCAGGTAGGATCTCTTCTAGGATGGGCAACTCCTCTGGGATTTCTGGTGTGAAATCTTCTTCTAGTCTCGGGTCGTAGTGGGTGGGGCAAAAATCCTCCAAGTCCTCTGAAAATGTTATCCAGTCAGGATTGGAGCGAAGCACAAACACTAAACAACAGTTTCATTTATGTTGACAAAAACTATAAAACAGTGTAAGGAATACAAGATGAAATAAATACTGGAAATGTAGAGTACTGGAGAGTATGAAATAGGCAATATAATATCTAGCAATGAACAATATACAGTAAATGCTAGAACAAGTAAATCTAAAATAAAGAATAAATATCTAGCTAAGTGTTTAAAATATCAGTTTATTATGTGATCGGCTTGGGACGTGATCAGACTGGTTACATATGATTAGCTATGATTCTTGTAGGTCAGGCTAACCATCTAGTTAGCTATGATGCATGTAATGGTCAGGCTAATCATATATAACAACTATGAAGCATGTAATGGTCAGGCCGCACCCGACGTGAGATGTGGGGTGAGCTACGATGCATATAGAGTTTTGATATGATCACATAATATACTAATAGTTCCCCATCCCCAGCTAGCACGATGGATTCCAATCATGACTCCTCATGACAGGGATCTAGGGTGCTAACCCGTGTATCCACAGTGTCAGAATCAAGTATATAATACAACTCGATTTATAGAAGTAATCAACAAAAGCAAAAACTGTCAGAGAATGTACTCGCCTGTGGTCCCGAGGAAAATGCGAGGGTCGACCTATATATAAGATATTAATGTTAGTTGGTGTTTGGAATGATAAAAGTGATTTACTAGGTTGAAATGAAGGTGTTAGGCCATTTCTAGGTCTATACTAGGTTTACCCATGGTTAACTAGATCATTACCTCACTTTACTAAGTTGACTAGATCATTCTAAGTATACTAGTTAGTACTCAAGTGTATAACTTATCCTAGTGTACTAACTTACCTTAGCTTAAGACTAGAGATACTTGGCTAAGTACAACACATACCAACTTGAGTTGCTATTACAGGACTGTTACCCAATATCACTTAACAAATACACTTGGATATCATACTTACCATCACTGCCTCTAACCTCCTATACTTGAACTGACAGAAATCCTAGTGCCTACACTAACAGTTACATACCTGATATACCCCCTCATATCAACTGCCAAGGCATTAGCTAATACATATGTATATAATTACTTATATACAATAACAGTTTTTCTCATACCTCTTGAACTCATGTGGTCGCTTCAACTGAACCATACCCTTCCTCTACACTAACACATAAGTTACTGACACAGCACAACACTACTACAAGGATACACTCTAGAACTAATACACAGGATTCAACTCTGCATATACACACACAGTTCTCTAACACACACAGGTTCACTCACTACACAGTTCACTGAGTTACACTCACTGCTCAGCTACACTCTGGTTTCACAGTTAACTCACATAGTACTCATACTTCTCAGATACTAATACACACAGATACTGGGTTCTAGGATACATACACACACACATGTATTCACTTATACACATACTGGTTCTCACTACATAGTTCACTCATACTTACACAGACGCACATAGGTTCACTCACACTCCTCACTGAGACACTGGTTCACACACAGTTTACACATTCACACAGCTACACATTAGAACCTGGGAATTTCCCACTCACTCACACAGGTATTTACACAGTGAAACACAAGTTCACTGATACACTAACTGTCCTCTCTTAACCCCTAACACAGGCACACACTCACAAGTTATACTCACTGCATAATACACAGGTTGCTGAATGCACACATACTGGGATACTGAGACACACACACTGATATTGGTATACATTGACACACACATAGGTGCACACTCTCAGCTCACACAAATACTAGGTTCACTCATACACTGGTCACACTACACAGACCTACACATAGGTACTTAAGTTCTCACACACACAACACTCACAGGTATTACTGAGAATTTCTCAGTCTACACACTGATACACCACTCACACATCACTCACAGGTATTACTGAGAATTTTTCAGTCTACATACTGATACTCCACTGAAAGACACACACACATCATTCACAGGTATTACTGAGAAATCGAGATCTATACAATATGATGGGTTCCTAATGGCCAACCACAACAGAAAAATAGAATAAAATAGCTAAAAATTGGATTCTCACCTATTGGGAGATGGTTTCCCAATGTAGGTTCTCTTTCTCCAAGTCTTCTTGGTCCAAGCTCCTTGCTTCTCTTTTGATGGAGGAGGAAGGTGAATGCCTAGGGTTTGATTCTGAAATTTGTGGGGTGAGGGAATGGTTTTTCAAATAGAGGCTAGGGTTAGATTTTCTTCATGAAGGAATGGGTTGAGGGAGGCTCCCCTTCATTATATAGTCTAGGGTTAGGATTTCAAATACAAGGGTTTAATTAACCCTCCATGTTAAGTCATGAAAAAATTAATTAACTAGAGTTTAGTCTTTTCTAGGATTTGAGATTCTAAACCTAAAATTGATTTTTAGGGTTTAACCTAAAACCTAATCATCAAGAACACCTCTTTAATAATTAATAAACTAAACACACTAATTATTTACATGATTAAAATTAAACAGGGGAAATTACAATAATGCCCTAATCTGGAAATGTGGTAGTGACAATTCTACCCTCATAAAAAAAATTTCGTCCTCGAAATTGGATTGAACTAGAACAAGAACGAAATCAGATAAAGAATTTATACCTCAAGTCTCGAAGAGATACGGGTATTGCTCGCGCATTTCGTCCTCTCTCTCCCAGGTCGACTCCCCTGGAGAGTGATGTCTCCATGCAACACGAACAAAAGGGATAGTCTAGTTTCGTAATACCTTCTCTCTGCGATCCAAGATCTCTACGGGCTGCTCAGGATAGCTGAGAGTTGGACCAACCTCGATCTCCGATTGATCAAGTACGTAACTAGGGTCTGTCACGTACCGCCTCAGCTGTGACATGTGGAACACGTCATGCACTCCCTCTAGTGCAGGCGGCAAGTCTAGTCTATTATTTGGGCACTTATTAGCGTTGTTTTCTCCTATTTTACTAGAGCACTTGTGATGAGGATATTGTATAGCGCCGGCAGTAGTGGAAGGATATTGCTGTTCCACGACAAGGGCATGATTAAGTACTTCCCTCAACGTCTCGTACTGTGGAGCATTTACGTGCGCGTGGATGGAAGGTCATAGACCGCCTTCAAATCGTTTGGCTCGGCTTGCTGCATTGGACAGATAAGTACTAGCAAACTTGGCCAACCGGTTGAATTCTGCGGTATACTGCTTCCTTGTCATGCTCCCTTATTGCAGACGCACAAAATCGTTCTCTTTCTGACCACGAATGGGTGGGGGATAAACTCCTCTTCGAATGCACCATAGAAGGTGGACCAATGGATCGTCTCGCCATCACCGTCTACAGAGAGAGATCTACGATGCACATCCCACCAATCGTGTGCGTTCATATAAAGCTGGAGTTGGACACAGGCGACTTGCTTGCCATCAGGTACTTCTAGGAGTTTAAAGTGATCCTCAAGCTCGGAAAACCAATCTAGAACCACAACGGGATCCTCAGTCCCTTGGAAGGACGTGTTGCAAACCATTTTGAAGTCGACAAAGTCGAAGGCAGTCACATCCTTCTACTTTGCGGTTCGGGGTACTTCAACTTCATCTGTTGGTGGCTCCACCGGTGCCGCTACTGTAAATCCCCTCACCCAAAAATAGGTATCTTGTGTGTATTTTGTATTTCTTATATTTGTCTTAGATTATTTTTAAATCAATTAAAATCCAATAATTTTTTTAGGATATACCATGGTTTGGACATTAATGATATAGGATGGCCCCAAAATTTGTATCTTTCTTCATAGGAAGTAGCCTATACAAGAGACACTACATGTAGGATCTTTTCGTGGTACAAAAATTTGATCCCTTGATATTACTATGACATTAGTGTAACAATCATAGATTAAGTGTTAAATATTTAGATATTTATATATATAATTTATTTTTGGTTATTTTCCAATTCCAACTTCCTAACATTATCATCCCATAATTCTTCATGCCAAATTTGGAAAATTTCCTTTTTGTAAGATTTGTATATTATTTAATATTATCCTATTTTTTGGATATCTATTTAGTTATTTACTTAGTTAATTGGATAATATAGTTATTTGATTTATTATAACTAGATAAATATCTAATTATCAATTACAAAGTATTTCATAAAATATTTTGGGTGTAGTATTTTATTAAATCTTTACAAAGTAAAATTTATTTGGCATATATAATTTATTTGTGGTTATCTTCCAATTCCAACTTCCTGACATTATCATACCATAATTCTTCATGCCAAATTAGGCAAATTTCCTTTTTGTAAGATTTGTATATTATTTACTATTATCCTATTTTTTTGATATCTATTTAGTTATTTACTTAGTTAATTGGATAATGTAGTTATTTGATTATTATAACTAGATAAATATCTAATTATTAATTATAAAGTATTTTATAAAATATTTTGGGTGTAGTATTTTATTAAATCTTTACAAAGTAAAATTTTCTAGAATTTATTTTGTGTGCAAATATTATTTTAGTATTTTTTTACTTCATCTTAATATGTAAATATATATGTTAATAAATACATAGTTAATAATAATAATAATAATAATAATAATAATAATAATAATAATAATAATAATAATAATAATCATATTAATAATAATAAAAATATTGATAAATGAAAAGAAAAACAAAAACAAAAGAAAAAGAATAGAAAATAATAATAATAATAATAATAATAATAATAATAATAATAATAATAATAATAATAATAATTAAAATCTAAAACCTAAAACCTAAATCCCAATTCCTAAACCTAACTCAGCAGCAACCCAGACTCTTTCTCTCTCTCTCTCTCTCTCTCTCTCTATATATATATATATATATATATATATATATATATATATATATATAATTAATTTTAGAACACCAATTATTAATTTTAATTAAATTAATCCAAAAACCTCACTTGTGTAATTTTCTAATTGTTGGGCACTTTTATGCAAAAATGCATTGAGGTGTCCACACCCCATTGGACCAACACATGAAGAAATCCCATTTTCCTTCATGTGATTTTTCTTCATAATTTTGGAGTGTGTAGCACTCAACATCAACCCTTATCAAACCTTGGCCCTCCATTTTAAAATAATGAAATCCTAGCCCTCCAAATATCTACATGAAAAGCCAAAGCCCATTCCAAGGAGGTGTTGACCGGCCCCCACCCTAGGTCAACCACAAAACCCTACCTTTCCACATATAAATATACTTTTTCTTTATTTTTCATCCCTATCCCAAACCTATTCCAGCCGATTTTCTTTACCATCTCCTGCTCTTCAACCCTGTCCTCCCATAGCCGGAGCCCCGGCCACCCCAATCCACAGTGTCCCCACCACGCCGGACTGAACGACAGTAGAACCACCGCCTCACCCTACTCGTCGACATCCCTTCCGAGCTCGACTCCACGACTGCTGTAGAAGCATGAAAAATACGCTGGGAGAATCTACACAGCCTCTTGATGCAGAGCAGCGTAAACAGAGGCCTTCAGAGCCATCAAACGTGCAACAGAGCTTTCTCCGCTAAAAAAAAACACAGCATGAAGTATAAAGCTCAAAGGACCATCTGCGTAAGTGCAGTACGTCCAGGCCGCTCCAGCGTAAGATAGAGTTCTTCATCGCCTCCATGGCGTAAAACTCAGCCGCTCTCAAAGCAGCGTTAATGCGTACGAGGAACGCTTCATTTTTCCCGAAATGAACCTGTCAAGTCACGCAGTGAACCTGGCTTCTGACTCCTGATGAAAAGTGCTGCACGGCTACCCAGACGACGGATGGAAACGATGGCAGACCCCTCGGGACGCGCCCACAGTATGATGGCGGATCTCGGCATTTAATACAGAGGATTTGGTTAAAATATCACAAAACTGTCGGTTACCAAAGTCCCCCTAGCGTAAACCGCTCTTTCGCGTACAAGGGAATACGCCGCCTTGTTTTACACAGGCAAACATGAGCTGTTTTATGCTCCGCAGTAGACAAATTGCCTGCCACGTCAAAAGCTATACTTCGTACAGGGCCCGAGGCACGTCTCTATGTCAAATTGCACAGAGCGGTGACAGTTTCCCTCAAGACACGTCTCTGCGACGGATGCACAGAAGGGCTGCAGACCTTCAAAACACGTCTCCGCATTTAATGCACAGGATGGTGGCAAATCTCTGTAAGAGATTTAATTACACCTTCGAAAGCCGTAATTCCGGCGAAGACGTCCACATCAACACTCTGGCACGGTACGCAGCGACTTCTACGCCCATCCAGGATCTGTGCTCATTCGGCTTCAAACGCCCACTCAGTCTCTACGACCATTCGGCTTCTATGCCTGTTCGGCTTCTATGCCTGTTCGGCTTCTACGTCCATCCAAGATCTGTGCTCATTCGGCTTCAAACGCCCACTCAGTCTCTACGACTATTCGACTTCTATGCCTTTTCGGCTTCTATGCCTGTTCGGCTTCTATGCCCATTCGGCTTCTACGCCTGTTCGGCTTCTATGCCTATTTTGGCTTCTACGCCAGGGGTGACAGTCATTTGGCTTCTACGCCAACCTCTTCTACACAAGGGATACCTACCTACGTGGCTTCTACGCCGTGATCTTCGCAGCAGATATACGTATTTTGTCCCCTTAGTTGGACACGTGTCACATGCTCACTCAAAAGGTCATTTATGCGCAGGCATTGGTTATTTTAACCGTTGTATAAAAGGGTGCTGTACTGTCCACTCCTCGGTTGTTACACCGACGGAGTGGTCACTGTCACCAAAACTCTATAAATAGAGACCCCTATCAATGGGGAACAAGGTCGACAATTTGGAAGATCGAACCAGGTCGGAGAATTGGTAAAAGAGAGAGAGAGAGAGAGAGAGAGAGAGAAGAAGAAGGAGAGAAGAGTCCGGAGCTCAGGCAAAGAGTAGGGGTCGACGGCTCTGGCACCGTGCATCCACCCTCCATCGTAGCCTTTGAAGCTGCTACCCGTCTTCCACGGCACTTCTTCAACATCGTGTAGTCCAAGGGCTAAAGTGATCGACTGCAGATCAGACACCTATAGTAATTTATACCCAGATTAAATAAATTATACTCCCGCATCCTCGTATAGGATCGAATTATACAAGTTTGTTTGTAAACCAAAGGGCACGGGTCTCGTATAAATCCTGTCATTGAAATACACTTTCATTCTTTCGTTTAATACCACAAACAAGATGTCGACTCTGCTGGGGACGTCTTTCTCTTCTGACGAGGAAGTAATTGCTCAACACGATGCGGTATCCGTGGGATTCGTAAAGAAGACACTGGTCGTCCAATTCGACCAGTCTGCCTACGAAGACATGCTTCGGACTGGGGGTATCTCTCACTCTCTCTCCGTCCGAGACAACAGGAAGCTGCGCAAAGTGTGGATGCCCAAGACATCCTTCGTCGTTCCTGTGGACTCTCCGATCTCTTCGATCTCTCCGACCAATGAGGTGGTAGCATCGCTCCCTCCGTGCCCGCACGTAAAATTCAGTCTCCCGCTATGCGTGGTACAGACAAAACTTCGGGCAAAGCCTCAGCGCAAATCCAGAAGTATCCACTGCGCTTTACGCGCAGAAATTAGTCTCCTGCTACGCGCGGTACAGACAAAACTTGGGGCAAAGCCTCAGCGCTAACCCAGGAGTATCCACTGTGCTTTACGCGCAGAAATCAGTCTTCCGCTACGCGCGGTACAGACAAAACTTCGGGCAAAGCCTCAGCGCTAAGCCAGGAGTACCCACTGCGCTTTACGCGCAGAAATTAGTCTACCGCTACTCGCGGTACAGACAAAACTTCGGGCAAAGCCTCAGCGCTAACCCAGAAGTATCCACTGCGCTCTACGCGTAGGAACCAGTCTCCAACTACGTGCGGTACAGACCAAACTTCTGGTGATGCCTCAGCGCCAGGACAGACAACATCTGACCTCTACGAGGAACCAGATGAACGCCGTGATTTCCACGAAGGGAAGCAGGCAGTGGAATACTCGACTCCTCGGCCGTTACGCCAACGAAGGAGCAATCTGCCTACCCTCCGGATTACGCGGGAAGCCGACGGCCAGCTGAGGACCTCTTCAGCCTTACGCCACTCTGAGCGAATCTCCAATTTATGCTGGACAAAGTCCAACAACGTAAAACAAGCTCAAGTTGCTACTCCCCCTGACCTGCGCAAATACTTAATCCAGAAGCGTAAGGAGAGGGGACCTTCCAACATGTCTATTACGCCCCCTAGCGAGCATTGTTGTAATAGTCATAAAATTGTGATTGACTGTTGCTGTTCTAAGGCAAAACGACCAGTTTTCGACCGATTGAGCTACTCTCAGTCTTTCCCGGAAGAAGAGCCCGCGTATGCGTCCGTGAATATGGCTTCTCACATACCTAGAGGAAGGCCGAGCTCAAGACGTCATCCCGCAGGGCCTCCGAGCCGAAGAAGATTCGAAGACCTCCTCAGGAACACTGAAGCGGGGGTGTTCCAAAACATCCGTACAAGGTCACATCAACCGGCTTTGTACTCATCTGATTCTGACACTGGGGGTCGCCAATCTCCCAGATCAGATGCTGAGAGTATAGAGTCAACTTCTACAGCGACCTATACTTATCCTTCGAGGACGCCCAGGGAAATGGGAGTCTACACCATTGAAGATGAACGCGAGGAAGCTTCGCCGTCAGGAAATGCGGAACAACACATCACTATGCTGGAAACATCTCTGGGACAAATGCAATCCACGATGGAGAACATGCACCGGATGATGCTAGCTCAGCACGCCACTGCCGTGGCTCAAGCATCGGTCCCGCCAACTCAGATACGTGTGGGGGTGGACTTACCACCATCCAACCCGGGCCAAGAGCCTGCGCTAGATCAAGAGTCAGCAGTTCCTCCACTTCCTCACTCAGGGAATGCCTTACCTTCCACTGGAGTTACGATACAACCAACTCCGCACCACTCCGTAGCCCCGCTTCCGACCGAAAATCCGATGCAGGCAGTACGGGAATTGAAAGCCCAGTTCAACACCTTGAAGCACAAAGATCAGCTCAAAAAACTGGGAATCAACCAACCCTACCCAGCTATCTGGAAAGAAGTCCCTTTTTCTCCGAAGTACAAGCCCCAGACTATGGCTCTATTCGAAGGAAAAATATTGCCCAGTCAATACATGAACTATTTCAGTATGATGACGGTGTTGCTACAAGGGAACGACGCCCTCCTCACTCGGGTGTTCAAAGGCTGCCTCTCAGGAGTAGCCTATCAGTGGTACCGTAGCTTGGCGGACAACTGCATTACTTCCTTCGAATACTTCAAAGCTTTATTCTTCACGCGATTCTACGAGGGTGGGATGGACATGTCTATGTCCTCTCTCATCGAAGTCAAACAAAGGGAAAAGGAGGACGTTCGCACCTTTGTCGAACGTTTTCGTCAGGCCACCTTACAAATGCCTCCAGGAGTTTCGGACTCGGCGTTAGTAGACATTTGCAGGAAAAACCTCCTTCCTGTAGTCTCGGTGTTTATAAGACCATATCAGTTCCATGAGTGGCCTTCGTTCATCGTCTCGGCAGTGGCCGCCGAAGACAACAGTCGCAAGGCGCGCGACAATGGCATCATGATCTCCGCCTCCGATAGAGGCAAAAGGTCATCTCCCAGAAACGACCATCCTCGCAGCTCCAAGGGAAAAGAAGCTCTGACAGTCAATACGTCTAGACAAAAGATGGCGGCGACCACGTAGACGAAGCCCGGGACTTCCAGGTCCGTTGAAACGTCGCTAATTACGTCGCTAAATGTGATTAACGACATTTTTTTTGTCATTTAGTGACGTTTTTAAATGTCGCTAATTTGACTTTTTCTGGTAGTGGTACTAAAATACATGATGCGCCTCTGCGTAATCGATTTAAAGTCAAGTTGGGACGTCTACCTACCATTGTGTAACCTCCGATTTCTAAATTTTCGAAATAATTAGATTTTTAATTTATTTTAAATATCAAGTTTATAAATTATTTTCTTCTTGAATTTTTAGTATTAGATTTTCGAACAATATTTGATTTTAGAAGGTGATTTAAAATCTTTTATAAAAATCATTTTTTCTAAATGTCGCTTTCTTATAAATTAAATAGATAAATAATGATATATATATATATATATATATATAATACTCTAGCTTCGAATATTTATTGGCTTGAATCATAAAATTATTGTTTTAAATAAAAATTTATTTGAAGGACTAGTTGATAAAATATAATAAATTTTATATTTATTGGGATAGTAAATAAATAAAATTTTATACTTTCTAAAATTTTGCAATATGGATTAATTAGTAGCTAATTGGGAATCAGTTAGCTTTCCTAAAATATTTTCTGAAATTATAATCTTTTCTTTTTAAATTTTACAAGTTTGCCATTTCCCATTAACTAGCCAACACACCCTCATTCCCACATAAAGAACCCATTTATACCTATCTGGGCCATTCATTATTTGGGCCAATCCTCACCCTTTATCCCACACTCTCTCTCCCTATTTAAGTCTCTCCTCACCATTCCCAAGAAATCCTAGCTAGCCCTCACAAATTCCCACAAGCCAACAACCACCACCATTTTGTGTGCTCGTGTCCGTGTGTCCAGCATTACCGTGTCAGCCGTGTTGGCCTCGGGTCCGACCCCGGGTGTCCCACCGTATCCATTCATTTCCTGTGTCCGGTTACAATATTACAACCAGATTTTTCGTGTCCGACACACCCGGACACATCCACCCACACCACAGTACATCATTTCTGTGTCCAACACCCGGACACGTCCACCCCAATACCACAACACCACCATCGTGTCCAGCCTCGGACATGATCCACCCCGACACAGCAAACCCTAACCCTAACGTTAACCACCGTTTGGCCATCTCGATCCGCTGCCGCCTCGGATCCGTCGACCACCGCCGAGTTCGACAACCGCCGCGTCGAGCCGAGCTTCGCCGCCGTCTCGAGCCAAGCTTCGCCGATCCATCGTCGAGCTCCGCCGACCGCCTCCTCGGGACGAGAACACCCGCCGCGTCGAGCAGATCCGCCGCCTCCTGGAACCGAACACCGCCGCCTCGAGCAGATCCACCGCTCTCGAGTTCCACCGTCGCCGCCTCAGACCCGTCGGGCTTCGCCGCCGTCTCCTTGAGCCGAACACCCGCCGCCGCCTCGAGCCGAGACCCCACCGCGCCGACGCCGGAAAACCCCATCGTGAGCCGATTCCCTCTTTCCCCTTTCCTTTTTCAGTTCTGTATATTTTTGGGTTAAAGTTAAGTCATATATTAGTTTAGTTAGTTAATTAATTATATAATTAGTAGTTAATTATATAATTAGTAGTTAATTAGATCAGTTAGTAATTTCTTAATCAATTAGTTAATTTCTAGTTAGTATAGTAAATAAATATAATTAGTTTTATTGTTTTTAATGTATGAATTTAGTTATGTATATATACAAGGATTTTGATTATGTGAAAAAAATATATAATAATTTTGGGGTTTATATTATTATTTAAGAAATAGTTTCGATAATCAAAATTAGTTCAAAATTTGTTTATTTGGATCGGTGACCGATTTTACTATAAATGAAAATATATGATGGCTTTTACATAAATTCTAGATTTTTATAAATAAACTTTTATTTGTAATTATTGTTCAAAATAAATTCGAAATAATTTTTATTAAATTAAGGTGTTACCTTAATTACAAACAAACGACCATTTCTCCTATTAGCCTGGTATCCTTATCTCGATTTTTGTGCCGAACTCCGATCTTGGACTTCTTTATATAGTTTCTAGCTATTTGGACTACTCCAGACTCATTGGAATGAACTGCTACTTCATTTGGGATCACCTTGAGAAGTGTGGCATTATATACATTCTTTGATTAGTTATATATATAAAATGGTTGATTGATATATATATACAAATATGTATTTTGGTATAAAAAATATATTTATATACATCTATTAGTGTATATACACATATACGTATTTTGTACAATTACTAATAGACACTTATATATATATTATATACATTTTATTGGTATATACTTTGAGTATAAATGTGTATTATATACGTATCCCTACTAGATGACCCTAGTTGACTAGAGCCATGCCTGGCATAGCCCTGAGGCCAGGGTATTTCTATTGTGTGTTAGTGTAGCATCTGATACAAGTGATACTATTATATGTTTATAGGACTGTCGGATTCTCCAGACGATACTCTGGGACAGGACATTGGTATTGACAGCTAAGGACCCAAGGCGAGTACATTCTCTGATTGGTTTCTAATTTATGATATCTCCTATGTTCACTGTATCTAGTGTAGATATACATGCTCTTGACACGTTGGTTACACGGATTGGCATACACGGATCTCGTCATGAGATGTTATTCCTTATTCATGGTGTAGCTTGTACAAGACTTGTTTCCTTGTTATCTTGTGCATGTACAGACACTGATTCCCGGGGAGACTTACTATCTCCCTAGGGAATCCCGTGCCATAGCATACCATGATTGGATCTACTATACCAGTCGGGGGAGGGGAGTATTTTAGTATAGATATGTGATCATACCCAACTCTACATGTATCATAGCTCACCCCACATCTCACGTCGGGTGCGGCCTGACCATTTACATGCTTCATAGCTGTTACGTATGATTAGCCTGACCTCTACATGCATCATAGCTAACCAACGGTTAGCCTGACTTTGCATGAATCATAGTTAATCATAAGTAACCAGCCTGATCAAGTTCCCAAACCGATCACATATTTAAGCTAGTACTCACACACTTAGTCATAGGGTTCTTGCTCATTGACATATTGTTTCTTCTCCTGCATTTACTTACAGTATTTCTAGTATTTCTTTTATTTCTCGTACCTATACATGCTTCTCGTATATTTCCATCTAGAACTGCTACATAGTTTATATCATTAATATAGAATTGCTATTTAGAGATGTACTTTGCTCCTTCCTGACTGGAAAATATTTTTCCAGACTGTGACCTTAGTAGACTGGTTTCTGACACACTTGAGGATTGGAAGTTAATGATTGCAGGTATAATTATTTTGTCGTTAGACTTGTCTTGTATTTCTTGCTTGCCTTGATATCTCATCATGCTTTAGTTTATGTGATTGAGTATTTCTAACATTATTTTATGATATCCACGTCTCCTTATGGAGTTGGGTATTCACGTGAGTTTGATTAGATAGTTACATGACCTAGACAGCGTTCTACCGCCGATGCTGCGGCGTAGGCTGGACGTACCCACGCACTCGTACCCTAAACCGGGTGCGGGTCGTGACACATTTTTAGTGGTGGCCCATGCAGGTCAGACTTCGCAAGTTGTGCGATGTCGTGGTAGTGCGACGTCTTAGTTGTACTACTGCATAGGATACTAGGATGAGAGAGGATACTCAATCACAAAAAATTCTTAAGAGATTCCTGGGATGACCCCTTGAGAATCTTATTATAATTTCTAATTTAAATCTTTCCTTGTTCCGTCCGCTCTCGCTTGTTGTTATTGAACTTGATTCTTGTTGATCAGTTATTAAATTAAAATCTTGGTATCATTGTTGAGTTTATTTCTGTTGACCAGTTGTTAAATTTAATTCTTGGTATCGTTGTTGAGTTAATTTCATATTGAAATGAATTTTACGGGATAAAATTTACGGTATCATCTGATGACATATATTGATGAGAACAGTGAGAAAGGTAACGTCTACTTTGGTTATGGAACCTAGAGGTTATCGCAGCCATATTAGCTGTCGTGATGAGAACGTAAGAACCTGACTTGGATGTACATACTTTAGTTATGAAACTTAGAGTCTCTCGCAGCCATACCGGTTGGCGTGGCGAGGATTCTAGATAACATGATTATAGAGTTGCATACCTTAGTTACGGAACCTATCGTTTATCGTATCTATGCTTACTGGCGTGGCGAGGATTCTGAGTGTCATGATTTCAGACAAACGTGTATGATTATCAGGTTGTATCTTAAATTAGTTCTTAAAGTATCATCTCAAGACTTATCTATTTATGTTATTTCAGGACTTTGTTCCATCGCTTCTTTTCTTTACTAGCAGTAAAGATACCTTCAGTCCTTAACCCAGTTCTTTTGAGCCTTATTTCTTTAAGGATCCTTGTTAGTGTGATAATTAGTGACTTACAATTTTGGTTGTGTCTTGTATTAGTTTGACTGAGTGTGACTTATGAGTTTGTAAGTGTTTCCTAGTTGGACATGTGAGCAGTAGGCTTTAATCTAGAGTTATCCCTTAGCATAGTACCTTGTAACAATGATTCTAGGATAAGTGTCATTTGAGACTGAGAGTAGAAGGAGAGCATAGAGTATCAGTGATAATTCTCATAATTAGTATCAGAGCCAATATACCCGTCCTGGATAATCATGATTATGTATTTAAGTGATCTATATAAACAATTAGGTATCAAGGAATTGTGTTAATAATTAATGGAGCATAACGTTCAATCGGATGATTGATATCGGGCGTGTTAAAGGTAAAAAAATTTATATACATGAGGAGTTATAATGAGGTGTCATGAGTAAAAAAATATCAAAATTTGTAATAAAAGTGGTGAAGCGTAACACAGATTAGTTTAACAGGCTGTAAAAGATTACAGGGAAATACCTACACAATAATCGAGATGAGGAACCATATACTTGCCCATGAGAATAAGAAATATGAGTGTTATAAAGGGTACAACTAATCATGAGTTCTAATAAGTTTGAGGAGATGATACAATAATGAAGCTTGCGATATCATACCAAGGGTACTAATGATTCTATATCGAGGATTAGTCGAGAACGACGCTCAAAATAGTAAGCACTCTGCGTGATGATAATCGGATGATATACCAGTTGACATAAATTAAAATCGTGAAAGAAAATACAGGTGATGATAACTTTGATCATTGGAGGTAATAGTACAAGTGATTCAGGCAGTACAATTTTAGTACACAATTGTAGACACTAGATGCATTGAGGGCACCTTGAGTATCAGAGACCGTGAGCATTGATATGTACATTGGTGGATTTATAAATTAAAGAGTGGAAATGAATTTTTACTTTGAGAATTATTGAGAAGTTGAGATTGTGTCATTAAAATTTTGAGGATTTCAAATATTGATTCAATAAAAATGGTCAAGGCTACAAAGATTTCAGAAGTGATTAAAAATTTTATTTCGATGTTGAGTATCTGACTTTGAGGAGGTATATGTAATTTATTTTGAGTTGATCGAGAAGTTAAACCTTGATGATTATTTTAAGGATTAATTTTAGGGTAGATGAGAGATACGAATATTAATATATGAGTAGATGATATACATGTGTAAGGATCTGGTGACTTGAGCATGATTGAGATGGCACCGCAGACTGACTTGGGTGTCCACCTAAAATTATATTGGAAAGAGCAGTATTTAGTATGGTGTTGCACTTGACGTATATTTGAGTGATAAGAACGACTAGTATGAACAATTGTAGTAGGAACGGGAACTGACAGAGGGTATGGTACTATAGAGATAGAGGTATCAACTTGGATGCATTATTGAATCATGGTTATATTTGAAATTCTTGGCATCAGATTTTGGCATTAATAGACAGGTGTGTGCAATACGGATATATTCATGGATCTTGTGGATTAATGATTAGTTGAGATGGGTACCAGTGTACATGAATAGGAATTAGTTAGTGAATGTGCTAGAGTTAAGTGTTTGTTAGAGATAGTAGATACTACAAGTAATGTTAGAAGGTTCTTTATTTCCCTCCTAATGATTCCTTCTTCCGTCTTTCGATTGATTGAATTTCCTAATACTGTAGTTCGTATTCATGATTTTCTTGTTAGGATATAACTAGTAGTACACTTTAACAGAGACTGAAATACCATGACAAAAGGTACATGACCTATATATTTTTCTTAGATTGCATGGCTGTGGGTAGAATTTTCTTAAACCATGATCATTGGGGTTTTGACCATAGCAAGGATCTATGACAAGGTTATGACTGACAAAAAGGGACAAGATGATTAAATTGTGGATGAGCATTAATTTAAATAAAGAATTTAGGGGTTGCTATAACAGAGTTGATGGATCATTGATTTTACGAAAATTGAGGTATGATTGAAATTCGAGGATAAACATTAACTTAAATGGAGAGCTAAGAAATTCACAGGGCAAAATTGAGGATTTATTAATTTTAGGAAGGTCTTGATATGATTAAATTGATTATTAAAATTTGAGAAAATTTGAGAGATTATTATTATATCTAATTGATTGCAAGATAGAAATTTTATATTTTATATTATGAATGTTGCATTGAAGATTCTGAAAGTATCGCATCGTTGAGTATTTGAGGAAAAAGAAAATTCGGAAATAAAATCGTTAATGGAATGGTGTCGAATTCAATTCTCGGAGGAGAATTTAGATTTGAATAAGCATAAATTGAATTGGAGTTAGAGGAGTAAAATGATTGATGGATTAGTGGTTAAAATTTAAATTTTGGGATACGATTTTTATAAATATGCATTGATTTGGATTTCAATTGGAGGATTGGATATTAAAATCCTTGAGTATTTAGATACGAACTTAAATTTTGGAGGAGATTATGAGAAAATTTTAAATTTGATTTTAAACTCAAAGATTTTCAGGAATATGATGTTATAAAATTTTTGAAAGGTTGTGAAATAGCAATATAGAATTACTTCATGATTATTTGGTTTGAAATTTAAATTTTGATGGAAACAATACAATGTGTAAATGCAATTATTGAGGACCTTAAATTTCGAGGACGAAATTTTTCTAAGGTGGATAGACTTGTAACCTCCGATTTCCAAATTTCCGAAATAATTAGATTTTAATTTATTTTAAATATCAAGTTTATAAATTATTTTCTCCTTGAATTTTTAGTATTAGATTTTCGAACAATGTTTGATTTTAGAAGGTGATTTAAAATCTTTTATAAAAATTATTTTTTCTAAATGTCGCTTTCTTATAAATTAAATAGATAAATAATGATATATATATATATTTATATATATATATAATACTCTAGCTTCGAATATTTATTGGCTTGAATCATAAAATTATTGTTTTAAATAAAAATTTATTTGAAGGACTAGTTGATAAAATATAATATATTTTATATTTATTGGGATAGTAAATAAATAAAATTTTATACTTTCTAAAATTTTGCAATATAGATTAATTAGTAGCTAATTGGGAATCAGTTAGCTTTCCTAAAATATTTTTTGAAATTATAATCTTTTCTTTTTAAATTTTACAAGTTTGCCATTTCCCATTAACTAGCCAACACACCCTCATTCCCACATGAAGAACCCATTCATACCTATCTGGGCCATTCATTATTTGGGCCAATCCTCACCCTTTATCCCACACTCTCTCTCCCTATTTAAGTCTCTCCTCACCATTCCCAAGAAACCCTAGCTAGCCCTCACAAATTTCCACAAGCCAACAACCACCACCATTTTGTGTGCTCGTGTCCGTGTGTCCAGCATTACCGTGTCAGCCGTGTTGGCCTCGGGTCCGACCCCGGGTGTCCCACCGTATCCATTCATTTCCTGTGTCCGGTTACAACATTACAACCAGATTTTTCGTGTCCGACACACCCGGACACATCCACCTACACCACAGTACATCATTTCTGTGTCCAATACCCGCACACGTCCACCCCAATACCACAACACCACCATCGTGTCCAGCCTCGGACATGATCCACCCCGACACAACAAACCCTAACCCTAACGTTAACCACCGTTTGGCCATCTTGATCCGCCGCCGCCTCGGATCCGTCGACCACCGCCGAGTTCGACAACCGCCGCGTCGAGCCGAGCTTCGCCGCCGTCTCGAGCCAAGCTTCGCCGATCCGTCGTCGAGCTCCGCCGACCGCCTCCTCGGGACGAGAACACCCGCCGCGTCGAGCAGATCCGCCGCCTCCTCGAACCGAACACCGCCGCCTCGAGCAGATCCGTCGCTCTCGAGTTCCACCGTCGCCGCCTCAGACCCGTCGGGCTTCGCCGCCGTCTCCTCTAGCCGAACACCCGCCGCCGCCTCGAGCCGAGACCCCACCGCGCCGACGCCGGAAAACCCCATCGTGAGCCGATTCCCTCTTTCCCCTTTCCTTTTTCAGTTCTGTATATTTTTGGGTTAAAGTTAAGTCATATATTAGTTTAGTTAGTTAATTAATTATATAATTAGTAGTTAATTATATAATTAGTAGTTAATTAGATCAGTTAGTAATTTCTTAATCAATTAGTTAATTTCTAGTTAGTTTAGTAAATAAATATAATTAGTTTTATTTTTTTTAATGTATGAATTTAGTTATGTATTATATACAAGGATTTTGATTATGTGAAAAAAAATATAATAATTTTGGGGTTTATATTATTATTTAAGAAATAGTTTCGATAATCAAAATTAGTTCAAAATTTGTTTATTTGGATCGGTGACTGATTTTACTATAAATGAAAATATATGATGGCTTTTACATAAATTCTAGATTTTTATAAATAAACTTTTATTTGTAATTATTGTTCAAAATAAATTCAAAATAATTTTCATTAAATTAAGGTGTTACCTTAATTACAAACAAACGATCCTTTTCCCTATTAGCCTGGTATCCTTATCTCGATTTTTGTGCCGAACTCCGATCTTGGACTTCTTTATATAGTTTCTAGCTATTTGGACTACTCCAGACTCATTGGAATGAACTGCTACTTCATTTGGGATCACCTTGAGAAGTGTGGCATTATATACATTCTTTGATTAGTTATATATATAAAATGGTTGATTGATATATATATACAAATATGTATTTTGGTATAAAAATATATATTTATATACATCTATTAGTGTATATACACATATACATATTTTGTACAATTACTAATAGACACTTATATATATATATACGTTTTATTGGTATATACTTTGAGTGTAAATGTGTATTATATACGTATCCCTACTAGATGACCCTAGTTGACTAGAGCCATGCCTGGCATAGCCCTGAGGCCAGGGTATTTCTATTGTGTGTTAGTGTAGCATCTGATACAAGTGATACTAATATATGTTTATAGGACTGTCGGATTCTCCAGACGATACTCTGGGACAGGACATTGGTATTGACAACTAAGGACCCAAGGCGAGTACATTCTCTGATTAGTTTCTAATTTATGATATCTCCAATGTTCACTGTATCTAGTGTAGATATACATGCTCTTGACACGTTGGTTACACGGATTGGTATACACGGATCTCGTCATGAGATATTATTCCTTATTCATGGTGTAGCTTGTACAAGACTTGTTTTCTTGTTATCTTGTGCATGTACAGACACTGATTCCCGGGGAGACTTGCTACCTCCCTAGGGAATCCCGTGCCATAGCATACCATAATTGGATCTACTATACCAGTCGGGGGAGGGGAGTATTTTAGTATAGATATGTGATCATACCCAACTCTACATGCATCATAGCTCACCCCACATCTCACGTCGGGTGCGACCTGACCATTTACATGCTTCATAGCTGTTACGTGTGATTAGCCTGACCTCTACATGCATCATAGCTAACCAACGGTTAGCCTGACTTTGCATGAATCATAGTTAATCATATGTAACCAGCCTGATCAAGTTCCCAAACCGATCACATATTTAAGCTAGTACTCACACACTTAGTCATAGGGTTCTTGCTCATTGACATATTGTTTCTTCTCCTGTATTTACTTACAGTATTTCTAGTATTTCTTTTATTTTTCGTACCTATACATGCTTCTCGTATATTTCCATCTAGAACTGCTACATAGTTTATATCATTAATATAGAACTGCTATTTAGAGATGTACTTTGCTCCTTCCTGACTGAAAAATATTTTTCCAGACTGTGACCTTAGTAGACTGGTTTCTGACACACTTGAGGATTGGAAGTTAATGATTGCAGGTATGATTATTTTGTCGTTAGACTTGTCTTGTATTTTTTGCTTGCCTTGATATCTCATCGTGCTTTATTTTATGTGATTGAGTATTTCTAACATTATTTTATGATATCCACGTCTCCTTATGGAGTTGGGTATTCACGTGAGTTTGATTAGATAGTTACATGACCTAGACAGCGTTCTACCGTCGATGCTGCGGCGTAGGCTGGACGTACCCACGCACTCGTGCCCTAAACCGGGTGCGGGTCGTGACACATTTGCCCAATTTATATACAACAACAGTTATCAGTCCAGCATCCAAATAGATCCGTACGAGGCTTTATATGGGCGGAAGTATAGGTCACCGATCTGCTGGAATAAAGTTAGGGAGCGACAAATCCTTTGGCCAGAACTGGTTGAACAAACAGTCCAAAAGGTTCGGTTGATCCGAGAGCGATTAAAGGTAGCACAGAACCGGCAGAAGAGCTATGCCTATATTCGTCGTCGACCCCTTGAGTTCCAAGAGGGTGACCACGTATTTTTAAAGGTCTCTCCCATGCGAGGAGTTACGAGATTCGGGGTAAAAGGGAAGTTAAGTCCGAGATTTGTTGGCCCGTTCGAAATTCTCAGGCGAGTCACTTCAGTTGCCTATCAAATTGTATTGCCACCAGCCCAATCAGAAGTGCATAATATTTTCTATGTGTTACAGCTTAGAAAGTACATGTATGACCCGAACCACGTGGTAGACTTCGGTCAGCTGGATTTGCAGGCAGACTTATCGTACGTCGAAGAGCCCGTTCAAATTTTGGATCGTAAAGAAAAGCAGTTACAGAATCGGGCAGTCTCGCTAGTGCGCATTTATTGGCGAAACCACTCGGTCAAAGAATCTACCTGGGAAATTGTCACTACTGCATCCTGAAAATAGGGGTATTTTTGTCATTTTATATATTATAGGTATTGTGTGTATTTATTTTAAATAATTGCATGATATGTGTATAAATATATGTGTATTATATATAGTGTTCATTAATGCATGAGTTAGTAGACTAGACCTAGATGCCTACTAGATGATGCCCTGACCGAAATATAGCATTGTGGATTTAATTTGTATTATTTCAGGATTAATTATTTAGGGTTATAATTAATTACCATAATTTTATTTAATTGTTGCCTCTTACAGTTGCTTCTATATTTGGAGCGCTAACCTAGCTTTTGCCTTCCAATCAATTTCTCAACCTTGTCCTAGTCGTGCCGTCTTTCATTCTGACCTTTGTATAACTTATAATTATGCTCTCTTGTGCTTTATTTTAGTCGCACAATAGTCGTGGCAAACATTATTATTTTAATTCTGAATAAATCTAACTTTGTATCATTGTGCGTTTCAATCGAAATTGGAGACACAATCTCGACCTATTTTGTGCAACCCAAATTAGGGTAATATCCTATTCTGAGTCTTCTTCATTCATGACACTTGTGTCCCACCAAATTTGAGCTCCATGTACTTCTAATTAATTTTAGAACACCAATTATTTTTATTTTAATTAAATTAAACCATAAACCTAACTTTGTGCAATTTTTTAATTATTGGGCACTTTTATGCAAAAGTGCATTAAGGTGTCCACCCTGTTGGACACGACACGTGAATAAACCCATTTCTCCTTCATGTAAAATTTTTTCATAATTTTTGGGAGTGTGTAACTCAACATCAACCTCCTTAAACCATAGCCCTCCAAACTTTGAACCAAATGCAATCCTAGCTATCCATTTTGAATCTAGGGAATCATAGCCCTTGGAATACCTACATGAGAACCCATTTTCCAAATGTTGACCAAGTCAAACTTTTATAGGTCAAACCAACCCCCCTTTACATGTATATATATATATATATATATATATATATATATATATATATATATATTATTTTCTTTTATTTTTTTCATCACCCAAATACTCAATCGACCGATCTCTATTCATCTCCCCTTTCCTTCAACCCCTCGACCACCGAACGAACCCCCTCGCCAAGCCGCTCCGACAACCCGCTGCACTTATAGGATGCATCAGTCCCCCATAGGGCCACTGCGCTAAAAATACGGTATTAGCGGTTCCAGTATTCCTATATTGAAACAGTGGCTCGACATAATAATAATAGTCTGATACTGTACTCCACTAAGACAGATGATATACAATATCTGTGGTGGCCCGCCCACAGCGCACTAGAATGAATCTCTATGGGAAGGTTCATTGGCATGATCTCAGGATACCCTTCCCTCCAAATGTTACTACCACTTTTAGTTACCTAATTAGTCCTATGTTGTACTTGAAATCTCAAGGCGTAGTCACATGAGAATTTTCTTAAGATGCCGTACAAAGTACGGGCATGCTAGATACGAATCCATGGAAGTCAAATCTGGATTCACCCGAGCGTATATGCAACATTCATACAATCAATAACCTAGCCAAGCTTTAGTAGTTTGACTCGCTTATTATGCCCTTGCTGGGGAAATAATGTACATATATATAATATCATACGTTCAGGGATTTGGCTGCATTCTCGATGCACAACCAAATATAATCACTTAACACATGACAGAATATGTCCATAATCAGGCAATAGTGGTATCAGCTCGGATAAAGTATTCGAGTCTAATTACCAATTATATATTGGGTCACACGAGTCAGGAAAATATTCAATCAAAATAAGCAAGGCCGTATGAGTCTCTAGGCCGCATAAAGTTAGACCGCATAAGAAGTCAGGCCGCATGAGAAGTCATGCTACATGAAGTCAGGCCGGATAAAGTGTCAGGTCGCATGGACCACTTGGCCGCATGTCCAGGGTTAAGTCTACTCCTTAGGACAAGTATTAAAGTGACAGTTAAATAAATAAAGTATCAGTGATAAGACATAGTTTGACTGATATGACTGAGGTGACAAGCCATAAAGCGTGTTAGGAAGAAAAGACAAAACTATAGAAATAAGTGCCAATAATTTAGAGTTATGCGCCCAAGAAATAGGGGCCGTATGTTCCCCTGGCCGCATGGGTGTCGGTACCGCATGGGGTTCAATGCCACATGAAGTCAATGCCGCATGGAGTTCTCTAGGACTTAGCAAAATTTTTATTCGTTCAGTGAGTGAAAGCACAAGGTGTTCAAGGATACTGTGCAAATCAGCAGTCATACGTCCAACAAGATGGACACATGTTGTCAGTAAGCGACAAGAGTTTAGGCCGCATAACCCTATCGGGCCTTATGGCAGTCTCAACCGCATATCTCGCTGGCCGCATGGAGACTTCGTCTTCTCCAACAGTAGGTTCAACCATGGCGAAAAAGCTCAAAAATCTGAAATCTTGTTTTGTTCATAAAAACCTCATTTTAAGTCAAATCGGGTGAACCAAAAGCCAAAATACTCTAAATTAAAAGCTCTATTATATAGCAAAAACTGGTTTACAAAAATATATGTTTAATAGATCAAAACTAAGAAAAAAGTTATGAAATCCATAAAATCTAAAGTTAGAAATATAGATCTACACTAATCCATCCATCAAAATAGAAAACTCCAAGAACTAAAATTATTTAGAAACACATAATAAACATAATAGAATAATAACATGGAGGGTTTCTCTATTTTTTATGCAAGGTGTACTTGCCTATAAAATGGGGAGAGACAGCTAAAAAATAGGAAGAAATAAAGAAGTGAAGAGATAGAGAGAAAATGATGGGTTATATATATGGTAGGGTTTGAGGGTTGAATCAAAGGTTCTCATGAGTTGAACCAACCCATAAAATAAACCATGAGCAAGGTTAAACCAAAGAATGGGTCTAGTCTCCATGCACATGCAACCATGCTAAAAAATAAAAATACATTACAAATACGTATATCGGGAACAGGGAGTGACACAAGACTATTGATTGGGGTTTATATTTATGAGGGAACATAATATTATTCTAATACGGAAGATAAGTTTATTTCACCCACAGCTTATGGAGTTGGTCTTTGTTTTTTTAATATATTGACCCGTGCATGCAACTCTTGGATAGATTCGAGAGGATTTCTGGTCGGGGTGGTGCGGCTGACTAATAGATCCTGGTTGATCATGAATCATTACCTCCAATGTTGAGAGGATTAAGAGTTGGTGCTACAGACTCTGGGTTTATGACCGCTTCTGGACTTGTGTTATCCTACAGCAGTGTTGTTCTAAGAGTAGGCTATGCAGGTATGAATGAAGCCACTAGGATGGGTGCTAGTGTTATAGAATATTGGTCTGTCATCATTTGATGCATATTTTGATTCATAGTATGAATGTCCTTAAGAGAGGCCTTTAGTGAGTTGAGATATTGTTCAGTGGCTTCTGATGGAGAAGCGTCTTATTCATCATTGACGATGTAAATGCTAACATCCCTGTGTATGATAGAGGGATTGGTAGAAAGAACCATATAGTCGGAGTCTACACCGTAAGTTTCAAAATCGAGGGGATTACTACCTCCGCCTCGGATTATTACGAATGGTGATTCTCGTGATAAACAAGATCCCATCTTCGAGAACGAGTATTTTGGTATACTCTTTCAAATGAGCCAACGAGTTAGTCAAATCTTCTCTGGCTGGGTGTTATTGAAGAATTTATTCTTGATTGTATCCTACCACAAAAAAGATGCGAAGCCATATATGCGGAAGCAAAAAGTGGTTCGTCATTGTGCTCCTAGTTGTCAACTTGCTTTGTATATCGAGGCTTTGGTTAAATAGTGTATGTTAATAGGTCAAACATAGACCATTTTGCTTATGCACAACAACATTCAATTACAACTTTATGATAATTACAATTATATTCATTAGGAAACATCGTTGTAATGTCAAAGGGGCCCCTCTCCTTGCAGTTTTATACAATAAGCTCACATAAATCAAAAGAGGGAAGAGAAGAGAAGGAAGAGGGCAGACTCTGCCTCTTTACATGAGATATATTGAATCTTCTATGCATAGTTTTGGTCCCTTGTGTATAGAGTGATGTACTGGCTTGATTGGCAAGTGATTCTTCATATCTCGAGTTTTTGCTCTTCAAGGAGGAGATAAGGTTGTCTCTAACAGTCCTCTTGTGCACATACGCATATCAGCATATTGTGTAGAGATTGTCCCTGTTTGGAGTTCATTTTGTGGTGCAGACGAAGTTGGCACAGTTTGTCTATACACATTTAATTTTGTACGGAGGTCTTGACCTGGCGCATGAGTGGCGCATAATTTTTTCTCCATTATATGCGGAATCAACATGTTAGAAGAATGATTCTCCATGAACAACACTTTATTTATGTGCTGGTTAGTTTGGACAGTGGTGTCCAAGCCTTGCTTGCCTCGCATATTACGACGAATATACGCGGATTGAGGAGCTATGGGTTTGGATCACCCTTTGCTCAAAATTATGCAAGTTGTACGAATTATATCCCTTATTTAATGCAAGGGATTCAAAAGCTTGGGAGTAGATCAGCCTCTGCTTGAGAATGCGTGAGTTATGCAAATTGTATCCCTTATTTAACGCAAAGGGATTGTCCACCAAGTCATTGATCTGAATAGAATTGACAGGAGAATTCTCATCGATCAGGATGCTCTTTCCTTTGTTGACTGCAACTTCAGAATATGCATGACGAGGTTTGGGCACCTATACTTTACGAGTTTTCTTTGACTTGAGTGTGGATGAGGGGTTAATACTACCCCCAGAATGGAACATTTCTTCAAATGCCTTTTGGTCAAACTTCACGACCAAGGTCTTCTTCGTTGAGCCGATATAAGCAGTATCAAGTTGAGCTATTGCTTTCTCGTGAGATGAGAAGGAAGTCTCTAGCAGGGTCGCCATCTTTGTTTGTGAGAAAAGTTATTATATGAAACTTTCGTGTTACAAACTGTTAAAAAGTACAAAAGAAGATCCTAAATAGGAATCTAAGTATAATTTAATTCTGGAGAAGTATAGATATAGAGATATGATCTACAAACGATCACTTTACTCCTTGGACCACTCGACGGTAAAGAAATGAATATGACGATAGAGAAGCATAGGGCTACGAACAGCTAGGAGAGATGAGCAACAAGAAAGCTCATGCATAATGGCACGAGAAGCTTCTGTTTCTCTCACTCTGCTTTTGAATTTCAAAGACTTGAAGATTGCTACGAACAACTTGGAGAGTTGAACAACAAGAAAGCTCTGACACAATGGCACGAGAAGCTTCTGTTTCTCTCACTCTGCACTTAAATTTCAAAGACTTGAAGATTCTAGCCCCTTTCTCTGTCTCTCCATCATGTGTCTTTATGGTTGCGAAGAAGCTGTATTTATAGAGTTTAGGAGCGGCTAGGAGAATATGCGCACACTTTGGATAGTCAACACTGTTTTACCATTATATGCACAGTTTTGGTGGATTAACATACCACGTTCTGCATTAGTGGATGCATAACTTGCTGCCTGCTTGACATGTAGCTTCTTATACGGGGAAAGAATAGGTCGTGGGGGACAGTTATTTATACACATTTTACGAGAAGTACGTCATGTAACCACCATATTTCTATAGCAAGGATATTTTTGTCATTTAACCATTATTTGAATATTAGAATATTATATTTATAATATGTGACTAATGGGTTATTTATTTAATTTAGACTAGTTATGTTGAACCACTATTTAGTCATGACTAGATCAAGACCATTAAACCAATTTGGACTCAAGAATAGAATATTTTCTCCTATGAGTTTTAAGATTCTATTCATGAAAGAATAAGAGAGGCTTTTAGGTCAAATCAAACCATCATGACACAAAATCTAACCCTAACCATAAGGGAAAGTTTATATAAGTTATTCATAGTAGCCTCTATCTTCTTCATAATTATTCATGAAGAAACCCTAGTTGAGTTTTTCCCTCCAAGTAGCCATTCCCTCCACCAAACTCCTTTAAAATCAATCTCATCCCTCTCATTCTCATTTTCCAAGGAGGCTAAGGAGCTTGTCATTGCTAGAAGAAGCTTGGAGAGGAGTCCAAGTGTTGAGGATCGTGTCCACTTTGTCTTTTTTTGTGTCCAAATTCAAAGTTTTTCAAGAAGGTCACTCAAAACCTAGGTAACTCAATTTTCTACTCTATTTGTAGTTAAGAACACACATTGGACCTATATGAATCCCCTTATAGGTGGAATTGACTCTATATGGCAAGATCTAGGTGGTAAAAGCTTTCATTTTGTTAGATCTAGGTTTTTCTCTTGTGGAATATTGAGTTTTGTGTCTATTTGGAGAAAAATCCTAATTTGCACACCAAGTGTTTGATGAAATGCCTAATGGGTCTTTCCTTGCTATTTTATATTGTATTTGGTGTATTAGGATGTGTTCTATGTATTTTGAGTAGTAGTATCACAATGGTTGGGGTGTTTGAAGAGTTATTATTGGTATCTTGATAGGGGACACTAAGTGTTTGACTAATTGCCTTAGAGTGTGTGTTTATATATATATATATATATATATATATGAGGAGAGTGGAGGTGGTCCAGTTAGGCAAATTTTGAGGAGTATGCAGGCAACAGTGAGTGGGGTATTGGTGAGGCTCGGGTAGAGGTATGTACCAGTGTATCCAGTTAGAGGAGTTTGGGAGTCATGGCACTGCAGTGGTATGGCAATGGGAGGTATGTGAAGTGCACAGACCTAGGTAGTTGATCCCAGGGTAGTGCAAATGTGTGCACTGTGTTTTGGGTATCAGGAGGATTACCAAATCATGTACAATTAGGGGAAAATAATTTTGTATGGGGTTTACATTATTGTGCATAAAGTTAGAATGATTTAAGTGTCCATTTGAGATTAATGTCAGAAATAAAGTATTCTCTAGGAGTATCAGTAGAAGGGGAATGAAACAACAAGTGTATCTGTATATGTGGAGAGGTAAAGCCTGAAATCAGTACATAAACTGGATTTTTTTTAATTTTCTCTAGAAACCTTCTCTATATCATCAACTAGTGTCAGGCCTTGAGAATTTTGTGTATTCCACAGATAGGTTCATCTATGCTATGTTCCCGATTGTATAATTTCTGAGTAGATTTACCATCATTCTGTATATAAAGTTTACTGTTAACATCATTTGATATTTTAAACAATGCCAGTTTCGTATGGCAATTTAAGTTCTGTTTTCATATCTACCATCTTTGTTCCAGCCATAGGTTCATTTCATACTATAAATTTGTAGGGTGCTTCATTACCAAGGAAGATATACCACACCCTTGGCCATTTTTCATTATAACAAGATGTTCAGACATCTTTTGGGGACTTAAGACCCTAACTATGGAAATTGACATCAAGGAAGTATAAAATTATTGAAAGTGTGGTATCAGCTACTAGTTGAGGAGTACCATGTAGGCAAGGAGTTGGGTGTACAGACATGAGGGTCGGGTATCAGTCCAGATATATGGACTGATGTGGTATTAGTCATGATTGGGGAGAGGGGATAATAATATCTGGTATGCATCATAGGTAACTAGGTTGGGGAGTATTGTGAGATAGTGTATGTATCAGTATCAGTGAGTGTCTGAGCTAGGTGTGCATTAAAATTTGAGTATCAATAAGAAATTATAGTGTGATAGTGTGTGGGCAAGGTCTGTACTTATGTGCCTCAAGTGTGTGAGGTGAGGGTTCCAGTTCAGGTGAGTAATAAGTAAGTCAGGTATCAGTGACTAAGTACCTAGGTATTAGTAGGAAGGTTATAGGCATATTTATATAGGGTAAGTATTAGTTAAGGTATAAGCTATATGACACCTAGAGATGATATCAATTAAGTATTAGTAGTAATAACCAGTATAGTCTATATTAACTAGTACCCTTAGATATATTATTGATATGACTTAGAAAATCTAGTCAGCAAGGTATTGACCTAGTTTGACTAGCACGACCTATAAATGACCTAGAAAACTATATTTAGCATATTTTATTTTATTTATCACTTTATTACACCAAATGACATAGAAATTCATATTTAGGTCATTGAGACATCGAGACCGACACAGTTTGACATTCATTGCTCTGGACCACAGGCGAGTACATTCTCTGATAGTTTCTATTATTTGATTACTAATATAATTCAAGTATTTAAAAATGTTACTTATGATTCTTGATACGATGGTACATAGATTATTATTGTTATTGGATCGACAGTCATGAGATGTTACCTTGATTATCGAGATGGTATTGAATACTTCTCCTTGTTGGTATTGGATAACAATGGATATTATAGGTTAAACTTTGGATACATTGGCTAGTAACATGTCATGGTTGGATCCATCATATCAGTTAGGGCGAGGGAAGTATTAGCTAAATATATGATAAAAAATAACTAGAGTAAATCATCAGCTACTAGCTAATCATGTACTTCATATATGGTTGAGCTAGTTTTTCCCTTAGTATAAATCATTGAATCTTCCAAGCCGATTACATATCTATTTAGTATTTCAAAACACATTATAGTTGCACTTCTTCATATTTAGTTCATAGATTATATTGCCTTGCACCTGATATTGTAGTTCTGTTCTCTTTCATCTCATATATGCACTGGCTATACCATATTCCTTATATTGTCTGTCTTCCTTTACTATTGTCATTGCATCAGTTTATTATTTCTCATTGTGTATAACATCCTCTATTTTACTGTTTTATAGTCCTTGTCAAATAAATTGGAACTTCTATTGGGTTATACTTGTTCCATCCTGACTGGATATATTTTTTAGACGACGACTTAGAGGACTGGTATCCCACGTACTACGGACCACAGGAGGGGATAGCAACCATGGGCCCTGACACTCAGGAGTGATTGCCGGAAGGTCTAGCCGGAGTTACTAGTTATCATAATTAATTCTATTAGCATTTTGATACCTGATTTGTTTCGGACGTATATTTGAGACTTGGATATTGTTATTGTTTTGGATGTTGTTGATGTTTAGACTTCATAGTTATGTAGACTTCTTTGATATCTTATCGTGCTTTAGAATTGTGATTGAGTATTTATCATACTATTATTATCTTCTCCTTGGAGTTGAGATATTATCGACAGATTATATAATTATGTGAGATGCTAGTTAGTTAGTGATGACTTAGACAACATTCTATCGTCGATGCTGCAGCGTAGGCTGGAGGTACCCACGTACTCGTACCCCTTCACCGGGTGCGGATTGTGACATGGCATGTATGATACACATTCATAACTGCTCAATGTTGGTTAGGATAGTATGTGCACTTTAGAAGTAGTCTGAAGACTAGCGCATTTTTGAAGGAGTGGCACTACTACACACTTTTGAAGGATTGGCACTGCGCTGCACTTTTGAAGAGATGGCACTGTGACACAATTTTGAAGGAGTGGTACTACGATACACTTTTGAAAGAGTGGCTCTATGGTAAAATTTTAAAGGAGTGGCATTACGACGCACTTTTGAAGAGATGGCACTGTGGCATACTTTTGAAGGGAATGGCACTACGGCACAATTCTGAAGAGAATGGCACTACAGCGCACTTCTGAGAATAATTGTACTGTGGCACAATTTTGAAGGAGTGGCACTACGACACACTTTTGAAGAGAATGACACTACGACTGGGTTGCTAAACGATAACCTGGGTCTACGTGTCGTAAATCTGCTGTAATAATGACCTCTAACTCTTCGGTTTCTGCCTTTGTCAGTTGCGAGTCTGCTGCATTAAATATTGAGAGAGAGAGAGAGAGAGAGAGTAGATCGTTTGGCACTATCCTTTGTAATATTAAAAAAGTAACCCACTTTTTTACTCCCTGAATAGTGCGCCATCCTATGAAATTAGTAGACAATGAGCCAAAGTAGGGAAATGTGCGTATTTCTTCTGGAACAAGTAGAAAGTGTGCCATTCTTCTACTATTGGGTTTATTTATAGAAAACCGTACCATCTATCCGAGGCACACTTTTTATGCTTATACACAAAGGATTTTAATTGGGTGGGACACAAGTATCATGGATGAAGTAGACTCAGAGTAGATCATTTCCATATATTGGGTTGCTAGGAACGGGTCAAAGTTGTGTCTCCAATTTTGATTAAAATATTGTACGACTAAAATAAATTACAAGGGAGTGTATTTATGAGTGACACAAAGGTCAGGATCGAAGATTGGCTTACCCAGGTCAAGGGTATAAATTTTGTTGGAAGGCAAAAGCTGGTGTAGTGCTCTAGATATTTAAATAATAGTAAGATGCAACAATTGAATCAAAAATGAAATAGGTGAATTATAACTCTAATTATTATTCTAGAATAATTCTAAATAAATAACTAATCCTAGATTTGAGTCAAGGGCTTTACAATTTTTTTGTTTTCAATATACAAAAGCAAGTTTACACAACCAAAATTTTGTATTGGAAAAAAATGGTGACTCTGCTGGGGATGTCCTTTTTTACTAACGAACATATAGTGACATAGTATGATGTAGCAAAGTTGGATTTGACCCAGAGGATTCTGGTTGTATGCTATGACCAGCAAGCCTTCGAGAAGATGCTTTCTGAGGGCAGAATAAGTTTTTTGCTAATGCTAGCAAAGCCTAAGAAGACCCGTAGGATTTGGGTTGCAAAGGGTATTGTGCCTCACCTGACTTCAGAGCATGCACTCTCTGAATCTCTACCTGATGTTTAAGACACACGTCATACGTCTACACAGGCTATCCTATCTCATGCTGCAATCTCGTCTTAGGAGAATGGTGCTCATCGCCTATGTTCTGGCAGAGGAAAACACAACGATGCTAGGAACATGGGGGTTGATGCACAGTCCACATGCCCATGACAAGGGGCACATAAGAAAATGCATGCCACAACTAAATTCAGGCACAAAAAGAATTCTACAATGCCCCCAAGACAATAACAAAGGCTCTGTCTTTAACAGAATCTCATGCAACGCAAACCATATACGTCACCTTGAAGAAGGAGAGAATTTAGACTCTTCGTACTATGCGCCAGTGCACGCTAGGACAAAAAGTTCCAGGGTAGTACGAGCTAGCCAAGCTCAAGCAACTGCTCAGTCGAGTGACCGTCAGCCTGCGCAGCTAGCACGCCCCTGACAAAAAGTTATACAAGACGAACCTATTCGACCAGCTTGCTGGGTATGTAAAATGGGTCTGTCTTAAAATTCTTCCACTAATGACTTGGGGAAATTCTCGTACGAACCCCGGGTCTGGGAGTGAAAATACCACCTACATATCCATGCGCTCGGTTTACCTGTCATGACCCGCACCTGGTGTAGGGATGCAAGTAGTGAACAATGTCCATCCGACGTCGCAGCATCGGTGGTAGAACTCTGTTTGGATAAACTATCTATCTAGCAATCAAGATATAATATGCCACCAATGTAAATGAATATACTCAATCACAGTTCTATAGATGGAATAAAGCACGAATATGATAAAATAATAGAATAGTCACAAATACAACTTATGAGACAAAATAATATCCAATGAGTCAGATAAATACTAATAACAATGCTAGAGACAAATATAGTACAAAAAAGAAACTAACTACTAAGCTACGAGTCCTGGGTCTTCTGTCTCAGTCGGGATGAGACCCTCCCGAGCCAAGGTCTCTGGCTCTAAGCCAACCACGTCCTGAGGCCCAAAGTTAGTAGGGTACCACTCCTTAGTGTCATTTGAGAAAAATATATCTAGTCAGGAAAGGAGCAAAGTACATCTCTAACAAGAGTTCTAATAATTGATATAAACTATGTAATAATAAATAAATATGAATATATAAGATACTATATACAGATACAAGAGATGTGCAATAAAGAAAATACTGAAAATAAATACGAGAATGAGCAATATAGAAATAAACAAGAAATACTAATGACTAAGTGAGTGAGCACCAGCTTTAATATATGATCGGCTTGGGAATTTGATACAAGAATTATGGCATGATTAATCATACGTGTGGTGTACGATTAACACTATTCAAGGAAAAAGACATGATACAAGGAGGATATGATCAAATATCTATACTACATACTTCCCGCTCCCGACTGGTATAGTGGATCCAACAATGATACGTTATGACACAGGATTCGCTGGGTAGGTAGCTAGTCTCCCTAAGAATCAATGTCTGTACATGTACAAGAAGAACAAGGAAACAAGGCTTACACAAGATATACCGTAAATACCAAGGAATAACATCTCATGACGAGATCCGGATATACCAATCCGTGTAACCATCGTGTCAAAAAATCAAGGATATCTACATTAGATACAAGAGACATAGAGGATATCATAAATAAAAAACTATCTGAGAATATACTCACCTAAAATTTGGTAAATAGTATCAAAGATGTCCAATACGGTGCCTCAAAGACCTAAATATGGAATATTACATCAATACAAGGTTTTGGAATAGAAATAAGTTAAACTATTCAACTTCTAGGTCATAAAGCCATTTTTAAGTCAAAATAGCCAAACTAGGTCAACTTTAGGTCAAACTAGTCAAACTTGGTCAAATTAGTCATTTCTAAGTTGTATGAGTCTATCTCTAGGATATTGGGTCTATACACTATGTAACTTGGCCACATTAGCTATGCATAGATACTATAATGCAGACAAGATACCGTATCCTAAGATACGCAAGTTTTATATATAAAAATATAATAATATGTATATACAATCAATAATATATAATATTCCTAACTAAACTAATGCTAAGTGGATACCTTTGCTTTGAACCAATGCGGTATCACACCACGACACACCCATCTTGATGTTCAAACCCAATATCTTGGATAAAAATCCAATACCTTGGATAAAAATCCAATACCTTGACATTACCTTGGTATCTCATGGTAATTCAAATTCTAGTATATAATTAACTACCAAAAACTCTAAACTATAACTAACATGGATTAACTAATACAATACTACTAACTACCTACTAACATACCAATATATATATACATATATACATGTATACATACATATAACTACTAGTAATTAATAGTATATATCTAACTACTAGATAACAATATGTATACATATATATATATATATATATATATATATAACTACATAACAAAGTAACAAACTAACTAACTAATAAACTATACATCAAGCTAACTAGCCCCCTTACCTTGCTCTAGCTGCTATACACACTGTTTTTGTTGTCTTTGCTGTTGTTGTGCCTTGCTGTTGTTGCTGCTGAGGTCTCTTGCTGCTGCTCATGCTCATGCTGTTGCTGTTTCAGCTCCAGTTGCTGTTGCTGTTGCATCTCTAGTTGTTGTTGCTGCTCATGCTGTTTCTGTGGTTGCTGCTACTGCCTATCCTTGTTGTTGCTACTTGCATTGTTGCTAGCTAGCTGCTGCTGCTGCAGTTGCTGTTGCTGCTGCATGCTGCTAGCTAGCTGCTGCAGCTGCAGTTGCTGCTGCTCTATGCTTCTTCTTGCTGCTACTGATACACTGCTTGTTGTGCATCCCGACCCCCTCCTAGCACATACTAACACACACACACACACATCTATGCACACACATACATATCTATATACTTATATATATATATATATATATATATATATATATATATATATATATATATATATATATATGCAATCTCTCTCTCTCTCTCTCTCTCTCTATATATATATATATATATATATATATATATAACACTAGATACATACATAACATTAGAGATACAAATACTTATCTATATATATACATATCTAAATAATAAAGCTATATGTATATATATATACATACATGCAATCTCTCTCTCTCTCTCTCTCTCTCTATACATATATATAATCACCTGCATACATACATACATACATACATACATACATACATACATATATATATATATATATATATATAAGTTTGTGGAGATATATACATACATATATATATATATATATATATATATATATATATAGAGAGAGAGAGAGAGAGAGAGAGAGAATAAGGGAGGTGAGATGGCACATCACTCTAAAAACAAGGGTGGCGGTGACGTGGCACAATCACAACCACACATTTCATAATTGACAATTTGCACATAACCCCCTCCCCTCGTTTGTGTGATTGAGATTGTGCCACGTCACCGCCACCTTTGTTTTTAGAGTGAGGTGACATCTCACCTCCCTTATTCTATATATATATATATATAAGTTTGTGGAGATATATACATATATATATATATATATATATATATATATATATATACATATATCATATAAAAATGGTAAATATAATATTCTAATAGCTATTACCAAGGCAAACTGAATCTAAAATGCAATAAAACAAACACGTGGAGTGCATCGCACCCGTATCACACTAGATCTATGATACGCTTGCGATACGAGTCAACCATACCACCAAACGTACTCCGAAGGACACGAGCAAGTCTAAAATAATAATTATAAATAATACGAAGATCTAATTACACATCTACGTGTCCGTATCAAAATGTGACATGCTCAAACCCCTGCATTAGAGAAAACCCTCCAAATTAACCTGTATCTCTAAATTGTCAGGATACGGCCTACACGTATCCAATTCTGGACATGATACTAGCCACACACAAGCAAACACTTGTCAATTTGGTCTAATTGACCAATTGACAAACACAAGATATGTCAATATCGGAATTCTCCCAAAATTGACACAAAATACCACATAACTTTCTCTATAGGTCTCCTATGAACCTAGTTCCAATTCCTATGAATAGCCTTAGCATATAAGGTAGTTCCTAATGATTAAAACATAGATTTAGAGTCTAAATAGAGGGAAAAAACTTAATTATACCTATTAGGAGATGAATTTCCAATAAAATCTCCAAATTGAATGAAAAGTGCCTCCAACTTATAGATCCTTGCTTCTCCTTATAGATCTTTGCTTTAATGGCCTCTAATCAATATTAGGGAAAGAATTGGGAAAAATTTGGGCGGAATTTGATATGGGAATGAAGAAATTTGGAATAGAAAATTCTAGATCTAGATTTAAAATAGAAAAATAAAGAGAGAGAAACTCCTCCCATTTTTATATGGCCGGCCACTATTCTCCCTCCCCAAGCTACTATATAAAGTCTAAAATACCCCATGGAGCCTTTCATGAAGAAATAATTAAGGAGAAAAGGTTCTAGTCTAATGGGTTTAACTTAATTAATCATCCTCGTAATGAATGGGCTTATAATTGGGCTCAATTCTAACTAAAATTAAATATTGATCCATGGATCTAATCTAAACTAGTTAGGTCCACTAGCACAAGTCCAAAACAATAAACTAATATCTAATAATAATTAAAAAATTAGTACGTGGCAGATCCTAGTCACATATTGGATCACTCAAAGATAGATGTGGACCCTACTCTTAGCTATCCAGAGCAGCCAGTTGAGATTCTGGATTGGAGAGAGAAGGTGCTGAGGAACAAGACTATTCCCTTGGTATGCCCCCATGGAGGCATCACTCTCATGGGGAGTCTACATGGGAGAGAGAGGACGAAATATGAGAGCGTTACCTATATTTGTTTGTGCATTGATGTATGTTCTTTCCTGATCTTGTTCTATTCTTTCCTGATTCTGTTCTATTATGTTCTATTTTATTTTTTGCGGGTAGTTTCGTCTTTGAATTTCGAGGACAAAATTATTTTAAGGGGGGTAGACTTGTCAATACCATATTTTTTAGGAAATAGTATTTTGGTCATTTCATAATTAATTAAATATTATACATGTTGAATATTTATTTATTAGGATCCGCCACGTACTGTTCCAACTGTGACACGTGAAACACATTGTGCATTTCCTCTAATATAGGTAGCAAGTCTAGTGTGTAAGCAACTGCACCGACCCTCTCGAGAATAGTGAAAGTGTCATGACCCGTACCCGGTTTAGGGGCACGAGTGTGTGGGTACGTCCAGCCTATGCCGCAGCATCGGCGGTAGAACGCTGTCTAGGTCATGTAACTATCTAATCAAACTCACGTGAATACCCAACTCCATAAGGAGACGGGGATATCATAAAATAATGTTAGAAATACTCAATCACCTAAACTAAAGCACGATGAGATATCAAGGCAAACAAAGAAATACAAGACAAGTCTAACGACAGAATAATCATACCTGCAATCAGTAACATCCAATCCCCAAGTGTGTCAGAAACAAGTCCACTAAGGTCACGGTCTGAAAAATATTTTCCAGTCAGGAAGGAGCAAAGTACATCTCTAAATAGCAGTTCTATATAAATGACATAAACTATATAGCAGTTCTAGATGGAAATATACCAGATGCATGTATAGGTACGAGAAATGTACAATGAAAGAAATACTGGAATTAAATGCAGGATAAGAAATAATATGTCAATGAGCAAGAAAACTATGACTAAGTGTGTGAGTACTAGCTTTAACATGTGATCAACTTGGGAACTTGATCAGGCTGGTTATATTTGATTAGCTATGATTCATGGAAGGTCAGGCTAACCGTTGGTTAGCTATGATGCATGGAGATAGTCAGGCTAATCACACGTAACAGCTATGAAGCATGGAGATGGTCAGGCCGCACCCGACGTGAGATGTGGGTGAGCTATGATGCATGGAAAGTTGGGTATGATCACATATCTACACTAAAATATTCCCCAAACCCCCGACTGGTATAGTAGATCAAATCATGGTACGCTATGGCACGGGATTCCCTAGGGAGGTAGCAAATCTCCCCGAAAATCAGTGTCTGTACATGCACAAGATATCAAGGAAACAAGTCTTGTACAAGCTACACCATGAATAAGGAATAACATCTCATGACGAGATCCGTCTACACCAATCCGTGTAACCAACGTGTCAAGAACATGGATATTTACACTAGATACAGGGAACATAGGAGATATCATAAATTAGAAACTAATCAGAAAATGTACTCGCCTTGGGTCCTTAGCTGTCAATACCAATGTCCTGTCCCAGAGTATCGTCTGGAGAATCCGACAGTCCTATAAACATATAATAATATCACTTGTATCAGATGCTACACTAACACACAATAAAAATACACGGGCCTCAGGGCTATGCCAGGCATGGCTCTAGTCAATTAGGGTCATCTAGTAGGGATACTTATATAATACACATTTACACTCAGAGCATATACCAATAAAAATATTTATAATATATATATAAGTGTCTCTTAGTAATTGTACAAAATACGTATTTGTGTATATACACTAATAGATGTATATAAATATATTTTTGTACCAAAATACGTATTTGTATATATATATCAATCAAATATTTTATATATGTATATTAACAATCAAAGAATGTACATAATGTCACACTTCTCAAGGTGATCCCAAATAAAGTAGCAGTTAGTTCCAATGAGTCCGGAGCAGTCTAAATAGCTAGAAACTATATAAAGAAGTCCAAGATCGAAGTTTGGCACGAAAATCGAGATAAGGATACTAGGCTAATAGGGGAAAAGGTCGTTTGTTTGTGATTAAAGTAACACCTTAATTAATGAAAATCATTTGAATTTTTGAACAATAATTACAAATAAAAGTTTATTTATAAAATTTTAGAATTTATGTAAAAGCCATCATATATTTTTACATCTATAGTAAAAATTGGTTACCAGCCCAATTAAACAATTTTGAACTTATTTAGATTATTGAAACTATTCCTTAATTAATAATATAAACCAGAAATTATTATTTTACATAGTCAAAACCCTTATATTTATTACATAAAAATAAACTAATTACATAAATTTACTAAACGAATTACAGGAAATTACTAAACTAATTACATATAATTACTAAACTAATTACAGGAAATTACTAAACTAATTACATATAAACTTATTAAATATAAATTAACTAATTAATTTAACTAAACTGATTAAATAAACTAACTACTGATTAACATATAACTAAACTATTTATTATTTACTAAACTAACTATTACATTAATTTACTAATTACATTAACTAACTATCACTTATACATTAACCCAATTCACAGAACTGAAGAAAAGGGAAAAAGGGGAGAGAGAAGTCTCACATGGGGGTCTCGGCGTCGACGCGGTGGAGGTCCGCCGGGGTCGGACCGGGCAAGGCGTCGGCGAATTTGCTGCGGCGGTGGTCGAGCGTTCATCTCGAAGTGGCGGTCGACGGATCTGCTCGTCTCGAGGAGGTGGCAGCGAAGCTCGGCGGCGGCAGCGAAGCTAGGCGGCAGTCGGACCGATCGGCTCGACGTCGAATCTGGCTGCATCTGGTCGGCCACCGGAGCTCGACGACGAGGAGGTCTCGCAGCCACCAGGCTCGATGACGAGGAGGGGATCCGCGGCGGTCGAGATTCAGATCTAGGGTTAGGGTTTTCTCTGTATGTGTCAGGGTTGATCGTGTCCGGGGCTGGACACGATGGAGTTGGGTGTACTGTGGTAGGGATGTGAGGATGATGTTTGCTGCGGTGGAAGTGGATATGTCCGGGTGTGTCGGACACGAAAATCTGGTTGTAATGTCGTAACCGGACACAGGAAATGAATGGATACGGTGGGACACCCGGGGTTGGACCCGAGGCCAACACGGCTGACACGGTAGTGCTGGACACACGGACACGAGCACACAAAATGGTGGTGGCTTGTTGGCTTGTGGGAATTTGTGAGGGCTAACTAGGGTTTCTTGGGAATGGTGATGAGAGACTTAAATAGGGAGAGAGGGTGTGGGATAAAGGGTGAGGATTGGGCCAGATAATGAATGGCCCAGATTAGATATGAATGAGTTTTCATGTGGATAAAAAATGAGGGTGTGAATGGGAGACGGTAACTGGTAAATAAATAGAAAAATATAATTTAAGAAAAAATGTTTTAAGAGGCTTCCAAATTAGCTACTAATTAAACCCATATTTCAAACACTAGAAAATATGTAATTTATTTATTTACTAATCCAAAATGGATATAAAAATTTATTATGAAAATAACTAGTCCTTCAATAATTTATTAAACAAATAATTTTTATGATTTCAAGTCAATAAACATTCGAAACTAGAGTATTATACATATATCATTATTTATCTATTTAATTATAAGAAAGCGACATTTAGGAAAAATGATTTTTATAAAAGATTTTAAATCACCTTCTAAATCAACCATTGTTCAAAATCAAATACAAGAATTCAAGGAGAAATTATTTTAAAAAAAAACTTGGTATTTAAATAAATTAAAAATCTAATTATTTCGGAAATTTGGAAATCGGAGGTTACAGAAAGGTCCGATGAATCTAGGACTAAGCTTTCCGCCTCCACCGAAATGAATCGTGCCTCGTGTCAGAGAAATCCTAAGAAACACCAAACCACCCACCTAGAATAAAACACAACCTTGAGAACTTAATCTATAACAAAAAACCAATATCAAGCACTAAACAAAATTCTAAAACTATACCTCAAACTCCAAAGGTCTCCGGTGGCTATCGGCCCAATGCCGCTGTCTGTCCCGCGCCACTCGAAGTCTGTCTCTGATAAGCTTAACCTTCTTCTCTGCATCCACAACCATCTCTGACCCTAGCAAAAATCTCTCTCCCACATCATCCCATGACAAGGGAGTACGATATCTCCGACCATACAAAGCCTCAAATGGTGACATCTCTATACTAGCCTGATAGCTGTTGTTGTAAGCAAACTCTACCAAATGGAGATGGTCCTCCAAGATCCTCCAAAATCTAGTACACAGGTATGCAGCATATCCTCGAGAGTCTGAATGGTCCTCTCTGACTGTCCATCTGTTTGAGGATGATATATAGTACTGAACTTGAACTGGGTGCCCAAACTCACCTGGAAACTCCTCCAGAAATGAGAAGTAAAAGATCTATCCCAATCGGAGACTATGCTGATGGGAACCCCATGTATCCTGAAAATCTATCTCACATACATCTCTGCCAGCTTCTCCGTAGATAAACCCACCTTGAAAAGCAAAAAGTGGGCTTACTTAGTAAACCTGTCAACGATAACCCAAATTGCGTCTTTCCCTCCTGGAGATCGTGGAAGTTCAGACACAAAATCTATAGTAATGTGCTCCCACTTCCACTCTGGAATGGGTACTGGATAAAGTAAACCGCCTGGCCTCTTCCCCTCGGCTTTAACCTGCTGGCACACTAAGTATCTGGATATAAACTGTGCCACTTCTTTTTCATGCCATACCACTACACACTCTCTCGCATATCCCAATACATCTTGTTGGCACCTGGATGTATAGAATACTGAGAGCGATATACTTCTTGCAATACCACGTCACGTAGCTCCCCACTAGGCACACATAATCTAACACCATGCCGCAAAGAACTATCCTCAACAATGGTGAAATCATCCTCCAATCCTGCTCTCACCTGAGCTCTGATGCTCCTCAGAGATACATCCACATACTGGGCTGCCTTGATCCTGTCCATCCACTCTGAGTGTATCTGCACCCCCCACATCTTAGCAAAATATGAAACTATCACCTCAATGCCCAAGCTCTCCAAGTCCTCCAACAAATATCGATCCTGCGTCAACAACATAGCTACTGGATATCTTCTCAAGGCATCAGCAACTATATTGGATTTTCTAGGATGATATTACAAAGATATGTCAAAATCTTTTTTTAGTTCCAGCCACCGACGTTGCCTCATGTTTAACTCCTTCTGAGTAAAAACGTACTTCAAGCTTTTGTGCTTTGTGAAGATCTCTATACGCTCTCCGTACAAATAGTGTTTCCACAACTTCAGGGCAAAGATGACTACTGCCAACTCCAAATCATGGGTATGATAGTTCTTCTCATGAGGACGCAATTGCTTGGATGCATAGGCAATCACTTTTTTATTCTGTTGAAGAACACAACCCAAACATTTCTCTGATACATCACTATAAATAGTGAATTCTCCATACCCTGATAGCAACGTCAAAATAGGAGCAAACATCAACCTTGTCTTCAATTCCTCAAAAGCAACCTAACACTCCTCTGTCCAAACAAACTCTGTATCCTTCCTGGTGAGTCTAGTCATCGGTTCGACAATCTTCGAAAAATCTTGCATAAACTTTCTCTAGTAGCTTGCTAGACCCAAGAAACTCCTGATATCTGCCACTAAACTCGGGGTCTTCCAAAACTCCATTGCTGCGATCTTCTTCGGATCCACCAAAATCCCATCACTAGTCATAAAATGTCCTAAGAAATCCACCTTGTCCAGGAAGAACTCACACTTGGACAGCTTCCCATATAGCTTCTCCTTCCTCAGCACATCCAACACAATCTACAAATGCTCCTCGTGCTCCTCCAGTGTCTTCGAATATATGAGTATGTCATCGATGAACACCACCATGAACTTGTCAAGGTACTGATGGAACACCTTGTTTATCAAATTCATAAATATTGTCGGGGCTTTAGTTAACCCAAACAGCATTATCATAAACTCATACTGGCCATATCGAGTCCTAAAAGCAGTCTTCAGAATGTCCTTCGGCTTTACCTTTACCTGGTGGTAGCCTGATCTCAAGTCTATCTTGGAAAATACCTTGGCATCACTCAACTGATCAAACATGTCATTAATCCGTGGCAACGGATATTTATTCTTGATAGTGAGATTATTCAATGCCCTATAGTCAATGCACATGCATATCGATCCATGCTTCTTCGGTATAAATAATACTGAGACTTCCTATGGTGAAGAACTGGATCTGATAAAACCCTTATCCTGTAACGTATCTACTTGCTTCTTCATCTCGATCGGCTCGCTATTATTTACTCTATAAACATGCTGTAAAATTGGTTCTGCACCTGGCACCAAGTCTATAGAGAACTCAACATCTCTATCTGGCGACAATCCTAGAAATTCCTTAGGAAACACATCGAAGAACTCTGCTATCAACGGGTAAGACAACTCCTTATCTTCTACCATAGCTCCACTGATAATGCATTCTCTTTACTCTGCGGCTCCTCTAGCAAACTCAAACTCTTGCTCTCCTGGTGGGCTAAACAAAACTCTACCTCCCCTATAATCTATACTATGGTGCCTACTCAACCAATCCATCCCAAGTACAATATTGTAGCTCAGAAGTGGCATTACAAGTATACACGAACTCAGCTCCCTGCCTCCCAGAGTAAATCTCCGATCCTTATAAATATTACTAACCAGGATAATGCCTCCCTCGGTCATAATCTTGCAAGTCCTAATCAAAGACTCAGCTACCCAATGATGCTTCAGAGCAAAAGAAACATATACAAAACTATGGGAAGAACCACTATTAAACAAACGAAAAGATGGAATAGAATAAAGAAGAACCGAACCTGCAATGACATCTCCGGTGGGCTCAGCCTTCTCGACTGTCATAGCAAATGCTCGTCCCTGACGTGCACCTCCCTAATGTTGGTGCTGGGAATAATGCTGCTGCTGGGTCGGAAGCGACGGTCCCCTCGGCTTTACTGCAGGTGGCCTCGCCTGTGTCCTCTGAGCTAGAACTGCTCCCTGAACTGCACGACGAGGATTGGAAAGATACTCTCTTAGTTGATGCCCTTCAGTACCATAATACAGACAAACCCCTAACCCCCTCCTGCAAACTTCCTAGATGTGGCTGAGCTTCTTGCAGTAGTGGCAGAAAGCTTGCTGTGACTGTCTCTGCTACTGTAGTACCTGGTAAAATGGTACCCTAGCTGAACCTTAGTGCTGTTGCGGCTGTTGAAAAGGCCTAGAGTGGAAATGAGGATGCTTAGCAGTCACTGTGCTGCAGTTAGGCCCCGAAAAAGAATTGCGATCTCTCTTAGGTTTCAAATCTAACTCCCGCTCAACCTTGCGTGCCTCCACAAGTATCTCTGAATAGGTCTCATAGAAAGACGAAATGAGGATCTTTACTTCCCAGCTCAGACCCTCACGAAAACGGATAGCTCGAACCTCCGGCCCCCTCACCAAATACTTCACAAAATGGCTCAGCCTACCGAACTCTGTCGTGTACTCCTCCACAGACATGCTCCCCTGAGTAAGGCTCTCAAACTGCCTCCCCAAGTCCAATCTATCTTCCCGAGCAAAGAACTTCCTCTTGAAAAGGTCCTTGTACACCTCCCAAGACTGTCCTATATCAGCAAGAAGTGGCTCATTCCTTGTCACTACTATATTTCAGAATAGGAGTATTTTCATCTTTTAAATTATTTAATTTAATGTGTTAATATTGCATGATATTTATTTATATTTAATTGCTGTGATTTTAATTGATTGTTGTACCTTACCATTGCTTCGATAATTGGAGCACTACTCTAGCTTTTGCCTTCCTATAAATTTTACACCCTTGTCCTAAACGTGTCAGTCTTTTATTTTGATCTTTGTGTGACTCATAATTATGCTTTCTTGTGCTTCATCTTAGTCACACAATATTCGTTGCATACGATTATATTTAATTCTATGTAAATCCAACTTTGTATCCTTGTGCATTCCAATCAAAATTGGAGACACAATCTTGACCCATGTTGTGCAACCTAAATTAGGATAATATTCTATTCTGAGTCTTCTTCATTCATGATACTTGTGTCCCACCTAATTTTAGCCTCTTGTACTTCTAATTAATTTTAGAACACCAATTATATTAATTTTAATTAAATTATTCCAAAAATCTGATCTTGTGCGATTTTCTAATTGTTGGGCACTTTTATGTAAAAGTGCATTGAGGTGCCTACACCCTATTGGACCAACACATGAAGAAACCCTAATTTCCTTCATGTGAATTTTTTTTATAATTTTTGGAGTGTGTAACACTCAACATCAACCCTCATTGAACCTTGGCCCTCCATTTTGAAACAAAGAAATCCTAGCCCTCCAATTTCTATATATGAAGCCAAGGCCCCTTTCCAAGGATGTTGACCAGGCCCAACTACCTAGGTCAATACCCAAGCCTACTTTTTTTATATATATATAACTTTTCTTTATTTTTTCAACCCATCACCCCAAACCTTGACCTAGCCGACCCATCTCCCCATCTCCTGTTCATCTTCCTCCCTGCAGAGAACCGCTGACCGGAGAAGTCGTGTCCGGCCATCCCGACCCCGTTGCTCAACGCTAGAGCCGTCCTCCTCCTCGACACCACAACGACCCGCTGTCTTACCTCGACAGCAGGAGCGGCTAACTCCCTCGTCGACTTCCTTCCCTCCTTGCCGACCCATCAGTCCCGTCGACCCTACCGGAGCCTGCTGTGCTCCTTCTGCACCGAGCAGACGTGCCTGAACCCGAACGACTTCTCCCCAACTCCTGTTCATCTCCTTCAACTCTGTCGAGCAGCCTCCTCGCCTGAGAACACCCCCGAGCACCCTCTTCCGCCTGACGACACCGCTGAACCATCTTTCCATCTTACCATCCCTCGACAGAACCCCATGTCAGACTGAACCGCCAGCACCACCGCCTCCTTCCTCCCTGTTTGCAGACCGAACAACTAGATCCCGATGCTGCCATCCCGCCGACGATGTTGAACTTTGATTCGACAGCAGCACCTCAACAACACACGCCTGAACCCGAGCCAGCCGAACACCCCCTCGTTCATGAACGCACAAGTTCGAATTATACTTTCATGTTGTGTACGCATATACGTGTGAATGACACTAGGATCTAGCGTATTTCTTCATGACAAATTCATTAGATGGTGATTTCAAGGGACCCTGCAAAATAACCCAAACTCGTATGCATATACGTACGCGTATATGTATAACATTCCAATTGATATACATATAATTATGGGTTGATATATATATAAATATATATATATAATTAAATGCTAAATACTAGTTAGGATTATATATATACTTATACCTTATTCTCCTAGTGTTAATTATGGATATCCCGTATTCTACTTTGACCTGTGACCCTGAGTGATTATGAGTAGACTGCCTTGTGTACACTGAGGTACTGGCGAGACACATGTTAGTATTGACTATCTGATTGCACATCAATTGAGACATGACACCAGTGCATCTAGACGCACACTTGACCCTGTTAGATGACAAGTGTCACCCCTAGCGTAGTCTTTGAGTTCATGGTATTTATGGTTGCGTGCATAATTAGTGTATCGACTGATACAATATTATTATTAATTGATGTCTATAGGACTGTCAGATTATTCAGACAAGACCTCGGAAATAGGACATTGGTATTTCAAGCAGAGGACCACAGGCGAGTACATTCTCTGACAGTTTTCATTATGTTGATCATCTCTATTATTCTAGTTGTATCGCCTACATGATTCTGACACTATGTATACATGAGTTGGCATCATCGAGACCGATCACGAGAAATCCTGATTTGATATCCATCGTGGTAGCTGGGGATGGGGAAATATTAGTAGCTTATGTGATCATACCCAACTCTATATGCATCATAGCTCACCCACACCTCACGTTGGTGCAGCCTGACCATTACATGCCTCATAGCCTGTTATATGTGATTAGCCTGACTATTTCTCACATCATAGCTATCCAGATGGTTAGCCTGACCTTACATGAATCATAGCTAATCATATGTAACAAGCCTGATCAGTCCCAAGCCGATCACATGATATGCTGTTGTTTCACACACTTAGTTAGATATTCTATACAAGTATCTCTATTTATTGATCTAGCATTTCCCTATGTTCTAATTATTATTCTAGCATACGCTTGTATTTTTATTCATTGCTAGTGTACCATTGATGATGACATATGCTCCAGTATTTCTATTTCCAGTATTTTATTATTCCAGTATTGTTTATTGCCAGTATTGATATCCATCTTGTATTTCTTTACACTGTATTATAGTTTTTGTCAATATATGTAGAACTGTTGTTAGTGCTTGTACTTCGCTCCAATCCTGACTGGATATTTTTTCCAGAGGATCTTGAGAACTTCTGTCCCACATACTATGGACTAGGTATAGATGCAGATTACACACCAGAGATCTTAGAGGAGTCTATTCCATTAAAGGAGACACTACTTGCAGCGGTTTAGATAACATTTATTTTATGCATTGAGACTTATTTTGAGGTTTATTCTAGTTATGTTGAGACTTGTGGAGACTTATTATGTTGGACAGCTAGACTGTTGTTTATCTCTATTTTGAGACATTCTGTTTGACTATGTCATTATTTCTTGTCTTTTATCGTGCCATTCATATTCTTATAGCTTTTGTGATTGAGTATACATTATGAGATGTTGAGAGATGATTATTTTATTGTACTCCTTATGGAGTTGATATTATTAACAGGTTGTGAGTTATGTTAGTATTATAGAGTTCTAGACAGCGTTCTACCACCGATGCTATGGTGTAGGCTGGATGTACCCACGACTCATGCCCAAATTCTGGGTACGGGTCGTGTCACATTTTTAGTGGTGGCCCATGTAGGTCAAGATTCGCAAGTTGTGTGATGTCGTGGTAGAGCGACAACTTAGTTGTACTACTGCGAGCCTGCGATAGGATATAGGAAATAAGATTTAGGATGAGAGTATGCTCAATCACAACTAGGAAAATTCTGATCTTCACACTACTATACTGAATGATTGTTTCATTTAGAATTTATTGTCCTTCCTTGATGATATCATATCTATTACCTTAATTGATTCTTTTTGATTTGTCTTCATGATGCCGCCGAAGACTAGTTCTTTGAGATTGGGAGCAGCAGCTTCAGAGAGGTCTGCCACCTCTCGACCTGACGAGCAGACATCTAAAATTCCTTCTACATCTCCTGTTCATGTGGGAGTATCTGTAGCTAATGGGATTCCTCTTCCACCTGTTCAGAGGATCACCCCAGCTGTGACGGACAACCTTCCACCTCCACCGACTCCATCTCCGGGAGGTGTACCTACTGACGGGGCACATATGTTCACACTGATCCAAGGCATATTAGAGGCCCAGAGAGTGACAGCAGAAGCTTAGCATGTTCAAGCTGAGGCTCAGAGGGTGCAAGCAGAGGCGCACCAGGCACAGACAGAGCTAATGAGAGAGAGCATAGAGAATGCTCATCAGGTGGCTCTCAAGGTTGTAGAGAGAGTAGCACGACAACAGCAGCATCCTGGCCAGCAACAACAGAGGCCAGATACTATAGTGGACTTTAAGAGGATGATGCCTCGAGAGTTCAAAGGCACAAAGGGGAGACTCTACACTGATGAATGGCTAGAGGATATAGAGAGAAACTTGCATTTGGCGCAGATTTCGGAGATCCTTCAGGTCGAGGCCACGGGCAGTCAGATGTTGATATCGCGCTGACATGGTATCGTACAGAGCCGAGACTCACTGACGGAGGACTTACTTAGGAGGCCTTCAAGGAACTCTTCAAGGAGAAGTTCTTTCCTGACGTAGCTTTGGGAGCATTGGAAAGTCAGTTCCATGACTTAGTCCAAGGGAGCATGTCAGTTAACGAATACGCCGTGGAGTTTTGCCGTTTGAGTCAATTCGGCCATTGATGATTCGAGACCCAGGAGACAGAGCACAAAAATTCAGGAAGAGGTTGAATAAAGAGATCAAGTCTCGTACTTCGGGACGATACACTACTACATTTGAGGGTATTCTGATGGATGTCCAGATTGCTGAAGATGACTTGGACCTCAGGCCGAAGAGAGGACGCGACACTTCTGGAGGAACAAGTGGTAACACAGGACCGACCAAGTGCCCACACTTTGAACAACAACAGAGGCTATACCAGCAGGAGCATCAGCAGCACCAGGCACTAGTTCGAGGACACATCCAACAACAGCATCCACAGAGACAGAATCAGCTCGTTGCCTAGTGTGCGTATTGCGGGAAGATAGGACATACCAGAGACATCTGCAAGAAGAGGTTGGGTACATGCTTGTCTTGTGGATCATCAGCACACCAGCTTAGGGACTGCCCATCTATTCAGACTCATCAGGGTGGAGCAACCGAGCAACCATTCAGAGAGGACCAGCCAGAGTACCTACTATACCAGGAGGCCAGTAGAGGGGACCTCCACTTCCACCACAACAGCAGAGGTTTGCACAGCACCAACAGCAGGAGAGAGGAGCACCACAGGGACGCGCATACGCCATGATGATTAAGAAGGCCGAGCCAGCTGGAGACGTGATTTTAGGTTCAGTTTCTCTCGATTCTATTCCAGCACTCACATTATTTGATTATGGTGCTTCCCATAGTTTTGTATCTGTATCTTATGCCCTTAAGCATTATTTAGAAATGGAACCATTAGATAGGACTTGCATGATCATGACAGGAGGAGGCATTATCCTAGTCCGTGATTATTGGAAGGATCGAAGAGTATCATTGGGAGGCCGAGGGTTGAGCGTGAGTTTACTCGTCATGCCACTTCCGGGATACGATATTGTACTCGAAATAGACTGGTTGTGTAGACACCATGCTACTATAGATTATCACGAAGGCAGAGTAATATTTCGACCAACAGGAGAGACAGAGTTTGAGGTTGCCAGAGAAGCAGCAAAGCAGAGCAGAGGCACTTTTTGTGGAGCCAGGAAAGAAGAAGAGGAGTTACCACATCCTCTGATAGAGGAGTTCCTATATGTATTTCTAGAGGAGTTGCGAGACTTGCCGCTGGACAGAGATATTAAATTTTCTATAGACTTGGTACCAGGTGCAGAGCCTATTTCACAACATGTCTATAGAGTCAACAACAGTGAGCTGGTAGAACTGAAGAAGCAAGTTGAGGAGCTGTAGGACAAAGGTTTTATTAGATCCAGTTTATCGCCATGGGAAGCTCCGGTATTATTTGTACCAAAGAAGGACGGCACGGTACGCATGTGTATCCATTATAGAGCTCTAAACAACCTCACTTTCAAGAATAAATACCTGCTGCCGAGGATAGATGATCTTTTCGATCAGTTGAGCGAAGCAAAGGTATTTTCAAAGATAGACTTGAGGTCAGGCTATCACCAGGTGAAGGTGAAGAGAGAAGACATACCGAAGACAGCTTTTCGGACCAGATATGGCCAGTTTGAATTTACGGTAATGTCGTTTGGTTTAACCAATGCACCAGTAGTATTCATAAACTTGATGAATATGGTATTCCACCAGTACCTTGACAAGTTTATTGTGGTGTTCATCGACGACATCCTTGTGTATTCAAAGACCCCAGAGGAGCATGAAGAGCACCCGAGGATGGTCTTGGAGACCCTCAGGAAGAAAGAGTTGTACGAAAGCTTTCAAAGTGCGAGTTCTTCCTTGACAAGGTTGAATTTCTTGGACATATGGTAATGGGTGACAGAATTTTAGTTAACCCAAAGCAGATCAAAGCAGTGGAATCATGGGCTACCCCCAGTCGGTAGCGAAAATTAGGAGCTTTCTCGGACTAGTATGATACTATAGGAGGTTTGTATAAGACTTCTCAAAGATTGCAGAACCAATGACTTGGCTGACCAAGAAGGATGTGGATTTTGTCTTGACAGAGGAATGTCAGGCTACATTTGATGAGCTGAAGAAGAGATTGATGACAGCTCCAGTTTTGACGTTGCCATTAGAGACATGAGGTTTTACTATCTACATTGATGCTTCAGGAAAGGGTTTGGGATGCGTTCTTTAGCAGCATGGGAAAGTAATTGCCTATGCTTCAAGGAAATTATGCCCTCATGAAAAGAACTACCCCACTCATGATTTGGAGTTAGCAGCAGTTATCTTCGCTCTAAAGCTATGAAAATACTATCTGTACGGAGAGCGTGTGGAGATCTACACGGACCACAAGAGCTTAAAGTACATATTTATACAGAAGGAGTTGAACATGAGGCAGAGGAGTTGGTTAGAGTTGATAAAAGACTTTAACATCTCATTACAGTACCACCCAGGAAAGGCCAACGTAGTCGCCGATACCTTGAGCAGGTATCCGATGGCTATGTACATGACTACAAATAGATATTTATTGGCCGATCTTGAGAGCTTAGGAATTGACATGCTAGTTCCAGGTGTTGAGATTCAGATGTAAGGATTATAGATACAATCAGAACTGATGGATTGAATTAGAGCTGCGCAGTGTGATGATGAGACTCTGAGGAGTATTAGAGCATAAGTTCGGACAGGATTGATAGATGACTTCACTATTACGGATGATGGATCTTTACGACCTGGCACAAGGATGTGTGTACCAAGTGGAAAGCTGCGTGAAGAGGTTTTGCAGGAGGCACATCGCTCTCAGTACTCGATGCATCCCGGTGCCAACAAGATGTATCGAGATCTGAGGGACCACGTATGGTGGTATGGTATGAAGCACGAGGTAGCACGCTTTGTATCCCGATGTTTAGTGTGCCAGCAGGTAAAGGCAGATCGACAGAGGCCAGGCAGATTGCTTCAACCTTTACCTATTTCAGAATGGAAGTGGGAGCACGTAACTATAGACTTTATTTTAGGGCTTCCATATTCTTCATGAGTAAAGGACGTAATTTGGGTCATCGTAGATAGGTTGACCAAATCAGCCTACTTCTTACCATTCAAGGAGGGTACGTCGATAGAGACGCTAGCAGAGATGTACGTACGGCAGATTGTCAGATTATATAGAGTTCCTGTGAGTATCGTCTCATATCGGGTTAGTCATTTCACTTTCCACTTTTGGAGGAGTCTACAGGCTAGCTTGGGCACTCAGCTCAAGTTCAGTACCGCGTATCACCCCCAGATAGACGGGCAGTCTGAAAGGACAATTTAGACTCTTGAAGATATGCTATGCACTTGCGTTTTGGATCTCGAAGGTTATTGGGAGGATCATCTACACCTAGTAGAGTTTCCTTACAACAAAAGCTACCAGGCCAGTATTGAGATGTCACCATTCGAGATTTTATATGGACGAAGGTGTCGTACACCGTTATCTTGGGATAATATTGGAGAAAGAGCTTTGTTAGGACCAGAAATGGTCGTGGATGCAGTAGAAAAGGTAAAACTCATCAGAGATAGACTGCGAGTAGCGCAGGACAGACAGCGGCATTGGGCCGATAGCCACTGTACACCCCTAGAGTTTCAGGTATAGGTTTTGTTATTTTCGTTTATGATTGTTTTGTTTTATATTGTGTGTTAATACTGTTTGTTCTAGGTTGGCGATTTGGTGTTCCTACAGATTTCTTCGACATGGGGTACGATTCGTTTTGGTAGAGGCAAAAAGCTTAGTCCACGATACATCAGACCTTTCGGTATTCTTGCAAGGGTCGGTGCAGTAGCCTATAGACTAGACTTTTCGCCTACTCTAGATGGAGTGCATAACGTATTCCATGTGTCAAAGCTATGACAGTACGTGGCAGATCCTAGTCATGTACTAGATCACTCGGAGATCGAGGTTGGACCTACTCTCAGCTATCCTGAACAGCCCGTAGAGATCTTGGATCGTAGAGAGAAGGTATTGCGAAACCAAACTATTCTTTTGGTTCGTGTTGCATGGAGACATCACTCTCCAGGCGAGTCAACCTAGGAGAGAGATGACAAAATTTACGAGCAGTATCCGTATCTCTTCGAGACTTGAGGTATAATTCTTTGTTTGATTATTTATTTTTGTGCTAGTTTATTTTAATTTTGAGGGCAAAATTCTTTTAAGGAGGGTAGACTTGTCACTACCACATTCCATAATAAAGGTATTTTTGTCTTTTGAATTATTTAATTTAATGTGTTAATATTGCATGATATTTATTTATATTTAATTGCTGTGATTTTAATTGATTGTTGTACCTTACTGTTGCTTTGATAATTGGAGCACTACTCTAGCTTTTGTCTTCCTAAAAATTTTACACCCTTGTCCTAGACGTGCCAGTCTTTTATTTTGATCTATGTATGACTCATAATTATGCCTTCTTGTGCTTTATCTTAGTCGCACAATATTCGCTGCATACGATTATATTTAATTCTATGTAAATCCAACTTTGTATCCTTGTGCGTTCCAATCAAAATTGGAGACACAATCTTAACCCATGTTGTGTAACCCAAATTAGGATAATACTCTATTCTGAGTCTTCTTCATTCATGACACTTATGTCCCACCTAATTTTAGTCTCTTGTACTTCTAATTAATTTTAGAACACCAATTATATTAATTTTAATTAAATTAATCCAAAAATTCTATCCTGTACGATTTTCCAATTGTTGGGCACTTTTATATAAAAGTGCATTGAGGTGCCCATACCCCATTGGACCAACACATGAAGAAACCCCAATTTTTTTATATGAATTTTCTCTATAATATTTGGAGTGTGTAACACTCAACATCAACCCTCATTGAACCTTCGCCTTCCATTTTGAAATAATGAAATCCTAGCCCTCCAATTTCTTCATAAGAAGCCAAGGCCCTTTTTTAAGGATATGACCAGGACCAACTACCTAGGTCAATACCCAACCCTACTTTTTCTACATATATACAAATTTTCTCTTTATTTTTTCAACCCATCACCCCAAACCTTGACCTAGCCGACCCATCTCCCCATCTCCTGTTCATCTTCCTCCCTACACAAAACTGCCGACCGGAGCAGCCGTGTCCGGCCATCCTGACCCCGCTGCTCACCGCCAGAGCCGTCCTCCTGCCCGATACCACAACTTCCCGCCGTCTTCCCTCGACAACAGGAGCGGCCAACTCCCTCGTCGACTTCCTTCCCTCTTCGCGACCCATCAGTCCTGTCGACCCTACTGGAGCCTGCTCTGCTCTGCCTACACCGAGCAGACGTGCCTGAACCCAACCGACTTCCCCCCAACTCCTGTTCATCTTCTTCAACCCTGCCGAGCAGCCCCCTCACCTGAGAACACCCTCGAGCACCCTCCTCCGCCTGACGATACCGCTGAACCATCTCCCCATCTCACCATCCCTCGAATGAACCCCACACCAGACTGAACCGCCAGCACCATCGCCTCCTTCCTTCCTGTTTTCAGGCCGAACGACTCGATCCCGATGCTGCCATCCCGTCGACGATGCTGAACTTCGATTCGATAGCAGCACCTCGATAGCACACGCCTGAACCCGAGCTAGTCGAACACCCCCTCGTTTATGAGCGCACAGGTTCAAATTATACTTTTATGTTGTGTATGTATATACGTGTGAATGACGCTAGGATATAGCGTATTGCTTCATGAAAAATTCATTAGATGGTGATTGCAAGGGATATGCATATAATTATTGGTTGATATATATATAAATATACGTACTCGTTTATGTATAACATTCCAATTGATATGCATATAATTATTGGTTGATATATATATAAATATATGGATAAATATATATATATATAATTAAATGCTAAATACTAGTTAGGATTATATATGTACTTATACCTTATGCCCCTAGTGTTAATTATAGATATCCCGTATTCTACTTTGACCTGTGACCCTGAGTGATTGTGAGTAGACTGCCTTGTGTACACTGACGTACTGGCGAGACACATGTTAGTATTGACTGTCTGATTGCACATTAATTGAGACATGACATCCGAGCAGCTAGACACACACTTGACCCTGTTAGATAATAAATGTTACCCCTAGCGTAGTCTCTGAGTTCATGGTTTTTATGATTGAGTGTATGATTAGTGTATCGACTGATACAATATTATTATTAATTGATGTCTATAGGACTGTTGGATTATTCAGATAAGACCTCAAAAATAGGATATTAGTATTTTCAGCAGAGGACCACAGGCGAGTACATTCTCTGACAGTTTTTATTATGTTGATCATCTCTATAATTCTAGTTGTATAACGTACATGATTCTGACACAATGTATACACGAGTTGGCATCATCGAGACCGATCACGAGGAATGATGATTTAGATTCCATCATGCTAGCTGGTGACGGGGAAATATTTGTAGCTTATGTGATCATACCCAACTCTACATGCATCATAGCTCATCCATACCTCACGTCGGTGCAGCCTGACCATTACATGCCTCATAGCCTGTTACATGTGTTTAGCCTGACTATTGCTCGTATCATAGCTATCCAGATGGTTAGCCTGACCTTACATGAATCATAGCTAATCATATATTACAAGCCTGATCAGTCCTAAGCCGATCATATGATATGCTAATATTTCACACACTTAGTTAGATATTCTATACTTGTATCTCTAGTTTATTGATCTTGTATTTCCCTATGTTCTAGTTATTGTTCTAGCATGCACTTGTATTTCGATTCATTGCTAGTGTACCATTGATGATGACATATGCTCCAGTATTTCTATTTCCAGTATTTTATTATTCTAGTATTGTTTATTGCCAGTATTGATATCCATCTTGTATTTTTTTACACTGTATTATAGTTTTTGTCAATATATGTGGAACTGCTGTTAGTGCTTGTACTTCGCTCCAATCCTGACTGGATATTTTTTCCAGAGGATCTTGAGGACTTCTATCCCACACACTATGGACCAGGTATAGATGCAGATTACACACCAGAGATCTTAGAGGAGTCTATTCCATTAGAGGAGACACTACCTGCAGCTATTTCGACATCATTTATTTTATGCATTGAGACTTATTTTGAGGTTTATTCTAGTTATGTTGAGACTTGTGGAGACTTATTATGTTGGACAGCTAGACTATGGTTTAACCCTATTTTGAGACAATGTGTTTGACTATGTCATTCTTTCTTGTCTTTTATCGTGCCATTCATATTCCTATAGCTTTTGTGATTGAGTATACATTATGAGATGTTGAGAGATGTTTATTTCCTTATACTCCTTATGGAGTTGATATCATTGACAAGTTGTGAGTTATATTAGTATTATAGAGTCCTAGACAGCGTTCTACCATCGATATTGTGGCGTAGGCTGGACGTACCCACGACTCATGCCCAAATTCTGGATGCGGGTCATGACATTCCTGAACTAAGTTCGGGCGATGTCGAACAGCTGAAGTCCTACTGCCTCAACCTTCAGATCCTCAGTAAGAGGTGTTACCCTCATGAGATGCTCAATATCCTCGAGCCAATCATCAGCGTAGACGATGTCCTCCACCCCCTTGAAGACCCGAGGTTCCAGCTTCTTGAAGTCCTGGATATTGCCTGGCCGAAGCTGGGCAACCTGCAGAGCAACCTACTGCTGGACCTGAACTTCTCTCTCTAGTATGGCAAGGGCAAGCTGATGAGCACTCTTAATGCCCTGCAGTAACACATTGGTCTGCCTCAGGTGAGTCTCAAACTGGGCCCTCTGAGCCTCCAGTATCTCCCGAAATAGTGTGAACACCTGAGTCGCATCTATCGACATAGAATATGGAGGTGGAAGTCCCTCAGATACAACCAGAACAATCCTCTGAGTTGGAGGTGGACTCCCGAACGCATCTGATACGCCAATTACTGGAGAAGTAACTGGCGTAGGCCCTCGAGAAATTATAGATCTCTCAGAAATGGCTCCTCCCTGCTGTGATCTAGTCTTAGGCACATCCTGAGGAAAAACGAAAAGAAAGAATCAATATGGTACATGATATAATGCACTCAAAGAAGGGCAGTTAAAGATCAAATATCAATATCAAGGAAGAACAATTGAAATAAATTAATAGAGTTTATCCTAGATGTGATTGAGTATTCTCAGCCTATATCCGATATCCTATATCTTAATACAGGCTCGTAATAGCACTCAAATAAGAGCTCCACTACGAAATGCACTAATTGCGACCTCGGAGACCTGTTGGGCCACCACTAAAAATATGTCATGACCCGCACCCGGTGTAGGGATGCAAGTAGTGAACAACGGCCAGCCTACTCCACAACATCAACGGTAGAACACTGTTTAGGTAAACTATCTATCTAGCAATCAAGATATAATTTTCCACTAATGTATATGAATATACTCAATCACACTTCTATAGATGGAATAAAGCACGGATATGATAAAAGAATAGAATAGTCACAAATACAACTTATGAGAGAAAATAATATCCAATGAGTTAGAGAAATCTAATAACAATGCTGGAGACAAATCCAATACAAAAAAGAAACTAACTACTAAGCTACGAGTCCTGGGTCTTCTGTCTCAGTCGGGATGAGACCCTCATGAGCCAAGGTCTCTGGCTTTAAGACAACCATGTCCTGAGGTCCATAGTGAGTGGGGTACCACTCCTCAGTGTCATATAGGAAAAATATATCCAGTCAAAAAAGGAGCAAAGTATATCTCTAACAGCAGTTCTAATAAATAATATAAACTATATAACAGTAAATAGATATGAATACACAAGATGCAATATACAGATACAAGAGATATGTAACAAAGGAAATACTAGAAATAAATACGAGAATGAGCAATATAGAAATGAATAAGAAATACTAATGACTAAGTAAGTAAGTACCAACTTTAATATGTGATCGGCTTGGGAACTTGATACAAGAATTATGGCCTGGTTAATCATACGTGTGGTGTACGATTAACACTATCCAAGAAAAAAGACATAATACAAGGAGGGTATGATCACATATCTACACTATATACTCCCCGTCCCCGATTGATATAGTGGATCCAACCATGGTACATTATGACACGGGATTCAATCAAAGCTAAAGTCAACAAGCTGATAGCTAGTGGATTCATCCGCGAGGTATAACACCCTGACTGGTTAGCCAACATAGTGCCCATCGTTAAGAAGCATTGGAAGATCCGAGTCTCCATCAACTTCCATGATCTAAATGCGGCATATCCCAAAGATAAATTTTCTTTTCAAATCACCGACGTAATGATCGACAATACTTGTGGCTTCGAGCGCATGTCCTTCATGTATGGCTTCTCAGGCTACAACCAAGTAAAGATATTTTCAATGATAAGAAACATACGTCATTTCGGACCCCGATAGGCGTATACTGCTATATGCTCATGCCTTTCGGCCTGAAGAACGCAGGTGAACATATCAGCGAGCCATGAGCCCCATTTTTTGTGAGCATCTGCGCAAGATGGTATAATGCTAAATCGATGACATTGCCATCAAGAGTTGCTCCAAAGATGATCACCTCCAAGATTTGAGGATTGTGTTCGAGTTAATGTGCGCACACCGTCATAAGATGAACCCTACTAAGTGCTTTTTGCGAGTCTCTAGTAAATTCTTGGGTTTTGTCATCACTTCTAAAGTTATTTACATAGACCCCGACTAGACCAAGGCCATCCTGGAGATAAATCCGCCAAGGAACTTTCGGGAACTCTACAGACTCCAAGGGAGGTTGGCATACATCAGGAGGTTCATATCAAATCTCTCTGGACATTGCCGACCGTTCACACAACTCATGAAGAAAGGTGTCTCCTTTGTTTGGAATGAAGAGTTTCAATGAGTGTTCGACAACATCAAAGAATACCTATCAAACCCTCTTGTGTTGGTAGCCCCGGTCATGGAAAAACTATTTTTGCTCTATGTAAGCGTAATGGATCACTCTCTCGGTGCCCTGTTAGCCCAGAATAGTGATTCAGGTCACGAGCATGCCATATACTACCTTAGTTGGATGATGGTTGGCCCAGAACTTAAAAATATCGTCGTCGAGTAAGAATGCCTTGTGCTGGTATTCGCCATCCAAAAAACTCGATACTATGTGACTGGACAGACCATTCATGTAATCTTGCGAGTCACCCCCTTAGGGCCGTCATAACCAAACCCAGGGCACTCAGTTCCCGTATGGCCACCTGGGCAATACTATTATCTCCATATGATATGTAATTCGTCCCATAGAAGGCCGTCAAGGGTCAGGCATTGGCCGACTTTCTGGAGAGTATATGAATTATCATGACCCACAGCCTATGCCGCAGCATCGATGATAAAAAGTTGTTTGGGTAATCGATCTGTCTAACAATCCAGATATAAATATGCCACCAATGTAATATGAATACTCAATCATAGATCTATAAGATGGGACAATCGCAAGAATATGATAAAAGAATAGAATAGTCACAATGCAGCTCATAAGATAATTAATATCTAATTAGTCAAGAAATACTAATAATAATGCTGGAGACAAATCTAGTATAAAATATATAACTACTGCACAACAAGTTCGGGGTCATCTGTCTCAGTCGGGATGAGACCTTCCTGAGCCAAGGTCTTTGGCTCTAAGCCTAAGACATCCTGAGGCCCGTAGTGAGTGGGGTAACAGTCCTTAGTGTCATCTGGAAAAAATATATCCATTCAGGAAAAGAGCAAAGTACATCTCTGACAACAGTTCTAATAAATGATATAAACTATGTAATAGTAAATAGAATATACAAGATATAATATACATGTACAAGAGATATGTAATAAATGAATACTGAAAATAAATACAATAATGAGCAATATAGAAATAAACAAGAAATACTGCTACTAAGTGAGTGAGTACCATCTTTAACATATGATCGACTAGGAAACTTGTACAAGAATAATGGCCTTGTTAATCATACGTACGGTGTATGATCAACACTCACAAGGAATAAGACATGTACAAGGAGGATATGATCATATATCTACACTAAATACTCCCCGCCCCCGATTGGTATAGTAGATCCAACCATGGTACGTTATGACACAAGATTCCATAAGAAGGGCGCTACTCTTCTCTTGAACCAATGTCTGTATTTGTACAAGAAGAACAAGAAAACAAGGCTTGCACAAGATACACCATAAATACCAAGGAATAATATCTCATGACGAGATCCGGATATACCAATCCGTGTAACCATCGTGTCAAGAAATTAAGGATATCTACAATAAATACAAGAGACATAGATGATATGATAAATAAAAAACTATCAGAGAATGTACTTACCAAAAATTTGATGAACAGTATCAAAGATGTCTGATATGGTACCTCAAAGACCTAAATATGGAATATTATATCAATACAAGGTTTTGGAATAAAAATAAGTTAAACTAGTCAACTTCTAGGCCATAAAACTATTTCTAAGTCAAAATAGCCAAACTAGGTCAACTCTAGGATAAACTAGTCAAACTTTGTCAAACTAGCTATTTTTAGGTTGTATGAGTCCATCTCTAGGATATTGGGTCCATACACTGTGTAACTAGGCCATACTAGCTATACTAGGATAGTAGGAAACCAACAAGATACCGTATCATAAGATACGCAATTTATTAGATATAAAAATATCATAATATGTATATACAATAAATATATATAATATTCCTAACTAAGCTAATGCTATGTGGATACCTTGGCTTTGAACCAAAAGTGGTATCATACCACCTACACTCTATCTTGATGTGCACACTCAATACCTTGAGTAAAATCCAATACCTTGACATTACCTTGGTATCATAGGGTAATTCAATATCTAATTTATAATTACTACCCATACTCCTCACTAGACAAATATATATTTAAAACTTATAACAATAATATTCTAATCTATATACTAACATCTCCTTGATATTTAATATCCGTACCCAAGATATCTCGCTCTCATTACCTTGGTGCACCCCAAGGTAATCTAGAAATAATGCTAACTAATATAAACTAGTACTTATGTATACATAAATCTCATATATAATTATATACTAACCTATTTACAATATATACATAACTACTAGCTTATTAATATAAACTAATTAATATATATATACTAGCTTATAGCTTACCGGCTTTTTAAATAAGCCACTGCTTATCAAAACTGCTGCTGCAGCTACTTACTGCCGCTGCTTTTGCTTCTTTCTGCTTTTGCTGCTTTCTGCTTCTGCTTCTGCTGCTGCTTCTGCTTTCTGTGGCTGCTTCAGCTGCTTCTTGACTTTTGCTTCCTGTTGGTTTTCAGCTGCTTTTGTTGCTGCTTCTCTCAGCTTTTTTTCCACTGCTTATCATTGCTTTTTTTCACTGTCACTGTTTTTATTATTTTTGTACTGTTTTTCCATTGTTTCTTCTTCCCTCAAGCTCACACACATAAATACACATCTCATATATTTATATGTATATACACTGTACACATATATTTATATATCTACCATTTACATATATATATAACACTATATATATATATATATATACATATAACTATAACACCATAATATATATATATATATATATATATATATATATATATATATATATATATATTAGAGAAGCACATGAACTTCTACTCTCCTATGATCACTAACACATCAACAAGAATTATAGATCAAACATATAAATATACATATACATATATCTCACATAATAATTATAATTACAATATTTATAATATCTATTGTTTCGGATAATAAACGGAAAAGATAATATGTGGAAAATGAGGTCTTATACGAAAACCCGTCCTTCTTTTATGTTTACAAACAAGATTGTACAATTTAATCCTATACGAGGATGACTAAGTACAATTTATTTAATCTGGGTAAATATTGCTATAGGTGTCTGATCTGCATTCGATCACTTTATCCCTTGGACCACACGATGTTGAAGAAGTGCCATGAAAGACAGAAAGCAGCTTCGCAGGTTGCTAAAGAGGGTGGATGCCCGATGCCAAAGTCGTCGATCCCTTCTCTTTGCCTGAGCTCTGGATTCTTCTCTCTCTCTTGATCGTTTCTCCACCAATTTTTGACCGTTTTCTTCGAACTCTTCCCTCTGATGATAGAGGTCTCTATTTATAGAGTTTTTAGTGACAGTGACCACACAGTCGGCCTAGAAACCGAGTAGTGGAAAGTACAACACCCTTTTATACGACGGTTTAAAATAACCAATGCCTGCGTATAGATGACCTTTTGAGTGAGCATGTGACACGTGTCCAACTAAGGGACAAAACGCGTATATCTGTTACGAAGATTACGGCGTAGAAGCCACATAGGTAGTTATCCCTTGTGTAGAAGAAGTTGGCGTAGAAGCCAATAACTGTCACCATAGCGTAGAAGCCAAATAGGCATAGAAGCCAAGTAGGCGTAGAAGCCAAGTAGGCATAGAAGCCGAGTGGGCATATAAGCCAAGATGATGTGGACGTTTTAGCCAAAATTACGGCTCTTGGAGATATAATCAAATCTCTTGTATTAAATGCAGAGATCTGCCCCCATCCTGCATATTAAATGCAGAGGCTTGTCTTTAAGATTTGCCATCATTCTGCGCATTAAATACAGATACGCGCCTCGAATCTTGTACGAAGAGTAACTACTGATGTGGCGGTCTGTTTGCCTTCTGTGGAGCGTAAGAAGCTCACGTCTGCCTGTGTAAAACTGGACAGTGTATCCCTTGTATCCGTAAGAGCAGTTTACGAAAAGGGGATGTCACTAAACGACGGTTCGGTAACATTTAATCAAATCTCCTGCATTAAATACGGAGATCCGCCATTATCCTGCTCATTAAATGAGGAGGCATATTTTGAAGGTCTGCCACCCTTCTGTGTATCAAGTGCAGAGACGTGCCCTGGGCATCTGTCAGTATTCGGCACTTTTAAATGTAGAGACGTGCCTCGAGAAACTGTCACCGCTCTGCGCATTAAATGCAAAAACGTGCCTCGAGCCCTGTACGAAGTGCATCTTTTGACGTGGCAGGATGTTTGTCTTCTGCGGAGCGTAAACAGCTCATATCTGCCTGTGTAAAACTAGGCGACGTATTCCTTTGTATGCGTATAAGCGGTCTACGCCAAGGAAATGGCAGTAAATGATGGCCTGGGTTGCAGTACCGTGCCATCATTATAGCCGTAGCTTGGGTTGTCGTGAAATAGTCTTTGTCAGGAGTCCAGACGTCAGGTTCATTGCATGATCTGACAGGTTTGTAGCTGCTGAGCGTGAGATCATATATTTATAGCTACTGAGCATGAAGTCGTAGGTTTGTAGCCTCTCGAGTGTAAAAGCTACCAAGCACAAAGGCATCCCGGCGTAAAACCATAGACTTATAGACTGTGAGCATAAAACCGTAGATCTGTAGCTGTCGAGCGTAGAAAGCTCCTTAGCGTAAAGACCACGAATCTGCTTTGCGCGAAAAACTTTTCGAATTTGCTGATTGTCCGCCTTCTCTGAGTAATAGGCCGATGTAGTACCCATTCATAACTGAATATTAATTAGGAGATTTGGTTCGAGATTCGATGAGTCCATCCGAACTCTATATATACCCCAAGTTTCTGAGAGAAAAACTTTTCATCCATCTTCTGTGAAAGAAAGCCTTCAACTGTTCGCGTTCTCCTTCGTTTCTTCTCCAAGATTTCAAAGTTTCCAGTAATGGCCACGAAACAATCCTCCTCCGCTAAGGGAAAGAAGGTTGATTCTTCTTCTCGTTCTTCTGCTAAAGTGAGAGCATTTTCGGTCGGGCAAGGCAAACTTCATTTTGAGTGAAGTATCCCGCCGACGAGCAGTGCACCCGGCCTTAAAGGTAGAGCTTTTAGGACGAAAAAAAATGACTGAAAATCCTTCGCACACGTTGTACGTGACCATGCTAGGTTGTCTTCTGTGCTGATAGCCTCTTTAAGGAAAATGATGCACAGAGACGTTTTATCTTTTACGCCCACATTTCTAATGTGTCAGCGCAAAAACTCCATATTTTTACAGTCTGGCGTAAAAGCTTTGACTGTCGAAAGTTGGCGTATAAAATTTGAGTGTTACGCTTCTGGATGAAAATTCTAGCGTGATAACTCAATTTTATCAAACTGGCGTAAAGCACAGACTGTATACTGCTAGCCTTGAACTTTACGCTTTTAGGAAATGGATTCCAGCGTAATGGTCAAGTTTTTACGGTCTTGGCGTAAAGCATAGACTGTTGATTTTTGGCGTATGCTGCAAGATCTGTAATGTCTAGTTATAGGAACTGACGTGTTTTTCTTGCACTATTGTAGTTAACTTACATGTGTCTCCGCTAGCCGATGTGATGGGTTCTGCCGCCGGGATGCTGCACTCCAACTATCTGGAGGATCTGTTACACGTGACATTTCCTATCTCCGGGCCCCAGTATCCCGAAGGAAGGGAAATTTTGATATCGGCTCAGGGCGAGCGAACGCTGCTGAACTTGATCAACGGGGAGCCCCTTACGTACATAGACGGGGACCAGTACCTATAGCCGACTTTCCACTTTGGGGACATGATTGACAAGCAGTCCCAGACGAAGCCCAAGAAAGAACTCTGGGTCTTCCCTGCCGGGAGCTTGGTTTTGTATCTGCCCAAGATGCCGAAAGACTATTCCATCTCGACTTTCTTTCATGCTACACATCCCAGGAGGATGTCGTGGACGCTGACTCCCGATCTTCACGGCAGACCGGGGAAGATCTTTTATCTGAAAGGAGCTGACCAGGGGTCGTTTGTCAGCCGCCCTTCCGGCTTTGTGACGATGTTCAGGGGACTATACCCGGGCAGTGTCCCGAGTAAAGACAGTTTAGTGATCCAGTCGGTCCAATTACCGACTTTCTGCAATAATTTTATGGGGCACGGGGGAGTACACCCCAAGGTGAACCCTCGGTGCGGCGGGTGGATCACCCCTACAAATCTTCGATGGGCTCGCTTAGCTGATTGGACCCTGAAGCATTTTCAGACCGAGTTGGAGAGCATTGGTCTGTTTGCAGCTGTGAGTGCTACCAGTGTTGGGTTACCTCCTAACCCTAACCTATTTCTGGCATTGATGGAGCGATATATTTCGCTCACCGAGACTTTCGCCACTCCACTGGGGGAGTTGGGATTGGCCCTCCATTAGATGGCAGAGATCTCGAGGCTGCCGATGGGGGATACTCCGTATGAAGAGTATGTTCCTACGAACCGGGAGTTGGCGGATTCAGATCCTCGGGTAGTGGAAGTGTACCAGGAGCTGATGTGCCACTACCTCGCTTGCACTGCTTTTTATGGTGAACCCTCAGATTTGGCTGACATCAATAAATAGACGTCCTACCTCTTCTTTCACCGGTCCAGGACTACTAAGCCGGAGAAGGTATTGGAGGACAAGGATCAGCCTGTGAATCCTCTGAGCATGCTTAATGCTCAGGTAGTCGACGATCTCATGGTAGACGCCGGGGCTCCGGACTTGATCCTCGACGAAGGGATAGGACAGTATCCTGTAGGCACTAAGACCTATAGTTATTTGAGGTGCTGCCGCAGGCCTCTGTCCAGGGAAGCTCAACTGCCTAGCTTCCTCTCCATATGGCTGCACCGACTTGTGGTACCCGGCATCGCATCTGTGGACCGTATTCATCGAAATACGCTATGTCCTGCAGTGCGTCTGGTGTTCGGGGAAAGACTGGGCTTGCTCCCTGCCATGGTATACCGTATACAAGCTGGCCTGAGGGCCATAATTGACGGACTGCTCGCCAATGAAACTCGACATGATAGCTTTTCCAGGGTAGAATTACCATACCTGTATTTGATGGGATGGTTAATTCTTCATAACCCCAGGGTTATGTCTCCCGGCTCTGGCAGTAGTTCGGGGGCTATTTTCTTGTTGAACTACCAAAAATCTTCCTGGAATGTGACCACGGTTCTAGACTGTCGGTGGGTGCTGGGCTTCAGTCACAGCTGGAAGCTCTTCTGTACTGTCCCCTCTGTACATCGCAATTAATCGGGGATTAGGCTTGAGGATTCAGGTAGAGAGAAGACCAATATTTCTCCTGAAGCTTTTAATTGGTTGGTCTGCATTAGACCTTCCCATTTACTGTACAGGAGTGAAGACCATTGCTTCTTGGAGCCCTACCTGCCTAGTCGGTTTGCCAGGCAGTTTGGGTATGATCAGCTGCACGTGGGCAACGTCATCACCAGCTTCCGGTCCAGGGGTAGACTCATTGATGGAGCGAAAGGCTGGCGATACTTCCTCATGGGTTGTACTGGAGCAACTTTTACTGTGCCGGTCATAACACTCTCCACGAAGCTGTGCATCCTGTACTCGTATGCCCAGTTCTATGTGGCAACGAACACCTTCCATCGCGATTTTGATATGCATGGAAGTTTTAGGGTGCCCTCTTCCAAGTCTGGGGGAAGAGTCAAAGTCCCCTCGGTTTCTTCCCACGAGGGTGAGGAGTACGTCACTCCAGATGAGCCTCTATTGGAGGTATCGAGGGGTAAAGTACCTCTGCCTGCAGGGCCTTTAGTAATCTCAGGGAAGCGAAGGGCTCCTGCTCCTAAGGAGACTTCCCCTCGCCAGAGGAAGAAGAAGATGGTTAATCGTCCTCTCCAGATTCCTGATATTGAGGCTCCTGGAAGTGAGCCTGCATCTGCCCATGTTGGGGATGATTCTATGATTGGAGGTTCCTCGCCTTTTAGAGAGGGACCCTCTAATGTTCCGGCCGGTGGTGCCGGAGAATCTCTGCTGGAGGCTGTCGTCACTGCTACTACTTCAGGTAGTGGAACATGGTCGCCTTCGGTGCTGAGTATACCTTTATACGGATCAGCATCAGGAGGGACCCCTGCTGTGCCTGTAAGCGCACCTGGCGAGATTCTAGCCGATGAGCCTCGGTTGGAATTTGACGAGGACCTGGAAGACTATTTGCCAGTATCAGTTAGCAGACCCCTTTCTCCAGGTATGACAGCTTGTTTAGCATCATTAAGAAATGATTTAGCTGTACAGGCCGCAGACACGACATATATGCCGTCGGCCATGGGTAAATGTCGTCTTTACGCCTCTTTTTTTAGGAAAATTAACATTATGCTGATATTAACTTCCTTTCGTCCTCTTTTCAGGAAAAGACCGCTTCGGGGAGGGCAGTGTAGATGTGCCCTTCGGCTTTGTGTCAGGTCCTAGCGGCGACACGGAGGTGGCTAATTTTTAAGAGGAAACATTTTTGGGTGCCGACTCACCTGTCGACGAGGTGCCGATATCTCAAGAGGAGGACGAGCCTGTCATTGCGACAATGCCTCCTTTGAGTATGCTAGTATCTTCGTCCGGTGTTGGCGCTTCTTCCTTTGTTGCACCACCTGTTGAGGCGACGGCCGTGGCAACATCGTCTGTGGTTGTTCTTGGGGGGGATTTGCCAATATCGAGGCCACTCCCGGCGTCCATTCGGATCTAGCTGCGCTGATCGAGCAGTACACCGGCATCTTCTATACCACTTTGAAAATGTTAATATCAAGGGTGTTGGCGAAGAATCTGAGCTTTGCGTCGCTGAAGAGGTCCTCTCGGTCCGCGATAGTGCCGGTCCGAGAATTCGACGACACTGGGCTAGCTGATACGCTGGAGGAGATAGTTAATAATTTGGAGCAACCCATTAACGAGTACATATAGCTAGCTCAAGATAATGTTGAAGATCTGGTCCAGGCTAGATACGACTCCATGGCTGTGCTGCTTGCCGAACAGATGGCAGGCGTAAATAAATCCATCCAGACACATCAGCAGGAGATGGATGAAGGAAAAGCCATCCTGGAGGAGGCCATCGCTCTTCAAACGAAGTGCCAGACCAAGCATGAAGGGAATGTAGCGAGGGTCCACAGGCTGGAAATAAAACTCGCTCAAGCAAATGAGTGGGCTTCTCAGTCGTCGGAAGCTCTAGCTGTGGCGGATAGCCGATTGGGCGTAGCACAACAGAACTTGGCGCGTGCAGGAGTCGCCCGTGCTGGTTTTCTTCGGGCTAGAGCCGAACTGTCCCTCCTGAGCAACGATGAGGCACGGCTGGAGCGGGCTCGCACCGATATCTTGGATTCCAGGACTGAGAAGATGGCCGCACTGGCGCAGCAGCTTCGCGACCTGACCGCTCCCCCAAAATGATGTACTTTTGCTTTTGCTTTTCAATGTACTTTCGTTCCTTTTTGGGAATAATAAAGAGGCTTTCATCTGACTTTATGGACCCTTCATTTCGGAATGTAAATGACAGATTTGGGTGAAAGTGATATCAGAGGTAATATGGACGTGATATACTCTCAAAAAGTTTTAGCAAGATATATCTATTCAGAGGTTATATGGACATGATAGAAATATGCTTTTTAGCTAAAATTTGTACACAAGACACTATCAAAGGTAGTATGGACGTGATAGGTCTTGAAGTTCCAAATTAGTTTAAATATATCTATTCAGAGGTTATATGGACATGATAGAATACGATCCAACTAGTTTCGTTTTGGAAGTAGTTTTGTCAAAATGAGGTTTTCGCCATATTCCACTTGAGAAGAGAAGGTTAAGCATAGTACCTTTTCAGGAATTTTCCATTGATAGGAGCCATTAACAGGCCTCCAGTAGGCTGGGCTAACCTGTAAGCGCCGTTTGAGAACGTCGTATCGATCACATAAGGTCCTTCCCATTTGGGCTGGAATTTGCCTTTACTTCTGTGAGTAAGAATTATCGGCCTTCTCACAGCTAAGACTAGCCCGCCGAATTTGAATACCCTTTCCTTCACTTTTTGATTAAAAGCCTTGGAAATGCGTGCTTGGTAGAAAGCGATGCGCTGTTGAGCTTGGAGGCGTTTCTCGTCTAATCCTTCTAGCTCTTGAAGCCTTAACAGGTCATTCTTTTCTTGAGTCAACTCATTAGCCACGACTATCCTGAGTGACGGAATTTGGATCTCGATAGGGAGAACTGCTTCATTCCCGTAGACTAATGAGAATAGGGTGCAACCTGTAGGCGCTCGTACCATTGTGCGGTATGCCCAGAGACATTCTCCCAGTTTCTCATTCCAATCCCCTTTTGTTCGAAGAGACAAACTTCTTCAAGAGCTTGCTAATGGTTTTGTTGAAAGCTTTCGCCAAACCATTAGCTACAAGATTATATGCCGTAGAGGCAACATTTTATATCCGATTTTTATCGCAAAATTGATGAAATGCTTGGCTGATGAATTGAGGCCCATTGTCATGGATTATCCTTTGGGGTATCCCGAAGCGGTAAATAACATGATGCTTGACGAAGCTGATCATATTAGATGCCTTCACCTTAGCAAGAGGGATCGCCTCTGCCCATTTGGAGAAGTAATCTGTGATGGCCAGTATGAACCGGTGACCTCTGAAAGAAGACGGGTGAATAGGACCAATGATATCCATACCACATGCTTCGAAAGGCCAGGATGCAACCGTAGGATATAGATATTCGGGAGGTTGATGGATAAAGTCTGCAAGGACCCGACAGGCTCTGTATTGTCTTGCATACTTTATTGCATCTGTGATCATAGTAGGCCAGTAATAGCCTATTCTCCTGATGCGATCATGTATCTTAGGACCGGGTTGATGCGCTCCGTATACACCATCGTGGGCTTCACGGATAATCCGTTGTGCTTCATCACCAGAGAGACATCATAATAATAGTCTATCATAAGACCGGCGATATAGACATTGTGACGATGCGTCAAAATAGAAGCGTAATGATCGTCTTTTGACGAATACTACTTCCTTAGGATCCTCTGGTAAGATTCCGTATGCTACAAAATCTATAAAGGGACTTCTCCAGTCTCTCCTGGGAGGATCTGTGTCCACCGCGTAGTTGCGTTCTATGTGAAAGTTATTTTTTATACAAAATAAATCTCTGTTAAGAAGGATTATCGAATTCTGCCTTCTTATAGGGGTAGCTAAATCTGCAGCTAGATCGGCTAGGGCATCAGCTTCCCGATTCTGAGATCGAGGCACATGTTCCAGGAAGAATCCTTTGAATGTCATGGCTATCTCGACCGTTGCTTGGTGATAGGGGATGAGGTCTGGATTTCGGACTTCATATATTCCTCTGACTTGATTGACGATCAGCAGAGAATCACCGAAAGCTTCCAGAGACTCGACGCCCAATTCTTTAGCGACTTGGAGGCCGATTAGTAGAGCATTGTACTCCACCATATTGTTGGAACAGGTCTCGCTAAGAGAATATGCTCGGTAGATGACGAGCTTATCAGGAGTAACCGGGATAATTCCTACTCTCGAAACCATGTTTCCCCTGGGACCAGTTCTGGAGGCACCATCGAAGAACAGTTGCTATGCATCACTTTCCATTACGGAATTATATTCTGCAACTTTGTCGGGAATGTCCTCGTACAGTTTGGAGGCCTCCGGGATCGGATGAGCAGCTAGGAAGTCAGCCAACGCTTGGCCCTTGACGGACTTCTGAGGGACGTACACCATGTCATACGGTATTAATAACATCGCCCAAGTCGCGAGTCAGGAATTAAGAACACTTGGCTTGTTCATCAATACCCGAAGAGGATTGATCGTGGAGATGATATGAATGGTTTGTCCTGTGACATAGTATCGTATTTTCTGATTAGCGAACATCAGACCCAAGCATTCTTTCTCCACTAGATTGTACCAGTGTTCGGCTCCGACCATCATCCTGCTGAGGTAGTAGACAGCCTGCTCGTGACCCATTTCGTTCTTTTATACGAGAAGAGCTCCCAGAGAATGATCTATCGCTCAAACATACAGCACGAATGGTCTTCCTATGACAGGAGGCACCAGAACTGGCGGACTAGTGAGGTAGCACTTGATATCACCGAACGCTTGTTGATAGGCTTTATCCCATACGAAGGATACACCTTTCTTCATGAGACGAGAAAATGGCTGACATATCCCCGAGAGGTTGGATATGAATCTCCGGATATAAGCCAGATGACCTTGAAATCCCCTGAGTTCCCTCAGATTGCGGGGCGGTCGCATTTCTAAGATGGCCTTGACTTTATCAGGGTCTACTTGAATGCCTTTGGCGGTTATGATAAATCCCAAAAATTTGCCACTAGATACCCCCAGAAAGGACTTTGTAGGATTTATTTTGAGTTGATGTTGGCGCATCAATTCAAATACTGTCTTCAAGTCTTGGATGTGATTATCCTTGAGGCTGCTTTTGACAGCTACATCGTCCACGTAACACTCCACTGTCTTGCGTAAATGCTCATGGAATATGCTACTCATAGCCCGTTGGTACGTAGTCCCAACATTCTTCAATCCGAAGGGCATGACCGTATAGCAATATACCCCCAATGGTATCCGGAAGGCAGTATGCTTCTCGTCTTCTGGATGCATCTTGATTTGATTGTATCCTGAAAATCCGTCCATGAAAGACATACGTTCAAAACCGTTTGTATTGTCAATCATGACGTCTGTGATGGGAAGAGGAAACTCATCCTTGGGGCAGGCTGTGTTCAGATCTTGGTAATCGATGCAGACTTGTACTTTCCCATATTTCTTCATGACCGGGACAACATTGGCGACCCAGTCGGGATGTTGTTCTTCATGGATGAAGCCGCAGGCTATCAACTTCTTGATTTCAGCTTCAATGGCGTCCATCATATCCGGGCAAAATCGGCGTTGGTGCTGCTTCACAGGCTTTGAATCGGGCAATATATTGAGCTTATGAGTAGCCACCTTTGGATCAAGGCCTGACATGTCCTCATAATTCCACGCAAAGACGTCGATATATTCTTTTATCAGCTGGATAACTTCTTTCCTTTCTGCTTCAGAAAGATTGTTACTGATAAATATCAGCTTTGGCAAAAGTTTATCCCCAACGTCAATCTGGATAACTTTGTCTTCAGTGGGAGGTTCTCTTCGCTCGAAGCGGAACTCTCATTGTGTATCCATTTGCTGAGCCCAAGCGTCATTCTCAAATGGTTCGAATTCTTGTTCGTCTGATTCGAAGGAATCCGTCACTACCATATTTACTGATAATGTTCGCTCGAGAGCATGAGATGAGTCAGAGGGCGCTGAGCCATTTTGAGAGGAGGAAAAGATATCCTCGTTTGACTCAGGAGTTCCGAGGGAGGTGGTATACCCTAACCCGAAATGAGTTCGTTGATAGTAGGGGTCGCCGTGCAGCGGTATTCGTCTGCCTTTCCCGTAGTTGAGACCCGGTTCCAGCTTCAAGTTACAACCCATAATTTGCATGATCTTCAAAGCTTGCGGGCTATATCTGTGAACCTGTATTTTACCATCATCGTTATCAGAAGAATCCTCTTACACAGTCGGTTCATTGCACATACGGCCGAAGACTATTGAATGCTGACTGCTGCAAGTAGGCGGAATAATGAAGATAGAATCCTCATGCGGTCCATATGTCATGGTGATATTGGATGATGACGCCACTTCCCATATATACGGATGATAGGAATCTATAGCTTCCAAGAATTTTTGCGCTATAGGTTCTATATCGTCATAGGGAGAGGATTCCTGATTTGGAATTTGGGCGTCAATATACTAGAAAAGAGGATGTTTATTATCATTTGAAACTCTGTTCCCGGTTGCGTTTATATCACTTGACTGCCTGTTGCGCCGGAGGTTGATGACCAAGGGTGGAGGCTTCTGGTTCAAAGTGATCACTAGAGGATCACCCCCTTTTCCTGACCTGGCCTCGTTCAGGTGGATAGCCATAGGCTTTATGGCTTTTGGACGAGTAGTCCGTCCTTTCACCTTGATTGACAGAGGTTGCTTGGCAGAGGGTTCTTCTGGCTCCCGGGGGAATCCTTCTCTGCTTCGGTTGACACCTCTTCTGTAAAACTCCCTTCCTAAAAAATCGTATATACCTTTAATTATTAATTATTAATTAAATTATAGTAATTAGGTCTAAATAGGAGAAATAGATTTTTAATAATTTTTATGTTAGGTGTTCGGGCACTTAGAGGACTTATGGGACCATTAGGAATTTTTTTCGGATTTTATTCCATGTAGGAGACCCCTTGAGCGGTTGCTAGCCTAACGGTGTGCATTACCCTAATCTATAAATTTTCTTATATGTGAATATATATATATGTATATATATATATTTAAAGAAAGAAAGGAAAAAGAATTATTAATAAGTAACTATTAATAATAATACTAATAATAATAGTATAATAATAACTCCTATTCAAACCTACTATTCGTTCTCAGCCAACTTGCTTTTCCTTTGCAACTTGCTTTTCCCTTGCAAATTCCCTTCAGCGAACATACAAAGAAGCCGCCCCTATTTGCCAGAAGCCCACTTCACCCGATCCTTCCATCCGCTCCTATCCAACCATCCATCCCTCTCTTTCCGTATAATTTATATATATATATATATATAGTTAGCTCTCCTAAAATCCTAACCTAAATTCCAGACCTCCTCTTCCCATCTAGAGCCGTCACCGCTGCCAGAGAAGCCCCGCCAAGCCATCCAACCATCCCGTCGACGCCGACCTCGCGAACTACAGTTTCCCACTCGAGGTACCTTCGCTCCGGCGTGATTTCCCGTCGACTCGCTCGACCAAACGCTGTTCCGTTTTCATAGGTATGATCTCCCCTCAACCCTCTCCAATTTTAGTTTTATAGTAAACCTCGGAAAACGTGTGCCCCTAGGTGTAAATTAGCGTCCAAAATGGACGGACAGACAGAATTCTGGGATCGCAGAATTCCAGAATGACCACCCGTATTGCCGAGTTTGTATCTCCCACCACAGAGATCCGAACTCGGTGATTCTTTTTGATACCTATAAAATACCTGACCTAGTTTAATTTCTGTAAAATAACCCTAGGCTAATAGTTGCTGTGGACATAGTTATATTCGTCACAAAACTGCGCGCACCCACTTTTTCCGGTTTTCCAAAAGTTAGAAAATGGAGCACGCCCCGCCAAACGGGACCACCCCACCGTGTACCAAGTGTACCGAATGGTGCACGCAGCATAACCGGACACGTGAAAATTCGTGGGGACTGATTCGGACGCGTGTACGCGCCGGAATCATGCCGTATCCGCGGACACATTTCGTGTCGCAACTTTTGTGGAACTCGCACGTATTTTGTGCTCGCTTGTCAGATTGCGATGAAACTTGCGCCACTGGACTCGTGATAAAGCGCTGGTCCTGTGACCCAAATTTCACGCGATTCTGAGACGGTTGACCAAATAGCCAATTGGCGGGCCCCACAGTTGACTTTTTGGACAAATTAGTGTTCGGCTCATCGGAATCCACATTTGGACATACCGTTGGGTTCGTATTGACATCTAGATTTGTTTGACCTATAGTTTGTCCCATTTAGAGACTGTTACCCCTGGCACGCTTTTCGGTGCAAAGTGGGCCACACGTGGACCCCACTTTTACTCGAAATTATCGTTTTGCCCCTGTGTCCAAATTGGACGAAAAGGATATGCTTTTTAGCTATTTTGCTCATTTCGGAAACGTTGGTGATGTTTATTTCAGCATCCGGAGATGTTTGTTCGAAGTCCTGAGTTCCAGGTTCAGTGTCCTTGACATTTGGGCGCGTACACTTTACAGATTTTTTGCCAGGCAAGTATACCTTGCCATTGTACTGTATTTACATTCCATATGAGGCATGCATGTTTATTTCTGTTTATTTAGTTCATTTATTTTAACTGCTATATAAACTGCGCGTCCAAGGAAACTTGGGTGCAACGACGGTGTCGTCGTACTATGTTTTTATTTATGTATATGCATTGGACCTACTTTATGAGACTACCCCATTTTCATGAGGCATTTATGTTTCATTGGCCATGACACTATTCTTACACGAGTGTGAGTCACATGTAGGACACGGACTTGCGTACTCGGCTGGCCCCCGGTACGTATAGGTCGTGCGACGGATAGGGATAACTGTCAATAGAAACTTTGCATGCTAGTAGACCTGGCGGTTATTAGAGGTTTATCGTGTCATGGACATGACATGCTTAGAGCATTGGGTGGGGAGAACAACAAGTACCGCATTTGAGCTCCTTTACACTTTTTCTCCTGTACGCCCGGATTCTACGCGGGAGATACGGGTCATGATGACCACTATATATTATGTACTATCAGGCGGGCCACCGGCGTTCAAAAGACGACGTACCTTTTAGGCCCCTGGATCTCCAAAATAGAACCATGCCAAATCCCAGTTTTCAGCCAGATAGCTCACTTGTAGGGAAAGGTGTTCTTAACTGCATTCACATAGATGGTTAGGCGACCCCAATGGATGTTTATTTTCAGTACTTTATTGGCATGTACTTTTTGTATCTTGTTACGTCCCTCTTAGGACCTGGTCCCTTCCAGATATAGGTGAGCAGGAGTACCCGCAGGAGTATGGACCTGGACCTGACGCTACCTATCAGCCTGAGGAGATCTTACCTTCTGATTATATGTGATTCATTGCAGCTGTTTAGAGATTTTAGTTGCTATTCTTTTCTAGACATTTATTCTTATATTAGAGTTTATTCTCTTCTCTCTTTAGTAGTTTATTATAGTCAATTTGCAGTGGATTTGTCTCCACCCGACTATTGCACTTTGAGATTACTATTTGAGACTGCTTCTTTGATATTCATTTATTGATTTCCATTCTTCTATTATTTGTGCTGTGGATGAGATATAGAACTGCGTGTGACTTGTTGTGACATATATTTACCACTGTGGATTGGATATTCATGTACATCGTACGTGTGTATATGGTTTCCATATATTGGAGTTCGTATATATACGGCTGGCGTGTTACGTATTCCTAGTCCTACGTATTTTGGGACTGGGGCGTGACATATTTTTGTGGTGGCCCATGCAGGTCCAGAATATATTGTCGCGGTTACGTAACTGTACCGAACAAGCCTGCGTAATAGGAATAGAGTCTAAGGATCTTATCCACGCTTGATTGAAATTTATCCTTCCTATTTAATACTTGCATCCTGTTTGATTCCTGTACTTTTTCTAATCGTTTCGTACGTCAACTGCAGAGAGATGGATTTGCAGAATGGACGTACTGCCGCCGATGGCGACGCAACTTCTGGAGTCAATGGTCAGACTCAAGGAGGGACCCCAACGATTCCTAGGCTTCCGGGGCCAGATGGACAGACTCACACCCCAGTTCCATCTGACCTTCCCGCTTCACCTATTGGGAACCTTCCACCTGCCTCAGTACCGCAAGATGGCCAAGCGCAGATATTCCAATTCTTTCAGATGATGATACAGGAACAGAGGCAGCAGGCAGCCGAGTAGAGGCAGCAGGCAGTCGAGCAGAGGCAAGAATTTTTGGCAGCACTGGAGAGGATGGCTGCACATGCTACTGTACCAGCCCAAACACTAGCTCCAGCACCTCGAGCTAAGGTTGGATCAGTAAAGAATTTTGTTCAGATGGGTGCAAGGCAGTACAAGGGCACTGAGAGCCCGGAGGAGACCACCAACTGGATCACTCACACACAGAAGCTACTGGAGGCATCGCAGTTACCCACGGACCTATGGATGACGGGTGTACGAACGCTTCTGGATGGTAATGCTCATCACTGGTGGGAATCCATGGAGCGCCAGTTGGGTACTTACCAGACTTGGGAGCAGTTCTTGGAGTTCTTTGAGGGAAAGTACTTTCCGGACACTGTCAGGGACACCTTGTATGATCAGTTTCTTCACTTAGAGCAGGGGAACAGAACAGTGGACGAGTATGATGCCGAGTTTAGTCGACTCAGCAAATATGGCGCTGCATTGATACCAAATGACTTGGCTAAGGCTAAGAGATTTCATCGAGGACTGACCCAGGAGCTTCAACATTATACAAGCTCGCAGTCCCGAGTCTCTTATGCTGAACTACTGACAGAGGCCAGATTTTAGGAAACCATTAGCAGAGGAAGAGGAGGTCAGCTGAGGACACAACAAGGAACAGCAAGGATACAGCAGGGACCAGCCAGGACACCAAAGGGAGGACCTATCAGACGTCCTTTGGCACAACAGCATCAGCAACACCGAGCAGGACCGTACCGGATTCTGGAAAAATCCCAATGTAATTATTGTGGGAAGATAGGACATATTTCGAGGGATTGTCGGACTTGCTTGGTTCAGTGTATGAGATGTGGCTCTGGACAACACATGGCGAGAGACTGCCCAATGCAGACATCGACACTTCCACCACCAGTTCAGAGACTAGCGCTTCCAGTACCGAAGCCAGCCCAACAGATGACCGGACCGGGAGCACCCCGTCCCCCAGCAGCAGGAGGAGTTCAGAGAGGACCCCCGCTACCCACTCAGGAGGAGCAGTATTTGAGGACCGGACATGGACAGCCACAGAGGAACGGGAGAGCTTTTGCATTGGAGGTAGATGACCTGGATCATGAGGTGGATGTCATAGCAGGTATTACCCTTGCTTTTACTTTTCCTGCTGTGACATTATTTGATACGGGAGCTACCCACTCATTCATATCATCTAGTTTTATTGCCAAACACAACATTGCTTCTACACCATTATCTAGTTGTGTTAGAATACTTACCGGAGGAGGAGTTGTACCAGTTAGTCGAGTTTGTAGAATGGTTCCTATAGTGATTCGTGACAGGGAGATGAATGCCCAACTCTTAGTCCTTCCTATGCCGTCTTTTGATATTGTGCTTGGAATGAACTGGCTGAGCAAGAACTACGCTTTCTTCGATTGCTTTGGAGGAAGCATTCTTTTTAAGGTACCAGGCCAGCCTGAACTTGAGTTTACCCGAGGATCCACAGAAATCCTTGATGGTATGCAGCTCGCAATGGACGATGTTGTCTATCACCCTATTATTTCAGAATTTCTAGACGTCTTTCCAGAGGATTTGCCAGGACTACCCCCAGACCGAGACGTAGAGTTTTCAATTGAACTAGCACCCGGATCAGCACCTATAGCATCGTATGTTTACAGACTGGCGAAGAAGGAGATGGACGAGCTGAAGGCACAGTTAAAAGAGCTAGAGGAGAAAGGTTTCATCCGACCGAGTGCATCACCCTGGGGAGCACCAGTGTTGTTTGTACCCAAGAAGGATGGGTCAGTGCGTAAGTGCATTGACTACAGGGCCTTGAATGCAGTGACAGTGAAGAACAAATATCCACTGCCACGCATTGATGACCTATTTGATCAACTCAGTGGAGCTAAGGTATTCTCGAAGATAGATCTGAGATCGGGTTATCACCAAATGAAGGTACGGAAGCAGGACATTCCGAAGACCGCATTCAGAACAAGATATGGACACTACGAGTTTTTGGTCATGCCATTTGGATTGACCAATGCTCCAACGATCTTCATGGACTTGATGAATCGAGTCTTCCTCCAGTACTTGGACCAGTTCGTGGTCGTTTTCATAGATGATATACTTGTCTATTCGAAGAGCCACGAGGAGCACGAGGAGCATCTGCGGATTGTTCTAGAGACTTTGAGGAGAGAGCAGTTATATGCTAAACTCAGCAAATATGAGTTCTTCTTGGACAGAGTTTCATTTCTTGGACATATTGTTACAGGAGATGGTATTTCTGTTGATCCAGAGAAGATCTCCGCAGTTGAGACATGGCCTGTTCCTAAATCAGCAGCAGAGGTGAGAAGTTTCCTTGGACTTGCGGGATATTATCGACAATTCGTGGAAAACTTCTCAAGGATAGCGGCACCTATGACTCGTCTGACTTGTAAGGATCAAGAATTTATATGGACTGACGAGTGTCAAGCAGCCTTTGAAGAGTTGAAGAAGCGACTGACTACAGCACCAGTATTGGCGATTCCGTCAGGATCAGGAGGTTACGTGATCTACAGTGACGCATCAGGGAAAGGCTTAGGATGTGTATTGATGCAGCATGGCAAGGTGATTGCATATGCATCTAGGCAGTTACGAGTACATGAGAAGAATTATCCAACTCATGACTTGGAACTTGCAGCCGTTGTATTTGCTCTAAAGCTATGGAGACATTACTTATATGGGGAACGAGTGGAGATCTATACAGACCACAAAAGCCTCAAGTACGTCTTCACGCAGAAAGAGTTAAATATGAGGCAACGTCGATGGCTCGAGTTGATAAAAGATTTCGAGATAGAGCTACATTATCATCCAGACAAGGCTAACGTGGTAGCAGACGCGTTAAGCCAGAAGCCAGCAGCTTACTTCTTGACAGCACAGAGGGAACTTTTGGAGGACTTGTAAGAGCTTGGCATTGAAGTGATACTACCCGGAGCAGATGGGACACTAGTCAACTTACAAGTTCAATCATCATTGGTAGAGAGGATTAAGGCAGCTTTGCCTACAGACGCCAGATTTCGGAGACTAAAGGAAAGGACAGAGGCCGGAGAGCAGACCGGATTGCGCATTCATGAGGATGGGATATTACGATGTGGTGATCGTCTTTATGTTCCAAATGGAGAGATTCGACAGGAGCTGATGACAGAGGCTCATAGTTCGATATATTCTATTCATCCTGGAGGCACCAAGATGTATCGTGACTTGCGACAGCATTTTTGGTGGCATGGGATGAAGAGAGAGATAGCTCGCTTTGTAGCTAAATGTCTGGTATGTCAACAAGTGAAGGCGGAGCACCAGAGGACAGCGGGATTATTGCAACCACTTCCGATTCCAGAGTGGAAGTGTGAGCACATCACTATGGACTTCTTCACGGGTTTTTCCAAGAGTCCAAGTGGGAGAGATGCAGTGTGGGTAATAGTGGACCGACTCACCAAGTCAGTCCATTTTATACCTTTTAGAGTGGGTCAGTCTACAGAAGCTTTAGCTGACATATATATGAGGCAGATCGTGAGATTGTACGGCATACCAGTCAGCATTGTATCGGACCAAGATTTGCGCTTCACATCGCACTTTTGGAAGAGCATGCAAGAGAGTCTTGGTACTCGTCTGAAGTTCAGTACATCTTACCACCCGCAGACAGATGGGCAGTCGGAGCGTACTATTCAGACCTTGGAAGACATGTTGAGGGCTTGCATGTTAGACTTCGGAGGATCATGGGAGGACCACCTACATCTTGTAGAGTTTTCTTACAACAATAGCTATCAAGCGAGTATTCAGATGGCTCTGTTTGAAGCATTGTATGGAAGAAAATGTAGGTCTCCTGTGTGTTGGAGTGACGTGGGAGAACATCAAATTTTGGGACCCGAGTTGGTGGTCAACACTGTAGAGACAGTCAAGAAGATTCAGGGATACTTGCGAGCAGCGCAAGACAGGCAGAAGCAGTGGGCAGTCCTTCATCGTCGTCCCTTGGAGTTCAAAGAGGGTGATCACGTCTTCTTGAGGATATCACCGACCAGAGGCACCATCCGATTCGGAGGGCACGGCAAGTTGAGTCCAAGGTATATTGGACCATTTGACGTGCTCGAGAGGGTTGGAGAGGTGGCATATCGACTTGCGCTACCACCATCACTAGAGGGAGTACATGACGTATTCTATGTGTCGCAGCTCAGGCGATATGTGGCAGACAGCAGTCATGTTCTCGACCATTCAGAGATCACCATTGGGCCGAGCTTGTCATACCAAGAGCAACCCGTGGGAATCCTTGATCGTCGAGAGAAGGTATTGAGGAACCAGTCTATTCCCTTGGTTCGCGTAGCATGGAGGCATGGCGCGCCAGGAGAATCAACTTGGGAGCGCGAGGACGACATGCGCAAGCGCTTTTTGAATCTATTCGCAGACCAAGGTATGAATTTACATTGTTAAATTATATCTTATAACATCCTTGCATTCTATCGTGGCTTAATTTTAATTTCGAGGACGAAATTTTTACAAGTTGGGTAGAATGTAAAACCCCCTTCCTAGAAAATCGTATATACCTTTAATTATTAATTATTAATTAAATTATAGTAATTTGGTCTAAATAGGAGAAACAGATTTTTAATAATTTTTATGTTAGGTGTTCGGGCACTTAGAGGACTTATGGGACCATCAGGAATTTTTTTCGGATTTTATTCCATGTAGGAGACCCCTTGAGCGGTTGCTAGCCTAACGGTGTGCATTACCCTAATCTATAAATTTTCTTAAGTATGAATATATATATATTTATATATATACAAATATATATATGTATATATATATATATTTAAAGAAAGAAAGGAAAAAGAATTATTAATAAGTAACTATTAATAATAATACTAATAATAATAGTATAATAATAACTCCTATTCAAACCGACTATTCCTTCTCAGCCAACTTGCTTTTCCTTTGCAACTTGCTTTTCCCTTGCAAATTCCCTTCAGCGAACATACAAAGAAGCCGCCCCTATTTGCCAGAAGCCCACTTCACCCGATCCTTCCATCCGCTCCTATCCAACCATCCATCCCTCTCTTTCCCTATAATTTATATATATATATATATATATATATATATATATATAGTTAGCTCTCCTAAAACCCTAACCTAAGTTCCAGACCTCCTCTTCCCATCTAGAGCCGTCACCGCAGCCAGAGAAGCCCTGCCAAGCCATCCAACCATCCCGTCGACGCCGACCTCGCGAACTGCAGTTTCCCACTCGAGGCACCTTCGCTCCGGCATAATTTCCTGTAGACTCGCTCGACCAAACGCTGTTCCGTTTTCATAGGTATGATCTCCCCTCAACCCTCTCCAATATTCGTTTTATAGCAAATCTCGGAAAACGTGTGCCCCTAGGTGTAAATCAGCGTCCAAAATGGACGGACAGACAGAATTCTGGGATCGCAGAATTCCAGAATGACCACACGTATTGCCGAGTTCGTATCTCCCACCACAAAGATCCGAACTCGGTGATTCTTTTTGATACCTGTAGAATACCTAACCTAGTTTAATTTCTGTAAAATAACCCTAGGCTAATAGTTGCTGTGGACATAGTTATATTCGTCACAAAACTGTGCGCACCCACTTTTTTCGGTTTTCCAAAAGTTGGAAAACGGAGCGCGCCCCGCCAAACGGGACCGTCCCGCCGTGTGCCAAGTGTACCGAATGGTGCACGCAGCATAATCGGACACGTGAAAATTCGTGGGGACTGATTCGGACGCGTGTACGCGCCGGAATCAGGCCGTATCCGCGGACACATTTCGTGTCGCAACTGTTGTGGAACTCGCACGTATTTTGTGCACGTTTGTCAGATTACGACGAAACTTATGCCACTGGACTCGTGGTAACGCGTTGGTCCTGTGACCCAAATTTCACACAATTCTGAGACGGTTGACCAAATCGCCAATTGGCGGGCCCCACAGTTGACTTTTTGGACAAATTAGTGTTCGGCTCATCGGAATCCACATTTGGATATACAGTTGGGTTCGTATTGACATCTAGATTTTTTTGACCTATAGTTTGTCCCATTTAGAGACTGTTACCCTTGGCACGCTTTTCGGTGCAAAGTGGGCCACACGTGGACCCCACTTTTACCCGAAATTACCATTTTGCCCCTGTGTCCAAATTGGACGAAAGGAATGTACTTTTTAGCTATTTTGCTCATTCTAGAAATATTGGTGATATTTATTTCAGCATCCGGAGACGTTTGTTCGGAGTCCTTAGTTCCAGGTTCAGTGTCCTTGATATTTGGGCGCGTACACTTTACAGATTTCTTGCCAGGCAAGTATACCTTGCCATTGTACTGTATTTACATTCCATATGAGGCATGCATATTTATTTCTATTTATTTAGTTCATTTATTTTAACTGCTATATAAACTGCGCGTCCAAGGAAACTTGGGTGCAACGACGGTGTCGTCGTACTATATTTTTATTTATGTATATGCATTGGACCTACTTTATGAGACTACCCCATTTTCATGAGGCATTTATGTTTCATTGGCCATGACACTATTCTTACACGAGTGTGAGTCACATGTAGGATACGGACTTGCGTACTCGGCTGGCCCCCGGTACGTATAGGTCATGCGACAGATAGGGATAACTGCCAATAGAAATTTTGCATGCTAGTAGACCTGGCGGTTATTAGAGGTTTATCGTGTCATGGACATGACATGCTTAGAGCATTGGGTGGGGAGAACAACAAGTACCGCATTTGAGCTCCTTTATACTTTTTTTCCTGTACGCCCGGATTCTCCGCTGGAGATACGGGTCATGATGACCACTATATATTATGTACTATCAGGCGGGCCACCGGCGTTCAAAAGATGACGTGCCTTTTAGGCCCCTGGATCTCCAAAAGAGAACCATGCCAAATCCCAGTTTTCAGCCAGATAGCTCACTTGTGGGGAAAGGTGTTCTTAACTGCATTCACATAGATGGTTAGGCGACCCCAATGGATATTTATTTTTAGTACTTTATTGGCATGTGCTTTTTGTATCTTGGTACGTCCCTCTGAGGACCTGGTCCCTTCCAGATATAGGTGAGCAGGAGTACCCGCAGGAGTATGGACCTGGACCTGACGCTACCTATCAGCCTGAGGAGATCTTACCTTCTGATTATATGTGATTCATTGCAGCTGTTTAGAGATTTTAGTTGCTATTCTTTTCTAGACATTTATTCTTATATTAGAGTTTATTCTCTTCTCTCTTTAGTAGTTTATTATAGTCGATTTACAGTGGATTTGTCTCCACCCGACTATTGCACTTTGAGATTACTATTTGAGACTGCTTCTTTGATATTCATTTATTGATTTCCATTCTTCTATTATTTGTGCTGTGGATGAGATATAGAACTGCGTGTGACTTGTTGTGACATATATTTACCACTGTGGATTGGATATTCATGTACAGCGTACGTGTGTATATGTTTTCCATATATTAGAGTTCGTATACATACGGCTGGCGTGTTACGTATTCCTAGTCCTACGTATTTTGGGACTGGGACGTGACATCTTTCGTGCAGTCTTGAGAGTACAACACGACATCAGAGTAGTAGGATTCTACTCCTTTGAACGGGTTCAGGTCGGCAATCTTCGTTTGTACTGTTCCTCGGACGTCTACATATTTGAAGCATTGATGTAGAGTCAAAGGAATGATGTTGTGGTCATGGATCCAAGGTCTACCCAGCAGGATGTTGTAGGACACCTCTGAATCAATGACGTAACACGTAGCCACCGATCTGAGGTTGCCAATTTGGATCCTCAGGCAAATTTTCCCCAACGGCTTACTTCTTTCGGCGTTGAAACCCACGATCTTAGTGGTGGTGTAAGCCAATTCGCTGGTAGGAATCCTCAGCGGTCTGAGCATACTATGAGGAATGATGCTGATTGATGATCCCGGATCTATGTGAATTCGGTCGACCTCCATGGAACCGACGTACCCGATGTAATAGAGGGGTCTGTCATGCCTGTTATATTTTAACAACATATCATCTTGAGTGAAAGTGAGGTTTGGGACCACCTCCATCACACTGTGGCATTGAGGATACGCCACGGGTTCTTCGTCAGGGGACTTGAGCTGGGTCATGTATGCCTTCGCCTGCATCAATGCTTCACTCAGGGCTTGACGAGTGTCCTGAGAGAGCCTGAGTAGCTCGTAGATGGACAACCTGGCTGGTATATTAGCCAGTTGGGCCAGGATGTCGAAGTTGTATGGCTTCTCTAAACCTTTGTTTTGAATGTTTTTCATAGGTTTATCGAAGCGCACTTCTTTTTTCTTCCCTTTGTCCGCCGAAGTTGGTCTCGAAGGACCGGCCTCTGGTACGACGGATTCTGATTCTGAAGGCTTGGCAGCTGAAGCGTCTGCCGATGCATCTTCCTGGATGGCTCCATAGTCCTGGAGGTAGGCTTTCCCTAAGCGGGTTCCAGTAGCCAAGACCTCGTCTTCTAATGCCGAGTGTACCGTAATCATGTGACACGGTTTGTGCTTTGAGTTCTTTTTAGACTTAGCCTTAGCAGCTTGAGTCTCTTTCTCGATCTCTGGCACCAGATCTGGATGAACCCACATAGTCTCGCCTCGCTGGGTAGTTAGTGGTAGCAGGTCATGATTTTGACCTCTAGCTGGAGGAAGATTAGCGATGTTCATCGTCGTCCGAGAAATAGGCGTAACACCGTACGGGATTTCTTGGGGAGGCAGATTGCCAAATTACAGGGAGATCATGTTGGCCGTGACCGTCTTCTCATTTTTGCGCAGAGTGATGGCCTCAGCATTGATCAGCTCCTGGACCTTCCTTTTCAATATATAACACGCCTTTGTGGGGTGGTGTATGTACCTATAGAAGATGCAGTACTTGGGGTTGTTGGTACTGCCGGCCTCATTGGGCCGTCTCACCTCAGGAAGGGTAATCTTGCCACTTTTGATAAGACATTCGAATATGCTCGGAATATCGTCGTCGTCGAAAGAGTACACTTCAATGGGCCTGGAAGTCCCAGGTTTCGTCTGCGTGGTAGCCACCGTCTTTTGCCTGGACGTGTTGATTGCCAGAGCTTCTTTACCCTTGGTACCACGAGGATGGTCGATGTTGGAGGATATCCTCTTGCCTTTATCAGAGGCCGAGATCATGATACCATTATCGCGCGCCTTCTGACTATTATCCTCCGTGGCTACTACCGAGATGATGAACGAGGGCCAATAATAGAACTGATATGGTCCTGTGAACACCGAGATCACGGGGAGAAGGTTCTTCCTGCAGATGTCGACCAACGCCGAGTCTGGGACTCCTGGAGGCATTTGCAGAGTAGCTTGACGAAAACGTTCGATGAAAGTGCAAACATTCTTTTTTTTCTTCTGCCTGACTTCGATGAGATAGGACATAGACATGTCTATTCCTCCCTTGTAGAATCTCGTGAAGAACAAAGACTTGAAGTCTTTAAAGGAAGTAATGCAGTTGTCCGTCAGGCTGCGGTACCACTGGTAAGCTACTCCCGAGAGGCAGCCCTTGAACACCAGAGTGAGGAGGGTGTCGTTCCCTTGTAACAACACTGTCATCATGCTGAAGTAGTTCATGTATTGACTCGGTAATGTTTTTTCCTCGAACAAAGCCATAGTCTGTGGTTTGTATCTAGGAGGGAAAGAGACCTCTTCCCAGATAGCTGGGTAAGGTTGGTTGATTCCCAATTTCTTGAGCTGATCTTTGTGCTTCAGGGCATCAAATTGGGCTTTCAACTCCCATACTGCCTGTATCGGATCTTCAGCCTGTAGCGGGACCACGGAGTGATGAGGAATCGATTGCATCGCGACTCCGACGGGAGGTAATACATTCTCCAAGTGAGGAAGCGGAGGAATTGCTGACTCCTGATCTAGAGCAGGCTCTTGGATCGTGTTGGATGGTGGTAAGTCCACCCCCATGCGTATCTGAGTTGGAGGGGCCGATGCTTGAGCCATGGCCGATGTATGTTAAGTTAGCATCATCTGGTGCATGTTCTCCATCATGGATTGCATCTCCTTTAGAGATGTCTCTAGTATAGTGATGCGTTGCTAAGCGCTCCCGGACGGGGAAGCTTCCTCGCACTCATCTCCAATGGCATAAACTCTCATCTCCCTGGGTGTCATTGAAAGATTAGTATAGGTCTCTGTAGAAGTTGACTCTATACTTTCGGTATCTGATTCGGGAGACTGGCGACCTCCAGCATCGAAATCAGAAGAGTATGAAGCCGGTTATCGCGACCTCGAACGAGTGTTTTGGACACCCCAGCTTCGGTGTTCCTAAGGAGCATGTTGAATCTCCTTTTACTCGGAGTTCTAGAGGGATGACGTCTAGAGCCCGACCCTCCTCGAGGTATGTGTGAAGCCATGTTCACAGATGCATGCGTGGGCTCTTCTTCCTGGAAAGATGGAGAGTAGCTCAACCGGTCAAAAACTGACCGTTTTGCTTCAGAACAGCAACAATTAATTACAATCCTATGACTATTACAACAGTGCTCGCTAGGAGGCGTAATAGACATGCTGGAAGATCCCCTCTCCTTGTGTTTCTGGATCAGATAATTGCGCAGGTCAGGAGGAGTTACAGAAGAAGAAGATGATGGCTTGTTCCTTCTGTTCACATCAGTGGGCATGTGGATGTTGGGAACCATAGTTTTCCCTGTGCCACCTATATACAACAGGTTGGCCATCTAGGTGGCGGATAATCCCCGAGGAGGGTGTTCTCCCACAAATTGAGCCTTCTTTACGCTGAGGGGCTTCTCCTGGCATAATTTGGAGCTCTGATCTGGTTGGCGTAAAGCTGAGGATGTGCTCAGTCGGCCATCAGCTTCTCGCGTAATCCGGAGGGCAGGCATATTGTTCCCTGGCTGGCATAAAGGTCGAGAAGTTGAGTAGTCCGTCGCTTGTTTTCCCTTGCGTAGATTGCAGGGATCATCTACTTTTCCGCGGAAGACAGATGCATTTTTACGCGCGGAGCGCGTTTGTGATTTCTGATTTGGCGCTGAGGCATCATCAGAAATTTTGTCTATTCCGCCAGGGACGGAGACTGAATTTTACGCACAGAGCGCGGAGTAGGCTTCTGGACTAGCGCTGAGGCATCATCCGAAGTTTCGTCTTTTTTGCCAGGGACGGGAGACTGAATTTTACGCACAAAGTACGGAATATACTTCTGGGTTAGCCCTGAGGCATTGCCAGAAGTTTTGTCGGCCCTGTCAGAGACAGGCGACTGAATTTTATGCGCAAGGCACGGAGGGAGCAATGCTACAACCTCATTGGTCGGAGAGATCGGAGAGATCGAAGAGTCCACAAGAATGGTAGAGGATGTCTTGGGCATCCAGACCTTATGCAGCTTCCTGTTATTTTGGACGGAGAGGGAGTGAGAGCTACTCCCTGTTCGAAGCATGTCTTCGTAGGCAGACTGGTCGAACTGGACGACCAGTGTCTTCTTCACGGATCCCACGGATACCGCTTCGTGTTAAGCAATTGCTTCCTCATCCGAAGAGAAAGATGTTTCCAACAGAGTCACCATCTTGTTTCGGATAATAAACAAAAAAGATAATATGTAGAAAACAAGGTCTTATACGAAAACCCGTCCTTCTTTTATGTTTACAAACAAGATTGTACAATTTAATCCTATACGAGGATGACTAAGTATAATTTATTTAATCTGGGTAAATATTGCTATAGGTATCTGATCTACAGTCAATCACTTTAGCCCTTGGACCACACAATGTTAAAGAAGTACCGTGGAAGACAGAAAGCAGCTTCGCAAGTTGCTAAAGAGGGTGGATGCCCGATGCCAAAGTCGTCGATCCCTTCTCTTTGCCTGAGCTCTGGATTTTTTTTTCTCTCTTGACCGTTTCTTCACCAATTTTTGACCGTTTTCTTTGACCTCTTCCCTCTGTTGATAGAGGTCTCTATTTATAGAGTTTTTAGTGACAGTGACCACACAGTCGGCATAGAAACCGAGTAGTGGAAAGTACAACACCCTTTTATACGACGGTTTAAAATAACCAATGCCTGCGTATAGATAACCTTTTGAGTGAGCATGTGACGCATGTCGAACTAAGGGACAAAACGCGTATATCTGCTGCAAAGATCATGGCGTAGAAGCCACGTAGGTAGTTATCCCTTGTGTAGAAGAGGTTGGCGTAGAAGCCAATAACTGTCACCATGGCATAGACGCCAAATAGGCACAGAAGCCAAGTAGGCGTAGAAGCCAAGTAGGCATAGAAGCTGAGTGGGCATAGAAGCAGAGATGATGTGGATGTTTTAGCCGAAATTATGGCTCTTGGAGATATAATCAAATCTTTTGCATTAAATTCAGAGAACTGCCCCCATCCTGCGCATTAAATGCAGGGGCTTATCTTTAAGATTTGCCATCATTCTGCGCATTAAATACAGATACGTGCCTCAAATCCTGTACAAAGAGTAACTGCTGACGTGGCGGTCTGTTTGCCTTCTGCAAAGCGTAAAAAGCTCATGTCTGCCTGTGTAAAACTGGGCAGCGTATCCCTTGTATGTGTAAGAGCAGTTTACGCAAAGGGATGTCACTAAACGACGGTTCGGTGACATTTAATCAAATCTCCTGTATTAAATGTAGAGATCCGCCATTATCCTGCTCATTAAATGAGGAGGCATGTTTTGAAGGTCTTGCCACCCTTCTGTGCATCAAGTGCAGAGACGTGCCTTGGGCATCTGTCAGTATTCGGCGCTTTTAAATGCAGAGACGTGCCTCGAAAAACTGTCACCGCTCTGCGCATTAAATGTAGAGACGTGCCTCGAGCCCTGTACGAAGTGCAGCTTTTGACATGGCAGGATGTTTGTCTTCTTCGGAGCGTAAACAGCTCACATCTGCCTGTGTAAAACTAGGCAGCATATTCCTTTGTATGCGTAGAAGCGGTCTACGCCAAGGAAATAGCAGTAAATGACAGCCTGGGTTGCAGTACCGCGCCATCATTATAGCCGTCGCTTGGGTTGTCGTGCAGTACTCTTTGTCAGGAGTCCAGACGTCAGGTTCATTGCATGATCTGACAGGTTCATTTCGAAGAATATAAAGCGTTCCTCGTACACTTCAATGCTGCATTGAAAGCGGATGAGTTTTATGCCATAAAGGCGATGAAGCACCCTGTTTACGCTGAAGCAGCCTGGACATACTGCATTACCCGGATGGTCCTTGAGCCTATATTTTTACACTGTGCTCAGCGGAACAAGCTCTGTTTGTACGTTTGATGGCTCTGAGGTCCTCTGTTTATGCTGTCCTGCATCAACATGCTGCGTATAGCTATCTAGTGTATTTTTTATGCTTCTATATCTATAATTGTATTAAATTGCAAAGAACAAATACGTGAAGTGTATCGCACCCGTATCATACTAGATCTATGATACGCTTGCGATACGACTCTACCACACAACCAAATGTATCCGAACGGACACGAGCAAGTCTAAAATAATAATTATAAATAATACGAAGAGCTAACTACTCATCTATGTATCTGTGTCAAAATGTGACATGCTCAAACCCCGTGTCGAAAAAAAACACCCAAATCAACCCGTATCTCCAAATTGTCGGGATATAGCCTACACGTATCCTATTGTGGATACGATACTAGCCACACATAATCAAACATATATCAATTTGGTCTAATTGACCTATTAACAAACAAAAATTGTGTCAATCTCAAAATTCTCCCAAAATTGATACAAAATATCACATGAATTTCTCCATAGGCCTCCTATGAACCTAATTCCAATTCCTATGGGTAGCCTTAGTATATGGGGTGGCTCATAATGATTAAAACACAGATTTAGAGTCTATAGAGGAAAAAATCTGAATTGTACCTATTGGGAGATAGATTTCCAATAAAACTTCCAAATTGAGTGAAAAGAGTTTCCAACTTGTAGATCCTTGCTCCTCCTTATAGATTCTTGCTTTCTCCTTGTAGATCCTTGCTTCAATAGCCTCTAATGATAATTTGGGAAAAAATAGGAAAAAATTGGGTAAAATTTGATGTAGGAATGAAGAAATTTGGAAGAGAAAATTCTAGACCTAGATTTAAAATAAAAATGAAGAGAGAATTTTTTTCCCATTTTAAATATAGGCTGGCCCCTTTTCCCTCTCCCCAAGCTACTATGTAAAGTCTAAAATATCCCTTGGGGCCTCTCATAAAGAAATAATTATGGAAAGAAGGTTCTAGTCTAATTGGTTTAACTTAATTAATCATCCTTGTAATGATTGGGCTTCTTATTGGGCTCAATTCTAACTAGAAATAAATATTGGTCCATGGATCAATTCTAAACTAGTTAGGTCTACTAACACAAGTCCAAAATAATAGGCTAACATCTAACAATAAATAAATAATACAATAAATAAATTTATAATATGCACAATACTTAATTAATTATGAAATGACCAAAATATCCTTTCATAGAAAATGTATTAGTGACAAGTCTACCCCCCTTAAAATAATTTTGTCCCCAAAATTCAAAGAAAAAATGACCCCCAAAAATAAAAATAGAGCATAATCAGGAAAGAACATACCTTAAGGCACAAACAAATATGGGTAACGCTCTCGCATTTTATTCTCTCTCCTCCAGGTAGACTATCCCGGAGAGTGATGCCTCCATGCAACGTATACCAAAGAAATAGTCTGGTTACTCAGTACCTTCTCTCTCCAATCTAGAATCTCAACTGGCTGCTCTGGATAGCTAAGAGTAGGGCCCACCTCTATCTCTGAGTGATCCAACATGTGACTAGGATTCGCCACGTATCATCTTAACTGCGACACATAAAACATGTTGTGCATTCCCTCCAATGCAGGTAGCAAGTCTAGTCTGTAAGCAACTGCACCGGTCCTCTCGAGAGTACTAAAAGGTCCGATGAATCACGGACTAAGCTCTTTGTCTCCACCTAAACGAATCGTGCCTCGTGTTAGAAAAATCCTCAAAAATACCAAACCACCAACCTAGAACAAAACACAAGCTTAAAAACTTAATCTATAACAAACAACCAATATCAAGTATAAAATAAAATCTAAACTATACCTCAAATTCTAAAGGTCTCCGGTAACTATCGGTCTAATATCGCTGTCTGTCCTGTCCCACTCGAAGTCTGTCTCTGATCAGCTTAACCTTCTCCGCTGTATCCATAACCATCTCTGGCCCTAGCAATGTTCTCTCTTCAATATTGTCCCATGACAAGGTAGTACGACACCTCCGACCGTACAGAGCCTCAAATGATGACATCTCTATACTAGCCTGGTAGTTGTTATTGTAAGCAAACTCTACAAAATGGAGATGGTCTTCCCAAGATCCCCCAAAATATAGTATACAGGTATGCATCATATCCTCAAGAGTCTGAATGGTCCTCTCTGACTACCCATCTATCTAAGGATGATATGCAGTACTGAACATGAGCTGGGTGTCCATACTCGTCTGCAAACTCCTCAAGAAATGAGAAGTAAAACAACTATCCCGATCAGAGACTATGCTGATGGGAACCCCATGTATCATAATGATCTTCCTCATATACATCTCTGCCAGCTTCTCCGTAGACAAATCCACCTTGAAAGGCAAAAAGTGGGCCAACTTGGTCAACCTGTCAACGATGACCCAAATCGTGTCTTTCTTTCCTGGAGATCGTGGAAGTCCGGACACAAAATCCATAGTAATATGCTCTCACTTCCACTCTAGAATAGGTAATGGATGAAGTAAACCACCTGGCCTCTGCCTCTTGGCTTTCACCTATTGGCACACTAAGCATCTGGATACAAACTGTGCCATTTTCTTCTTTATGCCATACCACCACACTCTCTCTCGTATATCCTGATACGTCTTGTTGGAACCTGGATGTATGGAATACTGAGAGTGATGCGCTTCCTGCAATACCTCCTCATGCAGCTCCCCACTAGGCACGCATAATCTAATACCATGCCGCAAAGAACCATCCACAACAATGGTAAAAATATCCTCCAATCCTGCTCTCACCTGAGGTATGATGCTCCTCAGAGATACATCCTTATACTGGGCTGCCTTGATTCTGTCTTTCAACTCTGAGTGTATCTGCAACCCCCATATCTGCATAGAAAAATTAGGAACTGTCACCTCAATGCCCAAGCTCTCTAGGTCTTCCAACAAATATCAATCATGCGTCAACAACATAACTACTGGATACCTGCTCAAGGCATCAACAACTACATTGGCTTTCCCAGGATGATACTATAAAGATATGTCAAAATTCTTTATTAGTTCCAGCCACCGACGGTGCCTCATGTTCAACTCTTTCTGAGAAAAAATGTACTTCAAGCTCTTGTGGTCTATGAAGATCTCCACACGCTCTCCGTACAAATAGTGTTTCCATAACTTTAGGGCAAAGATGACTGCTGCCAACTCCAAATCGTGGATAGGATTATTTTTCTCATAAGGACGCAACTGTCTGGATGCATAGGCAATCACTTTCCTATTTTACTGAAGAACACAATCCAGCCCTTTTTCCGATGCATCACTATGAATAGTGAAACCTCCAGACCTTGATGGCAACGTCAAAATAGGAGCAGACGTCAACCTCTTCTTCAATTCCTCAAAAGCAATATGGCACTCCTCTGTCTAAACAAACTATGCATCCTTCCTGGTGAGTCTAGTCATCAGCTCGGCAATCTTGAAAAATCTTGCACAAACTTCCTGTAGTAGCCTGCCAAACCCAAGAAACTTCTGATCTCTGCCACTGAACTCGAGGTATTCCAAGACTCCACTGCTGCAATCTTCTTCGGATCCACTAAAATTCCATCACCAGTCACTATATGTCCTAAGAACTCCACCTTGTCCAGGAAGAACTCACACTTGGACAGCTTTCCATACAGCTTCTCCTTCCTCAGAACATCCAACACAATTAGTAAATGCTCCTCGTGCTCCTCCGACATCTTCGAGTATATGAGTATGTCATCGATAAACAACACAACAAACTTACCAAGGTACTGGTGGAATACTTTGTTCATCAAATTTATAAATACCATCGGGGTATTAGTCAACCCAAACGGTATCACCATAAACTCATATTGGCCATACCGAGTCCTAAAAGTAGTCTTTGGAATATGCTCTAGCTCCACTTCCACCTGGTGGTTGCCTGATCTCAAGTCTATCTTAGAAAATACCTCGGCGCCACTCAACTGATCGAACAGGTCATCAATCCGTGGCAATGGATATTTATTCTTGATAGTAAGATTATTCAATGCCCTATAATCGATGCACATACGCACCAATCCATCCTTCTTCGGTACAAACAATACCGGGACTCTCCATGATAAATATCTAGATTTGATAAATCCCTTATCCTGCAACTCATCCACTTGCTTCTTCAACTCAACCACCTCACTGTTGTTTACTCTATAGATATACTGTAAAATTGGTTATGCACCTGTCACCAAGTCTATATAGAATTCAACATCTTAATCTGGCGACAATCCTGACAATTTCTCAGAAACACACATCCAAGAATTCTGCTATCAACGGATGTGGCAACTCCTTATCTTTTATCATAGCTCTACAGATGATGCCTTCTCTCTGCTCTGTAGCTCCTCTAGGAAACTCAAACTCTGGATATCCTGGTGGGCTAAACAAAACTCTACCTCCTCTGCAATCTATACTAGCTTGGTGCCTACTCAACCAATCCATCCCGAGTATAATGTCATAGCTCGAAAATGGCATTACAAGTAGACACACACTCAACTCCCGGCCTCTCAGAGTAACTCTCTGATCCTTGCAAATATCACTAACCAGGATAATGCCTCCCCCGGTCATGATCTTGCAAGTCCTAAGCAAAGACTCAGTTAACAATCGATACTTCAGAGCAAAAGAAACATATACATTACTATAAAAAGTACCACTATAAAAAAAAACTAAAGCTAGAATGGAATCAAGAATAATAGAACCTACGATGACATCTCCAGTGGGATCGACCTCCTTGACTGTCATAGCAAACGCTCATCCTTGATGTGCACCTCCCTGATGCTGGTGCTGGACATAATACTACTTCTGGGTCAGAAGCGGCGGTCCCCTCGGCTTTTTTGCAGGTGGCCTTGCCTGTGTCCTCTGAGCTGGAGCTGCTCCTTGAACTGTACGACAAGGATTAGAAGAACACTCTCTTAGCTGATGCCCCTCGGTACCACAATACAGATAAACTCCCAACCTCTTCCTACAAACTTTCCAGATGTGGCTGGGCTTCTTACAGTAGTAGTAGAAAGCTTGCTGTGACTGTCTCTGCTACTACAGTGCCTGGTAAAACGGTGCCCTTGCTGGAGTCTGGTGCGGCTGCGGCTGCTGAAAAGGCCTAGACTGGAAATAAGGATGATTAGCAGTCACTATGCTGCTATTAGCCCCCAAAAAAGAATCGCGATCTCTCTTTGGTTTCAAACCCAACTCCTGCTCAACCTTGCATGCCTCCATAAGTATCTCCAAATAGGTCTCATAGAAAGAAGGAATGAGAATATTTACTTACCAGTTCAGACCCTCGCGGAAACAGATAGCTTGAACCTCCGGCTCCCTCACCAAATACTCCGTAAATTGACTCAGCCTATCGAACTCTACGGCCTACTCCTCCACACACATGCTCCCCTGAGTAAGGCTCTCAAACTGCCTCCCCAAGTCTAACTTGTCCGCCCGAGCAAAGAACTTCCTCTTGAAAAGGTCCTTGAACACCTCCCAAGACTGCCCCGTATCAGCAAGAAGTAGCTCATTCCTGAACCAAGTACGGGCGATGTCGAACAGCTGAAGTCCTACTGCTTCAACCTTCAGATCCTCAATAAGATGGTACACCGTCATGAGATGTTCAATATCCTCGAGCCAATCATCATCGTAGATGATGCCCTCAATCCCATTGAAGACCCAAGGTTCCTACTTCTTGAAGTCTTGAATATTATTCGGCCAGAGCTGGGCAACCAGCAAAATAACCTGCTACTGGACCGGAACTCCTTTCTCAACTACAGCAAGGGCAAGCTGATGAGCACTCTCAATGCCCTGCCGTAACACATCGGTCTACCTCTGGTGTGCCCGGACTGGGCCCTCTGAGCCTCCATCATCTCGTAAAATAATGCGAACACCTGAGTCTTATGTATCGGCACGGAAGGGGGAGGTAAAAGTCCCTCAGATACAGCCTGAATAGTCCTTTAAGTTGGAGGTGGACCCTCGAACGCAGCTGATACACCAATCATCGAAGAAGTGACTGGTGTAGGCCCTCGGGAAGTCACAGATCTCTCAGAAAATGCTCCTCTCATCTGTGATCTAGTCTTAGGCGGTATCCTGAGGCAAAACGAAAGAAAAGAATCAATATAGCACATGATGTAATGCATTCAAAGAAGGACAGTTTAAAGATCTGTAACCTTCGTATCCTGAAATCCTAGGTTAAATGTAGTTTTTAGGTTAATTTGGGGTTAGTAGGATTTTTTCCTAAATTTTGGTTAATTAAAAACTAGTAACACTAATTTCCTAGGACTTGCAAGAATTTATTTTAGGGTCAAACATAATTAAAAATATCCCAAACTTTTATTTTAGGTTCTGCATAATCAAATATATTTTCTAGAATTTTCTAATTATTTTTAGCATTTATTTTGAGTTAATTAGGAAAACTGAATTAAAAATTATTTTTCCGAAAAAGAAAACCCATAATGGTAAATATCCTGCCCAGTCAGCCAACAGGGCCCACCCATCGGCCTCCCACAGCAAACTGGGCGGGACCCGCTTGTCAGCGACCGCGGGGTGGGTGCGGGTGCAGCCGAGCCGACCTCGAGCCGAGCCGAGTCCGAATTCGACTCGGACTTAGCCGAGCCAAGCCAGGTCAAACCATGACCGTTTGATCCGGGCGGGAATGCCTGGATGCACGCCACATGGCACACCCACAAGCCGCAGCTGCCCTCTCTCCTCTATATATATATAATAGTTAGTTTATAAATTATAGGGTTTTTCTTTAAGCCAAATTCTGGAAAATTGTCATATAGGGTTCCTTCATCTTCCAGAAGCCATTACTCATAGCTCCGTACTCCAAACGTGGTCTAGTTTCTTGCATTAAAACCATATTGAGGTTAGATTTCTGAATATATAAATTGATTTATGAAATTATCAGTATTAAATTCTAGAAAATTCGTAGAGTACAGCATGTCTGAAAATAGATGTGTCTTGGTATTTTTGAGATTCTGGGAGAACTAGGAATCAGAATCATGATCCATTTGAAGTTTCGGAAAGCTAATATTTAGATCATTAACATATGTTTCTCCCAGAATTTAATTTGAAATATTTTTATACTGTTAATTCTGTAGAACTTCTAAGTTAGAATTTATCCATCGTTGCACAATACGAAATTAGTATGTAGAATAATTCCTAAACGAATTTGAATCCGGACGAGCCATAAATTCCAACACATTTATGACACTGAAATCTACAGGAAATTATGCATGAAAGTTGAGTTTGTGTCGGTTGACTTTTCGGTCAACAGATTGCCTCGATTTACGTGACATGAGTCTCGAGTTTATAAAATTTAGTTTCTTTGAACAAAATTTAGGAATTGACCTAAAAATCAGAATAATAAGATTAAAATAGGATTTTAGAGTAATTATTCCATAATTAAATAAATTAAAATAAATTATCTTTTGACATGATAAATTTATAATATATAGGCTATTTGGACTGTGACTTGGATTCTGATTCATACCAGCTAAGGACCACAGGCGAGTACATTTTTGTGATTACTTTCAGTGCTTGATAGTCTCTATAATGCATGCTTAGTATTGATTATTTGATTCATTGACACTTGTTACACAAATTAGTATAATGGATTCTTATTATGAGATACGTGACTGTTTTGGATTATTGTTATTTCTTCGTAATTGGTTTGGAATCTATGTGTACTTATGGGGAGGGGAAATACTTAGTGGATGTGTGAACTACCTTTTTTATCCCATGGTCTATCTGGAATAATAGCAGCCATGCACGACACGTGTGGTTTGTCGGATATTACCCCTTAGCCGTTCACATGTCAACAAGGTATTTCAAATCACATAAAGTAGTTGTTCCTATCTGTTCTTCCATCCATTGTAGTTATTTCTTTTATGGCTTGGAGATATTATACTATTTGTTGCCATGACAAGACTTCAGCATTTGGTTATTCTAGTTGCTTTATTGTGAGTTTAATTGTTGCTATCATATATTCCTTGCTATTTATTGTCTTATAGCTTCTACCATCTGTTGGAACTGTTTTCACTGTGATGTACTCATTCCTTTCCTGACTGGATAAATATTTTAGGTGACAACAATGAGGATGCAATCCCTACACATTATGGACCATATGCTAGCGACATAATAGAGCCTTGTCTTGCCCTTCCGGAGGATCAGGGAGAGTTAGCAGCTCAGATACCGTCTGAAATGGAGTAGTTTATTAGTAGTTGACTTTGTTAGTTATTTAGATCGGATTATTCTCTAACAATTTTCTAAAGTACTTTAAACATTATATTTTGGATATTTAATTTGGGGGAGATTCATTGAACCCGCATCAAGACTATTATTTCATTATCTTGGTATATTCATTTAAACTAGTGCCTGTGATTAAGTATAATATGGAGATGTATATATGTTGTGAGTTGTAGATTACTTGTGGTTCATTGTACAGCATTTTACCGTTGATACTGCCGCGTAGGCTGGGCGTACTCATGACTCATGCCCAAATCCATGGTGTGGGTCATGACAAGATCAATTATCAATATCAAAGAAGAACAGTTGAAATGAATCAATAGAATTTTTTCTAGATGTGATTGAGTATTCTCAGCCTATAGCCTATATCCTATATCCTATATCTTGAAACAAGCTTGTAATAGCACTCGAATAAGAGCACTACTATGAATCGCACTAATTGTGACCTCTAAGACATGCATAGACCACCGCTAAAAATATGTCACGACCTACACCCGATGTAGGGGCATAAATAGTGAACAACGCACAACCTACACTGCAGTATCGGTGGTAGAACGCTGTTTGGGTAATCTATCTGTCTAATAATCCAGATATAAATATGCCACAAATGTAATATGAATACTCAATCACAGATCTATAAGATGGAATAATCGCAAGAATATGATAAAAGAATAGAAGAGTCATAATGCAGCTCACAAGACAAATAATATCCAATGAGTCAAGAAATAGTGATAATAATGTTGGAGACAAATCCGGTACAAAAGATATAACTACTGTGCTACAAGTCCTGGGTCATCTGTCTCAGTCAAGATGAGACCCTCCTGAGCCAAGGTCTCTGGTTCTAAGCCAACGACATCCTGAGGCTCGTAGTAAGTAGGGTACCACTCCTCAGTATCATCTGGAAAATATATATCCAGTCAGAAAAGGAGAAAAGTATATCTCTAACAATAGTTCTAATAAATAATATAGACTATGTAACAGTAAATAGAGCAAATATACAAGATACAATATGTATGTACAAGAGATATGCAATAAAAAATACTGAAAATAAATACAAGAATGAGCAATATAGAAATGAACAAGAAATACTACTACTGAGTGAGGGAGTACCGGCTTTAACATGTGATCGGTTTGGGAACTTGCACAAGGATAATGGCCTGGTTAATCATACGTGCGGTGTATGATCAACACTCACAAGGAACAGGACATAAACAAGGAGGTTATGATCATATATCTACACTAAATACTTCCCACCCCCGATTGATATAGTAGATCCAACTATGGTATGTTATGGCACATGATTCCACAAGAATGGCGCTACTCTTCTCCTGAACCAATGTCTGTATTTGTACAAAAAGAACAAGGAAACAAGGCATGCACAAGATACACTATAAATACCAAGGAATAACATCTCATGACGAGATCCGGATATACCAATCCGAGTAACCATCATGTCAAAAAATCAAGGATATCTATAATAAATACAAGAGACATAGAGGATATCATAAATAAGAAACTATCAGAGAATGTACTCGCCTGAAATCCGGTGAACAATATCAAAGATATCCGGTACAGTGCCTCGACGACCTAAATAAGGAATATTATATCAATACAAGGTTTTAGAATAAAAATAAGTTAAACTAGTCAACTTTTAGGTCATAAAGCCATTTCTAAGTCAAAATAGTCAAACTAGGTCAACTCTAGGCCAAACTAGTCAAACTTGGTCAAACTAGCTATTTCTAGGTTATATGAGTCCATCTCTAGGATATTGGGTCCATACACTATGTAACTAGGCCATACTAGCTATACTAGGATACTAGAAAACTAACAAAATACCATATCATAAGATACACAATTTATTAGATATAAAAAATATCATAATATGTATATATAACAATAATATATAATACTCCTAACTAAACTAATGCTAAGTCGATACCTTGGCTTTGAACGAAAAACGGTATCACACCACCTATACTCCATCTTGATGTGCACACTCAATACCTTGAGTAAAAACCAATACCTTAACATTACCTTGGTATCACAAGGTAATTTAATATCTAATTTATAATTACTACCCATACACCTCACTATATAAATATGTATTTAAAACTTATAACAATAATATTCTAAACTATATACTAACATCTCCTTGATATTTAATACCCGTATCCGAGATATCTCACTCTCATTACCTTGGTGCACCCCAAGGTAATCTAGAAATAATGCTAACTAATATTAACTAGTACTTATGTATATATAAATCTCATATATAATTATATACTAACTTATTTACAATATATACATAACTACTAGCTTATTAATATAAACAAATATATATATATATATATATATATATATATATATATATATATATATATATATACTAGCTTACTAGCTTATCAAATAAATTAACTAGCTTATCTATATATCTATATATCTTATATATATATATACTAGCTTATTAAATAAGCTAACTAACTTATATATATATATATATATATATATATATATATATATATATATATATATATATATATATATATATATACTAGCTTACCGTTTACCGGCTTTTTAAAAAAGCCGCTGCTTATCATAACTGCTGCTGCCGCTGCTTACTGTCGCTGCTTCTGCTGCTTTCTACTTCTGCTTCTAATTCTGCTTCTGCTTTCTACGGCTGCTTCTTGGCTTCTGCTTTCTGCTATTTTTCAGCTGCTTTTGCTGCTGCTTCTTTCAGCTTTTCTTCCAATGCTTATCATTGCTTTTTTTCACTGTTTTTATTGTTTTCTCACTGTTTTTCCATTTTTTCTTCTTCCCTCAAGCTAACACACATAAATACGCATATCACATATTTATATATACACACTATACACATATATGTATATGTATCTACCATATACATATATATATATATATATATATATATATATATATATATATATATACACTATATATATACATATAACTATAACAGCTATATATATATATATATATATATATATATATAGCTGTTATAGTTATATGTATATATATAGTGTTATATATATATATATATATATATATATATATAATATACTGAACTTCTACTCTCCGATGATCACCAACACATCAACAAGAATTATAGATCAAACATATAAATATACATATACATATACATATATCTTACATAATAATTATAATTACAATATTTATAATATCTATAATTTAATTAAATTGTAAAAAATAAACACGTGAAATGCATTGCACCCGTATCACACTAGATCTATAATACGCTTGCGATATGGCTCCACCACACAACTAAATATATTCCAACAGACACGAGCAAGTCTAAAATAATAATTATGAACAACACGAAGAGCTAACTACTCATCTACGTGTCCATGTCAAAATATGACATGCTCAAACCCCCGTGTCGGAGGAAAGCATCCAAATCAACCCGTATCCCCAAATTATCGGGATACGGCCTACACGTATCCAGTTGTGGATACGACACTAGCTACACATAATCAAACACATGCAAATTTGGTCTAATTGAGCTATTGACAAACATAAATTGTGTCAATCTCGGAATTCCCCCAAAATTGACACAAAATATCACATAACTTTCTTCATAGGCCTCCTATAAACCTAATTTCAATTCCTATGGGTAGACTTAGCGGAGATTTAGAGTCTAATTAGAGGATAAAACTAAATTGTATCTATTGGGAGATATTTTCCCAATAAAACCTCCAAAATGAGTGAAAAGAGCTTTCAACTTGTTGATCCTTGCTTCCTCCTTGTAGATCCTTACTTAAATAGTCTCCAATGATGATATGGAAAGAAAATAGAAAGAAATTTGGGTAGAATTTTATGTGGGAATAAAAAATTTGGAAGAGAAAATTCTAGATCTAGATTTGAAATAAAAATAAAGAGAGAGAATTTAACCCCCATTTTAAATATAGGTCGGCCCCTTTTCCCCCTCCCCAAGCAACCATGTAAAGTCAAAAATATCACTTGGTGCCTCTCATAAAGAAATAATTAAGGAATAAAGGTTTTAGTGTAATTGGTTTAACATAATTAATCATCATTCTAATGATTGGGCTTCTTATTGGGCTCAATTCTAACTAGAAATAAATGTTGGTCCATGGATCTAATCTAAACTAGTTAGGTTCACTAACATAAGTCCAAAATAATAAACTAACATCTAATAATAAATAAATAATACAATAAATAAATTTATAACTTGCTCAATACTTAATTAATTATAAAATGACCAAAATATCCTTTTCTAGAAAATGTGGTCGTGACATGAAGTCCAAAACGAATACTTGATCCCCTACTTCCAAGCTGTACACATCATCATCACAACATTCGAGATATTCTTTTTTGAGCATCTTCCTTGGTTGCAAAATATTGAGGCGGACGCTTTAGCCAGCCTCGCTGCTTCCTTAGCAGTCCGAAATAACACCCATCAGTTAATCACATTGATCGGTCAAGAGCTGGTTTATCCCAAAAGCAACCTATGCTTATGCCTTAGCTATGCAGCAGAGGTCGATATCGATACTTAAGATTGGAGACTTTCATTCATCGACTATGCAGTCTATGGAATTCTTTCTTAAAATCCAAAGGAAGCTACTTCAATCAGAAGACACTCCCTCCGTTTCTATTACGACACAAAAACCAAAATATTGTACTGTCGGTCCTACGATGGTCTTCTACTTCGATGCCTGTCGAACACTGAGGCAAAATAAGCCCTCCAAGAAGATCATGATGGCGTTTGCGGGGCACATCAACCTGGTCCAAAGCTACATGACCGTCTTCGAAGAATGGGCTACTATTGACCGACGATGGTAGCAGATGCTGTCGATTATGCAAGGAAGTACCAAGCATGCCAAATCCACGCAAACTTTATCCACCAGCCATCTGAGTTCCTACACCCAACGGTAGTCTTTTGTCCATTTGAGGCATAGGGAATAGGCATCATCGGGCCAATCAGTTCGCCTTTAACAAAAAGACATCGGTTCATCCTGGCGATCATCGACTACTCCAACAAATGGGCAAAAGCTGTTCCGCTCGCTGAAGTCAAAGTAGTAAACGTAATTAACTTTGTCAAGCATCACGTCATATATTGCTTCAGCTTACCGTGTGGTATCGTCTACGACAACGGTCCACAGTTTATAAGTCATACCTTCTATCAGTTTTGTGACAAGAACGGAATTCAAAACATAGCCTCCACGGCATACAACCCCACAACAAACGGTCTAGCAGAAGCATTCAATAAAACCATCATCAAGCTCCTCAAGAAATTTATATCTTCCAACAAATACGACTGGAACGAGAAGTTGGATGAATATCTTTGGGCCTACCATATAACAGTTCGGACAACTACGGGGAACACACCATTCTCTTTGGTGTACAGAAGTGAGGTGGTACTCCCGCTGGAGATTCAAACCCCTTCACTATGAGTATCTCTCTCCAACCAAGTAACAACGGACGATAACTACTGCCAACGGTTACAGGAGTTAGAAGCACTCAACGTGAAACGACTCTTATCTCAACAACACATAGAGTTATATCTAGTGCGTCTCTGGAGCCTTCAACAAGCGGGTAAAACAAAAAATATTTTAAGTGGGTAACCTCGTTCTAACAATAAGAAGGCCAATGGTTATGACTCCCAAGACGACCGACAAATTGTAACCTAAGTGGGAAGGCCCATTCGTTGTGGAAACTATGTTATTCAACGGCACGTACCAGATAGCAAAATCCAACGATGACTTGCTCCTGATGCCTATCAACAGCTGTCACAACCCATATCCGGAATAAGGGCACGAGTAGTAAGCAACGCCCAGCCTATGCCACAACATCGATGGTAGAACGCTGTCTGGTTCAACCATACTATCTAAACATCTCATACAATATGTATATGGTACCTATCAATATCATCTCAACTCCAAAATAGAGAAATAATATGGTATATGATAATGATAGTTATACTCAATCATAATGCAAACTATGGAAGATAAAGCACGAGATAGAATAACGAAGGAAAAAAGTTACAATAAAACCATAAGTCTGACATAATATATATACATGCCCAACCTCAATAAAGTCTAATACAAGTCTAAACAATAAGTCTAAGCCTACTCAGCCTTTGGTACTAGGTCCTCCTGCTCTATAGGAGTATCCTCTAATCGTATACCATCCTGTGGCCCGTAGTAGGTGGGATACTTGACCACAAGCCAATAATCTAAAAAATATATCCAGTCAGGATTGGAGCGAAGTACATACCTCTAAAAGCAGTTTTAAATACATAATCGAGCATATATAACAGATAAGAGAAAAGAATACAAGATAACTAACCATAAAAAATAGAATGAACTAGAGTGAACAGGAAAAAATAGGCAATATAAATAACTGTAATTTAAATAGAAATAGATAAAACTAACTACTGTGCCATAGAGTACAAGTTTATTATGTAATCGATTTGGGTTGAAAACGAATACAATATTGTAACTCGATTATACGTGTGATATGTAATCGACATGTACACAATTATATTTGGGCTTGATCACATAAGCAACTCCTACTCTCCCATCCCCAACCAATAATAATTGATCCAATCATGACATATTACGAACACGAATATGGGCACACTGAACATGAGCAGTGTGTGAACATGAAGTACACTAAATCAATACCTGACACACACGATGAAATATATGCGAAGGAGTACCCGCTGAACACGATAAGAGATAATATCTCTTGACATGATCCATATAGTACTAGTCTGTGTAACCACTGTGTCAGAGTAAAGTATATAGTTCTAGAACATGCGATATATACACTATTATGAAATAAAAACTAACAGAGAGATGTACTCTCCTCTGGTCCAGAGCAAAAGAGATAACTAGGTGTCTCAGATGGTGTCACACACACATATATATATGAATGATATGTCAATAGGGTGTAATAAAGTGAGAATGAGCTAAAATGCATTAGAACATGCTTGCTAGGTTAATTCTAGGTCACTCTAGCTAAACTAGGTCAAACTTGGTCAACTTTAGTCAAACTAGCTATTTCTAGGTTATACTAGCCTCTAGCTATGTTCTTAGGTCCATATCTATATGATACTTGTCATACTAGCCTATACCAGGTATCGGGATACCTAGTATCAATATCACTATATACCTACACTACTTATTAACACTAAGTTTCTTATATATATATATATATATATATATATATAACTTGTATATATAGTAGTTATACTACTACCTAGTGTTATTCTAGTGTATACTGAATACCTTAACTTACCCCCAAACTTATTACCAAATCTCCACACTAATACTCATGAACCCACACATCATTAACTCACTAAACTACACAATACCCCACTTACCTATTACCTATTAGTGTCTAACCAATACCTGTATCTAATACCTTGCTCACTTCTAATTCTAATAACCTACACCAATCAGTTTTCCCCCATCCTTACTTCCTATTGACTGATACTCTCTAATATAAACTTAACTTATATCTAACTTATACTAACTTAGATATATTCTAACCACTGTATACACCAACTTAACTTCACACTGATACTTCTCATCTACTGCCCGACAGTCCTATAGCCTTCATACCTGCACAATGGCACAAGCTCCCCTCCAAACAGCCGAATCACACCAATCCACCTCCATTAGACATTTTCCAAACTACCAAGTGAATGCACTCAGTCCTCTTTTATAATCAAATGAGTGAACACCACAACCACACCCGACAAGGACACCCCTGATATACAGCTGCTCACATACCCTGTGGCAGACCCGCTATGTGCACACATCAGTTTCTCTCCTCCAATCACTGATAGTCTTAACCAGCCGTGACAGATCCAATTACCGACCAAAAACCTATAATAGTCACCTACATGCTTGAATACTCCAAATTATCCCTCACAAGCTCGGGTAACCCAGTCCCAAAGCTCCATGACTGTCACAGTGATGCACACCAACAATATCTCCAAATGAATGCGCTATAGTGGTTATACACATATATCTATATAATAGCATACCTAGCACATTAAATCCAACACTAAATATGCAATATATAATATACTTATGATACTTTCTCAATAGAAACACCAAAACCCAAGATTCACCATAATAAATACTAATACATATCAATTACACTATTATATAACTAGAGTAACTTGCCATAGTGAGTATTGAAGAGTAATTATGCAAAATGCCAAAAATTGGGCCCTGTGTCGTACCGTATCACAAAATACTATGATACGGCCTACACGTATCCATTTGTGGACATGTACCTAGTCCCACAACCCTGATATAAGTCTAATTAGATCTAATTGGTCTCAAGATACAATATTGATGTGTCAATCTCGTAATTTTCCTAACATGCACACAAATTACCACATTGAACTCATAATACATAACCAAATAGTCTAGAACTATTCCTATAGGTAGCCCTATGCCATGGGATCATTCCTATTGGTTAAATACATGATTAAGAAGCTACAATGAAAAATAAATCAGGAATTACCAATTGGAAGATGGATTCCTAATGAAAATAAAATTGGACACGTTTCGGACACGATCTCTAGTTCCAAAGCTCATCCTCCTTGTGTTCCTTGCTTCTCCAAGCTCCAAAGCTCCAAAATTGATAAATTTGAGAAGAAAATAGAGGTGAATTGAGTAGGAATTCAATAGAGGAAATGATAAAAATTAGGGATCTAATTTCTAGATCTAAATGAATGCAATGAGAGGAGAGAGAGAAGAGATCCTCCTCTAATAGTGGTCGACCCCCTTCCCTCTTTCCTAAGTCATGTGCATGGTCCAAATTGTCCCTTTCCATCCAATTATGAATAGGATTAGGGAAGTTCTATTTTAGAAAGCTTCTAACTAATTCTAATTAAGCCAATGCTCTCTAATTAATTAATGGGGATGGGTCTAATGAGTTTGGATCCAAGCTAGGCTCACTAGTTTTCATGACACGTTTAATTATTAGACTAGCCTCTAAGAAAATAGCTAATACAAGTCACTTTTAATCTATAACTCACTAATAATTAAATAGTTAATACAATCATCAAATATTTCTATAACCCACAAATATAAATATTTATTCTTAAAATTATTTACCCGTGCCAATTTACTAAACTACCCCTAGCTAAAAAAGTGAGGGTGACAACGATAAGTTTTTCAAAAAATACTGTCTAAATTGGACTGGTACTCCTTGGGCGTTGACCAACTACATCGTATCTTCTTGGGCGTTGGTTCATGTCCACAGAACCTCATGACTGTCGCTCTAATATACTACTTTGGCTGAGTCTGCCATGTCCATACTACCTTTGAGCAAACTTTTTGGCCTTGTCCATCGATCATCACGTACATATTACCTCTGATATCAATTATCTTCCAACTTATCACCCGTACCCAATCCGAAGTATGCCTGCGGTGTTAAGTCCACAAAAACTGCCACGTCCATATTTTCTCTAGCAGGGCTTATTTCAAACCTATTACTTGCACTAACATGCACAAAAAGTAATGGGTCCACAAAATCTATCACATCCATATTACATCTAATAGGGTTTGTTTCGAATATATTACTCGCAACCCAAGTGCGCAAAAGGGTAATAATCCACCAAAATCCTCTAGCGAGATGTCCTTAAAATCCACAAAACCTATCACATGCATACTACATCTGATAGGGTTTGTTTCAAATCTATTACTCGTACCCCAAGTGCACAAAAGGGTAATAGGTCCACAAAAGATCCCCCAGTGGGATATCCTTAAAAAGCTACGGTGTGGTACTACATTCATATTATCTCTAGTACAATACCCAAAAGTCCACAACTTACAAAATTCTGAAAAAGGAGAGCCTTCATTAATTAATATTCAAGATCATGAGACATATAACAGAAATCTATTACATTTAAGGGTTTTCATTAGTATTCAAGGTCATGAGTACATATGATGGAAACCTGCTTTAAAGGATTTTCTGTGAAGTCTTGCTCATACAAAAAAAATTCATTAGAAGTGTCCCTCCATGATGTCGTTGCTACTGAAATAAGTCGGTCCCAACAGCAGAGGTCAAGGCTTTCTGTCTCATTACTCCACAGTATAAACCTCAGTATATGGAAAATCTACACTGCTGGATAACAAGGGAAGAGTAGGAGCAGACGCTCTACAAATATGCGAGAAGTATGACGACAGAAATAATAATTAATCCAAATCCTGTCATCAACCCAGCAGTCTCTCGGCTGATAGCAAACCAAATAAAAAAGAGAAAAGCAGCTGACATGCTGCATGAACATGGGCAGCTCAACGTATGACGCAGGATGTTCATCCTCGTCTCCTGGATTAGTTCTTGCCAAACTAACCACGTCCCCTGGAGAAATGCTGCATAAGGTTGGTTTTTACCCCGAACAACGGGTGTTATGATATCCTTCCTTGCCCATTATAGGCAATACGAGCGAAGGCAAAACCTGCATAAAGAAGATGCATCAGTCTCAGCGAATATTATAAAAAGGTATAACTGTTGCATACAGCTACCGGGCCGCAACCATGTGTAGTTAAGTCTGTACGGATGAGCAAGATGATACCTCACCCATGCGTCCAAGCCACATACAGGCTCGACATGTATAAAACAAATAATTTTTCGTCCATGCGACCTCACCAAAAGCTCGGCATACATGTCAGACAGATCCTGCATGCATGCCATGAAGAAGTTCTCACCCACACTACAAAGCTCTTTGATACGGTTTGCACATGTCCAAGGGGAGCCTTCATCTATGAGGCAAAAATTTACTGTAGGATGACTTACGTTGAGGAGGACTTCCTACCCACACAACAAATATTTGTACTGGTGTCTCTGTGGCCTTAGCAGTCCATCGCGAGAGATATGATACCCCCTTACCTCAGAGTAGAATCCCTACATCAGGGGGCCACAGATCAATCCTTCTCTCGACTGACTCCTCGACGAGAAAGACAGCAACATCCAGCATCTTTACAAAGGAGGAGGAACGGAAGACAAAAATCTCTCTCATCCCTAAGTCGCCTACTTATAGGCTCCAAGAGATGCGTGAAGAGATCGAGATAACGAACGGGGCAGTTATAGCGATGAACCCAACACCTCAATTTTCGTGTACCACTATTATCTCCTTGGAAACTGTCGCCTAGAGCCTCACGTTAGGAGATGGTACAGAATTTGAACAGAATCCACTCAAGGGCTTCGGTAAATCTAGCAGTTAATGACTAAAGGACAGCCTGGCAGCGTTCTCCCATGCGACACAATAACCATGTTGCCCGAACATACCCCATACATGCTTCTTATTCAAAGTATTTTAAACTTATCAGTTTGAAAACTTCGAAGGGGTCTTATAGAAGAATGGAAAATATGCAGCCATGCGCCCAACGTCCAGGCGCCCCAAATAAAACTTAATAGATGATGGACCGCATTATAATGACCCCTACCCATATTAAGGGCACAAGTAGTGATCAACGTCCAACCTACGCCACAACATCGACAGTAGAATATTTTCTGGATTATCCATACTATCTAAACATCTCATACAATATATATATATATGGTACCTGTCAATGTTATCTCTACTCCAAACGAAGGAACAATATAGTATATGATAATGGTAAATAATACTCAATCACGATATAAAACTAAAGGAGGATGAAAGCACGATATGGAATAAAAGAGAGGAAATAAGAGTTATAATACATCCACAAGTCCAAAAACTATAAGTCTAGGCATAGTCACTCCCAAAATAATATATACATACCATGAGACTAGAATGAGACTAATACAATATCCAAAATATATAATTAATCCTCCTGAGATACTGACACTAGGTCCTCCTGCTCTAGGGGAGAATCCTCTAATGGCTCATCGTCCTACGACCCGTAAGAAGTGGGACACTGATCCACAAGCCAATCATCTAAAAAAATATATCCAGTCATGATTGGAGCGAAGCACATACCTCTGAAAGTAGTTCCAAATACATAATAGAGCATATATAACAAGCAATAAAAAATGATACAAGATAACTAGCAATAGAAAATAACAATAAACTAGAGTAAACATGTGAAGTACTGGAATAAAGAACAGGCAATATGAATAACTGTAAGTAATAGAAATAGATAAAACTAGCTAATGTGCCATAGAGTACAAGTTTATTATGTGATCTATTTGGGTTGAACATGAATACAATATGGTAACTCGATTACACGTGTGATATATAATTGACATGTACATGAATACACTTGGGCTGGATCACATAACTAACTCCTACTCCCCCATCTCCAACAAATACTCATGGATCCAATCACAAAATATTACGAACACGAATATAAGCACACTAAATACGAGCAGTGTATGAATATGAAGTACAGGATAATTAATACCCATACACACGATAAAATATATCTGAAAGAGTATCCGCTGAACATGGTAGGGGATAATCTCTCCTGAAAGGATCCATATAGTACCAGTCCGTGTAGCCACTGTGTCAGAATCTAGTAATAAGTACTAGAACATGTGATATATACACTATCATGAAATAAAAACTAACAGAGAGATGTACTCGCCTCTGGTCTTGAGCAAATGGTGTCTCTCAATTCCAAAGCTAGTGTCACATAATCATATTTAGGAAATATCATGTTAAAATAGTGTAATGAGGAGAATTAAGTAAAAGTACATTGCTACATGCTCTCTAGGCCAATACTAGGTCAATTCCTAGCTTCAAGCTTGATTACAAGTCTATTCTAGCGAATTCTAGATCACACTTAGGTTTCTAAGTCATTACCTAAGGGTATTTAGCTATTCTAGTCTATTAAAACTATATGCCTACTTAACACAATTGTGTATACTAGTTAATATATATATCAGAACTCAAATGTATCCAATACCCTCAAGTTGGTACCTTAGTGAATACTAACATATAGATAACTAACTGCTATAAATATATATATATATATATATATATATATATATATATATATATATATATATATATATACTTAACTAACTGGTCCAGATATAAATAAGCAACTGACACATGCATAACCAACTAGATGTTACTAATACACTAACTAACTAACTAACCTTCTTCTAATCTTGATACTAAGTATCAATGTATCATGGACTGATACCACTAAGAACCCCCTCGTGGATTACCTTAGTACACCTTGGGACACTTCTCAAGTCCACTAATACCTCATATCTAACTAACTTACTAACACCAATGATATCCTAGTTATATAATAATCTAACTCATATTTATATATATTTACTAACACCAATGATATCCTAGCCATGCCAATGCTTCCACAGCTGTTAATAATATTGTTGCTAATGCTCTGTTGACACTTGTTTCCATTGTTAAGTAGATGCAGCTACTGCTGCTGAGATCTCATTGATCCATCATATGTTTTCCCTCCCAATACTGACACTCCAGGTATCATATAATACCCGAGCCCCCCATCGCTTGATATGACCACTGCTACTCCTCAACCCAAATCCTTTTACTCCATATCTCTAATACAACCACAACAAACTCATATACCAACAGACCCTTACCTGACTGCCCATAGCCTGTGCTCGATCTCCCCAACCTGGTATAGTCTCTGCTGCTATTTCCTTCTAATTTACTACACAGTACATTCCCAAATGTCTATAACCCGACCCCCATTTGGTACTTACTAATACTCTAAGTCAGACTGATTATAAACTAACAATGCCACTTAAATGTTTACTAACTGAGATATATCTATCTGAGATCCACCAACTGCTCAAGTTCCCTTTAACTAACTGATATCCTACACAGTTGCATATAACAGTGCAATTTCTAGCTATATGTGTAAAGTCATAATTCTCCATGACCCCAACTCTGGTACTATGTATCAGTTGACTGATATACCTAATGCTCACTGAAGACACACTAAAACCCCCCTCATCATTCACTACACTGCTATCACCTACTTGTACACCTGTTCCAGTTTTGTGTACCTTACTTCTACTGTCAAAATACCCAATGCCCAGACATAGTCACAACTCTATTGCCTACCTCACAGTCACAAATGGAAATATACATAAGTATGGATACAATCACTAATATATATATATATATATATATATATATATATATATATATATATATATATATATATATATCATGTACATAATATAACAACACACACACTAGCATTTAAGCAAACACCTTAAGTATATAACTAGAATATTAATGATACTCATCCAATTGAGGTATCAAAATCACAAATACTGTACAATAATTCTTCCCATATATCAAATACACTATTATATAACTAATACATCTTGCTACCATAGAAATTAAAGGGAAATCACACAAATCACCCAAATTAGGCCCCGTATCATCCCGTATCACACCGTATCATGATACGGCCTACTCGTATCTATTTATGGATACCTAGATAGTCCTACAATCCTGATCTAAGTCTAATTAGATCTAATTCATCTTATGACACACACTTGATGTGTTAATCTCATAATTCTCCCAAAACGGACACAAATTACCATATAAAAATCATAACACATAACCAAAGAGCCTAGAACTTCTTTCTAATGGTGGCCCTATGCCATGGGATGGTTTCTAATGGTCAAATGCATGATTTAAAATTTACAATGAAGAGGAATTCATAATTTACCAATTAGGAGATGGATTTCTAATGAAAAGTATAATGGATACGATCTCTTCACCAAAGCTCTTCCTCCTTGTGTTCCTTGTTTTTCCAAGCACTAAGGCTCTTCGAGGGATAAAAATGAGAGAGAATGTGAAGGAATTAAGAAGAAAATTGATGGAGGAAATAAAGGGAATTGGGGATCTAGAATTGGAGATCTAAAATAAATGTAAATGAAGAGGAGAGAGAGATGAGATCCCTCTTAAAGTGGCTGGCCCCTTCCCTTTTTCTCAAGCAATATCAAATATCCAAGTTGCCCCTCCGCTAGTGTCATGTAGGTCATAATTAGGAAGGGTTAAATTAGGAAACTGCTAACTAATCCAAATTAATTTCAATTCTCCTAATTAATTAGTGGAAATGGTCTATTAGTTTGGTCTATATTAGGCTCATATGTTGTCTTGATAAGTCTAATAGGGTTTCCAAGTGTCTAGTCTAACTAATAGGCTAGTTCACTAACTAATAAATAATATAGCACAATCCATAATTATTAATATAGCATACTAATTAATTATTAAATCACTAAAATACTATAACTATGCTAAATGACTAATTTACCCATATTTGGAAAAGTGGGGGTGACAAACCGACCTACCGTAGAAAATTTTTGTCCTCGAAATTAAGAAAGAACTAATAACAACAAGTAATCACAGCAAGAAAGAAAAATTTATACCTCACGGCACAAATAGATAAGGCTATCGCCCGCGCATCTCGGCTTCTCGCTTCCAGGTAGACTCCCTTGGAGAGTGATGCCTCCATGTGATGTATACCAAAGGAATCGTCTGGTTCAGCAGCACCTTCTTCCTGTGATATAGAATCTCTACAGGCTTCTCTGGGTAGCTGAGAGTCAGACCCACCTCGATCTTCAAGTGATCCAATACATGGCTAGGGTCTACCACGTACCATCTCATATGAAATATAGAACACATTTTTCACTCCCTCTAGTACAGGCGGCAAGTTTAATCCGTAGGCCTCTGTATCGACCCTCTTGAGAATATCAAGGGTTCAATGTACCATGGGCTAAGCTTTCCCCCTCTACCAAAGCAAATCGTGCCCCATGTCGGAGAATCCTCAAGAATACCCGATCGACAACCTAGAACAAAATATAGCCTTAGCATTCAGACTAAAATAAGGCAAACAAAAGCAACACAAAACAAAACCTACACCTCAAAATCCAAAGGTCTCCGGTGGCTATTTGCCCAATGTTGCTGTTTATCCTGCGCCACTCGAAGTCTATCCCTGATAAGCTTCACCTTCTCAGCTGCATCTACGACCATCTCTGGTCCTAATAAGGCTCTCTCACCAACATCATCCCAAGATAATGGAGTACGGCATCTCCGTCCATACATTGCCTCAAACAGTGATATCTCGATACTGGCCTGGAAGCTGTTGTTATAAGCAAACTCTACCAAGTGAAGGTGATCCTCCTAAGAGCCTCCAAAATCCAAAACATAGATGCGTAGCATATCCTCGAGAGTCTGGATAGTCCTCTCCGACTGTCCGTTTGTCTGGGGGTGATATGCGGTAATAAACTTGAGCTGGATGCCCAAGCTAGCCTGCAAACTCCTATAAAAGTGGGATTTAAAATGATTATTCTGATCTGAGACTATGCTCATAGAAATATGATACAATATGACTATCTATCGCACATACATCTTCGCGAGCTTCTCCGTAGACATACCTACTTTAAATGGCAAGAAGTGAGCAAAATTGGTCAACCTGTCTACGATAACCCAAATCGCATCTTTCCCTCCTGGAGAACGCGGAAGCCCTGATACAAAATCTATCTTCACATGCTCCCACTTCTACTCTGGAATAGGTAAGGGCAGAAGCAATCCACCTGGCCTCTATCTCTCTTCCTTTACCTGTTGGCATTCCAAGCATATGGATACGAAGCTCGCCACCTACCACTTCATAGCATACCACCAAATATGCTCCCTCATGTGTCTATACATCTTGTTGGAACCTAGATGTATAGAGTACTGAGATTGATGTGCCGCCTGAAGAAACTCCTCGTGCAACGTTCCACTCGGCACACAAAATCTGGTACTTTGCCACAATGATCCTTCCTCTGCAATACTGAAGTCCTCTGCTAATCCCATCGAAACTTGCACTCTGATGCTCTTTAGAGACTTATCCTCGAACTGTCCTGCTGTGATCCGGTCTATCAACTCTGACTGTACCTGAAGTCCCCACATATGTACCGTAACTCTAGGAACTAGCACCTCAATACCCAAGCTATCAAGATTGGACAATAAATGTCTGTCCCTCGTCAAGTACATAGCCACTGGATACCTGCTCAAGGCATCAATGACTATATTGGCCTTCCCTAGATGGTACTGCAATGATATATCGAAGTCCTTCATCAACTCCAACCATCGTTACTACCTCATATTAAGCTCTTTCTGTGTAAACACATACTTCATGCTCTTATGGTTTATAAATATCTCCACACGCTCTCCATACAAGTAGTGTTTCCACAGATTTAGAGCAAATATGATTGCTGCCAACTCCAAGTCATGGGTAGGGTAATTCTTCTCATGAGGGCATAATTTCATGGAAGCATAGGCAATCACCTTCCCGTTCTGCTGTAATACACATCCCAAACCCTTACCCGAAGCATCACTAAATATAGAAAATCCTCGTCCTCGATGGCAATATCAATACCGGAGCTGTAGTCAACTTCTTCTTTAGCTCCTCAAAAGTGGCCTGATACTCCTCAGTCCAGATGAACTCTATGTCCTTCCTGGTCATCCTAGTCATCGGCTCTGCAATCTTGGAGAAATCCTAAAAAATCTCCGATAATAGCCTGTCAATCCAAGAAAACACCTGATCTTTGCCACTGAACTCGGGGTAGACCACGTCTTAACTGCTGAAATCTTCTTCGGGTCTACTAAGATCCCTTCTCCTGTAATCACATATCCAAGAAATTTAACCTTATAAAGGAAGAACTCACACTTAGAAAGCTTGCCATAAAGTTTTTCCTTTCTAAGGGTCTCCAGAACTATCCTCAGGTGCTTCTCATGCTCCTTTGGGGTCTTCGAATATATCAATATAGCATTAATAAAAACCACAACAAATTAATCCAGGTACTGATGAAATACCTTATTCATCTGGTTCATGAATACCGTCGGGGCATTGGTCAACCCAAACGGCATCATCAAGAACTCGAACTGCCCATACCGAGTCCTGAAAGCTGTCTTCAGAATATCTTTCTTCTTCACTTTTACCTAGTGGTACCCCAATTTCAAGTCTATCTTTGAGAATACCTTCGGTCCGCTCAACTGATCAAATAGATCGTCACTCCGTGGCAACAGGTATTTATTCTTAATAGTGAGGTTGTTGAGGGCCCTGTAGTCGATAGACATACATACTGACCCATCCTTCTTTGGTACAAATAATACCGGTGCACCCCACGGTGATAAACTGGAGTGAATAAAGTCCTTGTCCTGTAACTCATCCACCAATTTCTTCAACTCTGCTAGTTCGCTGTTGTTCACCCTATAGACAAACTGTGATATTGGCTCTGTGCCTCGCACCAAGTCTATAGATAACTCCAAATCTCGATCTAGTGGCAACCCTGGCAACTCCTCCGAAAAGTCGTCCATATATTTTATAATTAATAGATATGGCGGCTCCTGCTCTTCCACTATAGCTCTACAGAAGTCTTTCCTGCTGTTTGTGGTAGAAAATAAAAGAATAAAAATGTATTCAAGATGGGGTTTACACGAAACCCGCCTTCTTTGGTTTACAAACAAACTTGTACAATTTGATCCTATACGAGGATGTGGGAGTACAATTTATTTTATCTGGGTAAATATTGCTATAGGTGTCTGATCTGCAGTCGATCACTTTAGCCCATGGACCACACGATGTTGAAGAAGTGTCGTAGAAGACAGGAAGCAGCTTCGAAGGTTGCAAAAGAGGGTGGATGTACGATGCTAAAGTAGTCGATCCCTGCTCCTTTCTTGAGCTCCGGATTCTCTCTCTCTTGACCTCTGGTTCGATCTTTCTTGGAAGTTTGACCTTGTGTCAGATATTGGTTTTCTTGACCAATTTCCGATCTCCCAATGTGTAGACCTTGGATCTGATATTGGTTTCTTGACCAATTTTCCGACCTTGTTCCTCATTGATAGAGGTCTCTATTTATAGAGTTTTAGTGACAGTGACTACTCCATCGGTGTAGAAACCGAGTGGAAAGTACAGCACCCTTTTACACAACGGTTAAAATAATCAATGCCTGCGTATAGATAATCCTTTGAATGAGCGTGTGACGCGGGTCCAACTAAGGGACAAAACGAGTATAATCGCTACGAAGATCACGGCATAGAAGTGTCACAACCCGCACCCGGAATTGGGGCACGAGTATGCGGGTACGTCCAGCCTACGCTGCAGCATCGGCGGTAGAACGCTGTCAAGGTCTTGATACTATCTAGCCAATCTCACACAAGCATCTAATCTCCATAAGGAGGCACGGATGACACAAATAAAATGATCACATACTCAATCACAGGATTACAGCACGATAAGATAGCAAACAAAAATTAAATACAACACAAGTCTAAAGTAATAATCAAACTCAACAATATCCAAGTCTCATCAAAAATTGCCGGAGACAAATCCGGTACCAATTAGTCTACTTAAAGAACTAAGTAAAAAATAGTAATTCCGGCTAGACCTCCCGAAATCACAACTAAACTATCAAGCCCAAGTTGCAGCTACTCACCATATGGTCCATAAAGTGTCGGACAGCGGTCCTCTAAGGCATAGTCTAGAAAAATGTTTCCAGTCAGGAAGGAGCAAAGTACAATCTCAAATAACAGTTCCATTAAATTGATAAGGACTATAAAGCAATAAACATGTGATGCTAGCTACTGAGAAGACAGTGAAATAAATACAATGACAATTAAAAAAGACAGGCAATGTAAAGAGACAGGCAATAGGCAATATAATACAGTTAGTGCATGTATGAAAATAAAAAGAACAAGGAACAGTATCATATACGGGTGATGTAGTATATGATTTAAATAGAGAACTGTAATCTATTCTAAGTGTTTGAAATAGTAGTTTCAAAATGTGATCGGCTTGGGAATATGTACGATAGCTATAGGGCCTGGCTAATCATGAGTGAAGAGCATGATTAACACTTACATTATTCTATACTGTATAAAGGGTATGATCACATTTCTTACTAACTACTTCCCCGCCCCCAACTAGTAATGTTGATCCAACCATGACACGTCACGATACACGAGCAAGTCCAATCTATCATGTACGATGTCTAATATACATGTCGTGTACAATATCAATACGATAATCAATGTAACATCTCATGACTGCAAATCCAAGCTATACTAGTCCGTGTAGCACAGTGTCAAGGATTCAGATGTAATATTTTATGATTATTGAACTTATAGAAATTATCAAAAAATTGGAAATTATCAGAGAATGTACTTGCCTTGGGTCCTTAGTTGGTAATTATTGAGGTCCTGTTCCAGAGTATCGTTTGGAAAAAAACAACAGTCCTATAAACATATCACAAAGCAAAACCACATTTGCATCAGATGCTACACTAACACAGTCTAAAAACACTGAGTTCGGGACTTCTCTAGGTATGATACTGGCCACCTAGAATCATCTAGTAAACAGACATCTAAAACACATTACATATTTTTAACCAACATTAATACCTACCATATATATATATATATCCTTTAATTTCATGTATAATATATATATTAGTTAAACAATGTATGTTTGCCATATTTATCAATTTAAATATACTAGGTGTATATACAATAAATATATACATATATCAATTTTATATATTGAAAAATATATTAAGTATACCAATAATACATATAGTAGAACACGTATTTATATATACCAATCATATATATATATATATTGAAAATATATTAAATGTAGGTACAAAATATATATATATATATATATATATATATATTTATACTAGTTATACATATTTGAAAATATATTGAGTATATATATACAAAATATATATACATATACCAAACATTATATGTTTTTATACTAAAATACATAGATATATATATTAAATGAAATACACATACTATACACCAAAATACGTTTATACACATATATATATACTAATAAAACATTTTCATATATCATATATATATATATATATACACATTAATACATACATATACTAAAGTATATATATATACTATGCTTATACATGTTTAATATTTTATTTATAAATAATATACAGGTACATATATTAAAAATATACATTACTAATGTATTTATATACTATACATATTCATATATTTAAAGCATTAATTAAATAATACTATTTATATACATATATACATATACGTGTGTATATAAATATATACATACATATATATATATATATATATATATATATATATATATATATATATATATATATATATATATATATAACCAAAGAAGGAAGAGGGAGAGTGGGAGAATTGCTCACAGGGGGTGGTCGGGCTTGCTGGCCGGCCGGAGGGGGAGCTGGCCGGCGGGTGGTGGTAGGTGATGGAGGTGGTGGTGGTTGTCACAGTGGAAGGAGGAGAAGGGGACTGAGTGTAGCTCGGTAGGGAGGCCGTCGGTCGGAGCTGTGGGAAGTCGGGGAGGATGGAGCTGAGAGGAGGGGAACTCGGGCTCGGCCGCCGGAGTGCATAGGGGGGTCAGGGTCTCGGTTGGTCGTCGGAGCACTGCAGCGTGGATGGGGAGTTGTCCGCCGGAGGGAGTCGGCCGAGCAGCAGCAACCGGCGAGTCGGTGGCCTGGCTGGGCAGCTCGTCGGAGGTGGGGTCGGCCTGGATGGCTGCCAGCAGGCCGCCGGACTGCAGAGGGAGGGGCTCGGGTGAACAGTATTCCCCCTCCCCTCTTTTGAATTTAAAAATTTAATAAAGAAAGGAAACTGCTGGTACTGTGCTACTCTCTCCAAAGCTTGGAGAGTCACTTGATGAACATTCTTCATATTTTCTCTCATCAGCTCGGTTTGTGCCTGGTGCGCTTCTGCTTGCACCCTCTGAGCCTCGGCTTGAACTCGTTGAGCATCTGCCGTCACTCTTTGGGCATCTACCATGCCCAGTATCAAGGTAAACATCTGCGTCCCATCAATGGCAAACCTCCGGGAATCGGAGTCGGTGGAGGAGGAAGGTTGTCCGTCACAGCTGCAGCAATCCTCTGAGCAGGTGGGGGAGGAGGATTCCCGAAAAGTGCGGATACTCCTACGTGCATCGGAGATGTAGGAGGAACTATTGCTGTCTGTCCCTCAGGTGGAGAGGTGGCAGACCCCTCTAAAGCTGATGTTCCCGCTCTCATAGACCGTGTCTGCGGCGACATCCTGAAGACAGATCCCAAAGAATCAATTAAGACAAAAATGCGATATCATCAAGGAAGGACAGTACAGTTCTAAAGAGCAACATTCAAGGTAAAAGATTGGAAATAAATATTCCTAGTTGTGATTGCACAGGTCAAAGATACATCCATGGTCTGATACTTCTATACCTCTAAGTACCACAGTTCTACCAGAAACATACTCACTGCTAGCTTCCTTACCTACTACCACCGTTGATACTAGTTATCCTTATCACTCAAGTGCATATCAAATGTAACACACCAAACTAAGTACTGCTCTCTCTCCAATACAATCCTAGATGAACACCTAATCCAGTTGGCAGTGAAATCTCAATCATGCTCAATCCAACATATCCTTACACATGCATCTCATCTACTTATATGCTAATATATCTCTCCCACTATAAAATCCTATCCACAAATAAAATTCCTCAAAATAACTCTTCGAATAAATTTTAAAGTAAAATTGCATATACTTCCCTCAAGATCAATTATCTAAATACTGAAACAAAATTTTATCACTTAAAATTCCTTACAGCTTGTCTAGGTTTATTGAATCGAATCTGAATCCTCAAAAGTTTTAATGACAATATCTCAACTTCTCAAAAATTCAAAAATTTGAAATTTATTTTCAATCCTCAATTTAAAATTTAAATCCATATCTAGTAATCCAATAGCCCTAGTGTTAATCTTTCTCACTGTCCTCATCGACGTATCATCAAATAATACCATAAATCAGTCTGCAAATTCATTTTGATACGAAATCAAACCCTACCATGAAACCAAAATTCTAATTTAATACCTGATTAACAACAATCAAATTCAACATCAATAAGTGAGAATGGACGAAACAAGGGAATGATTTTAAATTGAAAGTTTTAACAAGATTCTCAGGGGTCATCCCAGGAATCTCTCAAGGAATTGTGATTGAGTACTCGCTCTCGTCCTAGTATCCTATGTCCTAGATCCTATTGCAGGTACGCAATAGTGTAACAAGGATGCCACACTACTACGACATCGCACAACTCGCGAAGTCAGACCTGCATGGGCCACCACTAAAAACGTGTCACGACCCGCACCCAGAATTGGGGCACGAGTACGCGGGTACGTCCAGCCTACGCCGCAGCATCGGCGGTAGAACGCTGTCAAGGTCTTGATACTATCTAGCCAATCTCAAAAAAGCATCCAATCTCCATAAGGAGGCACGGATGAAACAAATAAAATGATCACATACTCAATCACAGGATTACAGCACGATAAGATAGCGAACAAAAATTAAATACAACACATGTCTAAAGTAATAATCTAACTCAACAATATCCAAGTCTCATCAATAATTGCCGGAGACAAATCCGGTACCAATTAGTCTACTTAAAGAACTAAGTAAAAAATAGTAATTCCGGCTAGACCTCCCGAAATCACAACTAAACTATCAAGCCCAAGTTGCAGCTACTCACCATATGGTCCATAAAGTGTCGGACAGCGGTCCTCTAAGGCATAGTCTGGAAAAATGTTTCCAGTCAGGAAGGAGCAAAGTACAATCTCAAATAACAGTTCCATTAAATTGATAAGGACTATAAAGCAATAAACATGTGATGCTAGCTACTGAGAAGACAGTGAAATAAATACAATGGCAATTAAAAGAGACAGGCAATGTAAAGAGACAGGCAATAGGCAATATGATACAGTCAGTGCATGTATGAAAATGAAAAGAACAAGGAACAGTATCATATACGGGTGATGTAGTATATGATCTAAATAGAGAACTGTAATCTATTCTAAGTGTTTGAAATAGTAGTTTCAAAATGTGATCGGATTGGGAACATGTACGATAGCTATAGGGCCTGGCTAATCATGAGTGAAGAGCATGATTAACACTTACATTGTTCTATACTGTATAAAGGGTATGATCATATTTCTTACTAACTACTTCCCCGCCCCCAACTAGTAATGTGGATCCAACCATGACACGTCACGATACACGAGCAAGTCCAATCTATCATGTACGATGTCTAATATACATGTCGTGTACAATGTCAATACGATAATCAATATAACATCTCATGACTGCAGATCCAAGCTATACTAGTCTGTGTAGCACAGTGTCAAGGATTCAGATGTAACATTTCATGATTATTGAACTTATAGAAATTATCAAGAAATTGGAAATTATTATAGAATGTACTTGCCTTGGGTCCTTAGCTGGTAATTATTGAGGTCCTGTTCCAGAGTATCGTCTGGAAAAAAATAATAGTCCTATAAACATATCACAAAGCAAAACCACATTTGCATCAGATGCTACACTAACACAGTTTAAAAATACTGAGTTCGGGACTTCTCTAGGTATGATACTGGCCACCTAGAATCATCTAGTAAACAGACATCTAAAACACATTACATATTTTTAACCAACATTAATACCTACCATATATATATATCCTTTAATTTCATGTATAATATATATATTAGTTAAACAATGTATGTTTGCCATATTTATCAATTTAAATATACTAGGTATATATACAATAAATATATACATATATCAATTTTATATATTGAAAAATATATTAAGTATACCAATAATACATATAGTAGAACACGTATTTATATATACCAATCATATATATATATATTGAAAATATATTAAATGTAGGTACAAAATATATATATATATATATATATATATATATATATACATTTATACTAGTTATACATATTTGAAAATATATTGAGTATATATATACAAAATATATATACATATACCAAGCATTATATGTTTTTATACTAAAATACATACATATATATATTAAATAAAATACACATACTATACACCAAAATACGTTTATACACATATATATACTAATAAAACATTTTCATATATCATATATATATATATATATATATATATATATATATATATATATATATATATATATATATATATATATATATATATATATATATATATACATTAATACATACATATACTAAAGTATATATATATACTATGCTTATACATGTTTAACATTTTATTTATAAATAATATACATGTACATATATTAAAAATATACATTACTAATGTATTTATATACTATACATATTCACATATTTAAAGCATTAATTAAATAATACTATTTATATACATATACGTATATACGTGTGTATATAAATATATATATACATACATATATATATATATATATATATATATATATATATATATATATACATATATATATATATATAACCAAAGAAGGAAGAGGGAGAGTGGAAGAATTGCTCACAGGGGGTGGTCGGGCTTGCTGGCCGGCCGGAGGGGGAGCTGGCCGGTGGGTGGTGGTAGGTGATGGAGGTGGTGGTGGTTGTCACAGCGGAAGGAGGAGAAGGGGACTGATTGTAGCTCGGTAGGGAGGCCGCCGGTCGGAGTTGTGGGAAGTCGGGGAGGATGGAGCTGAGAGGAGGGGAACTCGGGCTCGGCCGCCGGAGTGTACAGGGGGGTCGGGGTCTCGGTTGGTCACCGGATCACTGCAGCGGGGATGGGGAGTTGGCCGCCGGAGGGAGTCGGCCGAGCAGCAGCAGCCGGCGGGTCGGTGGCCTGGCTGGGCAGCTCGTCGGAGGTGGGGTCAGCCTAGGTGGCTGCCAGCGGGCCGCCGGACTACAGAGGGAGGGGCTCGGGTGAACAGTATTCCCACTCCCCTTTTTTGAATTTGAAAATTTAATGAAGAAAGGGAAAAAAGAAGAAGAAAAAGAAGGAGAAGGGAAGAAGAAGAAAAGAGAAGAAGTGGAGAAAAAGAATTTACATACGTTGGAGAGAGGAAGAATGTGGGGGCTTGTGAGTAGGTGGGGAAACCTAGGTTTTCTAGGGATTAGGGTTTGATGGGACTTTTAAATAGGGGAGAGGGTGAGTAAATGAAAGGTGAGGATTTACCCAATTAAATGAGTGGTCTAGATTTGACATGAGGTTTCTTCATGTGGGGATGAGGGTGAGAGGCTAATTAAATATTATTAGGCTCCCTCATTGTTTTAAACGAATGAGGTGTTGACAAAATACAAATTTGCAAATTAGCCCCCTTAAATTTGGGTATTTGCACAGACGCATGAAATGATGAAAATTTGGCGGGCGATTCGGTGTCCGGTATTTTGTAGGGTCATAGGGCGCTGTAAGTTGGTACGGGCTCAATTAGCAGGGCGCTGGAATTAAATTAGGATTTCAGAATTGGTTAAAATAGTATCCTCAATTTAATTGGAAATAAATGCAAGTTGTGTTCTAAAACTAATTAGGAGTACATGGGGCCAAAATCAGGTCAGGTCATCAATACCAATAATGAAGAAGACTCAGAACAGAATATTATCCTAATTTGGGCCGCACGAAAAATAGGTCAAGATTGTCTCCAATTTTGATTGGAACGCACAACGATACAAAAATAGGAATTTATTAAATAACGTCCGCGACAATTTTTGTGCGGCTAGAAATAATGCACAGAGAGCATAATTACGAGTTACAAAAATAGCAGAATGGAAGGCGGACATGTCTAGGACAAGATTGTAAAATTTGTTGGGTGACAAAAGATAGGGTAGTGCTCCAAATATCGAAGCAAAGGCAATGCGCAAATAATTAAATAAATTACGGTAATTAATTACAATCTCCAATAAATAAATTCTAGATAAAACAATTAAATATAGAATTCTATAATTCGGACAGACGTTCATCTACTGGGCTTCTAGGTCAAGTCTGCTAGCTCAAAACAAATGAACACTGTAATAATTATATATTTAATTACAAATCACATAATTATTTAAATTAAATATACTGTCATGCAATTACTTAATTGTAATTACAATAATATTAAATATTATAAAAAGTAAAAAATATCCTTATTTTCGGAATGTGGTAGTAACAAGAAGCCACATAGGTAGGTATCCCTCATGTAGAAGAGGTGGGCATAGAAGCCAATGTCTGTCACTATGGCGTAGAAGCCAAGCAGGCATAGAAGCCGAAAATAGGAGTAGAAGCCGAGTGGTCATAGAGGCCGAAATAGGCGTAGAAACCGAGTGGTCATAGAGGCCGAGTGGGCGTAGAAGCCGAGTGGTCATAGAGGCCGAGTGGGCGTAGAAGCCGAGTGGTCATAGAGGCCGAGTGGGGGTAGAAGCCGAGTGAGCACCGGAACTGAATGGGCGAAGAAGCCGCTGCGTACCGTGCCAGAGTGCTGATGTGGACGTCTTAGCCAGAATTACGGCTTTTGAAGATATAATCAAATCTCTTGCATTAAATGCCGAGATTTGCCACCATCTTGTGCATTAAATGCGGAAGCGTATTTTGAAGGTCTGCAGTCCTTCGGCGCATCAGTCGCAGAGACGTGCCTTGAAAAACTGTCACCGCTCTGTGCATTGGTCGTAGAGACGTGCCTCGAGCAACTGTCATCGCTCTGTGCATTAGACGTAGAGACGTGCCTCGAGACCCGTACGGAGTACAGCTTTTGATTTGGCAGGCGGTTTACCTACTGTAGAGCGTAAACAGCTCATGTCCGTCTGTATAAAACAAGGCAGCGCATCCCTTCGTGCACGTAAAAGCAGTTTACGCAAAGGAGATGGCGGTAAATGACAGCCTTGGTCGCAGTGCCGTACCATCATTATAGCCGTCGTCTGGGTAGTCGAGCAGTATCCCTGGGTAGTCGAGCAGTATCCCTTTGTCAGAAGTTTAGACGTCAGGTTCATTGCAGGATCTGACAGGTTCACTTCGGAGAATACGAAGCGTCTCTCGTACACTTCAACGCCGCGTTGCAAGAGGATGGGTTTTACGCCCAGGAGTCGATGAAGCACCATGTTTATGCTGAAGCGGTTTGGACGTACTGCCTTACGTTGAGCTTATATTTCATGCTGTGTTTGGCGGAGAAAGCTCTGTTGCAAGTTGGATGGCTCTGAAGGCCTCAGTTTACGCTGCTCTGCATCAATACGCTGCGTATAGCCATCCGGCATATTTTTCATGCTTCTACACCTGCTCTGCGCTGCTGCTCCACTGACTAACTCAAACTTTGGCTCTCTTGGTGTCTGAAACAAAAATCTACCTCTACGATAATCGATATTAGCATGGTGCCTACTCAACCAATTTATCCCGAGTATTATATCGTAGCTCAGAAGTGGCATTACGAGTAGACACACGCTCAACTCTTGGCCTCCCAAAGAAACTCTCGGATCCTTGTAAACATCACTAACCAGGATAATGCCATCCCCGGTTATAATCTTGCAAGTCCTCGCCAACGGTTTAGTCTCAAGATGATGCTTCAAAGCAAGTGATACAAATATGAAACTATATGAAGCACCGAAATCAAATAAAGCATGAGCTAGAAAAGAATTAAAATATACTAAACCTAAAATGATATCTCCAACTGAGCACCTCCCTATTGCTGCTGGTGCTATACGAACCTCTGCTACAGAGTCAGCAATGGGGGGTCCTCTCTACTGTTCTGCTTGTGGTCTCGTGGGTGCTCTCTATTCCTAGGCCCCACCCTGAGCAGGATGAGCTGGAGATCTAGGACTAACCCTCAACTGGTGGTCTCCTAATCCACAGAATAAACATTGGCCCAATCTTATCCTGTACGCATCCCATCTATGTCCCTGCTTCTTGCAGAATGGATAAGAAATAGCTGACCTCTGGATCTGGTGTGCCTGTTGCACTGGCGCTCTAGCTGGTATAGGGTACTGCTACCTCGGATGTTGGAAGTGTCTTTGATGCTGCTGCTATGAGTGAGGCAGCTTCGTTGGGCCCATGCTAGTACTGGATCCCCCTATGTCCCTCGGCCTCTTGGTGCCAAGCTCTAGGTCATCCTCTGCCTGCTGTGCCTACCTCATAATCTTCTCAAAAGTAGCGGTGGAGTCTCCATTCATATGTGATTTGATCTCCTTGTTCAGACCATTTATAAACTTTTAGGCCTACCCCCGAGGATTTTATCCTTACACAAAGTGACCAAATCTATAAAACTTTGTTGCATACTCGTCCACTGTCATACTCCCCTGGATGCGGTACTAAAACTAGCTCTCTAGAGATGTCAAAGCCACACCTAGGAAGAACTTTTTCTTGAAAATCTCCTTAAAAGCTTCTCATGTAAGTCCCGGTTCTAAGATACTAGGGTCTATCCTGAACCAAGTCAATGCAATATCAAACATCATGCTTCCAACTTACTCTACCTGTAGGCTATTTGGAATCTGCGTCAGCTGCTGGTTCCTCTCAATATCTTTGATCCAATCACCAGCATAAAGAACCCCCTTGGTGCCTTTAAAGTCCTTCGGCCCCATCCTCTTGAAGTTTATGATAGTCCCCGACCTCGGCTGCTGCGCGATGAACTGAGGTAAAGCTACCTATGGCTGGACCAAGGTAACTCTCTCGACTGCGGTGAGTGCAAGCTGGTAGGTATTCTCAATGCCCTGCCTCATAAACTCTGACAAGCGTTGTTGGGCCTCTGCCTAGGCCGGCTGTACCTCCATCATCGGCTGAAAGAGCACAAACACCTACATCAGATCAACTGCGGGTGATAGAGGTAGAAGCTCCTCTGAGACAGTCGGCACTCTCCTCTGTACCGGAGGTGGAGCACCCCCGAAATCTGCTACAGAAATGCCCACCTGGAACGGTAAAGTGGACCTCTAAACTGAAGCTGCTGGAGCAATGTCTGTTGGTGTTGCCCTTAGAGGCAACGAAGTGATAGACCTCGCTGACACTGCACCTGAGCGCCGAGAACGCATCTTCTGTGTCATCCTGATGACAGATTAAAATAAAGTAATCAATATTGAGTAAGATATGGTATCATCATGGAAGGATAAAATTATTCAAAGTAAAGCAAGCATTCAAATAGATAAGGATAGCAAAATAGGTTTTAAAAAAATCCCTTAGGTGTGATTCAATATAATCTCATCCTATATCCTATATCCTCAAGCAGGCTCGTAGCAGTATCTCAGACTTAGAGTACTACTATAATATCACACTTCTTGCGACTCAGACTTGCATAGGCCACCACTAAAAATGTGTCACGATCTACACCCGGATTAAGGGCATGAGTAGTGATCAACGCCCAGCCTACGCCACTGCATCGACGGTAGAATACTATCTGGGTCAAATATATATATATATATATGGTACCTGTCAATATCATCTATATTCCAAACAGAGGAACAATATGCCATATGATAATGGTAAACAGTACTCAATCACGATATAAAGTTAAAGGAGAATGAAAGCAAGATATGGAATAAAAGAGAGAAAATAAGAGTCACAATACATCCAAAAGTCACAAAACTATAAGTCTAGGCATAGTCACTCCCAAAATAATATATACAAGCCATGAGCCTAAAATGAGACTAATACAATATCCAAAATATATAACTAATCCTCCTGAGACACTGGCACTAGGTCCTCCTACTCTAGGGAAGAATCCTCTAACTTCTCAGCGTCCTGCGACCCGTAATAAGTGGGACACTGATCTATAAGCCAATCATCTAAAAATATATATCCAATCAGGATTGGAGCAAAATACATACCTCTGAAAGCAGTTCCAAATACATAATATAGCATATATAACAAGCAATAAAAAATGATATAAGATAACTAGCAATAGAAAATGACAATAAACTAGAGTATACATGTACAATACTGGAATGAAGAACATGCAATATGAATAACTGCTAGTAATAGAAATAGATAAAACTAGCTAACGTGCCATAGAGTACAAGTTTATTATTGATCAGTTTGGGTTGAACACGAATACAATATGGTAACTCGATTACACGTGTGATATGTAATCAACATGTACACGAATACACTTGGGCTTGATCACATAAACAACTCCTACTCCTCCGTCCCCAACCAATACTCATGGATCCAATCATGACGCGTTATGAATACGAATATGGGCACACTGAATACGACCAGTATGTGAAGACAAAGTACATAATAATCAATACCCGATACACACGATAAAATACATGTGAAGGAGTACTCTTTGAGATACGGTAGAGGATAACATCTTTTGACAGGATCCATACAGTACCAGTCTGTGTAGCCACTGTGTCAGAATCAAGTAAACAGTTCTAGAACATGTGATATATATACTATCATAAAATAAAAACTAATAGAGAGATGTACTCATCTCTGGTCCTTAGCAAAGGGTGTCTCTCGATGCCAAATCTGGTGTCACACAATCTTATTTAGGAAATATCATGTTAAAATGCTGTAATGAGGAGAATTAAGTAAAAGTACATTGCTAAATGTTCTCTAGCCCAATATTAGGTCAATTCCTAGCTTCAAGGTTGATTACAAGTCTATTCTACCTAGTTCTAGATCACACTTAGATTTCTAAGTTATTTCCTAAGAGTATTAGCTATTCTAGTCTATTAATACTATATGCCTACTTAACTCATAGGTGTATACTAGTTAATATATATCAGAACTCAAATGTATCCAATACCCTCTACTTGGTACCTCAGTGAATACTAACATATAGATAACTAACCGCTACATATATATACTTAACTAACTGGTCCCGATATAAATAAGCAACTGACACTTATGCATAGCCAACTAGCTATCACTAATACACTAACTAACTAACCTTCTAGTAATCTTGATTCTATGTATCAATGTATCATGGACTGATACCACTAAGAAACCCCTCGTGAATTACCTTAGTATATCTTAGGACACTTCTCAAGTCCAGGCATCTTATTGATACCACTCACAACTCATATCTAACTAACTTACTAACACCAATAATATTCTAGTTATATACTGAGCTAACGCATATATAAATATATTTACTAACTCAGCTTAACTCTAATTGATACCGACCTATACTGGTACTCACTGAAATTATGATGCACTAATGCCTTGCAGGCAACTGAACCACCACCAGTACTTCTCCTACTTGCTGCTGGAACTGCCTAGTTATGCAGGGAGTACTACTGCCACAGAAAAACTTTCTCTCAACACCTGCAAATTAAAATTGCTGCTAGTGTTAAACCAACTGGCCTGCTATATTTGTTGCTGCACCTTGCAAATATGTAAGCCTACAAGCACCTAACTGCAAGCTGAATGCAGGCTTGGCCATGCCAATGCTTCCACAACTGTTAATAATATTGCTGCTAATGCTCTGCTGACACTTGTTGCCATTGTTAAGTAGATGCAGCTGCTACTGCTGCTGCTGAGATCTCATTGATCCATCATATATTTTTCCTCCCAAATACTGATACTCCAGGTATCATCTCATACCCGAGCCCCCCATAGCTTGATATGGCCACTGCTACTCCTCAACCCAAACTCCCTTTACTCCACAACTCTAACACAACCACAACAAACTCATACACCAATAGACCATTACCTGAATGCCTATAGCCTGTGCTCGAGCTCTACAACCTGGTACAGTCTCTGCTATTATTTTCTTCTTATTCACTAAACAGTGCATGCCTAAATGTCTATAACCCGACCTCTTTTGGTACTTACTGATACTCTAAGTCAGACTGACTATAAACTAACACTGTCACTTAAATTTTTACTAACTGAGATGCATCTATCCGAGATCCACTAACTACTCAAGTTACCTTTAACTAACTGATATCCTACACAATTTCATATAGCACTGAAATTTCCGGCTATATGTGTAAAGTCATAATTCTCCAAGACCCCAATTCTTGTACTATATATCAGTTGACTGATACACCGACTGCTCACTAAAGATACACTAAAACTGCCCCTTATTATTCACTATACTGCCATCACCTACTTATACACCTGTTCCAGTTTTGTGTACCTCACTTCTACTGTCAAAACACCCAATGCCCACACACAGTCATAACTCTATTGTTCACCTCACAGTCATAAATGGAAATACACATAAGTATGGATACAATCACTGATATATATATATATATATATATATATATATATATATATATATATATATATATATATATATATATATCATGTACATAATATAACAACACACATACTAGCATTTAAGCAAACACCTTAAGTGTATAACTATAATATTCATGATACTCATCATATTGAGGTATCAAAATCCCAAATACTATACAATAATCCATCTCACTTATCAAATACACTATTATATAACTAATGCAACTTGCTACCATAGAAATTAAAGGGAAATAACACAAATCACCCAAATTGGGCCCCGTATCATTCCGTATCACGCCGTATCGTGATGCGGTCTACTCGTATCCATTTATTGACACGTAGCTAGTCCCATAACCCCGATCTAAGTCTAATTAGATCTAATTAGTCTAATGCTACACACTTGATATGTCAATCTCGTAATTCTCCCAAAATGGACACAAATTACCATGTAGTAATCATAATACACAACCAAATGGCCTAGAACTTCTTTCTATTGGTAGTCCTATGCTATGGGATGGTTCATAATGGTCAAATGCATGATTTAGAAGTTACAATAAAGAGCAATTCAGAATTTACCAATTGGGAGATAGATTTCCAATGAAAAACATAATGGATACATTTTTTTTCACCAAAGCTCCTCCTCCTTGTGCTGCTTGCTTCTTCAAGTACCAAGGCTCCTTGAAGGATAAAAATGAGAGAAAATATAAGAGAATTGAGAAGGAAATTTATGAAGAAAATAAAGAAAATTGGGGATCTAGAATTAAGGATCTAAAATGAATGTAAATGAAGAGAAGAGAGAGAGAGAGAGAGAGAGAGAGAGAGAGATAGAGGAGACCCCTCTTAAAGTGGCCGGCCCCTTCCCTCTTCCTCAAGAAATATCAAATATCCAAGTTATCCTCCACTAGTATAATGTAGGTCATAATTAGGAAGGGGTAAATTAGGAAGTCTTTTAACTAATACAAAATAACTCTAATCCTCCGAATAAATTAGTGGAAATGGTCTATTGGGCTTGGTCCATGTTGAGCTCATAAGTTGTCATGACAAATCAAATTGGGTTTCCAAGTATCTAGTCTAACTAATAGGCTAGCCCACTAATTAATAAACAATATAGCATAATCCATAATTATTAATATAGCCTACTAATTAATTATTAAATCACTAAAATATAATAACTATGCTAAATAACTAATTTACCCCTATTTGGAAAAGTGGGGGTGACACACATGGACACCATACGGCCCAGAAAAGGGAACCCATGAGGTCCAAACAAGCGTCCTAATAACTGGCCGCAGGTCGACCTGACATGATGTCGTGACAACAAAGATGGCGTCTGATACAGAATCTTGACAAAAAGGACTTTCCTAATAGCCTTGAAGGACGAAAATACACTAAGAGGTAGAAGTTTCAAGGATGGTGCGGAGCCACATAGACAACCAGACAAAAAGATCCCATGCGGCTCTGTCCCATCCATCCCAGACTCCATGGTGTCCATGCATCCCAGACTCCATACGTCCCACACTCTATGCGTCCCATACGACTCTGGCCCACGCATTCCAGACTCTATACGGTCCATACGTCTCTGGCCCCATGCTTTCCAGACTCCATGTGTCCCGTGCGTCTTTGGCCACATGTGTCCCAGATTTTACGTCGATCAAGTCTTGCTGTTACAACTGAGCGGTCCTCTCCAACCAAATAGCGATCACTTATCCATTTGACCAAGTCGTGCCTACACAGTTGAGAATCGTCCAGATACTCAGCAAACAACAAAATCCCAATAATATTCATGTAGCAGTGGAGCCCGGATTCCCGTGCATAGCTGTAGCACCCTTTCGTTGAGAGGGAGGCACATGGCAAACCTCACTATCCATGCGGCCCAAAATCCATGCGTCCACAAATATGACTATAAATAGCAGGGTACTACCCCCGTGCAAAAGGCTGGCTGGTTATCTGCAAATCAACAGTTAAGGGAGGGAGAAGAGCTTTTGCATCGGATCATCGATGGAGTAAAGAGAGTTGCTACACTCCTAACCCTCTATCGTTACCCCAAAAAAATAAATTTGTACTTAGATTGTCTCCTAGGACTCTTCTTTGTACTTTCTCCTAGGACTCTTTTTTTGTACTTTCTTAGTTTGTTAAATCAAATCTACTTCTCCCAGTTCTCATTTTGATATTAAATGGCAAACAACATTGGCTAAAATCCTTGAGGCACAAAGAGTTAGACTACTGAGGCACATCATTATGGCGCGTGGAGAAAGGTCTCTAGAGAGCATGGAGAAGATTTTTCATACTTCTACAAGACCCCCTTCAAAGTTTCTAAACTGAAACTTTGTAAGTTTAAAGTTCAGAATACTTTGAACAGAAGCATGGATGATATAGGTGCATGAACTATGTTGGACACATATACAAGCCTCCTCATGTTTGGCACATCCGTGGAGTATTTATTCTTCAGCATGGCTTGTTGTTTGGCCCATTTGGTTGTTAGGCGCATGGAAAAAGTTACTTAGCCAGGCATATTGGACTACTTGGTGCATAGGACCATTGGGCACATCAAGCCGAGGCAAAGAATCATCTGTTGACTGTTAGATTCATCACACAAGTTTAGTACCTAGCAATTCATAAGCCATTAATGGGTTCCTTGCTATAAGTAGAGAGCTAGAGAGGAAGAGAAAAATGTGTTTCTCTCTCACAATGTCTCTATTGCAATTGAGCGCGGGGAGATCGGTCGAGCAGTTCATCGACCTTATCGCTCTAATGGTCGACCACGCTTCTATCAGTGGTGAAGGTGAGGAGTAGGACGCGTACTCTTTTTTTTTGGTGACTTTGGTCACTTTCTTGGTACTATGCGTTTACTCCGTTCTTGCCACTGTCTGAACTGCTTGGTCTGACGCGCGTGGTCATTGCTAAAGAACTTTGTCCTGAGGATGTATTAACGGCGAGGATTATTTCTTAGCAGCATGGGTGAAGTTGTCCTTGGATACGCACATGAGGCATGCACCAAAATTTGATAGGTGATCCCGTAGCGGGGGATATTAGCCTCTGCATTGTGGCAGCCACCTTGGCACTGTGGCAATAGTATGTCTTAACACTGATGTACGATCCTATAGCTCCCTTCAGTTAAGAGTGTTAGCCCATCCGGTCTCCATTAACTTAATTTTGATAGTTAACTAAACCATTCATCGATATATCGCATCTGATGCCTCAACACTGATATTGCATGTCGTCTGTATTGCGTCTATTCAAATGTATTTTTTTATTTATTTGAGTCTAGGACAGATGTACACTGAGTCGCACTGGAAAAACTAAGAACCTATAAACCAGGTACCTAGTCCACTCAAATAAACCAAAGAACCTATCCACCAAATCTGACCATATTTATTTACAAAGTCTACCATACTAGGAGACCAAACTCGGTTACCCTTTTGGTATAAAATCAACCAGTTAAATAGCTCCTGATTTTTTGGCCCAACGGTTGAAAATTTGAATTAAACCCTAACCAAATTCTGGCCAAATTTTGTTTGCCTAGAACCTATAAATAGGATTGGAATTCTCATTCTTGCTTACTCAACTATTCTTAAGTCTTCAATCCTATTATGAGCAAACCTCTAGGCCTTAACTTTCCCATCTCAAAGAGCAACTCCCTGGCCTTCCTAGTGCCAAGTGCGATCTCGATCTAGAAGTCTTCTGAGTTGTAAAGATCTTTGTTCGATCAGTTACTCTCTCTCTCTCTCACTCTAAGCTGTGAAGTTGCGAGACTTCGGATTAAAACTCATGGTGTAAAGAAGTGGCAAGCCTTTGGATCAAAGCTTGTGATTCACTATTAGTGATTATAGTAGAGAAACTCCAAACTTGATTTCTCGGGACTGGACTAGTCCTTTCAGAGGGAAACACGTATACATCTTGGTATTTGCATTTACTTTCTCTCTCTACTTTACTGCTTTACTTTACTGTCTCTATATACACTATTAGTTAACAACTGCCTTTATTTCGTTAATTTTAAATTAGGTAGATTATTTCGCTTTACTCTATTCACCCTCCTCTAGAGTTGCCTTACAGTCCTTTAATTGGTATCATAGTGAGTTCTCTTGATATTTGACTTAACATCCTAAGAGACTTATGGCAACTGTTAGATCTATTCACGTCAACAATGGTGAAGGCCAAACCATAAATATGCTATCCTATTTGACGGTACTAACTACAAATACTGGAAGACACGTATGAGCTTCTACCTAAAGTTAATTGATTTTGACCTTTAGGCTGTAGTAGTAGAAGGATACAAGAAGCCACCTAGAATAGTCATAGATGGTAACCTTGTAGAGAAGCCTCATGATAAGTATATAGACACCGAAAAAATAAGCTAGTCTTGATGCTAAAGCTATTAACGCTCTATTTTGTGCTGTAGACATAATTGATTTTAACAGGGTCTCCACTTCCAAAACTTTGCACGAAGTATGAAAACTTCTTGAGGTAACTCATGAAGGAACCTCCCAAGTGAAAGAATCAAAAATAAGTCATCTAACAGAAGAGTAAGAAGTATTCAAGATGAAGCAAAATAAGACGATCACTCAAATGTTCACGAGATTCCTCGATATCATCAACCATCAATTATCAATCGACAAGGAGTACAGCAATCACGAGAAGGTTCTCAAGGTACTCATGGGACTCACCAAAAATTGGAATCCCAAGGCTAATGCAATCATAGAAGGGAATAATCTTACCACGATGACCCTCGAGATGCTCATGGGCAAGATGATGACTCACGAGCTGGATCTTAAAGAATTTAAAGAACCCACTCCCAAGGAGAAGACGATTGCTCTTAAGGCATATCATAAAAAGGCAACCAACTACAATTTCGACGACAATGAGTTTCAAGATGAGGAAGTTGCCCTGACCACAAAAAACTTCAAAAAAATTTAAAAGATTGAGAAATCAAAGAAGAAGAAGCCAACTGACAACAGTGATGAAGAGCCTATATGCTACAACTGTAAAAAGATAGTGCATATAAAGAAAGATTATCCAACCCTAAAAAAAAGAAATTGCCACAATTACTCATCCAGAAGAACATCATGGAAATCTACAAATACTAGTATTTAGTATAAAAGTGAAGCTAGTGAATCCGAAGAAGAGAATCCTCGAGAAGCAGCTAACCTATGCTTCATGGCGTTAGCTGATCAGGTAACTGATAATAGCTCTTATAATGATTTTACTTTTGATGAACTAGGTAATACTTTTAGTGATTTACTTGATAATTTAAGAAAACTTAGAAATAAGTACAAGCATGCTAAGAAAGATGTTTAAGAATATCAAACTGAAATAGAAAGACTAATATCTCTACTAGTTGAAGTAAAGGATACCTCAAACGATTCAGACGAGAATTTTAGACTTAAGCTTAACCTCCACGAGGCACTTGCCAGTCTTGACAAGAGCTCTCAGGAGAACGCTAAACTTAAGGAAGAACTCAAATCTGAAAAGAAGTAGTATTCCATTACTACACATAGAATAGATGCTCTCACTACTAAATATAATGAAGTATATGCTACCTCTAAAAAGTTGGAGATTAGATTAGATAAACAGGTCAAACAAACCTCCACCCAACCTAACATGAGACACGTAGTAAGACAAAAGAACACTCACAGTTATGCTCCTACCTACATGTATAACAGTTCATGCAATCATTATGCACATAGAAATGTCAAACACAATCATATATTCTATCAACATAGACCACAAGGAACTGCTTCACACATTCATATCTATCATGCTGCACCAAGCATCAATCACACAGCTATATATCACTACTGTGGTAAGAAAGGACATATATCTAGATTCTGTAGAATAAGAAAATTAGTAGATATGAATATTTATGCATAGGTATCAAAAACTAACACAAATGGACCCTCAAGAAAATGGATACCAAGGGTTACATCTATAACTCATTTTATAGTTGGACCAACCCTCTCATGCTGGAAGCAAGTGGATTCTCGATAGTGGTTGCTCACGACATATGACTGGTGATGCTAACCTATTTATAATGCTATTGATAAAGAAAGAAGGTTATGTATCCTTCGGCAATAACTTCAAAGGATACATTACTGGTAATAGTAATATAGGTGTTCCTCCCTATCCTGTCATAAAAGATGTCTGTCTAGTAACAAAATTAAAACACAACATACTCAGCATCAGTCATCTAGCTGACCTTGGTTATGGTATTAACTTTGTTATAAACAAATATTATATTTATGAAAGATTCACTGGTAAGGTTATCTTTGAAGGGATCAGGGAAGACAATATATATATTTTATATCTTGCAAAAGACACTAACAATACAGGCAAATATCTATACGCCAACAAAGATAACAGCTAGCTATGGCATATGCATCTAGGACTCGCAAACATGAAGACTATTGCAAGACTATCTACAAAGAAACTCGTAAGAGGCTTACCGGAGATTACTTTCAAGAAAATATGGTATGTGCTAACTGTAAAAATAATAAAGCTACTAAATCTTCTTTTAAATCAACCAACTCAGTAAGTACCTCTAGACCTCTCCAACTCTTGCATATGGATTTGTTTGGACCCAGTAGAGTCGCCAGTCTTGGTGGTAAGCTTTATGCTTATGTTGATAATTTTTCTAAATTTACATGGGTTTATTTTCTTGTAAATAAAAATAAAGCATTTTCTGAATTTGTCACTTTTTGCCAAAAGGTTCAAAACGAAAAAAGTTTCATGATTACTCGTGTCCGAAGTGATCATGGAGGCGAATTCAAATATAGTAATTTTAAAAGATTTTATAATAAAAATAGTTTTTCTTATAAATTTTCTTGTCCTAGAACTCCACAACAAAATGGTGTTATTAAGTGAAAGAATAGAACTCTTGGTGATATGGCTAGAGTCATGTTAAATCAGTATAACCTTCCGAAATACTTTTGGGCTGAAGCTGTAAGTACTTCATGCCATGTTTTGAATATGGTGCTTATTCGACCTATATCGAAGAAAACCTTCTATGAACTTTGGTTTGGTAAAATCTCCACAATTAGTTATTTAAAAGTTTTTGGCTGCAAATATTTTATTCTTAAGACTAAAGGTAATCTAGAAAATTTTGACTCCAAGGCTGATGAATGTATTTTTCTAGGTTATGCCGCCAAAAGTAAATGATTCAGAGTATTCAACAAAACCTCTTTGACTTTTGAAGAATCAATCAATATTATATTTAATGAACAAAACACTCAAGCACTAAACTAAAGCGACATTGAAGGTAGTCAACCCACAACCAACAAGACATCAGAAGATACAAACAATACAAGTCATCCGAAAAGTCTGCCAAGAAGACTAAAGTTCTCCACAGATCATCCTGAGGATTTGGTAATAGGTGATGTATCAAAAGGTGTAAGTACACATTCCTCAAATAGAGATATCATTACAAATTTTTCTTTTATTTCTCAAGTAGAACCTAAAAATGCTAATGAAGCTTTTGTTGATAAATTTTGGGTTTCTGCTATGCAAGAGGAACTCAACGAATTTGAACACAATCAAGTTTGGAAACTTGTTCCTAAACCTAATAATTATTCGATCATTGGTACTAAATGGGTTTTTCGAAACAAATTAAATTAGGATGGTTCAGTTACACATAACAAAGCACGTCTCGTAACTCAAGGATACAACAAAGAGGAAGGTATCGACTACGATGAGACTTATGCTCCTGTTGCTAGACTTGAATCTATCTGAATGCTTTGAGCTTTTGCTAGTTTTGATAACTTTAAACTTTTTTAAATGGATGTTAAAAGTGCTTTTCTAAATGATATTATCAAAGAAAATATTTTCGTTAAACAACCCTCTGGTTTTGAAGATTTTAAATACCTTGACCACATATTCAAGTTACGAAAGGCTCTATACGGACTCAAACAAGCCCCTCGTGCTTGGTATAAACGTCTTAGCTTATTTCTACATGGAAACAATTTTTTAAAAGAAAAAATTGATACTACCCTTTTGATAAAAGCTTCTGTTGATTCTTTGTTATTAGTGCAAATATATGTTGATGATATTATATTTGAATCTACTAATGAGATGCTATATAACAAATTTGCGAAGTGTATGCAGAGTAAATTTGAGATAAGCATGATGAAAGAACTGACTTTCTTCCTAGGATTGCAAATCAAGCAATATTCATAAGGAACTTTTATCCATCAAGCTAAGTACACGAAGGATTTGCTCAAAAAGTTTGACATGGATAATGCAAAGCCTATCGAAACTCTAATGTCAACATCCTCTAAGCTTGACCTTGATAAAAGCAGTAAACGAACAGACATACGTAAGTATCGAGGCATGATTGGTAGTTTGTTATATCTAACTGCTAGTCGCCCAGACATTATGTTTGTTGTATGTCTTTGTGCTAGATATCAGGAATCACATTTGTGCACAGTTAAGCGTATCCTCAGATACCTTAAAGGAATTTTGATGACAGGCTTATGGTATCCCAAACCATGTCCTTTGACCTTGCTGGTTACTCGAATGATGATTTTGTTGGATGCAAAGTCAATCGAAAAAGCACCAGCGGCACGTGTCATTTCCTAGAAAATTCTCTAGTCTCCTAGTTTAGCAAGAAACAAAATTCTGTTCCATTATCAACAACTGAGGCAGAGTATATCGCCACAGGACGTTGTTGTGCTCAAATTTTATGGATGAAGCAAACCCTAGAAGACCTCAATCTGTACTATAAGAATATTCATATTTTCTGTGATAACACTAGCACCATTAATCTCACCAAAAATTCAGTATGCCAATCATGCACTAAGCACTTAGAAATCTGTCATCGTTTTCTAAGGGATCATCACTCACACTGAGATATTTATTTAGAGTATGTGGAGATGGAACATCAATTAGCAGACATCTTTACTAAACCTTTAGCTGAAGATCGATTCAACTTTATCCGTCGAGAATTAGGTCTTTTGGATTCTGATAAAATATAAGAATCATAAGATGCTTTACTCATTTTTTCTCATATTTTTTAAAGTTTTGAAATTTTTGGATACAAGCTGAAAGGGTCCTTCGGTCACAAGGTATAAATAACCTAAGCGATACGGTATTTAAGTGTCTTCGGACCACCGATAGCTGGGATCCGGCCTCTATAGCTACTCCGGGTTGATTTAAACTCTTGAAAATGTATGATTTAAGTTCAACACTTATTGTTCTGTATTCATATCAAGTCAAGAAAGGCATAATATCAATTAAAGTTATATTAAGATTCTAAAAATAAATGTCAACAGAATTAGGACCGTACTTGGTTAGTTTAATTCCAGAATATGCTATATCATTTAATTCTCTTCAAAATTAGGACTTTTGCTACTCTATATATTGATCATTTTGCTGCTCATTAATTTAGACCAACGAAAATATTTCCTCCTCCACAAATAACTATAGCATTTCCTCCTATATCCTCTCCCAATGGCCCCTAAAAGAAAACAAGATTCCTTTTTCAACTCTTTTTTCTGTCCTATTATGCTAAACATAGGTGAATTCGACAGTTTCACTTTTCGAAGCCTCAAAATTTTAAATGATTGGTTTAATAATTTCTCCAAAAGATACATCTGTTTTAGCCATCCTATTGATTTTACTTCTCAACACAAAGACTATCTACCTACTTTTCAGAAACTTTAACTTGAAGAATTTATTCCAACCCGTACCAACATTTATACCAATGCTATTCAAATATTCTATTGTAACATAACATATGAACATAATACTATTTTATCTAGAGTTCATGGCATTCTTATTGAATTCAATGCAGATGACTTGGGTAAAATCCTACACATTTTCGCTGATGGATAACCCTTAGTCAATATCGCGCAAGTTCAATTCGATCATTACTTAACCCTAGATTCTTTCAAGAATATCCTTTGTCACCCACTTGAATGTCCACTGGTAAATTTCATGCTAGATATTTGAATGGTCACTTCTTTGAAATGCATCACATTATCTTTTTAACTTTTCTACCTAAGAAGGCTTACTTTGATGAGGTATCTTATCTAGAAATGTCAGCTTTATATTATTTGTATTTCAACATTAACTTTAATGTTCCAAAGGCCATGTTATCTCAAATGGTTTAATATCACAAGAAAGGGCATCCACTACTATACGCTATGTACTTGCTAACCATTTTTAGCTATTTCGATATTCCTTTGGATACTTGTCCAAATCTTGGGGAACCTTTATACCTCAATTGAATTCGGAGAATTGAGCCAACTATGCTTTTACCATATAACTCATTATCAAACTCCAACACTCATCCTATTGATTCCGTCCCTCCTGCTAATGAACAAACGCAAACCTTAGAGTCTATTTTCACTCTTTTATGTGATCGCTTCCACCAATAAGATTTACGTAATCATGCTACTGATCATTGCCAAACTCTTCCGACTCAGGCTCTTGGCAACACTTTGATAGACATTCAGTATGCCCTATCGAAGCACCCAGTCGGACCTTTTTTGATTCTCCGAAATCCAAATCAACAAGGATTTTGTATTGATCACCCATATGTTCAGCGATATTTGGATCCAGTTGATACCTTCTTTGATCCAAACAGAATACTTGAACCAGATGATGAAGATGAAAAAAATTACAACTAGTTACTCAATTGATTTGAATGTTAAAAAGTTTACTTTGAGATGTTCTACTATGATGTTTCCATTTTACATCCACTTCTGTATATTTTTTTTCAAATGAATAAAAGTTTAAATGCAAATTTTTTTTGTCATTATATATTATCCTGTATACACTTTACTCTTTTATTTTTCTTATCATCTCACCGATTTCGGGGGAGCATGCCATTTCGATCAAATAACAACGGGGGAGAAAGAATACATGATACTAGCATAGAAGACGATACTTGATAGACTTTGTCTTCATCATATCAACTGCTCCACAGTTACGGGGGAGCCTTGCATATCAAAGACTTAAAGTATCATTCATAGTTTGTCAATTATCAAAATAGGAGATATTATTGGCCCATCCAGTCTCAGTCAACTTGATTTTGATAGTTAATTAAACCATGCATTGATATATCACATCTGAAGCCTCAACATTGCTATTGCATGTCATCTGTATTACATCTATTCAAATTTAATCTTTCATTTATTTGAGTCTAGGACTGATGTACGCTGAGTCACACTAGCAAAACCAAGAACCTATAAACTAGATACCTAGTCCACTCAAATAAACCAAAGAAATATCCACCAAATTAGGCCATATTTATTTACAAAGTCTACCATACTAGGAGATCGAACTCGGGCCAAACTTGTGCCAAACTCGGACCGAACTTGGTTACCCTTTTGGTATGAAATCAACCAATTCAATAGCTTCTGATTTCTTGGCCCAATGGTTAGAAATTTGAATTAAACCCTGACCAAATTATGTTTGCCTACAATCTATAAATATGATTGGAATTCTCATTCTTACTCACTCAACTATTCTTAAGTCTTCTATCCTATTGTGAGCAAACCTCTAAGCCTTAACTTTCCTATCTCAAAGAGCAACTTCCTAGCCTTCCTAGTACCAAGTACGATCTCGGTCTAGAAGTCTTCTGAGTTATAAAGAGCTTTGTTCGATCAGTTACTCTCTCTCTCTCTCTCTAAGCTGTGAAGTTGCGAGACTTTAGATCAAAACTCATGGTGTAAAGAAGTGGCAAGCCTTCGGATCAAAGCTTATGATTCACTATTGGTGATTATAGTAGAGAAACTCCGAGCTTGAGTTCTCGGGACTGGACTAGTCCTCTCAAAGGAAAACCAATATACATCTTAATGTTTGCATTTTCTTTCTCTCTCTACTTTACTGCTTTACTTTACTGTCTCTATTTACACTTTTAGTTAGCAACTGCCTTTATTCCGTTAATCTTAAATTGGGTGGATTATTCTGCTGCACTCTATTCACCTCCCCCCCTAGAGTTATCTCACAGTCCTTCAAATAGGGGATATGTGGCAAACTCCTACCATCCATGCGGTCCAAAATCTATATGGCCACAAATATGACTATAAATAGTAGGGTACTACACCCGAACAAAAGGTCGGCTATCTGCGAATCTACACTAGAGTAAGAGAGAAGAGCTTCCTCATAAGATAGTCCATGGAGTAAAGAGATTTGCTACAATCCTAACCCTCCATCATCACCCCCAGAACATAATTTGTACTTAGATTGTCTGTTTAGGACTCCACTCTATACTCTCTTTATTTTGTTTAATTAATTCAAGTTCTTTTCAAACTTTCGTATTTAATGGCAAATAAGATGGCGACTCTGCTGGAGACATCCTTCTCCTCTGATAAGAAGTTGGTGATGCAGTCTGATATGGCTATGCTTGGCTCAACACAAAAGATGCTAGTAGTTCTCTTCGACCAACAAGCGTTCGAGGAAGTGCTCTCTGAAGGAAGTGCTAATCCTTCGTCAAAGCTAGCCATGCCTAAGAAGATACGCATGACGTGGGTAGCAAAGGTCGCTGTGCCTTATCCAACTACGGAGTAGACGCTTCCTGCATCTCACCCTATTGCTGATGATGGTCGTCAAGCGAACACCCAGGACGTCCACATCCATGCGCCTACCCCATCTTAAGTAGAAACTACTCGGCACCCAGACTCTCACAGAGGAAAATACTACGATACCAGATGTTTTGGGCTACAGCGGCTTCTATACTACCAAGAAGGAGGCCGCATAAGACTTACCATACGGAACTAGCTCACAACCACAGGCAGACGGTCGCATGCGGCCCCGACAACAACAAAATATATGTTTTCGACCGTATCTCCTACGACACAGATCCTATGCGGCTAGCTGAGAATGGCGAAAACTAAACTTGAAATTTTTGTACTACGTACCTGAGGGTGCTAAGTCAAAGAAGCCTATGGCAGTGCAAGCTCATCAAGCTCAAGCAACTGTCTAGTTAGTTGACCATCAGCAGGCACCGTTAACCATTACACGGGCCCCTGATGGGAAGCTATATATGATCGCCTTGTGTGTCCAGCCTGCATCGGCAAATGCACAACGTAGGTCTCAAAAGTCTTCCACTAACAACCCAAAGGAAGTTCTTGTACGAACCCCGGATCAAGGATCAAATACAATACCTACGCACCCGTGCGATCGGTCCTTCCGGGCACACAAAAAGGGTAGAAAGGTGGAATAACCCTTGCTTGACTTGCGTAATGTGATCAATCACAAACCCAAGGCAAGAGAAACAATTATGGCCGATGAAATATCCTTTCCAGGGCATCACTGTGCCAAGATCATTATCAACTACTGCTACAACAAAGTGGCAACTCCCACAAGCAGGCAGTCAGCCTTCTAGTAGCTGCACCAGAAAGCACCTATCCGACAACAACCCAGAGATCAGGTGTAAGTAACAGAGAAGGAGGAGCTGCCCTCCCCTCATGCTACTTAACCCGGAAGCTTCCTGCCACCAAGGGAGGAAAGAAGTCAAGTACCTATAGTCCGTCGCTTTCTGCCAGTGCGTTGGGAAGGCAACTACCAAAATGGTTAACAATGGGAATTGCCGATGGCGTTTTCCAAGTCACCCGCTCAAAGAAGAAGCTGTCAGCTACTGGGGGTAGTTCTTCCTCAGAACCCTTGGGGGTGGCCCAAGATGAGGGTGGTATTCCCCTCGACTAACGCAATAACCCGGCGTTCTGAGAAGACAATAATTCCCAAGGAATGGACTCCGAGATCCCTGGGGGTAGCTCCCCTCGCCAGGTTGGTGTAGCCTCCTATGTTGGGGGTAGTATTCCTTCCGAGTCCAAGGAAGAGACGACACTGCCTGCTTTTCCTGATGACTACTCTCGCCAAGGGTCTGAGACAGAATCTGTGACATCCACTGCCCCGTCCATCTCTCCCCATGTGAGGACGATATACATGGCCGATGACGACCATGAAGGCCCCATCGACCGCCAACGCCTCGAGACCCTCGAGGCTATGATGCAGACGATGGGTGCATCAATGCAAGTCTTAACCCAGACCATGCTAGAAATCAAATAAAATATGGCTTCTCAACCAGCGAGGATCCATGGACAAGCAAACTTGGACCCCGGGACCAACGGGGATTCAAATACAAATGCCCCACCCTCGGGTAGTAATCATCACTTGCCTGGCTCGTCTGCACCTTCTGTAGGAGATGAGGCCAAGGAAGCAATAAAGGAGGTCCAGAAACTTTGAACTCACCTAGACGCTATGGACAATCGATACTCACTCCGCGATCTCGGGGTGTGACAAGCATACTTGATAGAATGGAGGGATGTACCGTATCTGCCTAAATACAATCCCTTCAATATAAAATATTTGATGTCAAGTCCTCCCTTCACCGGTTCATGAGTTACTTCGAGATTACAATGGGATACCTACCCCACAACGATGCTATCCTACCAGACTCTTCATCGGGACATTAGCGGGGGTAGCTTTCTACTAGTTCTGTAGTCTCAAAGATAATTGCATCTCATTATTCAATAACCTCAAACGTCTTTTCCTTAACAGATTTTATGAGGCGGGAAATAATATGATGATGTCCTCTCTGATGGTTGTCGCCCAGGGAGAAAGGGAACTGATACAAAATTATATCGTGCGGTTCTGACAAACAGTGCTCAGGTTGCCCCCTGGCAATCCTGAGGCCACACTAATGGAGATGTGCCAAAAAAAATACTTTCGGCAGTCATCCTCTGGATGCGCGATAGCTAGTTATCTTTCATTATAAGCATTATCGACGTTGAAAAAAAGCTCAAAGATGCCCAACACTTAGGAATCCATCTCCCTTCTACTGAGAAAAAGGGCAAGTACCCCAGAAACAGTAATAGTTGTAACAGTAACCGCGATACGAAAGGGAAGCAAGTTATGGTCGCTAATGTGACCAAGAAGCCTGAGAAAAAGTAGGCAGAGGTTCCAAAATAAAAGGAGATCTATTGTTTCGAAGACGGTGAAGTCAAGCCCATCTTCGACATACTGATGCAGGGAGGTAAAATTTGCCTCCCTGACATCAAACGTCAGCCTGAAGCGGAGGAGATAAACAACCCAAAGTACTGTCACTTCTACCGATACGTTCTACTTCCGACGTAGGAGTGCTAGAACTTGAAGCGGTATTCTAATACTTGATCGATACCAAGGCTCTCTCCCTAGATTTTGATGATGTAACGATTGCCTCTAACATGGTGTCCCTCAAGTTTGGCTACTTTCTGTCGACGAAAGCCCAGGACGGAGTCACACCGATCCCAAGGGATACAATAGAGGTAGTCAATCTTTTTCCAGCTTGCATCAAGCAGTCGGGCTGACGCCTTTTACTACCCCTTGGGGCAAGATCATGTGGGTCCACCCGGATCTGGTCCCAGACTTGACGCAACAAGTAGCGCCTTCCGCCATCAAGCCTAAAAAACGATAAACCAAGTCCTGCCATATAGTTTATTCCACCACTGAGGAGGCCTGGGCAGGGGCAACAAGGTCGGGCCTTACTTACCAGCGAGATTATAAAGCTCCCAACGCCAATACACCTTAAATTACTACAACTATCGCGTTTGATCCGGGTCTATCTCAACCCCCACCAGTGGACAAGTCCAAACAAAAAGAGGGACGCTTCGACAAGCGGTTGCGTAAGAAAATGGCTCAGGGAATGGAAAAGCCCTACAACTTTGACGTCTTGGCTCAACTCTCTATTACCCCGACAAAGTTGCCGTTATTTGAGCTTCTGCGGCTTTCCAGAGACACTCGAGCCCCCTGAGCGAGGCATTACAAAATATCGACACCTATCTAGCGCAGATTAAGTCTCCAGCAGAAGATTCGACGACATGCTCCCACTGTAATAAAGTTACGAATGCAGTACCCAATATTACGTTCTCGCAACAATACATGTTGCTAAAGAAAAAAAAGCATGATCTTCCCCTGTACTACACAGGGTATATTGGTGCCATAATGGTGGACCGGATGCACATTGACCCAGGTTCATCAATCATCATCATCCTGAGGAGTCTGCTGCAAACCTTGGGCATCCCGATGCATCGCCTGACCACTACCAATACTGCCATTAGTGGCTTCAATGCACGAAGAAGCTACCCTCTAGGCAAGATTCTCATGAACTGCCAGATCGGTGACCTGAAAATAGAGGTCACTTGCTACGTCATTGACGTAGATGTATACTACAATGTCTTGCTCGGATGTCCCTGGATACACCAATATATAATCGTGTTGTCAACCCTGCACCAATGCTTAAAGTACGTCGACGATAATGGCATTATCAGAACGGAGTTCGCAGATATCGACCCATTTAAGGGAGTCGAGATGTACTACTCTGATGCCATCCTCTACAAGTAAACCCACCGAGACAAAGGTGGCAATAAGGCCGATGGTGAGGCCGAGGTTATGACAACACCTGAGGAGCCTATGAGAACCCGTCTCAAGGTTTGCTGTCACGACCCGCACCCAGTATAGGGGCATGAGTACGTGGGTACGTCCAACCTATGCTGCAGCACCGGCGGTAGAACGCTGTCTAGGTCACAATACTATCTAATCAATCGTACACGAATATCCAACTCCATAAGGAGACAGAGATATTACAATATAATATGAAAATACTCAACCACAGAACTAAAGCACGATACGATATCGAAGAAAATAATCGAAATACAACACAAGTCTAAACAACAAAATAATCTAAATGCAAACAAAATCATCCAAGTCTCAATATATGCCAGAAATAAATTCGGTACCAATCTGCTAAAAGAAACAACTGAATAACTAGTGATCTCGGCTAGACCTCCCGAACATCACACCTGAACTACAAAGTCCAAGCTGCAGCTACTCTCCCTGTGGTCCATAATATGTCGGACAACAGTCCTCTAAGTCGCAGTCTGGAAAAATATATCCAGTTAGAATTGGAGCAAAGTACAACCCGATAACAGTTCCAATTAATTGACAAGGACTATACAATAATAAATAGATGATGCTATATACTGAGAGAGAATAATAAATAAATATAATAGAAATAGTAAAGAGAACAGGCAATATAGGCAATATGGTATAGTCAGTGCATATATGAAATAAAGAGAAAGAACTACAATATCATATACAGGGTGATGTAGTATATGAACTGAAATAAAGAACTGTAACTATTTTAAGTGTTTGAAATAGTAGTTTCGATATGTGATCGGCTTGGGAACTTGTACAATACCTATATGGCCTGGCTAATCATATGTGAGGTGTATGATTAACACTAATAATATTTTATACTTGTACGATAGGGATATGATCACATCTCTCACTAGCAATTTTCCCTGCCCCTAACTAGTATAGTTGATCCAACCATGACATATTACGATACACGATCAATGTCCAATATATCATGTATAATATCTAATATCCATGTCGTATACAATGTCAATACGATAACCAATGCAACATCTCATGACTGAAGATCCAATCTATATACTAGTCCGTGTAGCACAGTGTCAAGAATCAGATGTAATATTTCTAAGTATTTAAAATATAAAAATTATTAATTAATGAAAATTATCAAAGAATGTACTCACCTGGGGTCCTGGGCTGGCAATACCAATGTCCTGCTCCCGAAGTCTCGCAGAACGATCCAATGGTCATATATATATAATATAATATAATAACATCAGCTATTACACTAGTACACATGTAAACACAATTATATTGCACTCAAAAACTAACACAAAGGGTAATAACTGGTCAACTAACAGGGTCAAGTGTGCACGTATAAATGCACATGTATCATGTCCTCAAATACCGTACACAGCAAGACAGACAACTAACATTAACACATGTCCAAATCTCCAAATCTTGTGTAACACTAATACATGGTCTAGCTAGTAGGTTCGTATAAACCCCCTGATCTTTCAAAATTTTCAAAATTTATTTTTCACAATTTTCTAGATTTTTTTTGGTTTTTTTAACTAAATAAAACTAAGATGTTTTGTAATTAAATAATTTTTAAATAATGTTAAATAATATTAAAATATTATGAAAATAATAGTTTTGGGTGTAAAATATAAAACTGGACATAGGGTAATTTTCTGTTAATTTATTCGACTCCGAAAACATTTTTAAAGCCCTAAAAATGAATGTATATTTAAACCTAATTAAACCCTGACTGAACCCGGTTTATTCTTAAATAAACCAAATCAAACCGACCCAAACCAAACCAATGTTAAACCGAACCAGACCAAACCCACACTTAACGGGTCGGGTCAGATCCGAAATGAACCCGACCCAGACCCGGACCCGTTACCCAATCTGAACCCTAAACCTAATCCGAACGGAAATACTATTCCGGCCCCTATTTAACCCTGCGATCTGTCGCCTGAACCCTAGCTCCGCCGGAACCTTTCCCCTCTCTCCTCTGCTACGCCGCCCTCTGCTTGGCCCTCTCTACTCACCGTCATCTTCCTACTCTATCTCCTCTGCCCTAGGCCAGCCCAGCACCGCCTCACCCTCAGCCCTGCTCCATCTTCCCTTCTTCTTCCTCCGCTGCCCAGCCCCCTCGCCGCCCTGACTCGACCTCGGCCGCCTGAGACCTAGCCACCTCGAGCCCCCATCTCCCCTCTTTCTCCTTTCCCGACTCCACCTTCCTCTGCCTTGCCGATGAACCAGAGCCACTCCACCACCCGCTGCCCTACCCTAGCAACCTCGAGCCTCGCCGAGCAGCCCCAGGCTGCCTCCGCCGTGTCTGCCGACCGCAGCCATCTCCGGCATCGATCCCTGGCCCGGACACAGAAATACCCAGCCCCGTGTCGGTGTGTCAAGATGACCCACGGACACGAAAATCCCCGTTCCACGGAGCCCTGTTCAGGTAACCAGTTATCTCTCCTCGTTGCTCCATTTTCTGTTCCGTCAGTTGTGACGCGTAGACTGTGTGACCCTCTCGATGTCCGTGCAACCCGCTCGGTGCGTCGCATCCTGTGGCGATATCGAACCGCGATCCAAAAATAGGAAAATTGATACCCCATTTTCCCCTGGAACTGAGTGTGCCCCGCCAAACGGGACGACTTGGTCGCGCGCGGTCTTCACCAAAAGGTGCGCGTCGTTGATACGAACGTGCGGAATTTCACAGAAGTTGATTTGGATGTGCGTGCACACCGGAATCAACGCGTATCCGGCGATAACGTCCCGTATCCACCTGTTCTGGAATACGTTGTAACTTTGTGTCCACACGACGGATCAAAATAAAACTTACGCCATCGGACTCGTAATAATATGCTGGTCCTGTGACCCAAGTTTGTTTCGATTATGAGAACGTTGACAAAATCGCGTATCGTGGACCCCGCGGCTTTCACATGACGGGTGATTTTGTGATCGGCTCATCGGGATCCAATTTTGGAAGTTCGGTTGGGTTCGTATCATCATTCTAGACTTGTTGACACTAAGTTTGACGAAATTGGAGACCTTTGACCCTGACATATTTTTCGGTGTGAAGCGGCCCACATGTGGACCCTGCTTTGACCAGAAACTGTTATTTTTTCCCCTGTATCCAAATTGGACTCAAGGACAGGCGTTTCTAGCTATTTGATATTTTCTGAATCTGATGCTGATGTTTATTTCAGCAACCAGAGTAGTACCTGCAATTTTCGCTGATACCATAGCTACAGTTGGAGCCAGAACCACAGGCAAGTGTACCTTGCCAACAATGCAGTTTTGTTACATATTTTCTTGATTCATTTATATTGTTGTGCATGCTTAACATAAGACCGTGTGACTTATGTACGCGAAGTTGTGTAACGTCACCTAGACATGGTTATCGTGACCCTTTACATCCTCATACTTGTCATATCAAGTATATCATAACCCAGGACACTTGACACTATTCATAAGACAGAATCTTCCTGAGATATTCATGGTGATTCTTTGTAGGATACAGGTTTTATGACATAGTCATTATATTCATAGACATTATATGACTTGTTGCATTAGCTATGATTGTGCGTGACATGGACATAAGGCATCGTGGACATGCGACGTGTGATTACATGGGGTGGGGAGAGACACATAGGCTACAGGCTGATTTTATATATATAATACATAGTAAACTACATAGTAAAATACATAGTAACACTGCTACCGGCTCCGAGACACAGAGCTTGTAGTGGTCTCAGCATGAGTTTTAGTGATGCTCTCAATTGTATATCACTTAGCTGGTTATATAGTTTACCCTATTGTTTTATTTATTTCTGTGCTGCATTTATTTGGCTTGAGTTATTTTGTACCTTTATTATGTCCCCTGAGGACCTGGATCCGGATTATGTCCCTAGGATTGGCAGACGAGATCTATCCCGAGGTATACGGGTCAGCAGAAGGAGCAGGAGCTGATACAGGAGTTGTATCAATTTTCGAGGATGAGGTATTAGCTGAAGACTTTTTCTGAGTATCTGTGTTTCATACTCAGTATCTACTTTATTCAGACATTTATGTTTTTGGCTGTTGAACCACTGTATCAGATTTATATCGGGTTGTTCCCCGAAGTACTTTGTTGAGACTGGTTATTGATTTACATTTCTTATTGTTGTTGATCATATTTATCTTGTGTGGATGAGATTAGATATGGCAGGTTTTAGTAGACTTTATTTTACAGCTTAAGTACGCCCTGATGGATCTATTACATTGGGTTTGTCCATCAGTGTGTGCTGTTGGCCATTGCCATGTGTCTAGTCCCTCGGTATTTTGGGACTGGGGCGTGACATGGTTTTTATGGTGGCCCATACAGGTCGAGAGTATATTGTCTCGGTTATATTACTGTACCGAGCAAGCCTGCACCTAGGATTAGAGTATAGGATCTCATCCACAACTAACTATGACTCATCCTCCTTCCAATTCATTCCGTTGAAAATTGCATCCTGCTTGATTCATGTGCCTTCTCAATAGTTCTTTGAGTATAGCCTTCTACTCGAATATAGGAACCCATGTTATTAGGATGGTAATTAGGGTAGCACACCTATTAAGAATACAACGAGAATATAGACACACCACTATGTTTAGAATATCTAGTGAACCCTAGAATTCCTTATCTCTAGAGGTGGTTTACCATTACCCCTGATTTATTATGAAGACTTGAGGGTAGTATAGACACTACTAGAGTTAGTTAGAAGTTTACCATAATGGTTGACCCTAGTATTGAGGAACCAATAGAAAACCAAAAATTTAAAATTTGGACTGAACCTAACCTTCATAGTTAGATAGTATTGGAGAACTACAAAATTAGATCACTGTCTTATTATTAGTAGACAGCACCTCAGAAAGACTAGAGGAATATAATCAATATTTTCCCCTCTTCATCATGCCTCGAACATAGCAACCAGCACCCACTCCCCTTTAGAAAACCATGATGCTATCTAGAGCCCATATTTTAAATTTTATATATTGTTCCTCTGCGGCCTTAACGTTCGCTAATTACGCGACGAATAAATTAGCTTCTTCTTTCTTCATCTATCAACTCGTGCCACTTGACCCCTCTAATTATAGACCAAGTGATTGTATTCTACGATAGGATATATAGGTTGCTATAGTTATAGTTGTAATCTTGAATTTTGAATTATGTACCTTATAGTTAGAACCTGATAGTTGAGTTGTTCAATTAGATTATGATGATTACCCCTAGTTATAGACCACGTAATTTGTACCCCCACCTCGATACAAGTTAGATCCCCTCTCCCTTTAACGTCTAGCAACTCTTCTATTTTTACTATTGACACTTGTTCTATAAGCAATATGACTAAGACTTAAGACGACCAAGACCTACGTAATATAGGAGAATACCCTAATAAGTACCAAGACCCCTTCTCGTTGACCTTAACAGAAGCTTCTATAGTATCCTCAAGACAATTATAATAGTAGTTTAATTATTATAAGTTATGTAGTATTACCTCACCCTAGTATCACATAGTCTTTTGACCTGTTATTGAAGTGTAACTGAATGACATTAATTGTATACTAGTATAAGACGACAGTGTTTATTCAAACAACAGAATTTAGAGGTCCTTGCCCCCATTTGGTCGATTAGCGACATAGACAAGGAGGTTGTATGATAACTTTAGAGATTGTAGAGTCTTTATTATTATTGCTTATTTTTTTTCCTTTTTGTGAACTTGAATTGACTTGTACCTCCTTGCACCATCATCTAGCGTACTTATATTTGTTGTACTACCTTGACTTATGCCGCCATTATAGCCTAGTTTTTGTAAGCCTATTCTTTATCAAGCTTGTTCATGACATATGTGTTATTAGGGCCTAATCAACCCCACTAATACATTTCAGAATCAGTATATTAAGGTCTAGCTAACCTTAGTGCGCTTGATTCGCCCCTCGTAATACTACTTTACGTGGATTGAGATATGTAGTGATTAGTAGACGAATATACTTGCCCTGGACATGTCTGACATATCATATCGGTTACATAATTGTACTAATACGAGCATGCGAACGAAGAATTACCAGAATAGGATTTCAATCCACAACTGCTTGACTATTCCCATTTAAATTTTTTAAACGCCTTGACCCCGATACTTCTATTCTATTACCTTACCCTTGAACTCTTTATTATTGATCTTCGTCATCCCTTATTTCGGAAAGATGAAACCTCTTGCTTAGTATAAGTTTGATATATAGATAGTACTAGATATACCCCGCAGGCCAGTCGCATTGTTAGGTGACTGTCTTTTATAAATGATTAAGGGCATATCATAGAGGATATGGTTCATGTTAAAAACTTTGAGAATTCAATAACATAATTTGGGGCATAGCTTTCTTAGATGTATAGCCTTAGATGATAGATGGGTAAATTCTAAGTTGGGTAGAGACCGCAATGCTCACTTGAGAGTAATTCTTGAGAATGTAATCAAGTGAGATTTGATAGAGAGACCCCACCCTAGTTTAATTTCGAGGAAAAAATTGTTTTAATTTGTGTAGATTGTAAACCCCCTGATTTTTCAAAAATTTTAAAATTTATTTTTCACAATTTTCTAGAATTTTTCTGGTTTTTTTAACTAATTAAAACTAAGGTGTTTTGTAATTAAATGATTTTTAAATGATGTTAAATAATATTAAAATATAATAAAAATAATATTTTTGGGTGTAAAATAGAAAATTGGACATAGGGTAATTTTCTCTGAATTTATTGGACTCCGAAAACATTTTTAAAGCCCTAAAAATTAATGTATATTTAAACCTAATTAAACCCTGACTGAACCCAGTTTATTCTTAAATAAGCCAAACTAAACTGACCCAAATAGCTGTTAAACCGAACCAGACCAAACCCACTCATAACGGGTCGGGTCGGATCCGAAATGAACCCGACCCGGACCCGGACCCGTTACCCAATTTGAACCCTAAACCTAATCCGAACGGAAACACTATTCCGGCCTCTATTTAACACCGCGATCCGCCGCCTGAACCCTAGCTCCGCCGGAACCTTTCCCCTATCTCTTCTGCCATGCCGCCAATCTTCCTACTCCATCTCCTCCGCCCTAGCCCAGTCCAGCACCGCCTCACCCTCAGCCACGCTCTGCTTTCCCTTCTCCTTCCTCCGCTGCCCAGCCCCGTCGCCGCCCTGACTCGACCCCGTCCGCCTGAGACCTAGCCACCCCGAGCCCCCATCTCCCCTCTTCCTCCTTCACCGACTCCACCTTCCTCTGTCTTAAGGACGAACCAGAGCCACTCCACAACCAGCTGCCCTGCCCTAGCCACCTCGAGCCTCGCCGAGCAGCCCTCGGCCGCCTCCGCCGTGTCCGCCGACCGCAGCCATCTCCGGCATCGATCCCTGACCCGGACACAGAAATACCCTGACCCGGATACGGCGCAGCCCCATGTCGGTGTGTCAAGACGACCCACGGACACGAAAATCCTCGTTCAACGGAGCACTATTCAGGTAACCCATTCTCTCTCCTCGTTGCTCCATTTTCCGTTCTGTTAGTTGTGACCCATAGACTGTGTGACCCTCTCGATGCCCGTGCAACCCGCTCGGTGCGTCGCGTCCTGTGGCGATCGCGAACCGCGATCCAAAAATAGGAAAATTAATACCCCATTTCCCCCGGAACTGAATGCGTCCTGCCAAACGGGATGACTTGGCTGCGCGCGGTCTTTACCAAAAGGTGCGCGCCGTTGATACGGACGTGCAGGATTTCATAAAAGTTGATTTGGATGTGCGTGCACACTAAAATCAACGCGTATCCGTCGACAACGTCCCATATCTGCCTATTCTGGAACACGTTGTAACTTTATGTACACATGTCAGATCGAAATGAAACTTGCGCCATCGGACTCGTAGCAATACGCTGGTCCTGTGACCCAAGTTTGGTTCTATTCTGAGAACGTTGACAAAATCGCGTATTGTGGGCCCCGTGGCTCTACTTGTTGGGCAATTTTGTGATCGGCTGATAGGAATACAATTCTGGAAGTTTCTTTGGGTTCGTATTATCGTTCTGGACTTGTTGACACTAAGTTTGACAAAATTGGAGACTTTTGATCCTGACACATTTTTCGGTATGAAGCGGCCCACATGTAGACTCCGCTTTGACCAGAAACTGTCATTTTTGCCCTTGTGTCCAAATTGGAACTCTTTGTCCTTACAGGAAGAAGAACCGACATTTGTTTCAGTAAACATGGTTTCGCATATTCCTAGAGGAAGGTCAAGTTCAAGACGTCATCCCTCTAGAACTCCAAGCCAAAGTAGATTTGACAGACTTCTTGAGAATATTAAAGCAGGTGTTTTTCGAAACACCCGCTCGAGGTCACAACAATCGGCTTCATGTTCTTCTGATTCTGACACTAGGGGTCGCCAGTTTTTTGAATTTGATGCTGAAAGTATAGACTCAATCTCTACATAGATCTATACTAATCCCATAGTAGCCTCCAGAGAAATAGGAGTTTATGTTGTTGGAGACGAACATGAAGAAGCTTCCCCATCAGGAAATACTGAACAACGCATCGCTGTATTAGAAGCTTCACTTAAAGAGATGTGTACCATGATAAAAAGTATGCACCAAATGATGGTGACTCAACATGCAGCTAAAATAGCTCAAATACCTGTTCCTCTGACTCAACTACGTGTGGGGGTAGATATACCACCATCCAATGCAAGCCAGGAGCCTGTTCAAAATCAAGAATCAGTTGCTCCTCAACCTCTTAACCCGGAGAATGTATTATCTCATGTTGGAGTTATGATACAACCAATCTCTCACCTCTCTGCTGTCCATTTCCCAACGAAAGATCCGATACAGGTAGTTCAGGAATTAAAAGCCTAATTTGATGCCTTGAAGTACAAGGATCAGCTCAAGAAGTTGGGAATTAACCAACCATATCCAGATGTCTGGAATGAGATCCCTTTTTTGCCAAAATATAAACCACAGGCTATGGTTTTGTTTGAGGGAAAGACGTCGCCAAGCCAGTATATAAATTACTTCAGCATGATGACGGTGTTGTTGCAGGGGAATGATGCCCTTCTCACTCGAGTATTTAAGGGCTGTCTGTCTGGAGTAGCTTACCAATGGTACCGTAGTCTATCTGACAACTACATTACTTCTTTTGAAGATTTCAAGAATCTATTCTTCGCTCGATTCTACGAAGGAGGAATGGACATATCTATGTCATCGCTCATCAAAGTAAAGCAGAAAGAAAAAGAAAACGTTTGTACTTTTATTGAACGTTTTCGTCAGTCTACTTTACAGATGCCTCCTAGAGTTCCAGACTCAGCCTTGGTGGACATTTGCAGGAAAAACCTTCTCCCACTGATCTCAGTATTCACGGGACCATATCAGTTCCATAATTGGCCCTCATATCATATCAACAGTAGCCGCTGAAGATAACAGTCGGAAGGCTCGTGACAACGGAATCATGATCTCTACCTCTGATAGAGGAGGTGGTCATCCTCCAATAATGACCATACTCGAAGTTCAAAAGGAAAGGAAGCTCTGGCAATCAACACGTCCAGGCAAAATACTCCAGTAACTACGCAGACGAATCCTGAGACTTCCAGGCCTAAAGAAGAATATTCTTTTGACAACGACGATATTTCGAGCATATTCGATTGTCTAGTCAAAAGTGGCAAGCTTACTCTCCCCGAGATAAAGCGTCCAAATGAAGTCGGCTGTACAAATAATCCTAAGTACTGCATTTTCCACAGATACATACATCACCCTATAAAGGCATGCTATGTACTGAAAAGGAAAATCCATGAGTTGATCGATGCCAAGGCTATCACTCGGCATAATAACGAGAAGACAGTCACTGCAAATATGATCTCACTCCAATTTGGCAATCTACCCTGTCAAAAAGTCCCGGATGGTATGGTACCTATTCCATGGGCAATGATGAACATTGTTAATCTCTCTCCTACCAGGGGTCAAAATTATGACTTAGTGCCCCTAACTACCAAGCATGGGGAGATCACGTGGGTTCACCCTGACCTGGTATCAGAAATTAAGGAAGAGACTAAAACTGCTAAAGCTAAGTCTAAAAAGAACTCAAGATGTAAACCATACCATATGGTTGCAATATCCCCGACATCGGAAGAAGAGGCTTTGGCAACCAGAACCCAGTCAGGGAAAGCCTACCTCAAAGAATATGGAGGAAACCAGGAGGAAGCAACGACAGACACTTCAGCCGCCAAACCTCCAGAGCCTGAACCTGTTGTAAACCCCCTCACCCAAAATTAGGGCTACATGGCTTAGATAGAGAGATTAGGTCTAAAAAGAATCCAACTAGAATTAGAAACACGACAATTATTTAATCATGCGATACTTTATAATGCTTAGCACACCTTACCGTTGCCTCGATAATTGGAGCACCTCACTGGCCATTGTCTGTCTACAAATTTCACAACCCTGTCCTAGACATGACCACCATCTATTCTAACCTTTGTATAATTTATAATCATGCTTTCTGGTGCGATATTTTAGTCGTACAATAAATATCGCGGACGTTATTTCCTAATTCTAAGAATAAATATGAACTTGTACCCTTGTGCTTTCCAATCGAAATTGGGAACACAATCTCGACCGTTTTGTACAACCCAAAATTTATTAATATTCTACACTGTATCCTCTACGTCCCAGATACTTGTATCCCACCTAATTTTATTCCCATGTACTTCCAATTAATTTTAGAACACCATTAACACAAATTTTAATTAAATTGATGTAAGGATCCAACTTGACCCAAAACTAGACCCAACACCAAACCAAACCCAAATTACACCCTCAAGCTTCATACTAAACACCAAACATCCTCTTCAACCAATACATTACACCAAATATGGTAGTTTCTCTCATTAAATCACAAAACCTACCTCCTGTACAATTTTTTAATTATTGGGGACTTAATTGCAAAAGTGCAGTGAGGTGTCACCATCCTATAGGTTTAAACAAAATGAAGAACCAAACCCCCTCCTTTTGACCGTTCCACTTTTCCCCTCTCTCCTCCTTTGGTTTGATATTTTCCCTCATGTTGAATTTAGACCACTCATTCAAATGGAGCCATCTCCACCACACAATACCTTCACCTATGTATATATATATATATATATATATATATATATATATATATATATATATATATATATATATATATATTCCTTATAGCCCCTCTCCCAATGCAAACCCCATCCCCATGTGTACTTGGCCGGTCCTAAACCTTAGGCTACCATCATCCTCATCCCCTACATGCAAAACCAACTCCTCCTCCATTAATTTTCTTTATCACCATCAACCTCATTCTTCAAAACTCAAACCAAAACCCTAAACCAAACCCTTCTTCTACGACGAACTTTTCCGGCCAACTTCGACCGGCCTCCCTCCGTCGAAGCGGCCAGTCACCACCCCACCACCTTTGTGCAGCACAGCCGCCACCAGCACGGGCCTCACCTCCGGCGAGCCGACTGCACAACTCATCCCCCGGCCTCGTCATGCCGCACGCAGGGTTGCAGTTGAGACCTTGCATGCATCGATCCCGACCGACCAACACCAGTCATGTGCACCGACCGTCACGCCACCCATCTTCGTGTGAAGCCTCCGCTTCCAACCTCAGCGCGTAGCCCCGTCGAGCAATCACCGACGGCGTGCAAGTCACCACATGAGGCGATGTGGCCCATCTCTGCATGAATGGAGCCCGCTTCCCCGCTGTCTACATCGGTGGCTACAGATCATGCATGAACCGATGACGCCGAGAGCTTCTACGCCATCAACGTAACTCCACGACCCCGAGCCTCCACCATCTCCCTGTCTTCCTCTTCCAACCTGGCCGGACGTCCCCCTGACCGGAGTATCAACACCACCACCTGTCCCCTCTTCCCTATCTCCGTCCTCCTCCAAACACGAACCACCACCCTGAACTCCTCCTCCTTTTTTACCTCCCTGTCTTCCCCTCGACTCGCCGGAGAAGCTCCCCCTGGCCGGACTCCGGCAGGAACCCTCCGGTCAGTGGTCAACATCATCCATGACCATCATCCCTACCTCTATTATCTTTACCATCATCATCCTAATCGTCATCATCATCGTTCATGGCATCATCATCATCATCCATTCTCAACACATAAAACCCTAATCATTGCCTTGTCATCTTTATTACCACCATCATCCTCGTCATCACCATCATACACATCACCATCTTTGTTGTCTGTAATCATCATCATCGCTTCTATCGTCATCGTCGTCCATATCGTTATCATCATCATCGTCATAGTTATCACCTTTACCACCATCATCACTATCATCCCAGTTGTCTCATCACATAATCACCATAATCGGTATCACCCTTAGCAACCTCAAACACTGTCACCCTTGCCAGATGACCCACAGTAGTCACCCTCGATTTTCATACCTGCGCACGCTGACCCCTAGGATCTATTGGATTGGGTCTACGCGACTTTCGGAGCTGGTTATTGGGACTACACAGCCGCTTGCCAGGCAAGTATACCTTGCCTTGTTGTACTATTTAAATTCTGTATCATTAGCTGTATATTTATTATTTAAATCTGCGCGTCCGAGAGAGACTCGGGTGCAGTCAACGAATACGTTGACGTTAGGGCTTATGTCTGACCTAGTGTCTAGTAGGCCCACCTAAAGTTGTGGAGTTATTGGTATGACTCCCAGGCCTTGATACTTTTCTTACACGTGTTGTGAGTCTCATGTAGGACACGGACTTGCGTATGTGGTTGGTCACCTGTACGTGTAGGCGTGCGACGGATAGGGTATAACTACTAATAGTGATGCATATTATAAGACTTAGCAGTTATTAGTAGGTGGAGCATAGACTAGCGTGGTACGATGGTCCCATCCCTGTCCTTGTTTGGTTGTAAGGATGGACCCTTGCTCTAACGATAGACTATGAGCCAGAGTTACGATGCCGAGGCGTAGTAGCTGACGCATGTTGTGGATACAACATGCTTAGATCATTGGGCGGGGAGGACGACTAGTAGCTATATGGGATACCCCACTCCTTTACACTGACACCGCACTCGACGGAGTGATACGGACGTATATATATTACTGATACCACGTTCTGTAGAATGTTAGACGTTACTTGATGATATTACAGATACCACACTCTATAGAACGTTGGACGTTACTGTATTCCTGCGCCCGTGTTATACGGGGCATGTGTGGCATATACTAGCCGGCTGTCATGACTGGTAAATTACGTCAGCATATGTCTAGCCTACACCTTCCCATATACTCACAGTTGTCCTCAAATTGTATTTCACTTAGATGGCTAGGTCACCCCAGAGTTATTTATTCAATATTTACTTTATGGCGTGCTTTTATGTATCTTGTTATGTCCCTCTGAGGACCTGGTCCCTTTCCAGGTGTATTATTCATGTGTATTCGCAGGAGCACAGATCCGGACTTGCTATGCAATTGCGATGAGGTCTTCTCGTTGAGCCCATGATTGGTAGTTGATATTCTTATGTGTATGTATCTTGACTATTCTATATTTTAGTTCGGTAGTGGATTTGTGTCCATCCGACTATCATCATTTGATGCTTTATTTTGAGTTCTAGTTCTAGTTATTGGTTATTCAATTATATATGATTTTCTGTGGATAAGATTTAGGTTATACCTTGTGACTTGTGATAGATTTATACCACTTGTGGATTTGATATTCATACTACAGCGTACGTGTGGGTGTTGGTTTCCATATATTGGAGTTGCCATATCCATGTGGCTGGCATGCTTAAGTGTCCTAGTCCTATGTATTTTGGGACTGGGGCATGACATATTTTTGTGGTGGCCCATGCAGGTCAAGAGCATATTGTCTCGATTACGTTACTGTACCGAGCAAGCCTGCAAATAGGATTAGAATATAGGATCTCATCCACATCTAACTATGACTCATCTTCCTTCTAATCTATTCTATTTGAATAATTGCATCATGCTTGATTCATGTGCATCCCTGATAGTTCCTTGAGTGTAGCCTTCTCTTAGAATATAAAAGTCCCTATTGTTAGATAATAAGTAGGGTAACCTTCCTATTAAGATTAACTAGAATCCTGACACATCACTAAGTTTAGGATATTTAAGTAAACCCTAGCATCCTTATCTAAAGAATGGCTTACCATTATTCCTTAACATAATTATGAATGACTTAAGTGTAGTATAGGCACTACTAGAGCTAGTTAGAGATTTGACCCTAATGTTTGACCCTAGTATTGAGGAACCAATAGAAATCCGAGATCGAGTATAGGGACTGAACCTAATTTGCATAGTAAGATAGTGTTAGGATATAGATCCTTGTCTTGATATTAGCAGACAGTACCCCAGGAAGCCCAGAGCAAAGAGTATGATATTACCCTTGATCATACCTCAAACAAGGAGATTTGCTCGCCACCTTCCCCTTAGGAAACCATGATATTATCTTGAGTCCCTCTATTTTAATTTTATATCATGTTCCTCCAAAACCTTCGTGTTCGCTAATTGCGCGACGACTAACTTATGATTCTTCTTTCTTCATCTTTTAACTCGTGCCACATAACTCTTTTGATTGAAGGCCAAGTGATCTTATTCTATGTTAGGATATATAGTTTGCTAGGGTTATAATTTGGTAATTTGAACTTTGAATTACGTACTTGGTAGTTAGAACTTGATAGTTTGAGTTATTCCTTTAGATTGTGATATGACTATTCTTAGTTTTAAATCGCGCAATTTGTATCCGTAACTCGATACGAGTTATATTTCCCTTTTTCTCTTAAAGGTCATTAACTCTTCCATTCATACTATTGACACTTGTATTCTATGAACACTATGATTAAGATTTAAGATGACCATTACCTTCATGATGCAATAGGAGACCCAAATAAGTACTAAGAAACATTTCTTGAATAGCAAATAAAAATTTGTACTTTATTTACAAGAACTTTATTAATTTGTAGGATCCCCTTAAGACTGTCACAGTATTAGTTTATTATTTTAAGTTGGATAGTATACCTCACAACATAGTACCACATAGCCCTATTGACCCATTGATGAAGTATAATAGGAGGACACAACTTTAGACTTGCATAAGAAGATAGTGTTTTTGTAGACTGTAGAAATTAAAGGCCCATACCCCTATTTGGTCAACTAGCGACTTAGGCAAGGAGTTAGTATGACAACTGTAGAGATTGTGGAGTCTTAATTTTGTATCTTGTTTGGTTTTGTGAACTTAAATTATTTTTGTACCTCCTTTCATCATAATCTAGCGTACTTATATTTTTGTACTTACCTCGAATTATGTTGTTGTTACAGCCTAGTTTTGCAAGCTCATTCTTTTATCAAGCTTGTTCATGACATATGTATTATTGGACGCGTATACTAATACATTTCAGAATCCGTGTACTACGGTCTGATCAACCATAGTGCGCTTGGTTCGCCCATCGCATAACTATTTTACGTGGATTGAGATATATAGTGATTAGTAGACGAATGTACTTGCCCTCTAGATATGTCTGAGCATATCGTATCCGATACATAACTGTACCGATGTGAGCATGTGAATAGAAATTACCTAAAATAGGATTTTAATCCATAACTGCCTTGACAATTCTCATTGAATTCTTTAAACGCCTTGATCCCCATACTCCTAATATATTACCTCCCCCTTGAACTCTTTATTATTCTTTTCCGTCTTCCCTTATTTCGGAAAGACGAAACCTCGTGCTTAGCATAAGTTGATACACGGATAGTATTAGATGTACCCTATGGGCCAAATACATTATTTGATAATTATTTTGTAACCAAGGGCATATCACATGTAATATATTTGGTGTTAAAATTTTTGAGGATTGAGTAACAGGATTAAGTAAAATTGAGGAATGAGATTTCTGAAATGTAAGAGCCTTATGTGATAGAGGGGTAGATCCTAAGTTGGGTAGCAGTTGCATTGTCAACTCAAGAGAAACTTCTCTTAGATTGTGATCGAGAAAAAAATTGGATGTAGAGGTTCAAGAATTTTTAAAATTGAGAATTCTAGAAGAATGATTAATATGATAAAGGATTGATGAATTTTAAAAAAAAAACCGGGATATGGCAAACCAAATACCGATACGTGAGCATATGTTTTGAAATATTAACATTGAAGGTTGAATCAACGATTTAAATCTCGAAGAAAATAAATAGAACTCTAAACATGGACATGGACAGATTAAATTTCAAATTTGAGGATTAAATTAAAAGAAATTTTTGATTGCAGGATTACCTATTTGAACTATTGAGGATATAAATTGAATTTAAATTGGAAGAGTACAAAAGTTTATAAGTTGAAAAATAGGAGGAAAAAAAATATTGATTAGAATCATTTCTTAAAGAGATTTTGTTAGTTGAAGATCGCAAAATAAAAATTGATATACGAAGATATTATATGGATTGAAAATAAATTTGGATGTTGATGAGGAAGTACGATAGGTTGAAATTTGATTTGAACAGTGACCATCTTAATTTTGAAGTGGTTACAAAGGATTGATTAGAATGTTAGTTATTGCAAGATGTTGCGATTAACTTGCCTTATGTAGGTAAAGGAATATCAGACTATGCCTTATTTTAATTTTGAGGACGAAATTGTTTTAAGTTGGGTAGATTGTAAACCCCTGTTTGATAATAAACGAAAGAAATTGAAACTAGGTTTATACGAAACCCTTTCTTTGGTTTACAAACAAGAAAAAGAAGTACAATTAATCCTATACGAGGATGTTAAGTACAAAAATTTGATTCTAGGGAAATATTGCTATAGGAGTCTGATCTGCGGTTGATCACTTTGTCCCTTGGACCACACGATAATGAAGAAGTGCTATAGAAGACGAAAAAGAAGCTTCAAACACTGCAGGAAAAGTTGAACTCTCGTTGCCAAAGCTCTTTATAGGTGCTTTATTGACCTTGACCTCTGTTTGTGACTCCTGAATTCTCTCTACCTTGGATTCGACCTTGGACCTCCGTGACCGGAGGTCTCTATTTATAGAGTTCAGCTACAATCGGCGTAAAAACCGAACAGCGGAGAGAGCTGCACCTTTTACGCGACGGTTATAATAACTGCTACTCACGTATGAATGATCTCCTGAATTAGCGTGTGACGCGTATCCTGTCACGACCCGCACCCGGTGTAAGGGTACTAGTCGAAAACAACGCCCAGCCTACGCCACAGAATCGGCGGTAGAACGCTGTCTAGATAATCTATCTAACAATATAATGAACCACCAATAATGATAGTATACTCAATCACAGAACTAAGATAGAAATGATCACGAATCAGATAAAGAATAGAATAGTCATAATACAACTCATGAGTTTAAAATAATAGATCAATGAGTCAGAAGAAGTAACAAAATAAGCTGGAGACAAATCCAGTACAAAGAATACTACGAAGCTACAACTCCAGGGTCAACTATCTCAGTTGGGATAAGTCCCTCTTGAGCCAGGGTCTCAGAATCTAAACCCACAACATCCTGGGGTCCATAATAGGTAGGGTACCACTCCTTAGTGTCATCTGAAAAAATATATCCAGTCAGAAAAGGAGCAGAGTACATCTCTAACAGCAGTACTAATTAATGATAAAAACTATGTAACAGTAAATAGCTATGGATAAACAAGATGAACAATAGATACAAGAGATATATATACAATAAGGAAATACTAAAAATAAATACAATAATGAACAATATGCCAATGAAATAATAATGCTAATGACTAAGTGTGTGAGTACTAGCTTAATATGTGATAGGCTTGGGCAAGATGCAATACGGCCTGGCAAATCATACGTGCGGTGTATGATCAACACTATTCAGAAATCAGTACTTTATACAATAGGGATATTGATCACATATCTATACTAATACTCCCTACCCCCGACTGGTATAATAGATCCAACCACGGTATGCTATGGCACAAGATTCCCCAAGAAGATAGCTAGTTTTCCCGAGAATCGGTGTCTGTACATGTACAAGATAACCAATGAAATAATACTTGCACCATATACACCATATACCAAGGAATAACATCTCATGACGAGATCCGGATATACCAATCCGTGTAACCATAGTGTCAAGAGAACATGGATATCTACACTAGATACAATGAATATAGAGGATATCATAAATGAGAAACTATCAGAGAATGTACTCGCCTGAAGTCCAATAAATAGTCTCACAAATGTCTGATTCGGTGTCTCGAAGACCTAGATATGGAATACAATATTAATACAATGTCCCGAAAAGAGAATAAGTTAAAGTAGTCAACTTCTAGGTCAATAAGTCAATTCTAAGTCAAAAGTCAACTATGGTCAACTAGGGTCAAACCAAGGTCAACTATCTATTTCTAGGTTGCACAAGTCTAACACAAAAATCTAGGGTCAAGATATTAAATCTAAGTCATAGAACCACATCCTAAAATATTAGGATACCGTATCTCCGGATACGTGAATCCAAGGTAAATCTCATAATACTATATATCAACAATAATGTATAATAATATAGAATATTAATTACAAACAACAAGGAACCATGGTTTTGAACCAACTTGGTATCCACAAAGTAACAAACTTGATACCCAAATCCCGTATCTTGAGTATCCCACTTACCTTGGTTTCCATAAGGTAATACTCAATACCTTGATATAGTAATTACCATCATCAATAATATAATATATATATATACTAATATTATACAAATAAGAAGTATAGTAATACTAGTATTATATCTCAATATTAATACATATATATACACATATATATATATATATAAATATAACATAAAAACAATATACTAATAATCTGCCAAACTGTCACTGAAAGCAGTGTTGAAAAATACTGATTTTCAGTTAACAAACTTTCAGTGACAGTTCAGGCTATCACTGAACCGCCGTCGCTACTGCTGCTGCATGTTTGCACTGCTGCCTCCCCTTTGGTGACAGTTTTTAACTGTCACCATAGTCTCTGTCGCAACTGCTGCGAATTCCCGCTGCTGAATGCGTTCTTTAATGACAGTGGCGGCTCTGTCATTAATTCCCGCCGCCACTGTTACAGCGGCTGCTGCTGTAACCGCCTCCAATAATGACAGTTCTTTGTCATTAATTGCTGTTGTCACTAAAACAATAAATATATATATATATCCTATATATATATATATATATATATCAATATATATATATAAATCAAATAATTAATTATATATATCTATATATATATAATCTAAATACATATATAATGTATATATCTATATAAATAAATACCAATAGCTATAATACACATCATATATACTAATGTACATATTACAATATGGTTAAAAGCACACATACATAAATATGTTTAATAAATATACAACCATACATATATATAAATAATCACATAATAACTATAAATAATCTGATTACTTAATTAAACATACATTTATATTTTATAAAACATTTTTATATATTTTATATTCCTAACATATTTTATAACATGTATTAATGCATGTAGAAGAAAACTACATATATATATATACATTCCATAGTACATATATAATACATAGATCTATGCTACAATAAATACCATAATAAATACACTATAATAAATATATAACATCTATATATATATACTAAATTATAATTCAAGAATTAAAGCACAAATAATTAGATCTACACATAAATACACCACAAATGGAGAGTATCACACCGTATCTCACTAGATCTAGGATACGCATGCGACACGAGTCCAACACACATCCAATTGCACCCCGAAGGATACAAGCAAGTCACAAATATTATTTATGAACAAAACAAAGTGTCAAATATATATCTCTGTGTCCGTGTCAAAATACGACTTGTACAAAGTCCCGTGTCGGAGGGAAAACTCCCAAAACAACACGTATCACCAAATTGTTGGGATACGACCTACACGTACCCAATTGTGGACACGACACTAGCCCCAAATACATAAACATATGCCAAAGTGATATATAGGATCAATTGAAATACACAACAAAAGTTATTTTCGGAATTCTCCCAAAATTGACACAAAAAGTACCATAACTTTCTCCATTGGTCTCCTATGAACACAAAACAAAGTCCTATGGGTAGTACAAACATATGGGTTGATTTTCCATGATTAAATCTCCGATTTAGAAGCTATTTTAAGGGAAAAAACTAAATTATACCTATTGGGAGATGGATTCCCAATGAAACCTCCAATTGAGATAGAATTGCCTCCAAATTATAGATCCTTGCTCCTCTTTGTAGATCCTTGCTTCCTCCTTCTAGATCTTTTCTTCTCAAGTCTTTAATAGTGAATTGGGAAGAAATTGGAATGAATTTGGTATGAAAATAAAATGGGAATGAAGGAAATTTGGTAGTGGGAAATTCTAGATCTAGATTTGGAATGAAAAAGAGAGGAGAGAGAATTTCCCCCTCTTTTAATAGGCCGACCCTTACCTCTCCCTCAAGTAATTATGAAATATCCAATATACTCCTTGGGGCCTCTCATGAAGAAATAATTAAGGAAGGAAGCTTCTAGTCTAATGATTTAATTAATTTAATCTATCTCCTTAACAATGGGCTTTTTAAATGGGCTAAGTCTAACTAATTAATTCATGTTGGTCCATGGATCCAAACTAAACTAGTTAGGTCCACTAACTCAAGTCCAAAATAATTAAATAATATCTAACAACAATTAAATAATACAACAAATAATTATTTACCAAGCACAATAATTACTTAAATAGGAAAAGACTAAAATACCCTTTCCTAGAAAATGTGGTAGTGACAAGTCTACCCTCCTTAAAATAATTTTGTCCTCGAAATTCAAAGATGAAAACTACCCCCAAAAAAATAACAGAACAGAACTAAAGAATCACAACTAACTAATGAACAGAACATAACTAGAAAATAACATACCTCAAGGTACAAACAAATATGGATAACGCTCTCGCATTTCATCCTCTCTCTTCCAGGTAGACTCCCCCGGAGAGTGATGCCTCCATGCGACGCGCACCAAAGGAATAGTCTGGTTCCTCAGCACCTTCTCTCTCCGATCCAAAATCTTAACTAGCTGCTCTGGATAGCTAAGAGTAGGGCCCACCTCTATCTCCGAGTGATCAAATACATGACTAGGATCTGCCATGTATCATCTCAACTGCGACACATGAAACACGTTGTGCAATCCCTTTAATGCAGGTGGCAAGTCTAGTCTATAAGAAACTGCACCGACCCTCTCTAGAATAGTGAAAGGTCCGATGAATCACGAACTAAGCTTTCCGCCTCCACCGAAGCGAATCGTGCCTCGTATCGGAGAAATTCACAAAAACACCAAACTACCCACCTAGAACAAAACACCATCTTAAGAACTTAATCTATAACAACAACCAAAACAAGCACAAAACAAAATCTAAACTATACCTCAAACTCCAAAGGTCTCCGATGGCTATCGGCCCAATGCCGTTGTCTGTCTTGCGCCACTCGAAGTCTGTCTCTGATCAACTGAACCTTCTCTGCTGCATCCACAACCATCTCTGGCCCCAGCAAAAATCTCTCTCCAACGTCGTCCCAAGACAAAGGAGTACGACACCTCCGACCATATAGAGCTTCAAATTGTGACATCTCTATACTGGCCTGGTAACTGTTGTTGTAAGCAAACTCTACCAAATAGAGATGGTCCTCCCAAGAACCCCCGAAATATAGTACACAAGTGCGCAACATATTCTCGAGAGTCTGGATAGTCCTCTCTGACTGCCCATAGTCTGGGGATGATATGCAGTACTGAACTTGTGCTGAGTGCCCAAACTCTCTTGCAAACTCCTCAAGAAATGAGAAGTGAAATGAATATCCCGATCTGAGACTATGCTGACGGGTACTCCATGTATCCTAACGATCTGTCTCACATACATCTCTACCAGCTTCACCGTAGACAAACCCACCTTAAAAGGCAAAAAGTGGGCCGACTTGGTCAACCTATCAACAATGACCCAAATTGCGTCTTTTCCTCCTGGAGATCGTGGAAGTCCGGATACAAAATTTATAGTAATATGTTCCCACTTCCACTCTGGAATGGGTAATAGCTGAAGTAAACCTCCTGGCCTCTGCCTCTCGGCTTTCACCTGCTGGTACACTAAGCATCTGGATACAAACTGTCACGACCCGCACCCGGTTTAGGGGTACGAGTGCGTGGATATGTCCAGCCTATGTCGCAGCATCGACGGTAGAACGCTGTCTAGGTCATGTAACTATCTAATCAAACTCACGTGAATACCCAACTCCATAAGGAGACATGGATATCATAAAATAATGCTGGATACTCAATCACATAAACTAAGCACGATGAGATATCAAGGTAAACAAAGAAATACAAGACAAGTCTAACGACAAAATAGTCATACCTGCAATCAGTGACATCTAATCCCCAAGTGTTGGAAACAAGTCCACTAAGGTCACAGTCTGGAAAAAGTTTTCTAGTCAGGAAGGAGCAAAGTACATCTCTAAATAGCAGTTCTATATTAATGATATAAACTATGTAGCAGTTCTAGATGGAAATATACGAGATGCATGTATATGTACGAGAAATATACAATAAAAAAAATACTGGAAATACTGTAAGTAAATGCAGGGAAAGAAACAATATGTCAATGAGCAAGAAACCTATGACTAAGTGTGTGAGTACTAGCTTTAACATGTGATTGACTTAGGAAATTGATCAGGCTAGTTACATGTGATTAGCTATGATTCATGTAAGGTCAGGCTAACCGTTGGTTAGCTATGATGCATGTAGAGGTCAGGCTAATCACACGTAACAGCTATGAAGCATGTAAATGGTTAGGCCGCACCCGACGTGAGATGTGGGGTGAGCTTTTATTCATGTAAAGTTGGGTATGATCACATATCTACACTAAAATACTCCCCACCCCCGACTGGTATAGTAGATCCAATCATGGTACGCTATGGCACAGGATTCCCTAGGGAGGTAGCAAATCTCCTCGCGTCTCTGTGTCTGTATATGCACAAGATAACAAGGAACAAGTCTTGTACAAGCTACACCATGAATAAAGAATAACATCTCATGACGAGATCCGTGTATACCAATCCGTGTAACCAACGTGTCAAGAGCATGGATATCTACACTAGATACAGTGAACATAGGAGATATCATAAATTAGAAACTAATCAGAGAATGTACTCGCCTTGGGTCCTTAGCTGTCAATACCAATGTCCTGTCCCAAAGTATCGTCTGGAGAATCCGACAGTCCTATAAACATATAATAATATCACTTGTATCAGATGCTACACTAACACACAATAGAAATACCCTGGCCTCAGGGCTATGCCAGGCATGGCTCTAGTCAACTAGGGTCATCTAGTAGGGATACGTATATAATACACATTTACACTCAGAGTATATACCAATAAAAACGTATATAATATATATAAGTGCCTATCAATAATTGTACAAAATACGTATATGTATACCAAAATACATATTTGTATATATATATATCAATCAAATAATTATATATATATATACATATATATATATATATATATATATATATATATATATATATATATATATATATATAAAACTAATCAGAGAATGTACATAATGCCACACTTCTCAAGGTGATCCCAAATGAAGTAGCAGTTAGTTCCAATGAGTCTGGAGCAGTCCAAATAGCTAGAAACTATATAAAGAAGTCCAAGATTAGAGTTCGGCACAAAAATCGAGATAAGGATACCAGGCTAATAAGAGAAAGGGTCGTTTGTTTGTTATTAAGGCAACACCTTAATTTATGAAAAAATCATTTTTGAAATTATTTTGAACAATAATTGTTAAAACTTTCCTTTCGAACATAATTACAATTTAAAAGTTTATTTATAAAAATCTAGAATTTATGTAAAGGCCAATATATATTTATCTATAGTAAATCGGTTACCAGCCCAAATAACTGATTTTTGAACTAATCTTATTATTGAAACTATTTATTAATTAATAATAATAAACCAAAAATTATTATATATATTTTTTTTACATAATCAAAACTCCTTATATTTATTACATCACTAAACTATTCACATAAAAATAAACTAATTACATATACTAAACTAATTATTATTAACTAAACTAATTATTATTAACTAAACTAATTATTATATTACTAACTAATTAATTATAAACCCGTAACTGATTATAAACCATAACCTAACTCATTAAAACAGAAGAAAGGGAAAGAGAAAGAGGGCTCACGTTGGGGGGTTTTTCCAGCGTCGGCGCAGGGAAGTCCGTCGGGGTCACGCGGGCAAGGCATCGGCGGTCGACGACTTCGAGGCGGGATCTGGGAGCTCAGGGCGGCAACAAAGCTCGGCGGTCGAGCGTTCGTCTCGAGGCGGCAGCGGTCGAGCGTTCTGCTGTGGCGGTGGTCGACGGATCCACTCGTCTCGTCGGCCACAGGCGCTCGACGCCGAGGAGGAGGTCTCAGACGCCGACGGTAGGTTAGGTCAAAATAGGATTAGGGTTTCTGTGAAACGTGTCGGGTTGGATCGTGTTCGGGGCTGGACACGATAGGTTTGATGTACTGTGGTGTGGGGGCGGATGTGTCCGGTTGTTGGACACAGGGATTTGATGTACTGTGGTGAAGGTGGATGTGTCCAGATGGTGTTGGACACGAGGTTGGGTGTTTGTAATAACTGGACACAGGAATGAATGGATACGATAGGACACCCGGGGTCGGACCCGAGGCCAACACGGCTGACACGGTAATGCTGGACACACGGACACGAGCACATAAAACAATGGTGATGGCTTGTGGGAATTTGTGAGGGCTAGCTAATAACTTTTGGGATTTAGGGTTTCGTGGGAAAGGTGTGGGTGAGAGACTTTAAATAGGGAGAGAGGGTGTGGGATGAAGGGTGAGGATTGGCCCAAATAATGAATGGCCAAGATTAGATATGAATGAGTTTTTCATGTGGGAAATGAGGGTGTGAATGGGAGATGGCAAACTTGTAAAATTTTTAAAAGAAAAAGATTATAATTTAAGAAAATATTTTAAGAGGCTTCCAAGGCTAATTCATTCCCAATTAGCTACTAATTAAACCCATATTCCAAAATCTTAGAAAGTATGTAATTTATTTATTATCCCAAATGGATATGAAAATTTATTATGAAAACAACTAGTCCTTCAAATAATTTTATTAAACAATAATTTTATGATTTCAAGCCAATAAATATTTGAAGCTAGAGAAATATATATATATCATTATTTATCTATTTAATTTATAATAAATCGACATTTAGGAAAAATGATTTTTATAAAAGATTTCAAATCACCTTCTAAAATCAAACATTGCTCAAAAAATCTAATACTAAAACTCAAGGAGAAAATATTTTATAAACTTGATATTTTAAAGTAAATTAAAATCTAAATATTTTGGAAATTTGGAAATCGGAGGTTACAAGTCTATCCACCTTAGAAAAATTTCGTCCTCGAAATTTAAGATCCTCAATAATTGCATTTACACATTGTATTATTTTTATTAAAATTTAAATTTCAAACCAAATAATCATGAAGTAATTCCATATTGTTATTTCACAACCTTTCTAAAATTCTATAACATCATATTGCTGAAAATCTTCTTGTTTAAAATCAAATTCAAATTTTTTATCATAATCTCCTCCAAAATTTTTAAGTTCGTATCTAAATACTCCAGGATTTTAATATCCAATCCTCCAATTGGAATCCAATTAATGCATATTTATAAAAAACGTATCCCAAATTTAAATTTTAAACAATAATCCATCAATCATCTTACTCCTCTAACTCAAATTCAATTGATGCTTATTCAATCTAAATCCTCATCCCGAGAATTGAATTTGACACTATTCCAATAACAATTTTTTTTTCTTCTTTTTTTTTTCCTGATTTCCTTTTCCTCAAAATACTCAACAATACGATATTTACGGAATCTTCAATGCAACATTCATAATATAAAATTTCTACCTTGCAATCAATGCAATCAATTAGATATAATGATAATTTCCCAAATTTTCTCAAAATTTTTTTTTATAACCAATTCAATCATATCAAGACCTTCCTAAAATTAATAAATCCTCAAATTTTTGCCCTGTGAATTTCTTACTTCTCTATTTAAGTTAATGTTTATCCTCGAATTTCAATCACACCTCGATATTTGTAAAACCAATGATCCATCAATTCTGTTATATTAACTCATGAATGCTTATCCTTGAATTTCTAATCATCTTGTCCCATTTGTTAAGTCATAACCTTTTCATAAATCTTTGTTATGGTCAAAACCCTAATGATCATGGTTTAAGAAAATTCTACCTACAGCCATGCAATCTAAGAAAATATATAGGTCATGTGTCTTCTGTCATGGTACTGCAGTCTCTGTCAGGGTGTACTACCAATTTTATTCTAACAAGAAATCATGCATACAACTACAGTACTAGGAAAATCAATCAATCGAAAGACGAAAAAAGGAACATTAGGAGGGAAGGAAAGAACCTGCTAACATATTACTTATAGTATCTACTATCTCTAACAAACACTTAACTCTAGCACATTCACTAACTAATTCCTATTCCTGTACACTGGTACCCATATCAACTAATCATTAATCCACAAGATCCATGAATATATCCGTATTGCACACACCTGTCTATTAATGCCAAAATCTGATACCAAGAACCCCTAACACGATTATAGGTCAATTGGTGCATGTAAAGTTTGATACCTCTATCTCTTTAGGTACTCCTGTTCTACTTTAGTACACCCACTGCTAGTTCTCGTTCCTACTACAATTGTCCATACTATTTGTTCTCATCACTCAAGTGCACACCAAGTGTAACACACCATACTAAGTGCTAAACCCTTTCTAATACAACTCTAGATGGACACCCAAGTCAGTCTGCGGTGTCATCTCAATCATGCTCAAGTCCTCAGATCCTTACACATGTATATCATCTACTCATATATTAATATTCATATCTCTCATCTACCATAAAATTAATCCTCAAAATAATTGTCAAGGTTTAACTTCTCGATCAACTTAAAAATAAATTGCATATACCTCCTCAAAATCAGATACTCAACATCGAAATAATATTTAATCACTTCTAAAATCTTTGTAGCCTTAACCATGTTTATTGAATTCATATTTGAAATCCTCAAAAATTTAATGACATAATCTCAACTCCTCAATTATTCTAAAAATAAATTTTTTTTATTTCCACCTTTTAATTTATAAATCCACAAATGTACATATCAGTGCTCACGGTCTCTGATACTCAAGGTGAACTCAATGCATCTAGTGTCTATAATTGTGTACTAAAATTGTACTGACTGAATCCCTTGTACTATTACCTCCAATGATCAAAGTTATCATCACCTGTATTTTCTTTCATGATTTCAATTTATGTCAACTGGTATATCATCTAATTATCATCACACAAAGTGCTTACTGTTATTAACGTTATTCTCGACTAATCCTTGATATAGAATCATTAGCACTCTTGGTATTATATCATTAGCTTCATTAATGGATCATCTCATCAAGCTCATTATAACTCATGATTACATGTATCTACTATAACACTCATGTTTCTTTACTCTCATGGGCATGTATATGGTTCTTCATCTCGATTGATGTATAGGTATTTCCCTTTAACCTTTTATAGCCTGTTAAACTAATCCGTGATACGCTTCACCATTCTCATTACTAATTCTGATATTTTTCTACTCATGACACCTCATTATAACTCCTCATGCATATAAATTTTTTGACCTTTAACACACCCGATATCACTCAAATATTGAACGTTATGCTCCATTAATCCTTAACACAATTCCTTGATACCTAATTGTTTACATAGATCATCCAATTAGATAATTTAATGACTATCCAGGACTGGTATGCTGATTCTGATACTTACTCTTGTAACCATTACTGATACTCGTACTCCTCTTTCTATAGTACCAATACTAATTATAATAACACCTATCATAGAACTATTGCTACAAGGTACTATGCTATGGGTATCTCTAGATTAATGCCTAATGCTCCCATGTCCAACTAAGAAACACTTACAAACTCACAAGTCACACTCAGTCAAACTAATATAAGATACAATCAAAATTACAAGTAACCAATTATCATACTAAAAAGGAATCCTCAAAGAAAATAAGCTCAAAAAGGAACTGGATCAAGGACTGAAGGTATCTTTACTGCTAGTAAAGAAAAAAAGTAATGGAACAAAGTCCTGGAATAACAAAAATAGATAAGTCTTGAGATAATACTTTAAGAACCAATTTAAGATACAACCTGATAATCATACACGTCTATCCGAAATCATGACACTCAGAATCTTCGCCATGGGTGCGATAAACGACAGGTTCCGTAACTAAGGTATGCAACTCTATAATCATGTCATCTAGAATCTTCGCCACGCCAACCGATATGGCTGCGAGAAATTCTAAATTTTATAACTAAAGTATGTACATCCAAGTCAGGTTCCTACGTTCTCGTTATGACAGCTAATATGGCTGCGATAAACTCTAGGTTCCATAACCAAAGTAGACATTTTACCTTTCTCACTGTCCTCATCAATATATGTTATCAGATAATACCGTAAAGTTCAGTCCATAAAATTCATCTCGATATGAAATCAAAACTCAACAACGATACCAAGAATTAAATTTAACAACTGGTCAACAAGAATCAAACTCAATATCAACAAGTGAGAACGGACAAAAACAAGGGGGAAGGATTTAAATTAGAATTTATAATGAGATTCTCAAGGGTCATCCCAGAAATCTCTCAAAAATTATGATTGAGTATCCTCTCTCATCCTAGTATCCTATGTCCTATATTCTATAGCAGGCACGTAGTAGTACAACTATGATGTCGCACTACTACGATATCGCACAACTAACGAAGTCTGACCTGCATGGGCCACCACTAAAAATGTGTCACGATCCGCACCCGGTTTAGGGGCACGAGTGCGTGGGTACGTCCAGCCTACGCCGCAGCATCGGCGGTAGAACGCTGTCTAGGTCATGTAACTATTTAATCAAACTCACGTGAATACCCAACTCCATAAGGAGACATAGATATCATAAAATAATGCTGGATACTCAATAACATAAACTAAGTACGATGAGATATCACGGTAAGTAAAGAAATATAAGACAAGTCTAACGACAAAATAGTCATACCTGCAATCAGTGACATCTAATCCCCAAGTGTCGGAAACAAGTCCACTAAGGTCACAGTCTGCAAAATATTTTCCAGTCAGGAAGGAGCAAAGTACATCTCTAAATAGCTGTTCTATATTAATGATATAAACTATGTAGCAGTTCTAGATGGAAATATACGAGATGCATGTATAGGTACGAGAAATATACAATAAAAGAAATACTGGAAATACTGTAAGTAAATGCAGGGAAAGAAATAATATGTCAATGAGCAAGAAACCTATGACTAAGTGTGTGAGTACTAGCTTTAACATGTGATCAGCTTGGGAACTTGATCAGGCTAGTTACATGTGATTAGCTATGATTCATGTAAGGTCAGGCTAACCGTTGGTTAGCTATGATGCATGTAGAGGTCAGGCTAATCACACGTAACAGCTATGAAGCATATAAATGGTCAGGCCGCACCCGACGTGAGATATGGGGTGAGCTATGATTCATGTAAAGTTGGATATGATCACATATCTACACTAAAATACTCCCCACCCCCGACTGGTATAGTAGATCCAATTATGGTACGCTATGGCACAGGATTCCCTAGGGAGGTAGCAAATCTCCCCGGGTCTCTGTGTCTGTACATGCACAAGATAACAAGGAACAAGTCTTGTACAAGCTACACCATGAATAAGGAATAATATCTCATGACGAGATCCGTATATACCAATCCGTGTAACCAACGTGTCAAGAGCATGGATATCTACACTAGATACAGTGAACATAGGAGATATCATAAATTAGAAACTAATCAGAGAATGTACTCGCCTTGGGTCCTTAGCTGTCAATACCAATGTCCTATCCCAGAGTATCGTTTGGAGAATCCGACAGTCCTATAAACATATAATAATATCACTTGTATCAGATGCTACACTAACACACAATAGAAATACCCTGGCCTCAAGGCTATGCCAGGCATGGCTCTAGTCAACTAGGGTCAGCTAGTAGGGATACGTATATAATACATATTTACACTCAGAGTATATACCAATAAAAACGTATATAATATATATAAGTGCCTATCAGTAATTGTACAAAATACGTATATGTGTATATATGCTAAATAGATGTATATAAATATATATTTATATACCAAAATACATATTTATATATATATATATATCAATCAAATATTTATATATATATATATTTATATATATATATATTTATATATATATATATAATATCAGAGAATGTACATAATGCCACACTTCTCAAGGTGATCCCAAATGAAGTAGCAGTTAGTTCCAATGAGTCCGGAGCAGTCCAAATAGTTAGAAACTATATAAAGAAGTCCAAGATCGGAGTTCGGTATAAAAATCGAGATAAGGATACCAGGCTAATAAGAGAAAGGGTTGTTTGTTTGTTATTAAGGTAACACCTTAATTTATGAAAAAATCATTTTTGAAATTATTTTGAACAATAATTGTTAAAACTTTACTTTCGAACATAATTACAATTTAAAAGTTTATTTATAAAAATCTAGAATTTATGTAAAAGCCAACATATATTTATCTATAGTAAATCGGTTACCAGCCCAAATAACTGATTTTTGAACTAATCTTATTATTGAAACTATTTCTTAATTAATAATAATAAACCAAAAATTATTATATTTTTTTTTTACATAATCAAAACTCCTTATATTTATTACATCACTAAACTATTCACATAAAAATAAACTAATTACATATACTAAACTAATTATTATTAACTAAACTAATTATTATATTACTAACTAATTAATTATAAACCCGTAACTGATTATAAACCATAACCTAACTCATTAAAACAGAAGAAAGGGAAAGAGAAAGAGGGCTCACGTTGGTGGATTTTTTCGGCGTCGGCGCGGGGAAGTCCGCCGGGGTCACGCGGGCAAGGCGTCGGCGGTCGACGACTTCGAGGCGGGATCTGGGAGCTCAGGGCGGCAGCGAAGCTCGGCGGTCGAGCATTCGTCTCGAGGCGGCGGCGGTCGAGCGTTCTGCTGTGGCGGTGGTCGACGGATCCGCTCGTCTCGTCGGCCACAGGCGCTCGACGCCGAGGAGGAGGTCTCAGCCGTCGGCGGTAGGTTAGGTCAAAATAGGGTTAGGGTTTCTGTGAATCGTGTCGGGTTGGATCGTGTCCGGCGCTGGACACGATGGGTTTGATGTACTGTGGTGTGGGGGCGGACGTGTCCGGGTGGTGGACACAGGGATTTGATGTACTGTGGTGGAGGTGGATGTGTCCAGATGGTATTGGACACGAGGTTGGGTGTTTGTAATAACTGGACACAGGAATGAATGGATACGATAGGACACCCGGGGTCGGACCCGAGGCCAACACGGCTGACACGGTAATGCTGGACACACGGACATGAGCACACAAAATAATGGTGATGGCTTATGGGAATTTGTGAGGGCTAGCTAATAACTTTTGGGATTTAGGGTTTCTTGGGAATGGTGTGGGTGAGAGACTTTAAATAGGGAGAGAGGGTGTGGGATGAAGGGTGAGGATTGGCCCAAATAATGAATGGCCAAGATTAGATATGAATGAGTTTTTCATGTGGGAAATGAGGGTGTGAATGGGAGATGGCAAACTTGTAAAATTTTTAAAAGAAAAAGATTCTAATTTAAGAAAATATTTTAAGAGGCTTCCAAGGCTAATTGATTCCCAATTAGCTACTAATTAAACCCATATTCCAAAATCTTAGAAAGTATGTAATTTATTTATTATCCCAAATGGATATGAAAATTTATTATAAAAATAACTAGTCCTTCAAATAATTTTATTAAACAATAATTTTATGATTTCAAGCCGATAAATATTTGAAGCTAGAGAAATATATATATATCATTATTTATCTATTTAATTTATAATAAATCGACATTTAGGAAAAATGATTTTTATAAAAGATTTCAAATCACCTTCTAAAATCAAACATTGCTCAAAAAATCTAATACTAAAACTCAAGGAGAAAATATTTTATAATTTGATATTTTAAAGTAAATTAAAATCTAAATATTTCAGAAATTTGGAAATCGGAGGTTACACAAACTGTGCCACTTCCCTCTTCATGCCATACCACCACACACTCTCTTGCATATCCCGATACATCTTGTTAGCACCTGGATGCATGGAATACTGAGAGCGATACGCTTCCAGCAACACCTCCTCACGCAGCTCCCCACTAGGCACACACAATCTATTTCCATGCCTCAAAGATCCATCCCCTGTAATAGTGAAATCATCCTCCAATCCTGCTCTCACTTGAGCTCTGAGACTCCTCAGAGATACATCATCATACTGTACTGCCTTGATCATGTCCATCAAATTTGAGTGTATCTGCAATCCCCATATTTGCATAGCACACCCAGGAACAATCACCTCAATGCCCAAACTCTCAAAGTCCTCCAATAAATATCGATCCTGCGTCAAGAACATTGCTACCGGATACCTGCTCAAAGAATCGGCAACTACATTAGCTTTTCCAGGATGATATTGCAAAGAGATATCAAAATCCTTCATCAGTTCCAACCACCGACGCTGCCTCATCTTCAAGTCCTTCTACATGAAAACGTACTTCAAGCTTTTGTGGTCTGTGAAGATCTCCACACGCACTCCGTACAAATAATGTTTCCACAACTTCAGAGCAAATATGATGGCTGCAAATTCTAAATCATGGGTAGGAAAGTTCTTTTTATGAGGACGCAATTGCTTAGATACATAGGCAATCACTTTCCCATGCTGCTGAAGAACACAACCCAAACCCTTTCCCAATGTATCACTATAAATAGTAAAACCTCCGGACCCTAATGGCAACGTCAAAATAGGAGCAGACGTCAACCTCTTCTTCAACTCCTCAAAAGCAACCTGGCAATCCTCCGTCCAAACAAACTCTACATCCTTCCTTGTGAGTCTGGTCATCGGCTCGGCAATCCTCAAAAAATCTTGTACAAACTTTCTGTAGTAGCTTGCCAATCTCAAGAAACTCCTGATCTCTGCTACCGAACTCGGAGTCTTCCAAGATTCCACTGCTGAAATCTTCTTCGGATCCACTGAAATACCATCACCAGTCACAACATGCCCCAAGAGCTCCACCTTGTCCAAGAAAAACTTACACTTGGACAACTTCCCATACAACTTCTCCTTCCTCAGGACATCCAACACAATCCTCAATTGCTCCTCATGCTCCTCCGGTGTCCTCAAGTATATGAGTATGTCGTCGATGAACACCACCAAGAACTTGTCAAGGTACTGGTGGAATACATTGTTCATCAAGTTCATAAATACCGTCGGTATATTAGTTAAACCAAACGGTATCACCATAAACTCGTACTGACCATACCAAGTTCTAAATGCAGTCTTCGGTATGTCCTCCAGCTTCACCTTCACTTGATGGTAGCCTGTGTAATACCCTGTTCCGTTCTAGCGGACTGCCGACTCAATCGGCAAAAGTGCAACTGTCCCGACCCGCTTTGCCTCAAACGAGAAGCAAATGATATCCAGACTTGTCCCTACAGGAATCTGGCTTAGGCTTTCAGAGGCTTGCTTGACGTATCGCTCTACCGAGGCGAATCATCGCTAAGGTGGGTGGCTACGGTGAACTTGTCTTTGCTTAGCCAGTACACATAAAATCTGGAATATTCATGCTAGTCGCTAGGTGAATCACCCCTGCATGCTAATAAGAATCCAACGCACCTAGCTAAGGGAATAATCCTAACTTGTATTGCTTATGCTAGAACATAGAAATTGAAATATTGCTTGTATTCAGACCCTCGCATGCTAAGTCCCTAACGGTTTCATCTATCGATTTACCTTCGGGCCCGAGCAAATGTGGCTGCTTATGTTCCTTAGAAACGCATGCTTGTCTGCTTGAATGTTGCTTTATTTTCATCCAAACCCCGGGAGACTACTAAGTAGTCATCACGTGCATGATTGAACCGCAAGTATCCGGGACCATTAGGTCACCAGGCAGCCCCGAACCAGGGGAATGCATCAAGGCAAGACTCATTCAGGTATTCGGATCTCTGCAAGTCTACCTCGAGCTGGCTTACATCAGCCCAGGAGACTGTGCACATCCAATGGCTAAGTGAATCCTAATTCAAGTATCCCGTGTACTCGTGTACTCGTATTCCCGTGCACTTGTGTTCTCGTGTTCTCGTGTTCTCGTGTTCTAGTGCACGTGTGTTCTCGTGTTCTCGTGTATCTCATGATAATTGGAAGATCCCAATTTGCATGTCGCGGACTAGTTCCATGGACGGTCACCGGGGCACTGGGGCCGATCCGGTCCGGATAGAGCTCGTGTGTAGTCGTCGTGTTCGGGACTGGGTAGCTTGTAGCGCATCATGTACTCTCGTAGAATGCTATCCTTGTCCTCGACTACGTCCATAAATAGCTATGCCAGCGACTCGTGTTCATATAGATAATTCATCCTCGCTTAGCGGCTACCCGCGTGCGAGTCATTGCATCGCATCAAGAAATAACTGAACACCTGAACGATCATGTTATAACGACCCTCGTGTTTTCATATGCTATGCCTCTGAATGTTTATACTTGCCCGTGCATGGATTTATAATGTTTGTCTTGGACAGGGAAGGCTAAATGGTAAGTCTCGCCGTGTTTTCTCTCATGTCGCACGGTGTGCTGCCACATGAGTTAGGCTACTCAAATCTTGCATAAAACTGATCCTAAGGCAACTAGAAAGACAACTTAATAGTTGTGCACGGAACCTGTATTACGTGTTTGGATTTGTCGAGCGGGCGAGTAGCTTCCCCACCAGTGCATTCAATGTATTGATAATCTATCAGTTTGTATACAGGGTGTGGGAAAACCTCGTTCGGTGCGGATGCCTCCTTCGTGCATGCTAAGGCGTGAAGATCACTTCGAAGTAGTGGTGCATCCGGAACTGAAGCACATATACAAGACATAATGTTGTGAACATCGCCTGAAAATCGCCTGTACAATCATTCCATAATTGTAGCCACTTGGCACGCTTTTACTATTTCAGAGAGAGAGGCTTGAGCGACTTGTAATCTCGGCTATACGCCGCCTGTAACACATGTTTATATCAATAAAAGAGTTGCTTTACTTCAACTTGTGTTTCAATGCTTCCGCTATATTTTTGACTCAGTGAACCTGTTACCGATCGCCTATGCGTTCATGACTCCGCTGCACTCGAACAATCTGTGCGACTCTGTGGCTTAGAACTCTTATTGCTAGCCAACGAACCACAGCCTTGCACGGGCATGGCTCACTTTCGTACGGCATCACGTCCGGATGTGTCAAAGCGATCGTTCTGCGGGAGCGCTGGCGCGGTGATTCTCGCCTAGCGGGAACGACCGATTTGCCTACGGGAGATCGGGATGTTACATATTGGTATCAGAGCCTGGCTTCTACGCCTTTGGACTTTGATTCGATATCTCTGTTTTGAAATCTCGTTCGTGGGTTATGTGTACGCTCTCTCTCAATGCCTCGATGGAATGTTCCAACAATAAGTCTAAATACTTTCAAAATACGTTTTGAATGATATGATATGCTTGCTTGTATGATGCTATGCTGCGAGTGGCCTTTGTGCCAACCTGTACGAACCCTTAAGATTATCGCTAGTAGCTTGTCCAATTTTACTAACTCTAAGTTTGGTTGAATGCATCTATTCGAGGGACGCCTTGAACTAGTGCACCATCCAAGACTTAAAAAAAGGTAAAACTCGAGTGCTAAGACTTCGCTATCACTAAGCTGGTTGACGTGCTCACGCTAGAAGTGCACTTCGAAAGTGCGCATGATACAGACTAAGCAATATGCTGAGCTCAACGCTTGTGCAAGTGAATATCCAAATGAACAAGTGCAACGACTTGTCTAGGATTGTCTCAACCCTAGATTACTGCTTGTCCTCAGAAAGTCTCGAGGACGAGACTTTTTCTGAGTTGGCTAGGATGTAACACCCCATTTCGTTCTAGCGGACTGCCGACTCAATCGATAAAAGTGCAACTGTCCCAACCCGCTTTGCCTCAAACGAGAAGCAAATGATATCTAGACTTGTCCCTACAGGAATCCGGATTAGGCTTTCAGAGGCTCGCTTGACGTATCGCTCTACCGAGGCAAATCATCGCTAAGATGGGTGGCTACGGTGAACTTGTCTTTGCTTAGCCAGCACACATAAAATATGGAATATTCATGCTAGTCGCTAGGTGAATCACCCCTGCATGCTAATAAGAATCCAACGCACCTAGCTAAGGAAATAATCCCAACTTTTATTGCTTATGCTAGAACATGGAAATTGAAATACTGCTTGTATTCAGACCCTCGCATGCTAAGTCCCTAACGGTTTCATCTCTCAGTTTACCTTCGGGCCCGAGCAAACGTGCCTGCTTATGTTCCTTAGAAATGCATGCTTGTCTGCTTGAATGTTGCCTTGTTTTCATCCAAACCCCGGGAGACTACTAAGTAGTCGTCCCGTGCATAATTGAACCTACAAGTATCCGGGACCGTTAGGTCACCAGGAAGCCCCAAACCATGGGAATGCATCAAGGCAAGACTCATTCAGGTATTCGGATCTCTGCAAGTCTCCCTCGAGCGGGCTTACATCAGCCCAGAAGACTGTGCACATCCAATGGCTAAGTGAATCCTGATTCAAGTATCCCGTGTACTCGTGTTCGCGTGCACTCATATTCTCGTGTTCTCGTATTCTAGTGCATGCGTGTTCTCGTGTATCTCATAATAATTGGAAGACCCCAATTTGCATGTCACGAACTAGTTCCACGGACGGTCACCAGGGCACTGGGGTCGATCGGTCCGGATGGAGCTCGTGTGTAGTTATCGTATTCGGGACTGGGTAGCTTACAGCGTATTGTGTACTCTCGTAGAATGCTATCCTTGTCCTCGACTACGTCCATAAATGGCTATGCCAGCGACTCGTGTTCATATAGATAAGTCATCCTCGTTTAGCGGCTACCCGCGTGCGAGTCATTGCATCGCATCAAGAAACAACTGAACACCTGAACGATCATGTTATAACGACCCTCGTGTTTTCATATGCTATGCCTCTGAATGTTTATACTTGCCCGTGCATGGATTTATAATATTTGTCTTGGACAGGGAAGGCTAAATGGTAAGTCTCGCCGTGTTTCCTCTCATGTCGCTCGGCGTGCTACCATACGAGTCAGGCTACTCAAATCTTGCATGAAACTGATCCTAAGGCAACTAGAAAAGACAACTTAATAGTTGTGCACGAAACCTGTATTACATGTTTGGATTTGTCGAGCGGGCGAGTAGCTTCCCCACCAGTGCATTCAATGTACTGATAATCCACCAGTTTGTATGCAGTGTACGGGAAAACCTTGTTCGGTGCGGATGCCTCCTTCGTGCATGCTAAGGCGTGAAGATCACTTCGAAGCAGTAGTGTATCCGGAACTGAAGCACATATATAAGACATAATGTTGTGAACATCGCCTGAATATCGCCTGAACATCGCCTGTACAATCAGTCCATAATTGTAGCCACTTGGCAAGCTTTTACTGTTTCAGAGAGAGAGGCTTGAGCGACTTGTAATCTCGGCTATACGCCGCCTGTAACACATGTTTATATCAATAAAAGAGTTGTTTTACTTCAACTTGTGTTTCAATGCTTTTGCTATATTTTCGACTCAGTGAACCTGTTACCGATCGCCTATGCGTTCATGACTCCGCTGCACTCGGACAATCTGTGCGACTCTGTGGCTTAGAACTCTTACTGCCAGCCAACGAACCATAGCCTTGCACGGGCGTGGGTCACGTTCGTGCGGTATCACGCCAGAATGGGTCAAAGCGATCGTTCCGCGGGAGCGCTGGCCCAGTGATTCTCGCCTAGCGGGAACAGCCGATTTGCCTACGGAAGATCGGGGCGTGACAGCCTGATCTCAAATCTATCTTAGAAAACACCTTCGCACCACTCAACTGATCAAACAGATCATCAATCCATGGTAAAGAATACTTATTCTTGATAGTAAGATTATTCAAAGCTCTGTAATCAATGCACATGCGCACGGATCCATCCTTCTTCGGTACAAACAATACCGGGGCTCCCCATGGTGAAGAACTTGATCTGATAAACCCCTTATCCTACAATTCTTCAACCTGCTTCTTCAACTCGACCAGCTCGCTGTTGTTTACTCTATAGACATACTGCGAAATTGGTTCTGTACCTGGCACCAAGTCTATAAAAAATTCAATATCTCGATCTGGCGGCAATCCTGGCAACTCCTCAGGAAACACATCCAAGAACTCTGCTATCAACGGATGTGGCAACTCCTTGTCTTTCACCATAGCTCCACAAATAATGCCTTCTCCCTGCTCTGCAGCTCCTCTAGCAAACTCGAACTCTGGCTCTTCTGGCGGACCAAATAAAACTCTACCTCCTCTACAATCTATGCTAGCACAGTGCCTACTCAACCAATCCATCCCGAGTACAATGTCGTAGCTCGAAAGTGGCATTACAAGTAGACACGCACTCAACTCCCAGCCTCCCAGAGTAACTCTCCGATCCTTGCAAATATCATTAACCAGGATAATGCCCCCCCGGTCATGATCTTGCAAGTCCTAAGCAAAGATTCAGCTACCAAACCATGCTTTAGAGCAAAAGAAATAGATACAAAACTATGGAAAGTACCACTATCAAACAAAGCTAAAGCTGGAATGGAATCAAGAAGAATAGAACCTGCGATGACATCTCCGGTGGGTTACTCCTCTTCGATGGTCATAGCAAACGCTCGTCCCTGTCGAGCACCTCCCTGCTGCTGATGCTGGACAAAATGCTGCTGTTATGTCGGAAGCGGTCCCCTCGGTAGTGCTGCAGGTGGTCTCGTTTGTGCCCTCGGAGCTGGAGCTGCTCCCTGAACTGCACGACGAGGACACTCCCTCGATTGATGCCCTTCAGTACCACAATACAAACAAACTCCTAGACTCCTCCTGCAAACTTTCCAGATATGATCGGGCTTCTTGCAGTAGTTGCATGGAGCTTGCTATAACTGTCTCTGCTGCTGAGGTACCTGGTGAAAAGGTGCTCTAGCTAGAGTCTGGTTCTGCTGTGGCTGCTGGAAAGTTTTGGCTAGAAATGAGGATGTTTGGCAGATACTGCACTGCCGTTGGCCCCCAGAAAAGAATTACGGTCTCTCTTGGTCTTCAAACCCAAATCCCGCTCAACCTTGCGTGCCTCCGCAAGTATCTCCGAGTATGTCTCATAAAAAGACGGAATGAGAATCTTCACTTCCCAGTTTAGACCCTCACGGAAATGAATGGCTCGAACCTTCGGCTCCCTCACCAGATACTCTGTAAATTGGCTCAACTTACCGAACTCCGCAGCGTATTCCTCCACAGACATGCTCCCCTGAATGAGACTCTCAAACTGCCTCCCCAAGTCTAGCCTGTCTGCCCGGGCGAAAAACTTCTTCTTAAAAAGGCCCTTGAATACCTCCCAAGATTGTCCTGCGTCAACTAGAACCGGCTCATTCCTGAACCAAGTGCGAGCGACATCGAACAGTTGAAGTCCTACCGCCTCAACCCTCATAAAGACAGGACACCCTCATAAGACGCTCAATGTCCTCGAGCCAATCATCAACATAGACGATGCCCTCCGTCCCTTTGAAAACCCTAGGCTCCAATTTCTTGAAGTCCAGAATATTGCCTGGCCGAAGCTGAGCAACCTGAGGAACAACCTGTTGCTGGACCGGAACTCCTCTCTCAACTACAGCACAAGCAAGCTGATGAGCACTATCGATGCCCTGCCGTAGAACGTCGGTCTGCCTCTGATGTGCCTTTGACTAAGCCCTCTGTGCCTCGAGCATCTCACGAAACAGTGTAAACATCTGTGTCGCCTCTGCTGGCACAGGAGGTGGAGGTGGAAGCCCCTCAGATACAGCTGGCACAGTCCTCTGAGTAGGTGGTGGACCTCCGAAAGCAGCTGACACTCCAATCACCGAAGAAGTGACTGGTGCAGGCCCTCGAGATGTCACAGACCTCTCAGAAACTGCTCTCTCATGCTGCGATCTAGTCTTAGGCGGCATCCTGAGACAAAGTAAAAGAAATAATCAATATGGCACAAGATGTAAGACATCAAGGAAAGGACAGTTTAAAGGATCAAGTATCAATATCAAAGGAGAATAGTTGAATCAAAAGAATTTTCCTAGATGTGATTGAGTATCTTAGCCTATATTCTATATCCTATCGCAGGCTCGCAGTAGTATAACTAAGTTGTCGTACTACCACGATATCACATACTTTGTGAAGCTAGACCTGCATGGGCCACCACAAAAAATATGTCACGACCCGCACCCGGTGTAAGGGTACTAGTCGGAAACAACGCCCAGCCTACGCCGCAGAATTGGCGGTAGAACGCTGTCTAGATAATCTATCTAACAATATAATGAACCACCAATAATGATAGTATAGTCAATCACAGAACTAAGATAGAAATGAGCACGAATCAGATAAAGAATAGAATAGTCACAATACAACTCATGAGTCTAAAATAATACATCATTGAGTCTGAAGAAGTAACAAAATAAGTTGGAGACAAATCCAGTACAAAGAATACTATGAAGCTACAACTCCAGGGTCAACTGTCTCAGTTGGGATAAGTCCCTCTTGAGCCAAGGTCTTAGAATCTAAACCCACAACATCTTGGGGTCCATAATAGGTAGGGTACCACTCCTCAGTGTCATCTGAAAAAATATATCCAGTCAGGAAAGGAGCAGAGTACATCTCTAACAGCAGTTTTAATTAATGATAAAACTATGTAATAGTAAAAAGATGTGGATAAACAAGATGCACAATAGATACAAGAGATATATATACAATAAAGAAATACTGGAAATAAATACAATAATGAACAATATGCCAATGAAACAATAATGCTAATGACTAAGTGTGTGAGTACTAGCTTAACATGTGATCGGCTTGGGCAAGATACAATGCGGCCTGGCAAATCATACGTGTGGTGTATGATCAACACTATTCAGTAATCAGTACTTTATACAATAGGGATATTGATCACATATCTATACTAATACTCCCCACCCCGACTGGTATAATAGATCCAACCACGGTATTCTATGGCATGAGATTCCCCAAGAAGATAGCTAGTCTTCCCGAGAATCGGTGTCTGTACATGTACAAGATAACCAATGAAACAATACTTGCACCATATATACCATATACCAAGGAATAATATCTCATGACGAGATCCGGATATACCAATCCGTGTAACCATAGTATCAAGAGAACATGGATATCTACACTAGATACAATGAACATAGAGGATATCATAAATGAGAAACTATCAGAGAATGTACTCGCCTGAAGTCCAATAAATAGTCTTACAGATGTCTGACTCGGTGCCTCGAAGACCTAGATATGGAATACAACATTAATACAAGGTCCCGAAAAGAGAATAAGTTAAACTAGTCAACTTCTCGGTCAATAAGTCAATTATAAGTCAAAAGTCAACTATGGTCAACTATGAGTCAACTATGGTCAACTATGGTCAAACCAAGGTCAACTATCTATTTCTAGGTTGCACAAGTCTAACACAAAAATCTAGGGTCAAGATATTAAATCTAAGTCATAGAACCACATCCTAAAATATTAGGATACCGTATCTACGGATACGTGAATCCAAGGTAAACCTCACAATACATATATATCAACAATAATGTATAATAATATAGAATATTAATTACAAACAAATAGGAACCATGGTTTTGAACCAACTTGGTATCCACAAAGTCATAAACTTGATACCCAAATCCCGTATCTTGAGTATCCCACTTACCTTGGTTTCCACAAGGTAATACTCAATACCTTGATATAGTAATTACCCTCATCAAAATATAATATATATAAACTAATATTATACAAATAAGAAGTATAGCAATACTAGTATTATATCTTAATATTAATACATATATATATATATAAATATAACATAAAAATAATATACTAATAATCTGCCTAACTGTCAATGAAAGCAGTGTTGAAAAATACTGATTTTCAGTTAACAGACTTTCAGTGACAGTTCAGGCTGTCACTGTACCGCCGTCGCTACTGCTGCTGCATTTTTGCACGCTGCCTCCCCTTTGGTGACAGTTTTCAACTGTCACCATAGTCTCTGTCGCAACTGCTGCAAATTTCAGCTGCTGCATGCGTTCTTTAATGACAGTGGCGGCTATGTCATTAATTCCCACCGCCACTGTTACAGCGGCTGTTGCTCTAACCGCCTCCAATAATGACAGTTCTCTGTCATTAATTGCTGTTGTCACTAAAACAATAAATATATATATATATATCCTATATATATATATATATAACAATATATATATAAAAATCAAATAATTAATTATATATATCTATATATATATAATCCAAATACATATATAATGTATATATCTATATAAATAAATACCAATAGCTATAATACACATCCTATATACTAATGTACATATTACAATATGGTTAAAAGCACACATACATAAATATGTTTAATAAATATATAACCATACATATATATAAATAATCACATAATAACTATAAATAATTTGATTACTTAATTAAACATACATTTATATTTTATAAAACATTTTCATATATTTTATATTCCTAACATATTTTATAACATGTATTAATGCATGTAGAAGAAAACTACATATATATATATACATTCCATAGTACATATATAATACATAGATCTATGCTACAATAAATACCATAATAAATACACTATAATAAATATATAACATCTATATATATATACTAAATTATAATTCAATAATTAAAGCACAAATAATTAGATCTACAGATAAACACACCACAAATGGAGAGTATCACACCGTATCCTACTAGATCTAGGATACGCATGCGAAACGAGTCCAACACACATCCAATTGCTTCCCGAAGGACACAAGCAAGTCACAAATATTATTTATGAACAAAACAAAGTGTCAAATGTAGATCTATGTGTCCGTATCAAAATACGACATGTACAAAGTCCCGTGTCGGAGGAAAAACTATCAAAACAACACGTATCACCAAATTGTTGGGATACGACCTACACGTACCCAATTGTGGATACGACACTAGCCCCAAACACATAAACATATGCCAAAGTGATCTATAGGATCAATTGACACACACAACAAAAGTTATTTTCGAAATTCCTCTAAAATTGACACAAAAAGCACCATAACTTTCTCCATGGGTCTTCTATGAACACAAAACCAAGTTCTATAGGTAGTACATACATATGGATTGATTTTCCATGATTAAATCTCAGATATAGAAGCTATTTTAAGGGGAAAACTGAATTATACCTATTGGGAGATAGATTCCCAATGAAACCTCCAATTGAGATAGAATTGCCTCCAAATTGTAGATCCTTGTTCCTCTTTGTAGATCCTTGCTTCCTCCTTCTAGATCCTTGCTTCTCAAGTCTCTAATAGTTAATTGGGAAAAAATTGGAATGAATTTGGTAGGGAAATGAAATAGGAATGCAGAAAATTTGGTAGTGGGAAATTCTAGATCTAGATTTGGAATAAAAAAGAGAGGAGAGAGAATTTTCCCCCTCTTTTAATAGGCCGACCCTTACCTCTCCCTCAAGTAATTATGAAATATCCAATATACCCCTTGGGGCCTCTCATGAAAAAATAATTAAGGAAGAAATCTTCTAGTCTAATGATTTAATTAATTTAATCCATCTCCTTAATAATGGGCTTTCTAAATGGGCTAAGTCTAACTAATTAATTTATGTTGGTCCATGGGTCCAAACTAAACTAATTAGGTCCACTAACTCAAGTCCAAAATAATTAAATAATATCTAACAACAATTAAATAATACAACAAATAATTATTTACCAAGCACAATAATTACTTAAATAGGAAAAGACTAAAATACCCTTTCCTAGAAAATGTGGTAGTGATATGTCCCATTATGAGGTAATGCGTATAATCGCATATCGAAGATCACGACATGCAAGCCACGTAGATAACTGCTCCTTGCATAGAGATGTTTGGCATAAAAGTCAAATAACTGTCTCGTTGGCGTAAAAGCCAAATAGCTATTCTGATGGCGTAAAAGCCAAGTAGGCGTAAAAGCCGAATAGTTGTCAAGTTGGCGTATAAGCCAAGTAGATGTCATGTTGGCGTAGAAGCCAAATAACTGTCATGTCGGCGTAGAAGCCAAATTCTGCGTAAAGCTTGATGCTGCATGGGTAGGTAACCAGCATAAAGATAGCCTGTTATCCTTCTTTGACTGAGGTTTTGAGCGTATTCTGGGTCAGATAGCCTTATTACGCACCTTTGCAAATATATCCTAAGTTGGCGTATTTCGAGGAGATTGCATTCGTTATACTCATATAGTTAAAAATAGCCAGGTCAGCGTATTTCGAGGAGATAGCATTCGGCGTACTCCTATAGCTGAAAATAGCCTAGTTGGCATAATGTGCGGGGATGGTGATGTGGACGTATTAGCCCTAATTATAGCTCACCCAGTTGTAGAAGCATAAAAAATATACTGGATAGCTATATGTAGCATGTTGATGCAGGGCAGCATAAACAGAGGACCTCAGAGCCATCAAACGTGCAACAAATCTTTTCTGCTGAGCATAATGTAAAAATATAGGCTCAAGGACCATCAGCGTAATGCAGTATGTCCAGGCTGCTTCAGCGTAAATAGGGTGCTTCATCGCCTTTATGGCGTAAAACTCATCCGCTTTTAATACAGCATTGAAGTATATGAGGAATGCTTCGTATTCTTCGAAATGAACCTGTCAGATCATGCAATGAACTTGTCGTCTGGACTCCTGACAAAGAGTACTTCACGACAACCCAAGCGACGGGTATCATGATGGCGCGGCACTGCAACCCAGGCTGTCATTTACTGCCATTTCCTTTGCGTAAACCACTTTCAAAAATACTAAGTAATATGCTGCCTTGTTTTACACAGGCAGATGTGAGCCGTTTACGCTCCATAAAAGACAAACAGCCTGCCACGTCAAAAGCTGCACTTCGTACAGGGCTCGAGGTACGTCTCTGCATTTAATGCGCAGAGCGGTGACAGTTTTTCGAGGCACGTCTCTGCATTTAAAGCACCGAATAAACACTTGATGCACAGAAGGGTGGCAGGCTTTCAAAACACGCCTCCTCATTTAATGAGCGGGATAAAGGTGGATCCCCACATTTAATGCAGGAGATTTGATTAAATGTTACCGAACCGTCGTTTAGTGACATCCCCTTTGCGTAAACTACTCTTACGCATATAAGGGAATACGCCGCCCAGTTTTACACAGGCAGACGTGAGCTTCTTACGCTCCACAGAAGACAAACAGACCGCCACGTCCGCAATTACTCTTCGTACAGAGTTCGAGGCAGGTATCTGCATTCAATGCACAGAATGATGGCAAATCTTAAAGACAAGCCTCTGTATTTAATACGCAGGATGGGGGCAGATCTCTGCATTTAATGTAAGAGATTTTATTATATCTCCAAGAGCCGTAATTCTGGCTAAAACGTCCACATCGTCTCGGCTTCTACGCCCACTCGGCTTCTATGCCCACTCGGCTTATATGCCCACTCGGCCTCTATGACCACTCGGCTTCTACGCCTACTCGGCTTCTACGCCTACTCGGCTTCTATGCCTATTTTGGCTTCTATGCCATGGTGACAGTCATTGGCTTCTACGCCAACCTCTTCTACACAAGGGATAACTACCTACGTGGCTTCTACGCCGTGATCTTCGCAGCAGATATACACGTTTTGTCCCTTAGTTGGACGCGCGTCACATGCTCACTCAAAAGGTCATCTATACGCAGGCATTGGTTATTTTAAACCGTCGTATAAAAGGGTGCTGTACTTTCCACTACTCAGTTTTTACACCGACTGAGTGGTCACTGTCAATAAAACTCTATAAATAGAGACCTCTATCAACAGAGGAAAAGGTCAAAGAAATTAGGTTGGAAAATTGATCAAGAAATCTAGTATCAGATCCAACGGTCAAAGAAATTGGAGGTCAAGAGAGAGAGGAGATGAGAATCCAGAGCTCAGGCAAAGAGAAGGGATCGACAACTTTGGCATCGGGCATCCACCCTCTTTAGCAACCTTCGAAGCTGCTTTCTGTCTTCCATGGCACTTCTTCAATATTGTGTGGTCCAAGGGCTAAAGTGATCGACTGCAGATCAGACACCTATAGCAATATTTACCCAGATTAAATAAATTGTACTCTGACATCCTCGTATAGGATTAAATTGTACAATCTTGTTTGTAAACATAAAAGAAGGGAGGATTTTCGTACAAGATATCATTTTCCACATTATCAATCTTTTCTCATTTATTATCCTAAATACCAGTCAAAAAGTAGAACCAAATCTCGTACATTAAATGCAGAGATCTGCCCCCATCTCGCGCATTAATTGCAGAGACATGCCTCAAGTTCTATATGAAGAACAGCTTTTGACGTGGCGGTTGATTTTGTCTCATCCTGAGTATAAAGCTCACGTCTGGCTGTGTAGAATAGGCAGCGTATTCCTTGAATGCGTAAACAACGTCTTATATCAAGGGTTGTGTCACTAGACGACAGTCTGAAGTTCTGTACAGAGTCATCATTACAGCCATCCTCTCGATCGTTGTGCAGTACTCTTTGTCAGGAGTCAGGTTCACTGCTTCAACTGACAGGTTCATTTGAGGAATACGAAGAGTACCTCATACAACTTTCTGCTGCATTAAAAGCAGATAGGTTTTACGTCGAAGTGGCAATTTAGCAACCTTTCTACGCCGAAGCAGTTTGGAAGGACTGCTTTATGCGGGTTATTCTGGAGCTATGTTTTACGCTAAACAGCATTGAAGCTCTGCTATACGCCAATGGTTCTGAAGTCATGTTTATGCCACCTAGTACTGGAGCTCTGTTTTATGCGAGCTTCCTGTATGTTCAGGGTTTTACGCGTATAATTCCCCAGTGTATTTTTCATGCTTCTACAAGACCCCCATCAAAGTTTTCAAATTCCTCATAATTTGAAATACTTTGAATGAAGCATGAAACGGTCAAGTTTGACTCGTTCCACGAGGCTGATTTCTCGACAAATTTTTAGGAGTTTGTTGGGATTCGGTGTGTTCTCCTATGCCTATATAAAGGCGAATGGGTTAACCTGTTTTTTCATACTTCCTTCACCACAAAGAGATGGTTGCCGAGCTTCGTCGGTTTGACTTGAGAAAGAAGAAGATCATCTTCTTCCAGCATGTAAGGAGCCATAAAAAGAGGCATCTTCGAGCAAATATCCTCTACAACTATGGATCATGGAAGGATATCATAGCTTCCTTTGCTCGGGATGATCAACAATTTCATATGGTGATTCGTCCAGGAGAGAGGAAGGGTCGTATTGGACCACACAGCTTGTAAGCTGTATTTTCTTCCATCATGGTGTTGGACGAAGGCAGACAGCTTGGCCCTGTCTTCCAGTATTGAGTTGGGTCTGAACCCCCAACACAATTTCTAGGACATGCCTGCCATGGCGTATATAGGGTGGGCTTGCAAAATTAATACATGCCCAATTCTGTATCCTCCCGCTATTAATCATTTTCTTGTTAATCGGCAGCGGAAGCCGATTAACTAGAAGATGAAAATGATCTACACCAATACGAGAACCTGGAAAAACAGATTCATGGTGTGATCTTAAATGAAAATAAGAAACCCTTTGTAGAAAAAGGATTTCCATCATATGTAATCATGATTAACAAATTTGTCTTCTTTTACGCATCTGATGATTTGCCATATTAGCTGTGAGGAAGTCTGAATGTGTGCAGCTTCGGCACGTCTGAATAATTTTATGTCGACTCTGATAAAAGAGTATCTGATCTCGTCTCATCTTTTGTGCGTAGCAAAAGATGCGTAGAAAACTCCTTAGCATTTAAGTTGAAGATCCAAACTGTCATGCTGTTTTGAACGACGAGTCTCGTAGAATTCTGAACTGTCACTTCTCTGATACGAAGAATTCTTGTTCAGATCATCATCATCACGAATGGTTTTCCCAAAAAAGCTTAAAAAAGGGCAAGAAATGTCTGTCGACTAAGCCATACTTGAAATTTTTTAAAAATATTCTAACTGGACTTTGGATGAACTTCCAAATGGCCCAAGAAGAAGAGTCATCTTCAATGCTGAACTCTGTGTGTTTTCAGGCACTTGGAATATTTTATAGCCAAAAAAAAGCATTTTCTGCGTAAACCCTTGTAATTGGCCGTCTGTAGCTTTCGAGCGTAGAATCATAGATTTATAGCCTCTGAGCGAAAAAAACTCCTTAGCGTAAAATCATAGATTTGTAGCCTCTGAGCATAAAATCTTAGGTTTGTAGCCTATCGAGCGTAAAAGCTCCTGAGTGTAAAAGCATCTGAGCGTAAAACTATTGACTTATAGCTTCTGAGCGTAAAACCGTAGATTTGTAGCCTCTGAGCGTAAAAGCTCCTTAGCGTAAAATCGTAGATCTGCTATACGCGTAAATTCTTGATCCACTGACTGTCCATCTTCTTTTTTCAAATGATAGGCTGACGTGGTCCCAAATCATAACCGAATATTAAATATCGGATTTGGTTAGGGATTCGAAGAGTTATTCGAACTCTATAAATAGCCAAGGTCCTGAGAGATAAAACTTTTATCTGTCTTCACGAAACCCTTGCTTTCCAAGAACCCTTCTTCTTCGTCTCTTTCTTGAGAACTCAGAATCGCCATGGCACCTAAACAGGCTTCCACTGCTAAAGGAAAGATAGTCGCTTCCTCTTCTTGCTCTACTACTCAAGCACGAGCAACTCCCATTAGGCTGAACGAGCCTCGATAGAAACACAGCGCTCCACCGTCGAGCTGTGCTTCGGACATTACAGGTAAAGACTTCGGGAGAAAAAAAATCCTTCGCACACGTTGTACGTGCATGCACAAGGTCATATTTTGTACTGAGAGCCTCTTCGAGGATGATGTACGGAGATGTTTCATTATTACGTGCACATTCCTATTGTGTCGGCATAAAAACTCCATATTTTTGTAGTCTGGCATAAAAACTCAGACTGTCAAAATTTGGAGTAGAACTGCAAACTTTGAATTTTATGTGCTGGATATGAATTCCGGCATAAAAATTCAAATTTTGTCAATCTGGCGTAAAAGCTCAGACTGTTAGATTTTGGTATATATTACCAACCTTGAATTTTATGCCTCGGAAATAAGTTCCAGCGTAAGACTAAAGTTTTTACAGTCTTGGCGTAAAAGCTCAGACTGATAATCTTTGGCGTAAACTGCAAGAGTGTATCGTCTAGTGTAGAAACTGACTAGTTTTCTTGCATTTTGTAGTGGACTTGCAGATCCCTCTTTTGGCTGAGATGATGGGTTCTGCTGCCGGGATGCTGAACTCAAACTATTTGGAGGACTTGTCACATGTAACATTCCCCATTTCTGGAGTCAATTATCCTGAAGAAAGGGGAACCTTAATCTCGTCCCAAGGAGAACGCATGTTGTTGAGTATGATCAGTGGGGAGCCCCTGACATACATAGACGGGACGGAGTATAAGAAATCCGGTTTCTTGTTCGGGGATGTTATCGACAAACAGTCCCAGACTAAACCCAAAAAGAAGGATTAGGTTTTTACTGCTGAGGGCACGGTCATGTATCTGCCCTGGATTCTCAGGGATTAACCTATCTCTGCGTTCTTCCACGCCACACATCCTAGGAAGATGGTATGGACCCTGACTCCCGATCTTCACGGCCGATCGGGGAAGATTTTATACAACAAGGAATATAACCGAGGGGCCTATATGAGCCGTCCTTCGGGCCCTGTTATGCCCTTTAGGGGATTGCTGCCGAGTAGTGTCCCGAGTGAAGACACTTTGCTGATCTAGCCGGTTCAGATATCGACCTTCTGCAATGACTTTATGGGGTAGGGAGGAATGTACCCCACGGTCAACCCTCGGACCAGTGGATGGCTTAGCCCGAGGAATCTTCGATGGGCCAGTTTGACTGCCTGGGCCCTGAAGTACTTCCAAACGAAGCTGGAAAGTATTAGTTTGTTCGCGGCCGTGAGTGCCACAAGTGTTGGGCTGCCTATCAACCCTAACTTGTTCTTAGCCTTGATGGAGCGATACAACTCGCTCACTGGGACTTTTGCCAGTCCGCTGGGTGAGTTGGGCTTAGCCCTTCATGAGATGGCAGAGATTTTAAAGCTGCCAATGGGGGACGCTCCTTATGAAGAGTACGTCCATACAAACAGGAAGTTGAGGGATACAAACCCTCAGGCAGTGGCAGTATATCAGGAGCTGATGTACTACTGTCTTACCTGTACCACTTTCTACAAGGAGCCCTCTGATTTGGCTTAAATCAACAAGTGGGCAACCTATCTCTTCTTCCACCAGGCCAAAAATATTAAGCCGGACAAGGTGGTTGATAGCCGAGATAGGCCCTTGAACCTCCTGAGCATGCTCAATGCTGACATGGTCGATGACCTTATCGAAGACGCAGGGGCTCCAGATTATATTTTTGACGAGGAGATAGAGGGTTACCCTACAGGCACAAAAGACTTCAGTTATATGAGGCATTGTCGTAAGCCTCTATAAAGAAAAACTCAATTGGCTGGCTTTCTCTTCGTCTGGCTTCGCCGCTAGGTAGTGCCTGGCATCGCGTCTGCAGATCACATCCATCGTAACACCTTATGGCCTATAGTGCATTTGGTGTTTGGAGCAAGACTGGGCCTGCTTCCTGCTATGGTATATAAAATTCAAGCAGGCCTGAGGGCCTTTACTGATAGGCTGCTAGCTGATGATACGCAGCGTGAAAGCTTTCCCAGGGTGGAATTACCATTCCTATACTTGATGGGATGGTTAGTTCTTTACAACAACAGGGTGATGTCTCCCGGTCCTGCCAGCGGTTCGGGAAATAACTTCTTGTTGAATTACAAGAATTCCTCTTGGAACGTGGCGACCGTCATAGATTGCCGGCGGGCGTTAAATGTTGCCTACAGCTGGAAGCTCTTTTGTATCGTCCTCCAGTAAATATCAATCAACAGGGGAAGAAACTTAAGGATGGGGGCCATGGGAGGACCATTCTTTCTCCAGAAGCCTTCTACTAGTTGGTCTGTATTAGACCTTCCCATTTGCTGTACAGAAGCGATGACCACTGCTACCTGGAGCCTTATTTGCCCAGTCAGTTTACCAGGCAGTTTGGGTACGACCAGTTGCATGTGGGGAATGCCATTACCAGCTTCAAGTCCAAAGGTGGACTTATTGATGGAGCCAGAGGATGGCGGTACTTCATCACGGGCTGTACAGGTACAACTTTTGCTGTGCCCGTAACTTCTCTCTCTATGGAGTTACGTATCCTTCACTCATATGTGCAGTTCTATGCGTCCATCAATTCCTTCCATCGTAATTTTGATGTGCATGAAAGTTTTAGGATGCCCTCCCATAGGTCTAGTGGAAGGGTGGAGATTTCGTCTGTTTTCTCGGATGAGAATGAAGACACCACCGAGGCAGACAAGTTTTTGTTAACAATACCGAGAGGCGTAATAGCTCCGCCGGCAGAGCCTCTCGTTATCCCCCAGAAACGAAAGAATTCGACTCTGAAAGAGCCTTCCCCCCGTAAGAAGAAGATTGCCAGAGGTCCGAAAAGGGCTTCCACTAGGGGGGCTCCTAGGAGCGAGCCTGTCATCTACCCTATTGGGGATGATTCTTTGATTAGAGGTCCTTCAACTTTTAGAGAGAGAACCTCCATTATTCCGGCTGGAAGTACCGGAGATTCTTTGCTTGAGATCGCTGCTGCTACTACTGCTTCTGGTAGTGCTACGAGATCGCCTTCGAGGTCGAGCATATTAAGGATACCATTATCCAGACAAATAATGGGAGTAACCCCTACTTCGTCTGAAAGTATATCCAGCGAGATTCCACCCGATGAGCCTCGAGTGGATCTTGGTGAAGACTGGGAAGACTACCCGCCAGTGTCAGTTGGTGCACCCTCTTCTCCTGGTATGATAGCTTGTCTAGCATCATTAAGAGATAATTTAGCTATTCTGGCTGCGGACGCGAGTGGGTAAATGTTGTCTTTACGTCTTTTTTACGAAAATTAACATCAAATTGATATTAACTTTCTCTTGTCTTCTTCAGATGAAGACATCTCAGGGGAGGGCGGAGTTGATGAAACTTTTGACTTTGTTGTGGATACTGCCGATGAAATGGCGGTGTTTGATACCGAAGGGGCATGCTTTGACACTGTCGATCCTTCGTCTACAATGTTTTCGAGTGTCTTCTCGCCAATAGTAGTTCAGATATCTTTAGAGGAGGATGAGCCCATCATCACGACTGTGCCTCTTTCGTTAAGTTTGCCAGCAACTGCTACCGTTGCTGGTGTTCATTCTTTTGTAGCGCCATCTGTAGAGGCAACGGCCGTGGCAACATCCTCCGCGGTCATTCCTGGAAGGAGATTTCCTGGTATCGCAGTCACTCCTAGCATGCATCCGATCTTTGATATGCTGATTGAACAATATACCAGCCTATTCTACCTCAGTTTGAAGGAGTTGATATCCATGGTGCAGGAGAAGAACATGAGCTTTGATAATTTGCTACGTCCTCCTAACTTGCGATAGCGCCGATCAGAAATTTCAATGACACTGGACGAGCTGATGCGCAGGAACAAATAGTTAATGGTTTAGAACAACCCATTAATGAATATTTGCAGCTATCTCGAGGCAACGTCGACGATATGATTCAGGCCGAGTACGACTCCTTGACTGCGAAGCTTGCTAAACAGATGGAATGCTTGAATAAATCCATCCAGACACAACAGCAGAAGATGGATGCAAAACAGGCCATCTTGGAGGAGGTTATTCCTGATCTAACGAAGTGCGAGGCTGAACATGAGGGAAATAAAGTGAGGGTCCACAAATTGGAAGCTAAACTCGCTCAGGCAAAGGATTGGGCTCTCTAGTCATTGGTAGCTCGAGATAAGTTGAAGGGCCGAGTGGCTACAGCTCAGCAGAACTTGGTTTATGTGGGCGTCATTCGCGCTGGTTTTGTTGAAGCTCGGTCCAAACTATTCCTCCTGAGCGATGATGAGGTACGACTGGAGCGGGCTCGAGCTAACATCTTGGACTCCAGGAATGAGAGGATGGCCGCCTTGGCGCAACAGATTCTTGATTTGACTGCTCCTCCCCAATGATGTACTTTTTTATTTCTTCTGTAATTTCTCAGAGATAATAAAGATACATTCTCTGACTTTGTGGACCCATTATTTTAGAATATGATAGGCTAAGATGAAAGTGATATCAGAGGTATCATTAACATGACATACTTTCGTTAAGGTTTTGCTGAATGTAAATCTATTCAGAAATAATATGAACCTGATAGAATATAATCTAACTAAATTTGTATACTAAACACTATCAAAGGTAATATAAACATGATAGGTTTACAAATTAGTTAAGAATATCCATTAAGAGGTCATATAAATCTGATAGAATATGATCCGACTAACCTTTGTGCATGGTATCGTCAGAATAAGATCCTCATCATACTCCGTTAAGCAAAGGAGATCAAGTATAGTACTTCTTCGAGAATTTGTAGTTGATAGTAGCCATTATCAAATTTTTTATTAGACATGGCTAATCTATAAGCGCCATTGATAATCGTATAAGGACCCTCCATTTCTTTATAATTGTTTGTGCGAATTTTGGTTTATTGAGGACATCCCACTAGGGGATCTTTGGTGGACCTATGATTTGTTGCGCACGTTGAGTGTAAATAATAAGTTCGAAATAATCCCTATCAGAGGTAGTATGGACGTGATAGGTTTTGTGGCTGATAAAGACATCTTGCTAGAAGATTTTTGTAGATCCATTACTTTTTGTGCACGAGAGTGCAAGTAATAGGTTTAGACAAATCCCGCTGGTTTAGACAAGTCCCGCCAGAGATAATACATCCGCGGTAAAATATGACTCTGTGGGGATAGGGGAGAGATATAGTTCAGAGGTAATATGAACATGAATTGACTTTTTCTCCGCTAGGGAAAATGAGAATAGTTCAGAGGTAATATGGACATGAACAATTAGTTTCCATTGTGGGCTTTCCACAGAATATTTTTGGTAGACGTATTACTTCTTGTACACGAGATTGCAAGTAATAAGTTTAAGACAAGCCCTGCCAGAGGTAACATGGACATGGCAGTTTTTGTGGACCTAACATCATTGGCGTACTTAGAGTTAAGTACGGGTGTTAAGTTGAGATGACAACCGATATCAGAGGTAATATGGACATGATAATCGATAGCCGGACCAGGAAGGTTTGTTTAGAGGTAGTATGGACGTAACAAACTCAGCCTGAGAGAAATATTATGATAGCAGTGCAGAGGTAATATGGACGTGAACTCATGTCTGAAAAACTCTTTGAAAGAGTAATTTATTGAATGTGGTCTATCCAAACATGAAAATAGACCCAGGATCGCTCCGCTGGGGAGATTAATGGGACGATAGCTCAGAGGTAATATGAACATGGCTAACGTCAAACTGACTGGTTTAAATAGTTATTGTGCGAATGTACCTAAGGATAGCTCTTCTAGGGGAATTTTGAGGATCCATCATCCATTGCGTAACCAAGACTCTTGGACACGGATGATGGCTTTTTACACAAATTTGTAACGAAGGAGAAAATGTTGCACATAGGCACTTGCTGGGGATGAAAAACCAAGAGTCAATTTGTACATCCGTGTTGTGGACTTATTACACATGGCATCTCTTAAGTACAGGTAATAAGCTGAAACGACTAGCACTATCAGGGGTTATGCGAACGTGATAGTAGGGAGTCGAGGAGAAGAACTTCACTCAAAGGTAATGTGGACATGAAAAAGTTCTGAAAATATCTTACTCAGAGGTAAGATATGACTCTTTGGGGAATAAAGAAAAAAAACCGGACAGAGGTAATGTGGAATTGACTATCTTTGTGATGACAAATTCCCTCTGCTGGAGAAAGTGGAGAGATGTAGTTCAGAGGTAGTATGGACGTAAACTGATCTACAACCATAAACTGGGAGGTTTGCTCAGAGGTCATTTGGACATGGCAAATTCAGCTGGGGAAACAAATATTTGGACAATAGTTCAGAGGTAATATGGACGTGAACTCATATCCTATAAAATCACTGTGGAGTGATTTAGCTTAGTGGAGATAGACCTGAAGAATCTGCTGGGGAAACTTTAGGGACTCATCATCCGGTGCATCTTGAGGGAGCAATTTGTCACGTTTAGAGTGAAATCAATTTGTAGTAACCTTCTCCTTGTTTATAAATGCAAAGTGATGACTTTGGAGTCGATCAACTCCTGGATCCCCCTTTTCAGTACATAGCATGCCTTTGTTGGATGATGAATGTACTGATGAAAGAGGCAATAATCTGGGTCATCGACCTTGCCAGCCCTTTCAGGATATCTGATGTTGGGTAGCCGGAGTTTATTTTCCTTCATCAATATATTGAAGATTTTAGTGATGTCATCTTCATTGAAGGAGAAAGTGCTCTTCGGCCTTCGGGCACCCGAGGCCTGAGTTTTATGGTCTTCCGGGAAGATGGACATCGTTGCATTATCTTTGGATACAGAGGGAATTCTACCCCCAGCTTTGGATGCTGCCCTATTTTGTTGAGGTAGACTACCCCCAGACATGTTGTAGCATTTGTCCACTGAAGTTGATTTATAAGGACCTGCCTCTGGTATTACAGGATCAGACTCTGGAGGTTTAGAATTTGTAATAGATACGGTAAACCCCAACCCAAAATGAGTTTGTTGACAGTAAGGATTACCATGCAATGGTGTTCGTCTGCCTTTTCCATAGTTGAGGCCTTATTTCAACTTCAAATCATAACCCATGCTTTGTATAATCTTTAAAGCCTGTGGACTATATCTGTGGATTTGTATTCTCCCAGTATCAGACTCGTGAGAATCTTCTTGTAGAATCGGTTCGTTCCGCATTCGACCGAAGATTATTTGATGTTGGTCGTTGCGAGTAGGTGGAATAATAAAGACAAATTCTTCATATGGCCCATCTGTCGTGACGATATTAGATGTTGGCGCACTTTCCCACATGACCTCCCCACGCTTGGTAGTTAGGGGTACTGCATCTTAATTTTGACCCTTGTCTTTGCATTTTTGAATCAAGAAATCACGCAAATCAGGGAGACGGTCAGAAGAAGAAGAAGGCTTATTCCGCCTTTTTATATCAGTATGGAGATTGGGAACCCTAACTCTTTTTCTGCCATATAAATACAATAGTTCAGGCATGTGAGTAGAACATGATCCATGAGGAGCATTCTTCCCATAAACTGGGCCTTTTTTACGCTGAAGGGCTTGTTCTGGCGTAATATGGAACTTTGCACAGGTTGGGGTAAAACTGAGGAAGTCCTCAATCGGCCGTCAGCATTCCGCGTAATCTAAAGGGCGAGCAAATTCTTCTCTTGATGGCATAAAAGCTGAGAGGTTGGAAGGTTTGCCACTTGTTTTTTCTTGCAGTGATTGTAAGGACCATCTGCCTCACCGTAGAGGGGAGATATATTTTTACGCACGGGGCGCATTTAGAATTTTTGAATTGGCGCTGAGGCATTATCAAAAATTCTGTCTGCCACGTCACAGACGGGAGACCAAGTTTTACGTGCGGGGCACGATGTAGACTTCTGGATTGGCACTAGGACATTGCCAGAAGCTTTGTCTGCCATGTCACAGATGGGAGATAAAATTTTACACGCAGGGCACGGAGTAGACTTCTGGATTGGCACTAAGGCACTGCCAGAAGCTTTGTCTGCCACGTCACAGACGGGAGACAGTTTTTCGCGGAGGGCGCGGAGTAAACTTCTGGATTGGCACTAAGGCACTGCCAGAAGCTTTGTCTGCCACATCACAGATGGGAAATAAAATCTTACGCGCAGGGCAGTACTAGACTTATGGATTGGCACTAGGGCATTGCCAGAAGCTTTGTCTGCCACGTCACAGACGGGAGACAAAGTTTTACGTACGGGGCATACAGGTTGCGATGTCACAACCTTGTTGATCGGAGAGAGAGAGTCCACAGGAATGGTAGAGGATGTCCGGGGCATCCATGCTTTATGCAACTTCCTGTTGTCCTGGACAGAGAGGGAATGAGAGCTACCCCCTGCTCGAAGCATGTCTTCGTAAGCCGATTGGTCGAATTGGACAACCAGAGTCTTCTTCGTAGATCTTACGGATATAGCATCGTGTTGAGCAATGACTTTCTCGTCAGATGAGAAAGTAGTCCCCAGCAGAGTCGCCATCTTGAGTTTGATAATAAACGAAAGAAATTGAAACTAGGTTTATACGAAACCCTTTCTTTGGTTTACAAACAATAAAAAGAAGTATAATTAATCCTATACGAGGATGTTAAGTACAAAAATTTGATTCTGGAGAAATATTGCTATAGGAGTCTGATCTGCGGTCGATCACTTTGTCCCTTGGACCACACGATAACGAAGAAGTGCTGTAGAAGATAAAAAAGAAGCTTCAAAGACTGCAGAAAAAGTTGAACTCTCGTTGCCAAAGCTCTCTATAGGTGCTTTGTTGACCTTGACCTTTGTCTGTGACTCCTGAATTCTCTCTACCTTGGATTCGACCTTGGACCTTCGTGACCGGAGGTCTCTATTTATAGAGTTCAGCTACAGTTACCGTAGAAATCGAACAGCGGAGAGAGCTGCACCTTTTACACGGCGGTTATATAACTGCTACCCACGTATGAATGATCTCCTGAATTGGCGTGTGACGCATGTCCCATTATGAGATAATACGTATAATCGCTTATCGAAGATTATGGCATGCAAGCCATGTAGATAAATGCCCCTTGCGTAGAGATGTTTGGCATAAAAGCCAAATAATTGTCTCGTTGGCGTAAAAGCTAAATAGTTGTTCTGATGGCGTAAAAGCCAAGTAGGCGTAGAAGCCGAATAGTAGTCAAGTTGGCGTAGAAGCCAAGTAGCTGTCTTGTTGACGTAGAAGCCAAATAACTGTCATGTCGACGTAGAAGCCAAATTCTGCGTAAAGCTTGATGCTGCATGGGTAGGTAACCAGCGTAAAGATAGCCAGTTATCCTTCTTTGACTGAGGTTTTGAGCGTGTTCTGGGTAAGATAGTCTTATCACGCACCTTTGCAAATATAGCTTGAGTTGGCGTATTTCGAGGAGATAGCATACGACATACTCCTATAGTTGAAAATAGCCAGGTCGGCGTATTTCGAGGAGATAGCATTCGGCGTACTCCTATAGCTGAAAATAGCCTAGTTAGCATAATATGCGGGGATGGTGATGTGAATGTATTAGCCCTAATTATAGCTCACCCAGTCAAAAAGTAGAACCAAATCTCGTGCATTAAATGCAGAGATCTGCCCCATCTCGCATATTAATTGTAGAGACGTGCCTCGAGTTCTGTACAAAGAACAACTATTGACGTGGCGGTTGATTTTGTCTTATCCTGAGCGTAAAGCTCACGTCTGCCTGTGTAGAATAGGCAGTGTATTCCTTAAATGCGTAAATAACGTTTTATATTAATGGTTATGTCACTAGACGACAGTTTGGAGTTCTGTGCAGAGTCATCATTACAGACGTCCTTTCGATCGCTGTGTAGTACTCTTTGTCAGGAGTCAGGTTCACTGTTTCAACTGATAGGTTCATTCGAGGAATACGAAGAGTTCCTCGTACAACTTCCCGCTGCATTAAAAGCAGATAGGTTTTATGCCAAAGTGGCGATGTAGCAACCTTTCTATGTCAAAGCATTTTGGAAGGACTGCCTTATGCGGGTTATTCTGGAGCTATGTTTTACGCTGAACAACGTTGAAGCTCTCTTGTACGCCAATGGTTCGGAAGTCATGTTTTATGCCACCCAGTGCTGGAGCTCTGTTTTACGCGAGCTTCCTGCATGTTGAGAGTTTTACGCGTATGATTCCCCACCGTATTTTTCATGCTTCTACAACCCCGTCACCCAAAATTAGGGCTACTTGGCATAGATAGAGAGATTATGTCTAATTAGAATCTAATTAGAATTAGAAACACAGAAATTATTTAATCATGTGATACTTTATAACGCTTAGCACACCTTACCGTTGCTTCGATAATTGGAGCACCTCACTGGCCATTTTCTGTCTACAAATTTCATAACCCTGTCCTAGACATGACCACCATCTATTCTGATCTTTGTATAATTTATAATCTTGCTTTCTGGTGCAACATTTTAGTCGCACAATAAACGTCGCGGACGTTATTTCCTAATTCTAAGAATAAATACGAACTTGTACCCTTGTGCGTTCCAATCAAAATTAGGAACACAATCTAAACCGTTTTGTACAACCCGAAATTTATTAATATTCTATAGTATATCCTCTACGTCCCAGACACTTGTGTCCCACCTAATTTTATTCCTATGTACTTCCAATTAATTTTAGAACACCATTTACACAAAATTTATTTAAATTGATGTAAGGACCCAACATGACCCAAAACTAGACCTAACACCAAACCAAACCCCAATTACACCCTCAAGCTTCATACTAAACACCAAACATCCTCTTTAACCAATATATTACACCAAATATGGTAGTTTCTCTCATTAAATCCCAAAACCTACCTCCTGTGCAAATTTCTAATTGTTGGGGACTTAATTGCAAAAGTGCAATAAGGTATCACCATCCTATAGGTTTAAACCAAATGAAGAACCAAACCCCCTCGCTTTGACCGTTCCACTCTTCCCCTCTCTCCTCCTTTGGTTTGATATTTTCCCTCATGTTGAATCTAGACCACTCATTCAAATTGAGCCATCTCCACCACACAATACCTTCACCTATGTATATATACATATATATATATATATATATATATATATATATTCCTCATAGCCACTCTTCCAATGCAAACCCCATCCCCATGTGTACTTGGTCGGTCCTAAACCCTAGGCTAACATCATCCTCATCCCCCACATGCAAAACCAACTCCTCCTTCATTAATTTCCTTCATCACCATCACCCTCATTCTTTAAAACTCAAACCGAAATACTAAACCAAACCCTTCTTCTCCGATGAACTTTCCCGGCCAACTCCGACCGGCCTCCCTCCGCAGAAGCAGCAGTTCACCACCCCACCACCTCTGTGCAGCACAGCCGCCACCAGCATGGGCCTCTTCTCCGATGAGCCGACTACACAACTCTTCCCCTGGCCTCGCCGTGCCACGCGCAGGGCTGCATTTGAGACCTTGCATGCATCGATCCCGACCGACCATCATCGGCCATATGCATCGACCGTCATGCCACCCATCTTCGTGTGAAGCCTCCGCTTCCAACCTCAGCCCTAGTCCCGCCGAGCAATCAACGACGACATGCAAGTCACCACATGATGCGATATGGCCCATCTCCGCGTGAACGGAGCCCGCTTCCCCGCCATCTACATTGGTAGCTGCAGATCATGCATGAACCGATGACGCCGAGAGTTTCTATGCCATCAACGTAACTCCACGACCCCGAGCCTCCACTGTCTACCTGTCTTCCTCTTCCAACTTGGCCGGATGTTCCCCTGACCGGAGTATCAATACCACCACCTGTGCCCTCTTCCATGTCTCTGTCCTCCTCCATACATGAACCACCACCCTGAACTCCTCCTCATCTTCCACCTCCCTGTCTTTCCCTCGACTCGTCGGAGAAGTTCCCCCTGGCCGGACTATGGCAGGAACCCTTCGGTCAGTCGTCAACATCATCCACGATCATTATCCCCACCTTTATTGTCTTCACCATCATTATCCTAGTCGTCATCATCATCATTCTTGGCATCATCATCCATTCTCAACACATAAAACCCTAATCATTGCCTCATCATCTTCATTACCACCATCATCCTCGTCATCACCATCATACACATCACCATCTTCGTCATCTATAATCATCATCATCGCTTCCATCGTCATCGTCATCCATATCGTTATCATCATCGTCGTCATAGTCATCACCTTCACCACCATCATCACTATCATCCCAATCACCTCATCACCTAATCACCATAATCGGTATCACCCTTAACCATCACTCTTAGCAACCTCAAACACCGTCACCCGTGCCAGATGACCCACAGCAGTCACCCCCGACTTTTGTACCTGCGCACACTGACCCCGAGGATCTATTGGATTGGGTCTACGCGACTTCCGGAGCTGGTTATTGGGACTATACAGCCGCTTGCCAGGCAAGTATACCTTGCCTTGTTGTACTGTTTAAATTCTGTATTATTAGCTGCATATTTATTATTTAATTATGCGCGTCCGAGAGAGACTCGGGTGCAGTTAACGAATGCGTTGACGTTAGGGCTTATGTCTGACCTAGTATCTAGTAGACCTACCTAAAGTTGTGGAGTTATTGGTATGACTCCCAGGCCTTACACTTTTCTTACACGTATTGTGAGCCTCATGTAGGGCACGGACTTGCGTATGTGGTTGGCCACCTGTACATGTAGGCATACGACGGATATGGTATAACTGCTAATAGTGATGCATGTTAGAAGACTTAGCAGTTATTATTAGGTGGAGCATAGACTAGCGTGGTACGATGGTCCCATCCCTGTCCTTGTTTGGTTGTAAGGATGGACCCTTGCTCTAACGATAGACTATGAGCCAGAGTTACGACGCTGAGGCATAGTAGCTGACGCGTGTTGTGGATACAACATGCTTAGATCATTGGGCGGAAAGGATGACTAGTAGGCATATGGGACACCCCACTCCTTTACACTGACACCGCACTCGACGTAGTGATACGGACGTATATATATATTACTGATAACACGTTCTGTAGAGTGTTGGATGTTACTTGATGATATTACAGATACCATACTCTATAGAACGTTGGACGTTACTGTATTCCTGTGCCCGTGTTATAGGGGTCATGTGTAGCATATACTAGCCGGTTGTCATGACTGGTGAATTACGTCAGCATATGTCTAGCCTACACCTTCCCATATACTCACAGTTGTCCTCAAATTGCATTTTACTTAGATAGCTAGATCACCACGAAGTTATTTATTCAGTATTTACTTTATGGCATGCTTTTATGTATCTTGTTATGTCCCTCTGAGGACTTGGTCCCTTTCCAGGTGTATTATTCATGAGTATTCGTATGAGCACAGATTTGGACTTGCTACGCAATTGCGATGAGGTCTTCTCGTCGAGCCCATGATTGGTAGTTGATATTCTTGACTATTCTATATTTTAGTTCGGTAGTGGATTTGTGTCCATCCAACTATCATCATTAGATGCTTTATTTTGAGTTCTAGTTCTAGTTATTGGTTATTCAATTATATATGATTTTCTGTGGATGAGATCTAGGTTATACCATATAATTTGTGATGGATTTATACCACTTGTGGATTTGATATTCATACTACAACGTACGTGTGGGTATTGGTTTCCATATATTGGAGTTGCCATATCCATGCGGCTGGCATGCTTACGTGTCCTAGTCCTACGTATTTTGGGACTTGGGTGTGACACCTGTTATGCCAGAGGCAGGTCCTTCTAAACAAACTTCAGTGGACAAAGGCAAGAAAAAAGAAGTTCGTTTTGATAAACCTTTGAAGAATATTCAAAACAAAGGTTTAGAGAAACCATATAACTTCGATATCTTGGCTCAGTTGGCTAATACTCCGGCCAGATTGTCCATTTTTGAGCTACTTCGGCTATCCAAAGACACTCGTCAAGCCTTGAGTGAAGCATTAATGCAAGCAGATATATGCTTGACTCAACTTAAGTCCCCTGATAAAGAGCCTGTGGCATGTCCTCAATGCTATAGTGTGATGGAAGTGGTCCCTAACATCACTTTCACTCAAGAGGACATGTTGTTGAAACATAACAAACACGACAGGCCTCTTTATTATACAAGATACGTCAGCTCCATTGAGGTAGACCAGATTCACATAGATCCGGGATCGTCGATCAGCATTATCCCTCATAGTCTGCTAAGACCGTTGAGAATTCCTACTAGTGAATTAGCTTACACTACCACTACGATAGTGGGCTTCAATGCCAGGAAAAGCAGACTGTTGGGGAAGATTAGTTTGAGAATCCAGATTGGTGACCTTAGATCAGTGGCTATATGTTATGTCATTGATTCGGAGGTGTCTTACAACATTCTATTGGGCAGGCCATGGATCCACGATCACAATATTGTTCCTTCTACTCTACATCAATGCTTCAAATATGTAAATACTCAGGGAACAGTGAAGACAAATTTTGCTGATCTTAATCCGTTCAAAGGAGTTGAGTCCTACTATTCTGATGCCATATTGTACACCCAAGACTACATGAAGGAGGTGTCAGGCAGGATGGAGGAGGAATCCCACCGGGAGCCAGGAGAACCATCTGCTGAGCAACCTTTTTCAATCCAGGTGAAAGGGCGAACTACCCGTTCGAAAGTCATGGAACCTATGACTATTCACTTGGGCAAAACAAAATAAGGCGCAACAAGCAGTCGGCTGATGTAAATATAACCGGGAACGTGATTTCTGATGATAATAAAGATTCTCTTTTCCAGTATACTGATGCCCAGTTTCCTAATCAGGAATCTTCTCCTCATAAAAATATAGAACCCATAGCACAAAATTTTTGGAAGCTATAGACTTCTATCATCCATATGTATGGGAATTAGCGTCAACATTTAATGTCGTTACGACATATGGGCCACATGAAGATTCTATCTTTATTGTTCTACCTACTCACAACGATCACATCTAATAATCTTCGATCGCATGCGGAATAGACCGATTGTACAAGAAGATTCTCACGAGTCTGATGTTGGGAAAATGCAAATCCACAGATATAGCCCACAGGCTTTGAAGATTATGCAAAGCATGGGTTATGATTTGAAGTTGGAGCCAGGCCTCAACTATGGAAAAGGCAGACGAATGCCGTTGCATGGTGATCCTTACTGTCAACAAACTCATTTTGGGTTAGGGTATCCCACATCTCTGTCAACTTCAAACAACTCTGAGTCAAGTGATGAGATCATTTGCTCTTCTCAAGATGATTTATCATCCTCCGATTCAGATGATGAATTTGAACTGGCATTACCAGTAAATATGGTTTTGATAGATTCCCTCGAAACAGAGAAACAAGAATCTGAACCATTTGAAAATAAATCCCGGGCACAGCAAATGGATACACAATGGGAACTCTGGTTCGAACAAAAAGAACCACCCACTGAAGATAAGGTTATCCAAGTCAATATTGGGGATGAATTTTCACCAAAGCCGATATTTATTAGTAACAATCTTTTTGAAGAAGAAAGAGAAGAAATAATCCAGCTGATGAGAGAATATATCGATGTCTTTGCTTGGAATTATGAGGATATGCCAGGTTTTGATCCAAAAGTGGCTACCCATAAACTCAATATATTGTCCAATTCAAAGCCTGTAAAGCAACACCAACGCCGGTTCCGTCCAAATATGATGGATGCCATTAAAGCTGAAATCAAGAAACAAATAGCCTGTGGGTTCATCCGGGAAGAACAACATCCTGATTGGGTCGCTAATGTTGTCCCGGTTATGAAGAAAAATGGAAAAGTTCGTATTTGCATCGACTTTCGAGATATAAATGCGGACTGCCCTAAAGACGAGTTCCCTCTTCCCATTACAGATGTCATGATCGATAATACGTGCAGTTTTGAGCGCATGTCTTTCATAGACAGATTTTTCGGATATAATCAAATTAAGATGAATCCTGAAGATGAGAAGTATACTGCCTTTCGTACACCATTGGGGGTATATTGCTATACAGTCATGCCTTTTGGATTGACGAATGCCGGGGCTACATATCAACGAGCTATGAGTAACATATTCCATGAGCATTTACGCAAAATAGTGGAATGTTACGTAGACGATATTGCTGTCAAAAGCTGTCTCAAGGATAATCACATCCAAGACTTGAAGACAATATTTGATTTGATGCGCCAACATAAACTCAAAATGAGCCCTACAAAGTCTTTTTTTGGTGTATCCAGTGGAAAATTTCTGGGATTTGTCATTACTGCTAAAGGCATTCAAGTTGACCCTGATAAAGTAAAAGCTATCCTAGAAATGTGACCGCCCCGTAATCTCAGAGAACTCAGGGGATTTCAAGATCGTCTAGCTTATATCAGGAGATTCATATCCAACCTCTCTGGGAGATGTTAACCTTTTTCTCGTCTAATGAAGAAAGGTGTGTCATTCGTATAGGACAAAGCCTGTCAGTAAGCATTTAATGACATCAAATGCTATCTTACTAATCCTCCAGTTCTGGTGCCTTCCGTCATAGGAAGACCATTTTTGATGTATGCTCGAGTAATGGATCATTCTATAGGGGCTCTTCTCGCACAGAAGAACAATAACGGTCATGAACAGGCTATCTACTATCTAAGCAGGATGATGGTCGGAGCTGAACACATGTATAACCCAGTGGAAGAAGAATGCTTGCCCCTAATGTTTGCCATTCAGAAGATGCGACATTACGTAACGGGCCAAACTATTCATATCATCTCCAGAATCAATCTACTTCAGATTTTAATGAATAAGCCAAGGGTTCTTAATTCCTGACTCATAATTTGGGAAATGCTACTAACACCGTATGATATGGTGTACGTCCCTCAGAAGTCCATGAATGGTCAAGCCTTTGCTAATTTCTTAGCTGCCCATCCAATTTTGGAAACCTTCAAATTATATGAGGACATTCCCGATGAGGTTGCAGAATGTAATTCGGCAATGGAAGGTGATACATGGCAGCTATTCTTTGATGGTGCTTCCAGGACTGGTCCCAAGGGAAACGTGGTTTCAGGAGTAGGAATTATTCTGGTGACTCCTGATAAACTTGTCATCTATCGAGCATATTCTCTTAGCGAAACCTGCTCTAATAATGTGGCAGGATATAATGCTCTACTAATCGGGCTTCAAGTCGCTAAAGAATTGGATATTGAATTTTTGGAAGCTTTTGGTGATTCTCAACTGATCGTCAATCAGGTCAGAGGAATATATGAAGTCCGCAATCTGGATCTCATTCCTTATCACCGAGCAATGATCGAGATAGCAATGTCTTTTAAAGGATTCTTCTTAGAACATGTTCCTCGATCTCAAAATTTGGAAGCTGATGCTCTGGCCAGTCTAGCTGCAGATCGAGCTATTCCTATAAGAAGGCAGAATTCGGTGATCCTTTTTAACAAAGATTTGTTTTGTGTGAAAAATAATTTTCACATAGAACACAGATATGTTATAAACACAGTTCTTCCTAAGAGAGAATAGAGAAGTCCCTTTATAGACTTCATGTCATACGGAATCTTACCAAAGGATCTTAAAGAAGCAGTATCTATCAAAAGACGATCATTACATTTTGATTTTGATGCTTCTTCACAAAGTCTATATCACCGAACATATAATGGACTATTGTTATGATGTCTCTATGATGATGATGCAAAGCGGGTTATCCGAGAATCTCATGATGGAGTATGTGGAGCACATCAACCCGGTCCTAAGTTACAGGATCATATCAGAAGGATAGGCTACTACTGGCCTTCTATGATTGTAGATGCCGTGAAATATGTAAGACAATGCAAAGCCTGTCAGATTCATGCGGATTTAATACATCAGCCTTCTGAATATTTACATCCTACTATTGTATCATGGCCCTTTGAAGCATTGGGTATGGATATCATTGGTCCTATTCATCCTTTGTCTTCTAGAGGACATCGGTTCATATTGGCTATCACTGATTATTTTACCAAATGGGCGCAGGCGATCCTTCATGCTGAGGTGAAGATATCCAACGTAATCATCTTTATCAAGCACCATATAATTTATACTTTGGGATACCCCGAAGGATAATTCATGACAATGGGCCTCAATTCATCAGTCAAGCATTTCACCAATTTTGCGATAAAAATCGGATACAAAATATGGCCTCAACGGCATATAATCCTGCTGCTAATGGTTTGGCAGAAGCCTTCAACAAAACCATCATCAAAATCTTGAAGAAGTTTGTCTCTTCGAACAAAAGATATTGGAACGAGAAATTAGGAGAATATCTCTGGGCATACCGCAAAACGGTACGAACACCAACGGGTTGTACCCTATTTTTATTAGTTAACGGGTGTAAAGCAGTTCTCCCCATTGAATTTCAAATTTCATCACTCGGAATAGCAGTGACTAATGAGCTGACTAAGGAAAATAATGATCGTTTAAGACTTCAAGAGCTAGAATAATTAGACGAGAAATGCCTTCAAGCTCAACAATGCATTGAGTTCTACCAGGCATGCATCTCCAGAGCTTTTAATCAAAAAGTAAAGGAAAGAGTGTTCAAAGTTTGTGAGCTAGTTTTAGCTGTGAAGAGGCCAATGATCATTATGTACAAAAGTAAGGGCAAGTTCCAGCCAAATAGGAGGGCCCTTATGTGATTGAAACGACATTTTCAAATGGCGCTTACAAATTAGCCAAGCCTAATAGAGATTTGATAATGGCTCGTATCAATGGCAAATTCCTGAAGAAGTACTATCCTTGATCTCCCTTGCTTAACAGGATATGATGAAGATCTTATTCTGACGAGACTACGTACAAAGATTAGTTGGATCATATTCTATCATGTTCTTATGACCTCTGGATAGTTATGTTTAACTAATTTGAAACTTCAAAACCTATCACGTCCATATTACCTCTGATAGTCTTTTGTATACCAATTTAGTTGGATCATATTCTATCATGTCCATATTACCTCTGAATAGATATATTCAGCTAAACCTTACCCAAAATTATATCATGTCCATATTATCTCTGATATCACTTTCATATTAATCTATCATTTATATTCTAGAGTGATGGGTCCACAAAGTCAAAAAATATATCTTTATTATCTCTGGGAATAGCAAACTACAAAAGGAGCAAAAAAAGTACATCATTGGGGAGGAGCAGTTAAATTGCGGATCTGTTGCACCAAAGCAGCCATCCTCTCAGTCCTGGAGTTCAAAATGTTAGTGCGAGCCCGTTCCAGCCTTGCCTCTTTATTGCTCAAGAGAGATAGTTCGGACAGAGTATCAACAAAGCTTGCATGGATGACACCTACATGTGTCAAGTTCTGTTGAGCTGTATTCACTTGGGCCTCCAATACATTGCGAACTAGCGATGCTTTGAGAAGCCCCTCCCTTGTATGAGCAAGTTCAACTTCCAATTCTTAAACCCTTACTTCATATCCCTTGTATTCTGCACGGCACTGAGCCAGCTAAGGAATACTCTCCACCAATACTACTTGCTCTTTCTCCATCTCTTGTTGATGTTCCTGGATGGATTTGTTTAAAGATTCTATCTTCTAAGCAAGTTTCGCAGTTAGTGAGTCGTACTCAGCCTGAACCAAGTCATTGATGCTATCACGGGATAGTTGTAAATATTCGTTAATGGGTTATTCTAACCCATTAACTATTTGCTCTAGCGCACTAGCTCTTTCAGCTTCATTAAAATTTCTAATATGCGCTATAGTGAGCTTGGAGGACATCTTCAGAACATCAAAGCCCAGATTCTTCTCCAGCACCACAGATATGAATTCTTTCAAAGTGAGGTAGAATATGCTAGTGTATTGTTCAACTAGCATAACAAAGCTCGAATGGACATTGGGAGTGGCCGCAATATCGGTAAGTCTCCTTTCCTGAATGACTGTAGAGGATGTTGCCACAGTCGTTGCTTCAACAGATGGTATGACAAAAGAAGAGACACCAACAACGGTTGAAGTTGCTGGCATGCTCGACGAAGGAGGCACAGTCGAGATGGTGGGTTCATCCACCTCTGATATTATTTAAACTGCTACTGGCAGGATTATATCCGAGAAAGTTGTGGATGAATGATCAACGACTTCAAGGTATGCTTCCTCAATATTGGTCACCACCGTTTTATTAGCTGGATCCGCAACAAAATTAGAGGTTGCTTCAGCACCGCCCTCCCCCGAGATGTCTTCGCCTGAAAATAAGATAATAGAAAGTTAATATCAAATTGATGTTAAATTTTCCCGAAACAAGCATAAAGACAATATTTACCCATAGCCGATGGTATGTTTATTGCGTCTGCAACCTGTATAGCTAAATCATTTATTAATGATGCTAAACAAGCTGTCATACTTGGAGATAAGGCTACACCAACTAACGCTTGAAGGTAGTCATCCCAGTCATCACCCAGATCTACTCGAGGTTCATCGGATGGAATCTCGCTTGAAATACTTACAGATGAAGGAGGGGCTAGTCCCATTATTTATCTTGGTAAAGGTATACTAATTCTTATTACGCTCGGCCTCGAAGGCAATCTAGAAGCACTACCAGTAACGGTGGTAGTAGCAGCAGTCGCAGACAAAGAATCTCCAGCACTGTCAGCTGGAACTGTGGCGGTTCCTTCTTTAAAAGGCGAAGGACCCCTAATCAAAAAATCATCCCTAACAGGGGAAACAATAGGCTCACTCCTGGAAGAGGCCCCCTTGGTGGAAGTCTTTTTAGGACCTCTGGTAGTCTGCTTCTTCTTGCGGGGGAAAGGCTTTTTCAGAGTGGAAGCCTTTCATTTATGGGAAATAATGAGAGGCTCTGCTGGCGGAGCTATTACGCCTCACGGTAAAATAACAAAATAATTATCTGCACCGGTGGTTTCATCACCTTCATCATAGAAAACAGATGGTATCTCCTCTCTTCCAGTGGACTTATGGGAGGGCATTCTGAAACTTCTATGTACATCAAAATCACTATACAAGGTATTGATGGACGGATAAAACTGTGCGTACGAATGAAGAATACGTAACTCTGTGGAGAGAGAAGTCGCGGGCACAACAAAGGTTGCTCCAGTACAACCCATGATAAAATACCGCCATCCTCTAGCTCCATCAATAAGCCCACATTTGAATTTAAAGCTGGTGATGGGATTCCCTACGTGCAACTGATCATATCCAAATTGCTTGACGAAAAAGCTAGGCAGATAAGGCTCCAAGTAGAAGTGGTCCTCACTTCTGTACAGCAGGTGGGAAGGTCTAATGCAGACCAACCAGTAATAGGCTCAGGAAAAAGAATAGTCTTCCCCTGACCTGCATCCTGAAGTTTAGTCCCTTGTTGATTGATATGTACGGGGGGGACGGTGTAGAAGAATTTCCAACTATGAGAAAAATTTAGTGCTAGTCGACAATCTTTGACCCTAGCCATATTCCAAAGAGAATTCTTATAATTCAACAAGAAGTTATTTTCTGAACCACTGGCAGATCCGGGAGACATCACTCTGGTATAATGAAGCATTAACCATCCCATCAGATATAAGAATAGTAATTCCACTCTGGGATATCCTTTGCACTGTGTAGTATCGGCCAGCAGTCCATCAATAATAGCCCTCAGACCAGCTTGTATCCTGCATACCATGGCAGGGAGCAGGCCCAATCTTGCTCCAAACACCAAACGTACTGCAGGCCATAAGGTGTTGCGATGAATGCGATCTGCAGACGCGATGCCAGGTACCACCCATCGGCGTAGCCAAATAGAAAGAAAGCCAGCCAGTTGAGCTTCCCTTGATAGAAGCTTTCGGCAATGTCTCATATAATTGTAGGCTTTGGTTCCCGTAGGATAACCCCCTATCTCTTCATCGAGAACATAATCTGGAGCCCCTGCATCTTCAATAAGATCATCGATTGTGTTGGCATTAAGCATGCTCAGAAGGTTCAAAGGCTTGTCGTTGCTATCTACAACCTTGTCCTACTTGGCATTTCTAGCCTAATGAAAGAAGATGTAGGATTTCTATTTGTTAATATAGGCTAAATCAGAGGGTTCGCTGTAGAAGGTGGTGCATGCAAGATAGTAGCTCATTAGCTCTTGGTACACTGCCACTACCCGAGGGTTGGTATCCTTCAACTCTCTGTTGGTGGGGACGTATTCTTCATAAGGAATGTCTCCCATTGGCAGCTTTGAGATATCTGCCATCTCATGAAGGGCTAGGCCCAACTCACCTATCAGAGTGGCAAAAGTCCCAGTGAGCGAGTTATATCGATCCATCAAAGCCAAGAACAAATTTGGGTTGATAGGCAGCCCAACACTAGTAGCACTCACAGCCTCAAGTAAATTAATACTTTCAAGCTCCACTTGAAAGTGCTTCAGGGCCCATACAGTTAAACTGGCCCATCGAAGATTCTGGGGGTTAAGCCATCCACTGTTGTGAGGGTTAACCCTGGGATATACTCCTCCCTGCCCCATGAATTTATTACAAAAAGTTGCCATTTGAAATGGTTGGAGCAAGAAAGAATCTTCACTAGGGACGCTGCCTAGTAGTAATCCTCTAAAGGGCATAACGGGGCCGGAGGGACTACTTACAAAGGATTCTTGGTTTAATCCTTTCTTATAAAAGATCTTCCCTAGCTGGCCATAAAGATTAGGAGTAAGAGTCTATGCCATCCTTCTGGGATGTGTGGCATGGAAGAATACAGAGATAGGGTAATCTCTGGACATCTTTGGCAGGAACATGACCGTGCCCTCAGCAGAAAATACCCAATCTTTCTTCTTGGGCTTTGTCTGGGATTGCTTATCAATAACATCCCCAAATAAGAAAGCTGATTTCTTATACTCAGTCCAATCTATATATGTCAAGGGTTCCCCACTGATCATACTCAGCAACATTCTTTCTCCTTGGGCCGAGATCAGAGTTCCCTTTCTTGAGGATATTCGTTTCTAGAGATGGGGAAAGTCACCTGGGACAAGTCCTCCAAGTAGTTAGAATTTAGCATTCCAGCAGCAGAGCCCATCACTTCAGCCAGAGGGGGGATCTGTAGGTCCACTGCAAAAAGCAAGAGAATAAGTCAGTGCGTAAAACGTAAGGTGCAACACTCTTGCCGTATACGCCAAAAACTTGACAGTCTGAGTTTTACACCAGACTGCAAAAATTTGAGTTTTATGCTGGAATTTACATCCAGTGCGTAAAACTCAAAGTTTGCAGTTTACGCCAAAACCTAACAGTCTGAGTTTTTAAGCCAGACTGCAAAAATTGAGTTTTACGCTGGAATTTACATCCAGTGCGTAAAACACAAGGTTTATAGTATACGCCAAAATTTGACAGTCTGAGTTCTTATGCCAGACTACAAAAAATATGGAGTTTTACGCTGACACATTAAGAATGTGGTCGTATTTGTGCATACACGTACAATGTGTGTGAAGGGTTTTATTTCTCTCGAAGTCTTTAACTGTGATGCCCGGTGCACAGCTAGACGATGGAGCACTTCGTTCAGAACGAGGCTCGCTTGGCCTTGTAGGAGTCGCTCATGCTTGAGCAGTGGAGCGAGATGATGAAGCAGCTTTTTTTCCCTTAACGACGGAGGCCTGTTTTGGTGCCATGGCGAATCTGAGAGTTTTCGGGAAGAGACGAAGAGTCTTCAGAAAGAGACGAAGGGTTTTGCAAAGACAGATGAAGGATATTTCTCTCTCATGACCTAGGCCTATTTATAGAGTTCAAGTTACTCTCTGAAACATTAACCAAATTCGATTTTTTATCATAGTCGGTTATGATTTGGGACCACGTCAGTCGATCATTTAAAAAGGAAGACAGATAGTCATGCTGCATAATGGATCCCTGATTTTACGCTCAGATTCTTTTACGCGCAGAGCTACAGATCTATGATTTTACACTCTAAAGCTTTTACGCACAGAGCTACAGATCTATGATTTTATGCTCCGAAGCTTTTACGCTCAGAAGCTACAAATCTACGATTTTACGCTCAGAAGCTTTTACGCTCAGAAGCTACAGATCTACAATTTTACGCTTAAAAGCTACAGATCTACGATTTTACGCTCAGAAGCTACAGATCTATGATTTTATGCTCAGAAGCTACAGATCTACGATTTTACGCTCAAAAGCTTTTACACTCAGAAGCTACAGATCTACGATTTTACGCTCAGAAGCTACGGATCTATGATTTTATGCTCAAATGCTACGGATCTATGATTTTACCCATATCTTAAATTACGCGGGACAGATCAGTCAGCAGAATACGTGTATATATTGGTAATCTGGGTTTTACGCTTGAAGAAGCCAGTTACAAGAGTTTACACAGGAAATACTCTTCTTATCAGCATTTTCTCTTCTTATTTTTGAGAGGACTTCATCAGACGAAGGGCCAAGGAGTTCCCTGAAAATATCTGTCTTCACTGGAGATGACGTTTCTCCCTTAGCCATTGATAGTTCATTCGAAGTCTAGTTCAGGGATGGCCTGTTCAGCGGACATTTCTTTCCCTAACTCGAGAATCTTTCGAGAAGCCATTTTTCGAAGATGATGTTCTGAACAAATAATGTATGAAGAAGAAATGACTGTTCATAATTCTATGTGACTCTTCGTCAAAAACAACATGACAATTGGATTTTCAAGACAATTTAATGCCAAAGAGCTTTTTACGCATCTTCCTCTATGCGTAAAAGTCGGAACGTGACTGGAGGCATATTTGTCAAAGTCAGCATAAAAAATTACTCAAGCATGTTGAAGCTGCGCATTACCAGACTTCCTCACAGCAATATGGCAAATCAATACTTCATAAAAGAAGACAAGTTTATTAATCATGATTACATATGATGGGAATCTATTACGTTAGGTTCTCGTTTGATGGAGATCTTCATCGCTTCTTTTACAGCACTTCTTCGGCCGGGGGCCAAGAAAATGGTGAATGGAGGGAGGATACAAAGCTGGGCCTGTTTAAATTATTCAAGCCCACCCCTCATACGTCATCGGCGGCCATGCTTAGAATTGTGGTTGGGATTCAGACCCAACACAATACTGGAAGACACGGCCAAGCTGCCTACCAGGGTCCAGCTTCATAATAGGGGATAATACAGCTAGCAAGCTGTGTGGTCTAATGAGACCCTTCCTCTCTCTTTGACGAATTGCCATATAAAATTGCTGATTATCTCGAGCAAAGGAAGCTATGATATCCTTCTATGGTCCATCGTTGCAGAGAATATTCTCTCGAAGATATCTCTTTTTATGGCTCCTTACATGCTGGAAGAGCATAATCTTCTTCTTTCTCAGTTCAGCCCAATGAATCTCAGCAGCCATCTTTGTGGTAAAGAAAGTATGGAAAAATAGGTTCACTTGCTTTCCTTTATATAGACAGAAGAGAACATACCAAATCTCACCAACTTCTTAAAAATTGTCAAAAAATCAGCCTCGAAGAACGAGTCAAATTTGACCATTTAATGCTTCATTCAAAGTATTTCAAATTACGAGGAATTTGAAAACTTTGAAGGGGGTCTTGTAGAAGCATAAAATACGCTTGGGAATTGTACGCGTATTATATAGTCAAAACCCTCCAACATACATGAAGTCCGCATAAAATAGAGCTTTCGCGCTGTGTGGCGTAAAATACGACTTCAGAGCTATTGGCGTAAAATAGAGCTTCAGAGCTGTTTGGCGTAAAGTAGAGCTTCAGAGCTGCCCGCGTAAAGCAGCACTCCAAGGCTGTTTTGACATAAAAGGTTACTATACCCTCTGGCGTAAAATATGTTGATTTTTAATGCAGCGTAAAGTTGTACAAGGAACTCTTCGTATTCCTCAGATAAATTTGTCAAACAAAACAGTGAACCTGACTCCTGACAAAAGTACTACACGATGATCGAGAGGACGGATGTGATTATGACCTTTGCACAAAGACCCAGGTTGTCATTTATTGACATATTCTTGATACAAGTCATTTTTAAGCATTCAAAGAATACGCTGCCTATTCTACATGGGCAAAAATGAGTCTTTACGCTCAAGATGAGACCAAATCAGATGCCACGTTAAAAGTTGTTTCTTATACAGAGCTCGTGGCATATCTCTGTATTTAATGCACGATATGGGGGCAGATCTCTGCATTTATTGCATGAGATTTTGTTCTATTTTTAAAAATGACTGGAAAAGCTAAAACTGTGACTAATACGCTCACATTACCATCTTTGCATTTTACGCCAACCAGGTTATTTTCAACTATAGGAGTACGCCGTATGCTATCTCCTCGAAATACGCCAACTCGGCTATATTTGTAAAGGTACGTGATAAAGCTATTTAGCCCAGAATACGCTCAAGACCTAAGTCATGACGGTTAATCGGCTATTTTATACTGGTTGTCTGTTATTTATGAATCCTCAAGTTTTACGCATAGCTTGGCTTTTATGCCAACAAGACAATTATTTGGCCTTTACGCCAACCATCTTTACGCAAGGTGTAGTTACCTATGTGGCTTACATGTCGTGATCTTCGAGAAGCAGTTATACGCGTTACCTCATGGAGGGACACGAGTCATACGCATATTCAGAAGACAATGGGAACGTGGGTAGCAGTTATCATAATCGCAGCGTAAAAGAAGTCTTCTTCTTCACAGTTTGTTCTTTTACGCCAATTTTGGCTTTTACGCCAACCATGTCTATGCAAGGTATAGTTATCTATGTGGCTTTCATGTCGTGATCTTCGAGAAGCAGTTATACACGTTACCTTATAATGGGACATATGTCATATGCAGATTTAGAAGGTCATTCGAACGTGGGTAGCAGTTATTATAACCGCCGCGTAAAAGATGCAACTTTCTTCACAGTTTAGCTTCTACGCCAACTGGACAGTTATTGTGACTGATCTTTATAAATAGAGACCCTTGGTCATAGGGAGCACAGAGGAGAGATCAGAGACAGAGCACAGACAGAGAGTGTTGATCGACAACTTTTGCAACGAGAATTCAATCCCACTTGCAACCTTTGAAGCTTCTTCTTCTTCTACAGCACTTCTTCGTCATCGTGTGGTCCAAGGGACAAAGTGATCGACCGCAGATCAGAATCCTATAGCAATTCTTCCCCAGAATTATTTTTATTGTACTTAACCTCCTCGTATAGTATTAATTGTACTCTTTTTCTTGTTTATAAACAAAAAAAGAAAGGTTTCGTATAAACCCTCTTCTTCTCTCATTTTTGTTTATTCAAACACAAACCCCATCCAAATTCTGGCCAAATTCTGTTTGCCTATACCCTATAAATTGGATTGGAATTATTCATTCTAACAACAACTAAACCATTCTTAAGTCTTCTATCCTATTATGAGCAAACCCCTAAGCCTTAACTTTTCCATCTCAAAGAGCAACTCCCTAGCCTTCCTAGTGCCAAGTGCGATCTTGGTCTAGAAGTCTTCTGAGTTATAAAGAGCTTTGTTCCATCAGTTACTCTCTCTATCAAGATGTGAAGTTGCGAGACTTCAGATCAAACCTCATAGTGTAAAGAAGTGGCAAGCCTTCGAATTAAAGCTTGTGATTCACTATTGGTGATTATAGTGGATAAAACTTCGAGCTTGAGTTCTCGGGACTGGACTAGTCTCTCAGAGGGAAAGTAGTATACATCTTGATTTTTGTATTTGCTCTCTCTCACTCTATTGCATATATTCATAAAACTGCTAGTAATATTACTTAACCATGAGATATATTCTAACTGCTAGTAGTTGATCACCATTGCATGCCATATAATTATATTTTTAATAAGTAATTTTATTCTGCTGTATACATAAACTCTATTCACCCTCCCTCTAGAGTTGCCATACATGGTCCTATAATTGGTATCAGAGCTGGTACTCTTATATTAAAACTTTTACTGATACCATTTGCTCCTCAATTGGTATCAGAGCAGGTGCTCTCTTTATAAAGATATTATTGATATTATTTGCTCCTCAATTGGTATTAGAACTGGTACTCTTTATATAGGAACTATTTCTCATAATCAAAGCAAGTTATCTTGATTACCGGATTAACATCCAAAGAGTATAACATATGGCAACAACAAGATCACTATTTTTCATCAATGGTGAAAGCCAACTCCTTGATAAGCCACATGTTTTTAATAGCACTAACTATTTATTTTGGAAAATATATATGAGTGCTTTTCTAAAATCTCTTAGCTTTAACTTATGGACTTATGTTACTAATGGTTAGAAAAGAGTTGACAAAGTAGATAATGAATATATCGAAGATGAAAAAAAAGCATCAAGCAATGATGCAAAGGCAATGTACATGCTCTACTGTATTCTAGGAGAAGACGAATTCAAACTTATCTCCAAGGGCAAAACATCATATAAGATATGAAAAATTCTGGAAGCAACCTATGGAGACAACGAAGAAGATGAAGAAGAATCTCATGATATTATAAGCTTGTATCAAAATGAAGAAGCTACATATACAAAGAAAGATGCAAATATTTAGTGCAATAATGATGAAAGCAAGGAAGAAGATGTTGCAAACTTATGCCAAAGCGAAAGTCTAGCAATCAATTCAAGCATCTAGTACGAGAACGACAAAAACCTTCAACATATGACAGACTTGTGCTTAATGGTAAGCGAGGTAAATAATGACTCTCTAGCAAAAGATATTTTGTTCATGAATTGTCTGATGCTTTTAATGATTTCTTTGAAGACTATAATAATCTTAGAAATAACTATAAGCAAGCTCAAAAAGATATTAAATCTTATCAGCTTAAGAATGATCAGCTTATTTGCTTACTTAAGGAAGCTAGAGAAAACTCATCTTTCGATGAATCAATTAAAATCTCCAAACTTGAGCTTAGCTTACAAGAAGCTCTTGACTGCTTTGATGAAAGCAATCATAAAAATGCTAAACTTAAGGAGGACTTAAAATAGGAAAATGAGAAGAACTCTAATGCCACACTTAAGATAGATGCTCTTACTACCAAATATGATGATTTGTATGTAACCTCTAAAAAGTTAGAGATTCGATTGGAAAAGCAGGTCATACAACCTACTATTCAGTCTAACACGAGACACATGGCTAAATAAAAGAGCACTCACAATAAGACACCAGTAAACAAACTAAATGCTTCACACTATCATGCATGTAGAACACAATATACTTCGCACAATCATGCATTCTATTACAAATATCCACGCAAGACATGTCACTCTACTTCACATACTTATCCTTTTATACCCAACACAAATGCCTATGCTATATGTCATTATTGTGGTTTAAAATGATACATTACACATCAGTATAAGGCTAAAAAATTGGTTGATATGAATATGTATAAGTGGATTCCTAAAGCTAACAAATACGGATCCAAATCCTGGATACCAATGTCTTGTTCTAATCATATAGGTGAAACGATTTGTGACAAGATGTAATAGTAAAGGAGAAAGTTAGTGATTGCAAAAAGCTAAATGAATATTCTCATAGCAATTGTACCAACAACGAAACATGACTATTAAGTCATTATGGTAAAAAAAAATTCTTATATATAGTAGTATAATTGTTCATAAAACTGTGTATGAATAAACTCTTGTTAAATAATTCTTCAATATTATTCTCTAAAGGTATAGAAATTATTGTTAAAAAGCTAAAGGATCCTTCTGTCAACAAGGTGTAAACAGCCTTAAGCGACACGGTACTTAAGTATCTTCGGACTACCACTAGCTGGGAACCGGCCTCTACAACTAATTAATAATAACAAAAATACTTCACTGAGCGCGCGCATCATACGCGCCTGCCCGCGACAAAGAATACACACGCGTGAAGAACAAACCCTATGCTAGGGTAAGGGACAAGCAAGGATTCCTCTGCGTCTATTTTTGCTCCGAAGAAGAAGGTTTGGATCTTTCAATCTTATGTCGTGAGGGATGTGAGATCTCATCTCTCGACGGGGAAGAAGCTGCACGTCACAAACTAGCTACACCCTAGATGTAATAGTAAATCAAGATGAGTGCCGGACATTCAAATAAGGTCCTACTTGCCCTTTAGTAGATTGCGTATGATGTCGATGGCCCGAGGTAGAGCACTCAATGGGCTAGGGTGGCCCCCATTTCGCTTTACTAACCCCAGGGAAACTCCGAATACAAGCCGTCATATACAAAGAGCTATTTACAAACGTTTCCTAAGTACAATTACTATTCATTCAGTAATTGACTGGTATATAAATTCTGTTAAATAACTTATCAAAAAGCAATGACGGATAATTGCCTATCATAGTTATTAAACTCATATTTTTTATTATGAGATCACTTATATGTTTTCAATATAACTTTAATAGCTTACTACAAAAACATATTTTTTTAAAATTCGGAGCTATCAGAACTCGGACAGAGTTCGGTCCGAACTCGGTTCGAATTCGGTTCAAGAGCTTTTATATAACAACAGTAGACTCGAATTTGATCTCATTACTTCATCCCCCCAAAACTCTTCTTCTCCAAAGCGAGAACAAACCCTTTTCTCCCAAAACCTAGTTTTGTGATCTCCTTCCACAAAGGCATTTTCTCTCTCAACTTGAGATCTAAGGCTCTTGGTGAGATTCTTCTTCATCCCCTTCAATTTTTTTAAGGTATAATCTTTACATTCTCAAACCCTAATCCATGGCTCCTAAATTTGGGAAAAATAAGAGAAAAATAAATGAAGCTTCCTCTTCTCAACCCTCTAGTGATGATGCTATCTATTCCTTATTTTCTCCTAATATTCCAAACCCAGGAGAATATGATGACTTTATTTTTACTTCTATTGATGCCTCAAATCTATGGTTCAATGATTTTGTGCAAAAAATATTTACAAGGGCAATCCTATTAATTTTACTACTTTTTATGTCCAAAAACCTAAACTTGTAGAATTCTATCTTCATCGTCTTGTCAAAACTAAAAAACCTATATATTTGAATGCCATTCGCATGTTTTATTGTAATCTATCTCATGATCAATGGTCTATTTCTTCGAGAGCGGATGGAATCGACATTGAATTTGATGATACAACTTTGGATAAAATTCTTGAAATCCCTAACGAGGGAAATGCCCTAGTTGAGATCGACAAACTAAATATCAGAGAAGATATCACTCTTGATTCTTTCAGGGACATACTTTGCACCCCTCATCCTTGTCCCGATGGAAAGTTTTGTGCTCGTTATTTTAACCAATACATTTACAAACTTCACCGTATCATATACTCTGTTATCATTCCAAAGCAAACCTCCAAAGATAATGTGACCTATAGGGAGATGTCTGCTTTATATCACTTCTAGACATCCACTCCCTTTAGCCTTCCCAAGACCATGATTCGCCGAATGATTGATTATTGTAAACATAAACGTCAACTTCCTTATGCCATGTATCTACCACTCATATTTGAGCACTTCCACATTCCTATGGAAGAATCCATTTATCTATCAGAGCCAGCTTATCTGACCAAAACCCACAGGATTCAGCCTATTTTTCTCGTTCCTGATAAGGATGACTCTTCTAGATCTAATTCTCATGCACCAGCTAATCCAACCGCAGCTCCTCCTACTCCTACTCCTACTCCATCATCCTCTACACCGCCTGCTACCTTGGACTCGATCCAAGAGATGTTCCAAGAGCAATTCAAGTTACAAAATAAGATGATAATTGCTCAACACCAGGAGCAAAACTCTATAATTATCACCCGGCTTTGCGACCAGTCTTATTATACCACTATTCAAGCATACACATTAGCCAACTCCCTAGCAGATCGCCATTATCACCTAGCCCATTATCCTACTGTACCTCACCCAGTGGATCGTAATCCTTCCCGCTCAGGCTACAGTATCGATGACCCATTTGTTCAACAGTACTTTGACCCTACCGAAGCATACTTTGATGATTATCCACTTGCTGATGCTGCTGATAATGATTTATGATAGTTTCTTGTGGCTATGTGTATGTATTAGTTTTTCCTATTTTAGTGTACTAGAAATATTTCCTTAAAATGTTCGTAAAATATTTATGATATTTGTATCTCTATATATTTGCCAGTCTTGTTACTTATTCAGATTAAAACAATGCATGTTCTAGTTAATTTGTCTTTTTTATCCAATTTGTCATAATCACTCGTTACGGGAGATTTTTTTTATTTCCTACTATGATATATTGACAAAGGGGAAGAAATGACAAAATATGATGACAATATATTTCAATTTTAGTTGATGTATGGTTGATAAACATATAACTGTGATATATTTGTTGATATATCTGCACCTAATTTTGGCTGTAAAGAATTATCAAGTTATAGGTCATTCAAATGCTCCCGTTCAAAGAAAGATCTACTTACGGAGGAGCCTTTTTCTAAAAAGCTTATTTTCAACGAAAAGATCTACGTTCAAAGAAACTTCATCTACATTTTAACTATGTGCATCAAAGGATACATCAGACCTACATCAGACTCAATATATATGTATTTTGGCATAGTTTGTCAATTATCATAATAGGAGAGATTGTTGACATAAAGTGGTCACAGTCAACCTAATTCTGATAATCGTCAAACATCATATCTAAAATACAGATGAAGCAGATACTCGATGTAAAGAATATCAACTCCGTCAGTACTAAAGTCAGACTCTGCAATAGCTATTGGTTTCTATTCAAATATAATATTTTATTTATTTGAGTCTAGGAATGATGTAGGATGAGTTACACTGGCAAAATCCTAAGTACCTATACCCAGATACCTAGTCCACTTAAATGAACCAAAGAACTAATCCACCAAATCAGGCCACATTCATTTATAAAGTCTACCATACTAAGAGATCGAACTCGGGCTGAACTCATGCCGAACTCGGACTGAACTCGGTTACACTTTTGGTATAAAATCAACCAGTTCAATATCTCCTGATTTCTTGCCCCAACGATTGAAAATTTAAATTAAATTCCATCCAAATTTTGGCCAAATTCTGTTTGCCTACACCCTATAAATATGATTGGAATTCTTCATTCTAACAACAATCAACCATTCTTAAGTCTTCTATCCTATTATGAGCAAACCCCTAAGCCTTAACTTTTCCATCTTAAAATGCAACTCCCTAGCCTTCCTAGTGCCAAGTGCAATCTCGGTCTAGAAGTCTTCTGAGTTGTAAAGAGCTTTGTTCCATCAGTTACTCTCTCTATCAAGATGTGAAGTTGCAAGACTTCGGATCACACCTCATGGTGTAAAAAAATGACAAGCCTTCAAATCAAATCTTGTGATTCACTATTGGTGATTACAGTGGATAAACTTTGAGCTTGAGTTCTCAGGACTGGACTAATCCTCTCAGAGGAAAACCAGTATACATCTTGGTGTTTATGTTTGCTCCCTCTCACTCTATTGCATATATTCATAATATTGCTAGTAGTATTACTTACACATGAGATATATTCTAACTGCTAGTAGTTGATCACCATTGCATACCATAGAATTATATTTTTAACAGGTGATTTTATTCTGCTGCATACATAAACTCTATTCACCCCCTCTAGAGTTTCCTGACACGGTCCTACAACTTAGGTAGTGAATCAAACCTCCCCAAGTTGAGACTCCTACTTCATAATTCCAGCAAAGAAGAGAGGGGACAAATCCATCATCTTCGGCAGAATAGAAGTCCGTCGAGACTGCCTTACTGACGAGCCAGAACCTAAACTCGGTTGCATATAAATCTACCGTTACAGCGCATAAGCTAAGAATATTATCTAGAAAATTGGTTATAATTTGAAGAGCGATAAGGGTCTAAACTATGGCGAAGGACGATGTCTACCTCCGTGCCACTTTACTCCCAAAGGTAAGCCTGAGACATACTACCAATGGACCTGTTGTGGTCTGTGGTACGTCACGTCTCCTATAACACATGAAGGCTCAGAAGAGGAAGACAAACTGCATTCTCACTCTTTGAAATACGCCACTTGGGATTCTGACACAAGCATCCGGGATATGCTCAAGAAAATATTGTCCGTCAACATGACTTCAGCTCATCCAGAAGAGGACAATAATCAACCAATCGAACTACTCAAAGTAGAACCATGAATCCTCCTACCAAAGAAAATATTGTCCATCAACATGGACTCATAGTGGGTGTTACATTTTGAACAGCTAGAACCCCCTACCAAAGACGAAGTCATATAAGTCGAGTTGGACGATGAATCCTCCTCCAAACCTATCTTTATTAGCAAGAGTCTGTCCAACAAAGATCGTTAATCCCTGCTATAACTCATAAGGGAATACATTAACGTCTTTACCTAGATTTATGAATATATGCCTGGATTGGACCCTTAAATCGCTGTTCACAAGCTCAATATTCTTCCGAGTGCTAAGATAGTAAAGAAACAACAGCGACAATTTCATCTTGATGTCATGAATGCTATCGAAGCCAAAGTGAATAAGCAGATAGTAATCAAATTTATTCGTGAGGAGCAGCATCAAGATTGGGTAGCCAACATCATTCCAGTCATAAAAAAAGAACGACAAAATCCATATATGCATAGATTTTTGTGATTTAAATACTGTATGCACAAAGGACGAGTTTTTTCTACCGATAACCGATGTGATAATCAACAACTCATGTGGCTTCGAGCGTATGCCCTTCATGGATGGGTTCTACGGCTACAACCAGATCATGATGTTCTCCGACGACGAGAAGAATAAGTCATTCCGAATACCAATAGGGGTGTAATGTTACACGGTGATGCCCTTCGGTCTAAAGAATGCAGGTGCGACATACCAACGAGCTATAAGCACCATCTTCTACGACTATTTGCACAATACAGTGGAATATAATACTGATGACATTGCTGTCAAGAGCTATTTTTGGGACGACCATCTCCATGACCTATGGACAGTGTGCAACTTGATGTGAGCACACCAACTAAAAATGAACCCCACCAAGTCATTCCTAGAAGTGTCTAGTGACAAATTCTTATAGAAGCTTAAAAAGTGCACCTTAGATAGATGGCGTAGTTTTCTACAAATAAACCCAACAAGTAGAAGAATGTCTCACTTTAACTTGTTCTAGAAGAAAGTCACACATTTTCTTACTTTGGCGCACTTTCCATTAATTTCATAGGATGGCACAATATTCAGAGAGTAGAAAAGTGGCATATTTTCTGAATGTTACGAAAGATGGCGCACAAACGATCTTCTCTCTCTTAATATTTATTGCAGCAAACTAACAACTGACATATGCAAAAACCGAAGAGTCAGAGGTCATTATTACAACGGAGCTACGACACGCAGACCCAGGTTGTCATTTAGCGACCCAACTACAGAGCCATTCTCCTCAAAAGTGTGTCGCAGTGCCAATCCCTTCAAAAGTGCTCCGTAGTGCCTATCCCTTCAAAAGTGCACCACAATGCCAATTTCTTTAAAAGTGCGCCGCAGAACCAATTTCTTCAAAAGTGCGCCGAAGTGCCAATCTCTTCAAAAGTGGGCCGCAGTGCCAATTTCTTCAAAAATGCGTCGTAGTGTCATTCTCTTCAAAATTGTGCCGCAGTGCTATTTTCTTCAAAAGTGCGCCGCAGTGCCAATTCCTTCAAAAGTGTGTCGTAGTGCCAATCTCTTCAAAAGTGCATCACAGTGACAATTTCTTCAAAAGTGCGTCGAAGTGCTATTCTCTTCAAAAGTGTGTCATAGTGCCATTTTCTTCAAAAGTGCACCGTAGTGCCAACTCCCTCAAAAATGTGCCATAGTGCCAATCTTACTAAAAATGCGCCAGTCTCCAAACGACTTCAAAAGTGCGCATAATCCTAACCGACAGTAAGCAGTTATGAATACTTGTGTTACATGTCGTACTTCTCGTAAAATATATACAAATTATTATCTCCATGACCTTTGCTTTTCTCGTATAGGAAGCTACCGGTCAAGCATACAGCATGTTGTGCACCCACTCATGCAGAACATAGGGTGTTAATCCACCAAAAGTGTGCACATAATGGTAAAACAGTGTTGACTATCCATAGTGCATGCATACTCTCGTAACCGCTCCTAAACTCTATAAATAGAAACACAGGCTACAGCTAACTGGAGAAGACACAGTACATACAGATAGTTAGAGAGAAAGGGGCTAGAATTTTCAAGTCGTTTCAAGAGCAGAGTGAGAGAAATAGAAGATTCTCGTGCCGTTGTGCCAGGGCTTTCTTATTGTTCAACTCTCCAAGTGGTTCGCAGCAATTTTCAAGTCTTTGAAATTCAAGAGCAGAGTTAGAGAAATAGAAGATTCTTGTGCCGTTGTACCAGAACTTTTTTATTGTTCAACTCTCCAAGTTGTTCGTAGCATTCCCTATATTTTTTCGTCTTCGTATGCAGTTCTCTATCATCGGGTCCATTTTTTCAATGTCGAGTAGTCCAAGGAGTGAAGTGATCGTTCGTAGATCAGATCCTTATAGCTATATTTCTCCAGAATCAATTGTACTTAGATTCTTGTTTAGGATCTTTTTGTACTTTTCTTTCTTTTCGACAATTTGTAATACAAAAGTTTCGTAAAAAAATTTTCTAGCAAACAAAGATGGTGACTCTGCTGAGGACTTCCTTCTCCTCTAACGAGAAGGTGATATCTCAACTCGATACTGCTTTGGTTGGCTCGACTCAGAAGACCTTGGTCGTGAAGTTCGACTAACAAGTATATGAAGAAATACTTTATTTTGGGGCTAGTGTTCACCCCTCATCTGTACTTAAGTCAAGGAAAAGTCGTAAAGTGTGGGTGCCCAAACCTCGTCATGTATATCCCAAAGTTGTTGCAACAAGGGAAAGAACATTCTGATTGATGAGAGTTCCCTTGTAAATAATATTTAGATCAATAACTTGGTGGACAATTCCCTTGTGTTAAACAAAGGATAAAATTTGTGCAACTCGCACAATTTCAAGCAAAGGTTGATCCACACCCAAGCTTCTGAATCCCTTTTGTTAAATAAGGGATACAATTATCACAATTATGAGCAAAGGGTGATCCATACTCAAGCTCTTAAGCTCGTGCATATTCGTTGTAATATGCGAGGTAAGCAAACTTGGACACCGTTGTCCAAACCAATCAGCATATAAATAAAGTGTTGGTCAGGGAGAATCATTCTCCTAACATCTTGATTATGCATACAATAGAGGGAGAATTATCCGCCACTCGTACGCCAGGTCAAGACCTTCGTGCAAAATTAAATACGTGACTGTGCCAACTTTGTCTACTCCACAAAATATGCGCCCAACAGGAGCAATCTCTATAGAACATATTGATTATACGCGTATGCATAAGAGGACTGTTAGATACAAATTCCTCTCCTCCTTGAAGAGTAAAACTTTAAGATATAATGAATCACTTGCCAATCAAGCCACCACATCACTCAATACACAAGGGACCAAAAATGTGCACAAAAGATTCAAAATTATCATAATTCGCACCCGAAATAAGGGCACGAGTAGTAAGCAACGCCCATCCTACTCCTCAACATCGGCGGTAGAACACTATCTGGGTCAATCATACTATCTAAATATCTCACACAATATATATATGGTACCTGCCAATGTCCTCTCAACTCCAAACAAAGAAACAATATGGTATGATAATGGTGAATAATACTCAATCACAAAATTAAACTAAGGAAGATAAAGAACGATATGGAATGACAAAGAAAAAGAGTCACAATAGATCCACAAGTCCGAGATAATATATATATATATGCCAAAAACCTCAATAAAAGTCTAATACAAGTCTAAAAAATAGGTCTAAGCCTCCCTAGCATTTGGTACTAGGTCCTCCTGCTCTAAAGGGGTATCCTCTAGTGGTACGCTATCATGTGGCCCATAGTATGTGGGATACTGGTCCACAAGCCAATCATCTGAAAAATATATCTAGTCAGGATTGGAGTAAAGTACAAACCTCTAAAAGCAGTGCCAAATACATAATCGAGCATATATAACAGATAATAAAAAATAATATATGATAACTAGCTATAAGAAATAGAGTGAACTAGAGTGAATAGGTAATATACTGTAATGAAAAACATGCAATATGAATATCTGCAAGTAGTAGAAATAAATAAAACTAACTAATGTGTCATAGAGTACAAGTTCATTATGTGATCGGTTTGGGTTGAACAGGAATACAATATGGTAACTCGATTACACGTGTGATATATAATCAGCATGTACAAGAATACACTTGGACTTGATCACATAACCAACTCCTACTCCCCTATCACCAACCAATACTAATGGATCCAATCATGACACGTTACGAACATGAATATGGATACAATGAATACGAGCATTGTGTGAACACGAAGTACACTAAAATTAATACCCGATATGTCATGTCCTAATCTTCCGCAAGCTCGATCATCTTCGCTGAACATGAATCACTACGTTATAGCGCTCCCACAGGATAATCGTTCTCATCAGGATATGATGCCGTACGAGCCTAAAGTTGTGCTCCTACAAGGCGATAATATCAATCATTTATCATCAACATGACCAAGTTACAGCAAAAGTTAAATATGTGTAACAAGCACACATCAGAGTATATGCAGCGAAGCTCTCGATAGGGTCCAAATAAAAATGTCACGAAGAAAATTTGCTCGAAGGCAATACAACACTCTTGCTCTTTTTCTTGCCCACAAAGGTACTTATAATTCTATACATCATGTCCCATATATCCAAGCAACGCTACTACACCTACATAACAAAAATAATGCCCACAAATATGGGTCAGTACACAGCTGTACTGGTGAGCTGGGTAACCCACTAGTCTAATCCGACACTAAGTAGAAAAGTGAATGCAAACAATTATATGAAGATCTTTCTACTTGAATCCTAGATTCATTTCATTGCAAAGGTATGACATGTTAAGTAAAACAGTAAAGTAGGTTAAACATGCAAGCATTCAACTCAAACAAATATACAAGCAGAGATATCCAACTCAATATAAACTAGCATGCAAACCGTTCTACTCAAACCCAAGCAACACGTAAACTTATCGATTCATAATTCAAGCCTCAATATCTATCCTCAACTATGTCACTATCCAAGCCTTACTAATCCAATCATCGATATTCACACTCTTGCCCGAGGTAAGGTGGCCACCATCTACATAAAAAGCACAAAACAAACCAAATCAAAGTAAACCAACTCTTATCTTTATGAAGTCACTGGCCAAGACATAAATAACAAATTAACTGCAGTTCTATCCAATCCAGCGCTGAGTAGCTAGCCCGCCTGGTCGTATCAAACTATCGGCACCGCGCCCAAGGCACATTACTATTTGTCTCCTCCATGACAGAATGGTCCCGGTACCCCGGAGCATATCCCGCTCGAGGAAACCAAATCTTGTGCGCAACAGGTTATCCGTGACCGATGCAAACTCCAAGTAGGTATGATGAGATAATGGAGCCTTCTTGCCCCACCAAACGATACTTGGCTCAATCCAACCAACTATCCATAACCATTCTCCCACAATAGTCCAAGGCACCATCTCAAGTTATCTCCATATTCACTATGTCACTTCTCGATACAGTATTCTAATTGGTGCAACACCCCTTCGCTCAGAAAACTCTGTGACACAATATCCTAATAGTGGCACAATGCCCGCACCGATACAATTGTCCGATTTTGAACCACAACTGTACGCTTTGCTTAAAAAAGTGCCCAATTTGATACTAGTATGCAATGCACGCACGCTTGCTCATCCGAAGTGCCTCGATGATCCAACCAAGATGATCCACTCAAGCTCCAATTTACCAAAAGTAAATCCAACTCAAGCTCCAACTATCCAATGCAAAACCAACTCAAGCCATAATTTATATCCAACCAAAAGATGCACACTCTATGCATGCCACAGTACGGTGATTCCAATATTCCAGTCCAAGTGTTCAAGCCATTATGTGTATTCTATATTATTAGGCATGAATGAGTAGAGAAGAAGGGACAGAGCCCACTTACCAAGTATGATTCTGCTAGCACTCTGCCTTGCCAATACGGCCGATCCCTTGAACCCGTGGTTCGATAAAAAGTATAGTCTTCTAAATTAGTATGACTGTACGAGCATGCCGTGCTCTCCAAATGATTTGACCGACCGAACTAAGAAAGATGTCATTATCGCTCCAATCCTGCTATCCCAGTACTGCTATGAATGAACACCTGATTCCATCGAACTCCGCTTGCGATCTGTACATAAAACTAACTCAAATCAATACTTGCTCCCAAATCCCATAAATCAAAATATAACCAGCGATTGCGTCATTCAATCCGACTTAGCATAATGCACCATCCAGTTGGGGGGCATTACATAATATACCACTTAGAATCAGGTTTATCCTCGAACCAAACTATTATCCATTCCTTACTTACATGCCACTTGCCCAATTCATAACTCTGCTTCATGCAACTTATATTCTCCTAATCCAGACTCAACATCTCGCTAGCGTTGAACGCTCGCACAAATTTTATATTCCCACGTCCTCCTTGCAGCTTAATGCGAATTCCTCATATCGTTTAGTTTGGATCATACACGTATTTAAGGCATCCCTGAAATACATGCAATTCAGCCGAGCTTAGCGATAGCGAATTTGGACAAGTTACAAGGTTATCTTTATGTCCAAGGCATTCATTGGCTTCGCTTCCAATTGAACCAATCCCGACGTTCACTCCATAAATCATTCGTACAATCATTATTCTCAAATACGATGATTCTCCTTTAACGATCTTCCCACCAGACTCAAATCAGTTCATGTTCCAATTCAATCGATCTTACTATCTCTGAATCCATACTAGCACCGTCCAAACTCAACCAACTAAACTATAGCATGACTCCAATCACACAATATTTTATATGCACTATCTCAAAATATTATCTCTTGCTCTGAACGATCATCATAACTGATACTACCCCCGCTAGGCGACTTACCAATATATTGTACTATCTCTTAGATCAGCTCAGCCAAACACCTATTTCTTAATCTTAATAGCTCACTGGGTGAACATCTATATTGAGATTCATGTGATCCACGAAGATTTTGCCACCACGCCATAGGAAAAGTGTCGCCACTATTTCAACATGGACACACTCGCTATAATTTTTAGATCGCACATAAAATAGTTCTTCGCGCTCCTTTCACTGCCTTGAAGCACATGATATCACCTTTGCCTTCTGTACGAGTACGCATAACAGAATAAGTTTTTGATGCATCTTGTAGATCTGAGACACATATGTCCCATCCGGTAGTGCAAGGATCTAATCTGAATGAGCCTCTGCTTTAACTTCACAAGCTAGTTTCACAGTCGTCAATTCATATGAATATTTTTCCCTACCGGGGCACGATGTGTCAGAGGCGATGCCATATTCAAAAATATGTGAATCTGAATCTCATCAGTTGACTTAGGCCATTTCCACCATTGCATCGATCTTCCGGCTGCATCTTTAATTAAAGGCTATCCCAAGGATCTCTAAAATCTATCACTCAGTCACTTAGACCTATCTTCAATATATACCACTCACTTCCACCCTTGATGCATTTCCAAATGCACTGCCACAAGGGTCGTTCTATGGGTCTACAATATTCATCTCTGATTTGGTTGTTAAGTTACTATGGTCAAGTATCCCAAAGCTACGCTCGATAATTGTAAGGTATCACGATGGACAGTTACTATGCATCATGTTATAACTCCTCTGTAAAACTCAGTCATAATCCAACCATTTCATCCGAACGAACTTCTGACTCTGAAAACTTCATGTACTACCTTTGACGAATTTGTCAACCAAATATTGCTTACCCACTTAGAGTCTTACTATCTATCCAAGCCACAAATCAAGAATTGCGCTCGTTAAAATCGTCTTTCATCACTCCGCCGTGCTATCCTGAATCCATCAAAAATTTAAAACTGCCATGTTCGACTTTACGTACTACCACTTGCAATGACTCTCGAAACCACAGATTTGCTCTAATTCTTATCTGTATGTCATGTTTCACAGTGTACGTCCAAATTTCTCGAGCAGCACAGTAATTTGCTTTAACGTTGCTCTCTCGTTTAGCTATCTTTAAAATTCCATCCTCCATAATCTTTGCTCTCATTCTATTTCTTAGCCTGTCTTGATTTCTTTATGTTGTAATTAGTCCACACACGCTCAATAACTCGTGCACAAGTTTCAATACAATGTTAAATTATATTACCATCACTCGTTGCCTCAATCCGCCTCCGTACTGCAAGTGCTAACTTCCAATCTGACTTAACATCAACTAGACATGCCTCATGCCCATTTATGTCTTTCGGAGAATCCGTCCACTATCGTTGCACTATTTTGCCAAATTTTACATCTCCTAAACTTTTGAGTCAAACTTCTCGAGTACCAATATCCAAAATCCTTCCTGTTTGTGCGGCTCTATCGTATTGCCCCTCCAAACCAAATCGTGTTTTATTCTCAACCAACAGCTCCAATGTGTAGCCAAAATTCATAATTCGTGCTCGCTACCCTTCGATTCATCCATCGCTCACTCAAGCGTATCCCAACAGTTTATTCCTTATGCTTAACTCTCTCTTTGCATCAATGAATGCTCCACCGAACTTCCAAATCGTGCAAGCGTACTCTGATATTCAGCTTTTTATCTGATCGATCTTAACTTGTTTCCAAACTTGTCTGCATCAATCCTTCAAATTCTTAACAATCTTTCCATTGCTTATTTTGTTCTCGTCCATCGCTCAAGTCCAATGATACTTCCATTTGCACAAGTCCATTCTTGATTACTCAAGTATAACGTATCAAAGAATACCTGAGTCAAATTCTATTGCACCATATACCACGCAAAAATAGAGTCACTCTCGCGCTTACTCTGCGTCAACGAACGTCTATTCCAAACCAACTATTCTGGGGTAATCCTGTCGATCGTAACTCAACATTTGCTTGCTCCATATTCCATTTCCTAACTTAGTCGATGTGCAAAAACCAACTTACATTCCTGTTACCCGTGTTCGTTACGACAATTCCATTAATGTCTATCCAAAATATTTCAATATCACGCTCACTATATGGCATACCATATACCACTCCGAATCAAGTCACTATTTATATCACAATTTATTGCACTGATCCAAGATTTATTTGCACCATCCATTCTGTATGATCCTGCCATCCCCAACTCAAGTCTGACATAAAATTCAGCTAATGCATGAACCATCTAACTCTTTTATCAATCTTGATAAGTAACTTGTATCATATTTCATTCTAAATACATTCAACTATTTCTTAAACTATCACATATTTTTGCTACACGAGCAATCCGTGCAACGATCTCTTCCAAGTAATTCAAACCAATACCCAACTGTTCTACACATTTGTTATATGAGCAACTCGTGCAACACTATCCTGATATTCCAAAGAAAAACTTAAACTTGCTCAACCAATATGCCAAACATGCTCAACTAATGCTCAACTCAAACCTTCTTAACAAATGCTCTTTGTGATATGCCCAGCCAAAAATCAAACTCCATCCAACACATTCGCTATACGAGCAACTCGTGCAACTATATATTCTCATCCGATGCTTCTACTCACAACATGACATATAACCAATCTCATCTTCCAACCAACTGATCCACTTATACAACCAGAGTCTCCTGAACGATAAGCCAAACCAACGCAACGACACCTCTCAACTTGTTGCACAAATACAATAATGCTACATAACTTGTTGTACGAATGCAACAATGCCAAACGATGCTATACGAACTATCAAAAACCAATGAAAGCAACGCAACAAAGAACAACATGTACCCACAACCAACAAATATATAGACTTATTGCATAAAATATTCCATGTGGCACCAAGTAGAGTCAAGAGCCAAATGACACGTGGAAGCGATTTAGAATTTGTGATAAAGCGAAGGACAAAGTCAGAGAAAATGAACCGAGCGCTCTGATACCAATTTTTCACGCCCCATTCTCCCGCAAGCTTGATCGTCCCTGCTGAAAGTGAATCACCATATTGCAGCACTCCCGCAGAAAAATCGTTCTTATTGGGACGTAATATCGTTCGAGCTTGGAGTTGTGCTCGCACAAGACGAATATGTCAAATATCATAGTTATCATCGAAATGACCAAGTTGCAGCGAAAGTCAAGTATTGTATACCTAGCACACATCAGAGTATATGCAGCGAAGCTCTCGATAGGGTCCAAATGAAAATGCCTTGAAGAAAATTGCCTCAAAGGCAATACAACACTCTTACTCTTTCTCTTGTCAACAAAGGTACTAATCGTTCTGTACATCATGTCCTGTATATCCATGCAGCGCTACTACACCTGTGTACCTGAAATAATGCCCACAAATATGGGTCAGTACACAGTTATACTGGTGAGCGGGATAATCCACTCGTCTAATCCGACACTAAGTAGAATAGTGAATGCAAATAGTTATATGGCAATCTTTCTACTTGAATCCTAGATTGATTTCAAAGCAAAGGTATGAAATGTTAAGAAAAATAGCAAAGCATATTAAACATGCAAGCATTCAACTCAAGCAAATATACCAGCAGATATATCCAACCCAATGTAAACTAGCATACAAACCGTTCTACTAAAACCCAAGCAACGCGTAAACCTATCGAATCACAATCCAAGCCTCAATATCCATCCTCAACTATGTCACAATCTAAGCCTTACTAATCCAATCATCAATATGCACACTCTTTCTAGAGGCAAGGTGGTCGCCGCCTACACGAAAAGCATAAACCAAAGCAAACCAACTCTTATCTAAATGAAGTCACTGGCCAAGCCATAAAGGACTAACCAATTGCAGTTCTACCCGATCCAGCGCTAAGTAGCCACCCCGCTTGGTCATATCGAACTACCGGCACCGAGCCTAAGGTACGTTACCATTTGTCTCCTCAATGGCCGAACGGTCCCGATGCCCCGAAGCATATCCCGTTCGAGGAAACCAAACCATACGTGCAACAGGTTGTCCGTGATCGATGCAAACTCCAAGTAGGTATGACAAAAGAATCGAGCCTTCTCGCCCCACTAAATGATACTCTCCTTAATCCAACTTGACACCCATGTACAATGAATGCTCGCTCACCCGAAGTGCCTCAATGTTCCAACCAAGATGATCCACTTAAGCTCCAATAGCCCAAAAGTAAATCTAACTCAAGCTCCAACTGCCCAACGCAAAATTAACTCAAGCCACAATTCATATCCAACCAAAAGACGCATACTCTATGCACACCACAATACGGTGATTCTAATATTCTAGTCCAAGTATTCAAGCCATTACGTATATTCCATATTATTAGGCATGAAGGAGTAGAGAAGAAGGGACATAGCCTCCTCACCAAGTGTGATTTCGCTAGCACTCTGCATTGTCGATACAGCCGATCCCTTGAACCTGTGGTCCGATGCAAAGCATGATCTACTCAATTGGTATGATCGTATGAGCAGGTTGTGCTCTCCAAATTATTCGACCGATTAGACTAAGAAAGGCGACATTATCTCTTCAATCCAACTATCCTAGTACTTCTTTGAACGAATACCTGATTCCATCGAACTTCGCTTATGATCTACACATAAAACTAACTAAAATCAATACATACTCCTAAATCCCACAAATTAAAATATAATCAGCTATTGCCTCATTCAATCTGACTTGGCGTAATATACCATACGGTTGTGGGGCATTACACGATATACATGATAAAATATATGTGAAGGAGTACCTGCTGAGCATGGTAGGGGATAACATCCCATGATATGATCCATACAATACTAGTCCGTGTAACCACTATATCGGAATCAAGTATACAGTTTTAGAACATACAATATATATACTATCATGAAATAAAAACTAACAAAGAGATGTACTCGTCTCTGGTCCTGAGCAAAGGGTGTCTCTCGATGCCCAAGCTGGTGTCACACAGTCCTATTTAGGGAAATTTTAAGTTAAATGGTGTAATAAAGTGATAAATGAGTAAAAGTATTCACAAATATGATTTTGAGGTCAAGACTAGGTTATTTTAGCTAAACTAGATCTATACTAATGTTTTATGCTTATATTAGCCACTAACTAGCTAGAACTAGCAAACCATTAACTAATACCATACTTAACTAACTTATATCTAAACTCCAACTGATATTGGTATATCTAACTGATATCTAACATCTGATACTCTATTTTTAACATGTATACACTAACTACTAACCTATCTCACTGATACAGTTGCTATTGCAACTCTCTTGGTTCCACCCAGGTCTGAGATGGACTGGGTATCAATATTCTAATACAATATAATAGGAACTGCACCCAATCTTACATTTACTGCTTGATCTTCCTCCCAACCAATACACTCGATTATGCCAACCTCAACTTAATGTTACTATGAATAAAATTGCTACCCAGGTCTCATGTATACCCTTATACACATCAACCCCATAGTCACCATAAGTATTTGCTAATACTCCTCAATATTGCATTTCATTGAGTACCTAAACATCCCAATAATCCTTACTGTTGTTGTTTTTCCTTATTTATAATGGCTTAAAACTGTAACTGCAACTGGTCCCCTATAGTTGCACTGCATTTGCTGCTGCCACTCCTCATAATCACCTGCTGCACATGCACTCAGGCATGGGTGCATACTGTGTACTGTCCAGACCAACTAACCCTCTCCCCTTGCTACTATAACTATTTAACCCGAGTACTACAATGCCTCTGCAGACCCGATCCTTCACCGCTCATCCAACACACCACAAAACACATACTTAACTCAAATCTGATATCCAGGTATAAAGAGGTATTAGCACACTCACTAATGTCTGATATACACGGACACTGACACGGGTACACTCAAATCCTAATGCACACTGATCCCTAAAATCAAACACATATAAATATATCTATCTATATATGTATAAATACTTATATTATAATATACATATATCTAACTGATACATTAGAGACATTTAATTAAACACTAAGAGTATTCACTTCGGAAATCATGATTGCCCTTAACTAAGAAGAAGCCACCAATTTCTCCATGATAACCATTACTACAAATCAAATATATAGTATTATCACTATTAAAACTAGCTACAATAGATATTAAGGAGAAATTAAACAAAATGTTCAAAGTAGGGTAATGTATCACACTGTATCGCAAAATATAGTCATGCGGACTGTACGTATCCATTTGTGGACACGTACCTAGTCCCATAACCGCGATCTTAATTCTAATTAGATCTAATTGGTCTTATGACACATAATTAATGTGTCAATTTCGTAATTCCCCAAACATGTACACCAAATACCACATAGAATTCATGATTCATAACCAATTAGCTTAGAACTTGTTCTTATAGGTAGCCTTATGCCATGGGGTCATTTCTAATGGTCAAATGCATGATTTGAAAGCTAGAAAAGAAAGGAATTCTAGAAATTATCAATTGGGAGATGGATTCCCAATGAAAACCAAAGTAGACACGATCCAGAAATAATCTCTCCTCTAATGCTCTTTCTGCTCGTGCACCTTGCTTCTCCAAGCTCCAAAGCTCTTCTAATGGTGAAAGTGAGAGGGAATGGAAGTGAATTGAGTGAGGAAATTAATGGAGAAAAATAATGGAAATTGGAGATCTAATTTCTAGATCTAAAATGAATACAAATGAGAGGATAGAGAGAGGAGAGAGAGAGAGAGAGAGAGAGAGGAGAGCCCCCCCTCTAATAGTGGAAGACCCCCTTCTTCCTTTCCTAAGTCGTGTGCATGTTCCAAATTGTCCCTCTCCATCCAATTATGAATATGATTAGGGAAGGGCTATTTTGGAAAGCTTCTAACTAATTCTAATTAAGCTAATTCTCCCTAACTAATTAGTGATAATGGTCTAATGTGCTTGGGTCCAAGTTGGGCTCACTAGTTGTCATGACAATCTAATTGGCTTACAAGTGACAAGTCTAACTATTGGACTAGTCTCCTAACAAAAATATTTAATACAAGTCACAAATAAATTATAGCTATATAATAATTAAATAATTAATACAATCATCACACTAATATTAATATTTATTCCTAAAATTATTTACCCATGCCAAAATTACCAAACTATCCCTAGCTGGAAAAGTGAGGGTGACAATCCTACCCACCTTAAAAAAATTTATCCTCTAAATTTAAGGAAGGAACTATCTATAACAAGCAATCACAACAAGCAAGAAGGAATTATACCTCACAGCTCAAACAGATAAGGATATCGCTCGCGCATCTCAGCCTCTCGCTCCCAGGTACTCTCTCCTGTTGAGTGATGCCTCCACGTGATGCATATCAAAAGAATCGTCTGGTTCTGCGATAGTTTCTCTCTGCGATCCAAAATCTCCACAGGCTGCTCTGGTAGATGAGAGTTGGACCAAGCTCGATCTTCGAGTGATCTAGTACATAGCTAGGATCTACCACGTACCGTCTCAGCTGTGATACGTGGAACACATTATGCACTCTCTCTAATGTGGGTGACAAGTCTAGTCGGTAGGCCACTACATCATCCCTCTCAAAAATACCGAAGGGTCCGATGTACCGTAGACTAAGCTTCCCGCCTCCACCAAAGCGAATCGTGTTCCGTATTGGAGAAATCCTTAATAATATCAGATCGCCAACCTAGCATGAAACACAACCTTAGCACTCTAACTAAAATAAGCAATCACAAGCAATAACAAATAAAAGCTATACCTCAAACTCCAATGGTCTCCAGTGGCTATCGGCCCAATGTCGCTGTTTGTCTTATGCTACCTGAAGCCTATCCCTGATAAGCTTCAGCTTCTCAGCTGCATCCACAACCATCTTGGTCACAATAAGTCTCTCTCACCAACATCATCTCAAGATAATGGAGTACGATATCTCCGTCTATACAATACCTCAAATGGTGACACCTCGATACCGGCCTGGTAGCTGTTGTTATAAGAAAACTCTACCAGGTAAAGATGATCCTCCCAAGAGCCTCCAAAATCCAAAATACATGTGTGTAACATATCCTCAAGAGTTTGAATAGTCCTCTCTGACTGTTCGTCTGTCTGGGGGTGATATGTGGTACTAAACTTGAGTTGGGGGCCCAAGCTAGCCTGCAAACTCCTCCAGAAGTGGAAGGTGAAACGACTATTCGATCCGAGACTATGCTCACAGGAACTCCATACAATCCTATTATCTGACGTACATACATCTCCGCGAGCTTCTCCATAGTCGTACTCACTTTGAATGGTAAAAAGTAGGCCAATTTGCTCAACCTGTCGACGATAACCAAAATTACGTCTTTCCCTCTTGGAGAACATGGAAGCCCCAAAACAAAGTCTATCATCACATGCTCCCACTTCCACTCTGGAATGGGTAAAGGCTGAAGCAATCCACCTGGCATCTATCTCTCTGCCTTTACCTGCTGGCATACCAAACATCTGGATACGAAGCTAGCCACCTTCCGCTTCAAACCATACCACTAAATATGCTCTCTCATATCTTTATACATCTTGTTGGCACCTGGATGCATATAGTACTAAGATCGATGCACCTCCTGAAGAACCTGCTCGCGCAATGCTCCACTCGGCACACATAATCTGGTACCGTGCCGTAATGATCCATCATCTACAATACTGAAGTCCTCTGCCAATCCTATCTGGACCTGCTATCTGATGCTCCTCAGAGACTTATCCTTGAACTGTGCGGCTCTGATCCGGTCCATCAACTCTGACTGTATCTGAAGTCCCCATATTTGTGTCGCAACTCCAGGAACTAATACCTCAATACCCAAGATATCAAGGTTGGTCAATAAATGGATGTCCCTCATCAAGTATATAGGTACTGGATACCTTCTAAAGCCATTAGCGACTACGTTGGCCTTTCCTGGATGGTACTGTAAGAAAATATCAAAGTCCTTCATCAACTCCAACCACCGCCTCTGACTCATGTTGAGCTCCTTTGGTGTAAACATGTATTTAAAGTTCTTGTAATCTATAAAGATCTCCACACGCTCCCCATACAAGTAGTGCTTCAATAGCTTAAGAATAAAAATAACCGCGGCCAACTCCAAGTCATGGGTGGGGTAATTCTTTTAATGCGGGAATAATTTCCTGGAAGCATAGGCAATCACCTTTCCATTCTACTGTAACACACAAACCAAACCCTTCCCCGAAGCATCACTATATATGGAAAATCATCATGTCCCTGATGGCAATGTCAATACTGGAGCTATAGTCAACCTCTTCTTCAGCTCCTCAAAAGCTGCCTGACACTCCTTAGTCCAGACGAACTCCATATCCTTCCTGGTTAGCCTAGTCATCGGTTCTGCAATCTTGGAAAAATTCTGAACAAATCTTCGATAATATCCTGCCAATCCAAGAAAGCCCCTGATCTTTGTCACTGAACTCGGGGTAGACCACGACTCAATTGCTAATATCCTCTTCGGGTCTACTACGATCTCGTCTCCTATAATCACATGCCCGAGGAATTCAACCTTATTAAGGAAGAATTCATACTTTGAAAGCTTATCGTATAGATTCTCTTTCATAAGGGTCTCTAGAACTATCCTTAGGTATTTTTCATGCTCCTCCAGGGTCTTCGAATATATCAGAATATCATCAATGAAGACCACAACAAACTAATCCAGGTACTGATAAAATACCTTATTCATCATATTCATGAATACCGCTGGGGCATTGGATAACCCAAATGCCATCACTAAAAACTTAAACTACCCATAACGAGTTCTAAAAGCTTTCTTTAAAATATCTTATTTCTTTACTTTCACTTGGTAGTACCCAGACCTCAAGTCTATCTTCGAGAATACCTTCGCTCTACTCATCTGATTAAAAAAATCGTCAATCCGCAATAATGGGTATTTATTCTTGATAGTGAGGTTATTGAGTGCCCTGTAGTCGATACACATATGTACCGACCCATCCTTCTTCGGTACGAATAATACTGGAGCACCATATAGTGATGCACTGGAGCGGATGAAGCCCTTGTCCTATAACTCATCCATCTGCTTCTTCAAATACCAGTTTGTTGTTGTTTACCCTATAGACGTGCTGTGATATCAGCTCTGCATCTGGCACTATGTCTATAGAGAACTCCTCATCTTTGTCTGGTGGAAACCTTGCCAACTCCTCTGGAAATACGTCCATATACTCAGCAATCAATGGATGTGGCGGCTCCTGCTCTTCCACCATAGCTCCACAGAAGTCCCCCCAGCTCTGCTCTGTTGCTCCTCTGACGAACTCAAACTCTGGCTCTTCCAGTGCCTGAAACAAAACTCTGCCCCTACGATAATCGATACTAGCTAGGTGCCTTCTCAACCAATCCATCTCGAGTACTATATCGTAGCTCGAAAGTGGCATTACGAGTAGACACATGCTCAACTCTCGGCCTCCTAAAGAAACTCTTTGATCCTTGAAAACATCACTGACCAGGATAATGCCATTCCTGATCATGATCTTGTAAGTCCTCGCAAACGGTTCAGGCACAAGATGATGCTTCAAAGCAAAAGATACAGATACAAAACTATGTGAAGCACCGGAATCAAATAAAGCATGAGCTAAAAAAGAATCAAGATAGACTGAACCTGAAATGACACCACCAACTGGCTCCTCCTCCTCAACGGTCAAAGCAAAAGCTCTTCCCTGTTATTGGGCACCTCTCGACTGTTGGTGGTGTTGAGCGAACTATAGCAGTTATGGTGGTAGATGAGGCCCTCTCTGCTGTCATGTTGGTGGTCTCGCGGGTGCTCTCTTTTCCTGGGCCTTGCCTGAGCTGGATGAGCTAGAGCTCTAGGACAAGCCCTCAACTGGTGGTCACCTGATCTGCAGAATAAATACTAGCCCAATATCCTCCTGCACGCATCCCAACCATATTTTGAATTCTTATAGAATGGGCAAGGAATAGTTGGTCTCTGAATCTGGTGCATCTGCTGCACTGGCGCTCTAGCTGGTCCAGGATACTGCTGTCATGACCCGTACCCGAATATTCGGGCACGAGTATGTGGGTACGTTCAGCCTACACCGCAATATCGATGGTAGAACATTGTCTCGGTCAACTCTACTAACTAAATATCTCAACAATATATATATGGTACCTATCAATTATCTCAACTCTAAACAGAGGAATAATATGGTATTCGATAAATGTAACTATACTCAATCACAATGCAAACTAGGGAAGATAGAGCATGAATGGAATAACGAAGAAAAAGAATCATAATACAACCACAAGTCTGAAATAATATATATATGCCATAAGTCTCAATAACAGTCAAATACATGTCTAACAATAATTTCAACCTCCTCAGGCTCTGGTACTAAGGCCTCCTGCTCTAAATAAGTATCCTCTAATAGAACACCGTCCTGCGGTCCAGAGTATATAGGGTACTAATCTATGAGCCAATCATCTAAAAAATATATCCAGTCAGGATTGGAGTGAAGTACTTACCTATGAAAGTAGTTTCAAATACATAAATCGAGCATATATAACATATAATAGAAAAGAATACAAGATAGCTAAATAACAGAATAAAATAAACTAGAGAGGACAGGTAATGTACTAGAATAAAGAATATACAATAGAATATCGGCAATATAATGGAAATAACTAAAATCTAGCTAATGTGCCACGGAATATAAGTTTATTATGTGATCGGTTTAGGTTGAATATGAATACAATATGGTAACTCGATTACAAGTATGATATGCAATCGACATGCACATGAATACACTGGGGCTTAATCAATAATCAACTCATATTCTGTCACTACCACTTTTCCATATAAGGGCATTTGTGTAATTTAGCTATTTTAAATAATTATGAATTTAATTAATTGCTGAGTTTTGTAACTAATTATATTATTATTTGTAATGTTTAGTTTTAGGTCAAACCCTAGAACTCATTAGGACAGACCCTAGTGAGTCAACCCTAATTGTAAACCCAGTTCTAGTGAAACCCTAGAATTCTAATTTTAGGTTTGGACCTCAAACCCTAGAAGGCCTAAACCTGAGTTAATTAGGTTCTACATGAGAGGGCCAGGGGGTTTAACCTAAAAACTATGCATAGAAACCCTAAACTTGCTTTAATATAAAAAGGAAGCCTCTTTCTAAGCTATTCTTCACGTAGAGAAAAAGGAAACCCTAGCCTCCACAAGAGAAACTATCTCCCCACCCAATTTTCGAGATCTAGCCCTAGGTTTCCATTTTCTCCTCCTCCAAAGCAAGGAAAGCAGGGAACTTGGGTCAAGGAAACTTGGGAAGGAAGAACTTTCATAGGGAACCATCTCCCTACAGGTAAAACCCTATTTTATAAATTTAATCTCTGTTTTTCCTGTTGTTAATGGCCATTAGGAACCCACCCTAAGGTTTGGAATTCAAATTTTAGGGATTCTACATGTAAACCTAGGAGATCTAGGGTTTTGGTGAATTTTCGAGTGTTCTCCCCAAATCTCTGGAACCCTAAACCTAGGGATTTTCGTGTAGGCATGTTTACATCCCCTACATTTAGTTTTGATCTTGATTTTTAGGGTTTTAAGTTGGGTTCTTGAGTAAATCCAATTTTCTGCACACTTCGTATTTGTTGAAATGTTCATTAGGGGTTTTGCCTATCCTTGTGTTTTAATTCTGCATATTTTGATACATAAATCTATATACCTAAATATAATTGTGTTATTGTAGTGTGTATCTTGTGTCCCCGTGTCTTGGGGATGTCAGACACGGTAGAAATCCGTGTGTGTAGTCGGGTTGTGTACTATGGGGGATTTTTTCCTGTGCAGTCGGGCAGTGGGTTGTGTGTTTTCCTGTGTACAGGGTGAGTTGAGAGCCTGTGTTCTGTGTATTCGTAGCAGTTTAAACTCAGTGTGTAGGTATTTAAGTTTCTGTGTGTGTATGTATCAGTAACTAATTTTCAGTGTGTGCTATGTAAGTCAAGGTGAAACCTGTGTACCTATCTGTGTGTGTCTAAGTGTGTGTGAGCCTGTGTAGTTCAGACTTTGAACCTGTGAAATAAAACTTAGCAATGCGTGTTAGGTATCAGTTGAGTTTTGTGTTGTAAGAGGGGAGTGAGACCAGTGAGAAGTGTTGTCACTGTGCAGTAATGAGACTGTGTGCCAGTGTCAATATCTGGGAGTATCAGTGAGTTGGTATTGGAGTGTAGAGTATCAGTTGCTTGAGTGCCATTGTATGGTTTCAATGTGTTTAGTTCTAGGTAGTGCAGGTGGAGGTGAAACTGTGAGTGAGTACAGTATCAGTTTATCTAAAACCAAACTGTGTCCATACTTTGAGTTCTGATACTCCTTATGTAGCTTAAACCCTATGATTTATCAGTTGTATTGGGTTATTTCCAGTTACCCAGTATCAATTTGTGTGAGATTGGGGTTATACCAGTGTAAGGATGATAGTATATCAATGTGAGTTGTGTGCTATAAACCTGAGTATTAGAGGTGCAACAAGTGTGAAGATGTAAAATTAAGTGTTAATAGATTATCAGGGTGTGTTATGGATGTGAGGATGGATATGTATCGGTGTGTGCATTTAGTATACTGTGGTAGAGGATAGCAGTTGGTTGTGGTGTGTAGGTGTGTTACAATCTCAAGTAGATGGTTAAGTTAGAAAATCATATATTACTTGGTAGTTGTGATTTGGGGGAAATGTGGATGTTGGTCTATTCCGACCTGGCAACATTAGAGGGGTATGGAGTTAATGTCAGGTAACAACAAGTAACAATAGCAGCGAGAGTTGGACTTGCTGTGTTAGTGTGGTTCCAGGTTAGAGTGATATAGGTTTACTTGTATGCTAACCAAGGGTAAGTGGTTTAGCTGAATATGGGGGATAATACTTTATTGCAGATTATAAAGTCCAAGATGGACTGATGTGCAAACAATGTACTGTGATGCTCGATTAAGGGCAGCTGATATTGCAGGTGTATTGGGTAACATCAATAATGTGGAGGAGTGAGGGATTTAGTTGTGAGGAGCAATGTGCACTGATGCACTTGACAGTGCATTGCACAACTCTGAGTGTAATCAAGGAAAAAAAAGGGGTTCAAAGGGAAATGTTCCAGCTGAGTTGTGTATCAGGTGTGGAGATAGTTCAGGTAATAAGAGTGATATCAAGGGATTGTTAGTTCTGTTAGATGTCAGTAGTATATTGGTTAGTTTAGTTAAGTAAATATTAGTTTGTATATATGTATTGGTTAATTAAGTTAGATGTTAGTACTTAAAGTAGCAGTCATTGTAAGTAGGTATCACTCTTTAAATGTTATTTAGTGATATTAGATAAGGTGAGACTTGAACTAAGGTAATGACCTAGAAATGACTAGTTTAGTTAGGTTTTGTCCAATATGGACTATTATATATATATATGGGCTAGTATTGACCAGTAGATTTTAGTAAGACCTAGAGGCCTCATATTTAATTATTTAAACCTGTTATTTCTTTAATTCAGCACCTAACATTTATATTCCACAAATAGGTCATTGTGATCTCACCTTGGACATCGATCCTCACACCTTGCTCAGGACCACAGGCGAGTACATTCTCTGACAGTTTTCATTGTTGATTACTTCTATAAATTGTAGTGTATTACATACTTGATTCTGACACTATGGATACACGGGTTAGCACCCTAGATCCCCATCATGAGGAGTCATGATTGGAATCCACCGTGCTAGCTGGGGAGGGGGAACTATTAGAAGATTATGTGATCATATCCAAACTTACCATGCATCATAGCTCACCCCACTTCTCACGTCGGGTGCGGCCTGACCATCATCATGCTTCATAGCTGTTATATATGATTAGCCTGATCATTATCATGCATCATAGCTAACCATATGGTTAGCCTGACCTTCACGAATCATAGCTAATCATATATAACCAGCCTGATCTAGTCCCAAGCCGATCACATAAAAGACTGATATTTCAAACACTTAGCTAGATGTTTTATTTTATTCTGATTCACTTGTTCTAGCATTCACTATTTATTGTTCATTGCTAGATGCTCTATTGCCTATTTTATTTCTCCTGTACTTCTTATTTTCAGCATTTATTTCCATCTTGTATCTCTTACACTGTTTATAGACTTTGTCAATTTAATGAAACTGCTGTTAGTGCTTGTGCTTCGCTCCAATCCTGACTGGATAACATTTTTCAGAGGACCTGGAGGATCTTTGCCCCACTCATTACGGCCCAGGATTAGAGGGTGATTTCACTCCAGAAACCCCAGAGGAGTTGCCTAGCCTAGAGGAGAACGTACCTGGCTGCTCTTAGACTACTTTTTCTGCATTATTGTTTTAGACTGAGACTGAGATGTATTTATTATTTTGTGACTTTGTGAGGTCATTTAGACCCAGGATTTGAGTTGGATTATTGTGGTTGGTTTTTATTAGAACTCTTTTCTATTCTCATCGTGCTATGATTTCTATTAGCTTGTGATTGAGTATATCATAGAACTGTGGTTTATTTATCATTGTCCTCCGTACGGAGTTAAGATTATTGACAGGATATATATTATGTTTAGACCTAGACAGCGTTCTACCGCCGATGCTGCGGCGTAGGCTGGACGTACCCATGACTCATGCCCAAATTCTGGGTGCGGGTCGTGACACGGTTTAGTGGTGGCCCATGCAGGTCAAGCTTCGCAAGTTGTGCGTTATCGTGGTAGTACAACAACTTAGTTGTACTACTACGAGCCTGTTTTAGGAATAGGAATTAGGTCAAAGATATGCTCAATCACAATTAGGGAATTCTGATTCTTATGATACTACTCTTAATGATTTTCCTTTAGAAATTTACTGTCCTTCCTTGATGATATCGTATCTATTGCCTTAATTAAATCTTTTGATCTGTCTTCAGGATGCCGCCAAGAAGGTCCCAGAGACTCGGAGCAGCAGATTCAGAGAGGTCTGCCACCTCTCGCGCTGCCGGACAGACATCAGCAGCACCTCCTACATCTCCAGTATATGTGGGAGTATCTGCAGCAATCGGGGGTCCTCCACCACCAGTTCAGAGGGTCCCCACAGCTACGACGGCACCACCACCACCAGTTCAGCATCCAGGAGGTGTGCCCGTCGATGGAGCACAGATGTTCGCTTTGATTCAGGGCATGGTCGATGCCCAGAGGACGTCGGCAGAGGCCCAGAGAGTGCAGGCTGAGGCACATCAGGCCCAGACAGAGATGATGAGGGTGAACATGGAGAATGCTCACCAAGTGGCTCTCCAGGCTGTGGAGAGAGTCACTCAGCAGCAGCAACATCCTGGTCAGCAACAACAGAGGCCGGGCATCATTGTGGACTTCAAGAGGATGATGCCTCGGGAGTTCAAGGGGACAGAAGGGATACTCTACGCCGATGATTGGCTAGAGGACATCGAAAGGAACTTACGCTTGGCACAACTTCCAGAGGCCCTCCAAATCGAGGCCGCTGGCAGCCAGATGTTCGACATTGCCTTGACGTGGTTTCGCACGGAGCCGAGACTCTTGCGCAGGGGACTCACTTGGGAAGCTTTCAAGGAGCTCTTCAAAGAAAAGTTCTTTCCTGATGTCGCCCTGGGAGCTTTGGAGAGTCAGTTCCATGACTTAGCCCAGGGGAGCTCGTCCGTCGACGAGTATGCCGCGGAGTTTTCCCGCCTGAGCCGCTTTGCGCCATCGATGATTAGAGATCCGGGGGACAGGGCTCAGAAATTCAGAAAGGGGCTGACAAGGGAGATTAAGTCTCGCACGTCGGGACGTCGCACAGCTACCTACGAGGGCATATTGATGGATGCCCAAGTAGCCGAAGACGACTTGGGCCTCAGGCCCAAGAGGGGACACGATGGTTTCGGAGGAGCATACAGTAGTACGGGACCGGGCAAGCGTCCACACTTTCAGCAGCAACAGCAGAGACCCTTTCAGCAGCAGCATCAGGTACCAGCCCGAGGGCAGGCCCAGCAGCAGCAACAGAGACAGAACCAGCCCGCCATCCAGTGTGCGTACTGCGGGAAGATGGGACATACTAGAGATATCTGCAGGAAGAGATTGGGCTCATGTCTATCCTGTGGATCAACGACACACCAGCTGAAGGATTGTCCTACCTTTCGTCCAGGTCAGGGTGGAGCAGCCACCCAGAGAGGATCAGACAGGGTGCCTACCGCACCAGGAGGCCAACAACAGAGGGGACCACTTCCACCGTAACATCAGAAGTTCGCCCAGCATCAGCAGCAGAGAGGTGCACCCCTGGGGCGAGCATACGCCATGGTAGTCGAGGAGATCGAGCCAGCAGGAGACTTGATCACAGGTTCGGTTCTTCTCGATTATATTCCTGCATTTACCTTATTCGACTCTGGCGCTTCCCATAGTTTTGTGTCTATATCATATGCACTTTGACATCATTTAGACACAGAACCATTAGCTAGGACTTGCAAGATCACGACTGGTGGAGGTATTATCCTAGTTCGTGATCACTGCAAGGACCGGAGGGTGTCAGTAGGAGGCCGAGAGTTGAGTGTGAGCTTACTTGTCATGCCACTTCCGGGGTACGATATCGTGCTCGGAATGGACTGGTTGAGTAAGCATCATGCTACTATAGATTGTCATAGAGGCAGAGTATTATTTAGACCACCAGGAGAGCAGGAGTTTGAGGTCGTCAGAGGTGCAGAGGAACAGAGTAGAAGCACATTTTGCGGAACCAGGGCAGAAGGAGAGGAGTTGCCACATCCCCTGATAGCGGAGTTCCTGGATGTATTTCCAGAAGAGTTGCCAGGCTTGCCGCCAGACAGAGATGGTGAATTCTCTATAGACTTGGTTCCAGGAGCGGAGCCCATTTCACAACATGTCTATAGAGTCAACAACAGCGAGCTGGCAGAACTGAAGAAGCAAGTTGAGGAGCTGCAGGACAAAGGCTTCATCAAATCCAGTTCATCACTATGGGGAGCTCCGGTATTGTTCGTACCGAAAAAGGACGGCACGGTGCGCATGTGCATTGATTATAGAGCTTTGAACAATATCACTATCAAGAACAAGTACCCGCTGCCGAGGATAAATGATCTTTTCGATCAGTTGAGCGGGGCGAGGGTGTTTTCAAAGATAGATTTGAGATCAGGCTATCACCAGGTAAAGGTGAAGAAAGAAGACACGCCGAAGACAGCTTTTCGGACCAGATACGGCCAGTTTGAGTTCATGGTGATGCCATTTGGTTTAACCAATGCACCGGCAGTATTCATGAACCTGATGAACAAGGTGTTCCACCAGTACCTTGACAAGTTCGTGGTGGTGTTCATTGACGATATTCTTGTGTATTCCAAGACCCCGGAGGAGCACGAAGAGCACCTGAGGTTGGTCTTAGAAACTTTTAGGAGGGAGAAGCTGTACGGGAAACTCTCTAAGTGTGAATTCTTCCTTGGCAAGGTCGAATTTCTTGGGCATGTGGTATCGGGTGACGGAATCTCGGTAAACCCAAAGAAGATCGAGGCAGTGGAGTCGTGGGCTACCCCCAGTTCGGTAGCTGAGATCAGGAGTTTTCTCGGGCTAGCAGGATACTACAGGAGGTTTGTACAAGACTTCTCCAAGATTACAGCGCCGATGACCAGATTGACTAGGAAAGATGTGGATTTTGTCTGGACGGAGGAGTGCCAGGCTGCATTTGATAAACTAAAGAAGAGGTTGACAACAGCTCCAGTTTTGACGTTGCCAGCAGAGACAGGTGGTTTCACCATATACAGTGATGCTTCAGGGAAGGGTCTGGGATGCGTTCTTCAGCAGCACGGGAAGGTAATTGCCTATGCTTCCAGGCAGTTACGCCCTCATGAAAAGAACTATCCCACCCATGATTTGGAGTTGGCAGCAGTTATCTTCGCTCTAAAGCTGTGGAAGCATTATCTGTACGGAGAGCGTGTGGAGATCTTCACAGACCACAAGAGCTTGAAGTACGTATTCACACAGAAGGAGCTGAACATGAGGCAGAGGAGGTGGTTGGAGTTGATGAAAGACTTTGACATCTCATTGCAGTACCACCCAGAGAAGGCCAACGTAGTCGTCGATGCCTTGAGCAGGTATCCGATGGCTATGTATTTGACGACAAATAGGCATTTGTTGGCTGATTTGGAAAGCTTGGAGATTGAGGTATTAGTTCCCGGTACTGAGATTCAAATATGGGGATTGTAGATACAGTCCGAACTGATGGACAGGATCAGAGCTGCGCAGTACGATGACGAGGCTCTGAAGAGTATCAGGGCACAGGTTCGGATGGGATTGTCGGACAACTTTACTATCGCAGATGATGGTTCTTTACGGCACGGTACGAGGATATGTGTGCCAAGCGGGGAGCTGCGGGAGGAGGTTTTGCAGGAGGCACACCGCTCTCAGAACTCGATGCATCCCGGTGCCAACAAAATGTATCGAGACTTGAGGAAGCACGTATGGTGGTATGGAATGAAGCGCGAGGTAGCACGCTTCGTATCCCGGTGTCTAGTGTGCCTGCAGGTAAAGGCAGACCGGCTGAAACCAGGTGGGTTGCTTCAACCTTTACCGATTCCAGAATGGAAGTGGGAGCACGTGACCATGGATTTTGTTTCAGGGCTTCCACGTTCTCCAGGAGGGAAGGACGCGATTTGGGTCATCGTGGACAGGTTGACCAAATCAGCCCATTTCTTACCTTTCAAGGTAGGCACGTCGACAGAGAGGCTCGCAGAGATGTACGTGCGACAGATTATTAGGCTTCATGGAGTTCCTGTGAGCATCGTCTCGGATCGGGATAGTCGTTTCACTTCCCACTTCTGGAGGAGTCTGCAGGCTAGCTTGGGCACTCAGCTCAAGTTCAGTACCGCATATCACCCCCAGACAGACGGGCAGTCTGAAAGGACTATTCAGACTCTCGAGGATATGCTACGCACTTGCGTTCTAGATCTCGGAGGTTCTTGGGAGGATCATCTGCACCTGGTAGAGTTCGCTTACAACAACAGCTACCAGGCCAGCATCGAGATGTCACCGTTTGAGGCTCTTTATGGACGGAGGTGTCGTACACCGCTATCGTGGGACGACGTTGGAGAGAGAGCCTTACTAGGACCAGAAATGGTCGTGGATACAGCAGAAAAGGTGAAACTCATCAGAGACAGACTGCGAGTGGCGCAGGACAGACAGCGGCATTGGGCCGACAGCCACCGTAGACCCCTTGAGTTTCAGGTATAGATTGTTGTTTTCTGGCTTGTGTTTGTTGTTTAGACTGCGTGTTGAGACTGTTTTGTTTTAGGTTGGCGATCTAGTTTTTCTACGAATTTCTCTGACGCGTGGAATGATTCATTTTGGTAGAAGCGGGAAGCTTAGCCCACGCTACATCAGACCCTTCAGTATTCTTGCAAGGGTAGGTGCAGTGGCGTATAGACTAGACTTGCCGCCTGCATTGGAGGGAGTGCATGATGTGTTCCACGTGTCACAGCTGAGACGATACGTGGCAGACCCTAGTCACGTACTTGATCACTCGGAGATTGAGGTTGGTCCGACGCTCAGCTACCCTGAGCAGCCCGTAGAGATCTTGGACCGCAGAGAAAAGGTGTTGCGGAACCAAACCATCCCTTTGGTTCGTGTTGCATGGAGACATCACTCTCCAGGGGAGTCGACCTGGGAGAGAGAGGACGAAATGCGCGAGCAATACCCGTATCTCTTCTAGACTCGAGGTATATTCCTTTTCTGATTTTATTCTTGTTGTAGTTCAGTCCAATTTCGAGGACGAAATTTCTTTTAGGAGGGTAGACTTGTCACTACCACTTTTCCATATAAGGGCATTTATGTAATTTAGCTATTTTAAATAATTATGAATATAATTAATTGCTGAGTTTTGTAACTAATTGTATTATTATTTGTAATGTTTAGTTTTAGGTCAAACCCTAGAACTCATTAGGACAGTCCCTAGTGAGTCAACCCTAATTGTAAACCCAGTTCTAGTGAAACCCTAGAATTCTAATTTTAGGTTTGGACCTCAAACCCTAGAAGGCCTAAACCTGAGTTAATTAGGTTATACATGAGAGGGCCAGGGGGTTTAACCTAAAAACTATGCATGGAAACCCTAAACTTGCTTTAATATAAAAAGGAAGCCTCTTTCTAAGCTATTCTTCACGTAGAAAAAAAGGAAACCCTAGCCTCCACAAGAGAAACCATCTCCCCACCCAATTTTCGAGATCTAGCCCTAGGTTTCCATTTTCTCCTCCTCCAAAGCAAGGAAAGCAGGGAACTTGGGTCAAGGAAACTTGGGAAGGAAGAACTTTCATAGGGAACCATCTCCCTACAGGTAAAACCCTATTTTATAAATTTAATCTCTGTTTTTCCTGTTGTTAATGGCCATTAGGAACCCACCCTAAGGTTTGGAATTCAAATTTTAGGGATTCTACATGTAAACCTAGGAGATCTAGGGTTTTGGTGAATTTTCGAGTGTTCTCCCCAAATCTCTGGACCCTAAACCTAGGGATTTTCGTGTAGGCATGTTTACATCCCCTACATTTAGTTTTGATCTTGATTTTTAGGGTTTTAAGTTGGGTTCTTGAGTAAATCCGATTTTCTGCACACTTCGTGTTTGTTGAAATGTTCATTAGGGGTTTTGCCTATCCTTGTGTTTTAATTCTGCATATTTTGATACATAAATCTATATACCTAAATATAATTGTGTTATTGTAGTGTGTATCTTGTGTCCCCGTGTCTTGGGGATGTCAGACACGGTAGAAATCCGTGTGTGCAGTCGGGTTGTGCACTATGGGGGATTTTTCCCTGTGCAGTCGGGCAGTGGGTTATGTGTTTTCCTGTGTGCAGGGTGAGTTGAGAGCCTGTGTTCTGTGTATTCGTAGCAGTTTAAACTCAGTGTGTAGGTATTTAAGTTTCTGTGTGTGTATCTATCAGTAACTAATTTTCAGTGTGTGCTATGTAAGTCAAGGTGAAACCTGTGTACCTATCTGTGTGTGTCTAAGTGTGTGTGAGCCTGTGTAGTTCAGACTTTGAACCTGTGAAATAAAACTTAGCAATGCGTGTTATGTATCAGTTGAGTTTTGTGTTGTAAGAGGGGAGTGAGACCAGTGAGAAGTGTTGTCACTGTGCAGTAATGAGACTGTGTGCCAGTGTCAATATCTGGGAGTATCAGTGAGTTGGTGTTGGAGTGTAGAGTATCAGTTGCTTGAGTGCCATTGTATGGTTTCAATGTGTTTAGTTCTAGGTAGTGCAGGTGGAGGTGAAACTGTGAGTGAGTACAGTATCAGTTCATCTAAAACCAAACTGTGTCCATACTTTGAGTTCTGATACTCCTTATGTAGCTTGAACCCTATGACTTATCAGTTGTATTGGGTTATTTCCAGTTACCCAGTATCAATTTGTGTGAGATTGGGGTTATACCAGTGTAAGGATGATAGTATATCAATGTGAGTTGTGTGCTATAAACCTGAGTATTAGAGGTGCAACAAGTGTGAAGATGTAAAATTAAGTGTTAATAGATTATCAGGGTGTGTTATGGATGTGAGGATGGATATGTATCGGTGTGTGCATTTAGTATACTGTGGTAGAGGATAGCAGTTGGTTGTGGTGTGTAGGTGTGTTACAATCTCAAGTAGATGGTTAAGTTAGAAAATCATATATTACTTGGTAGTTGTGATTTGGGGGAAATGTGGATGTTGGTCTATTCCGACCTGGCAACATTAGAGGGGTGTGGAGTTAATGTCAGGTAACAACAAGTAACAATAGCAGCGAGAGTTGGACTTGCTGTGTTAGTGTGGTTCCAGGTTAGAGTGATATAGGTTTACTTGTATGCTAACCAAGGGTAAGTGGTTTAGCTGAATATGGGGGATAATACTTTATTGCAGATTGTAAAGTCCAAGATGGACTGATGTGCAAACAATGTACTGTGATGCTCGATTAAGGGCAGCTGATATTGCAGGTGTATTGGGTAACATCAATAATGTGGAGGAGTGAGGGATTTAGTTGTGAGGAGCAATGTGCACTGATGTACTTGACAGTGCATTGCACAACTCTGAGTGTAATCAAGGAAAAAAAAAAGGGGTTCAAAGGGAAATGTTCCAGCTGAGTTGTGTATCAGGTGTGGAGATAGTTCAGGTAATAAGAGTGATAGCAAGGGATTGTTAGTTCTATTAGATGTCAGTAGTATATTGGTTAGTTTAGTTAAGTAAATATTAGTTAGTATATATGTATTGGTTAATTAAGTTAGATGTTAGTACTTAAAGTAGCAGTCATTGTAAGTAGGTATCACTCTTTAAATATCATTTAGTGATATTAGATAAGGTGAGACTTGAACTAAGGTAATGACCTAGAAATGACTAGTTTAGTTAGGTTTTGTCCAATATGGACTATTATATATATATATGGGCTAGTATTGACCAGTAGATTTTAGTAAGACCTAGAGGCCTCATATTTAATTATTTAAACCTGTTATTTCTTTAATTCAGCACCTAACATTTATATTCCACAAATAGGTCATTGTGATCTCACCTTGGACATCGATCCTCACACCTTGCTCAGGACCACAGGCGAGTACATTCTCTGACAGTTTTCATTGTTGATTACTTCTATAAATTGTAGTGTATTACATACTTGATTCCGACACTATGGATACACGGGTTAGCACCCTAGATCCCCATCATGAGGAGTCGTGATTGGAATCCACCGTGCTAGCTGGGGAGGGGGAACTATTAGTAGATTATGTGATCATATCCAAACTTACCATGCATCATAGCTCACCCCACTTCTCACATCGGGTGCGGCCTGACCATCATCATGCTTCATAGCTGTTATATATGATTAGCCTGATCATTATCATGCATCATAGCTAACCATATGGTTAGCCTGACCTTCACGAATCATAGCTAATCATATATAACCAGCCTGATCTAGTCCCAAGTCGATCACATAATAGACTGATATTTCAAACACTTAGCTAGATATTTTATTTTATTCTGATTCACTTGTTCTAGCATTCACTATTTATTGTTCATTGCTAGATGCTCTATTGCCTATTTCATTTCTCCTGTACTTCTCATTTTCAGCATTTATTTCCATCTTGTATCTCTTACACTGTTTATAGACTTTATCAATTTAATGAAACTGCTGTTAGTGCTTGTGCTTTGCTCCAATCCTGACTGGATAACATTTTTCAGAGGACCTGGAGGATCTTTGCCCCACTCATTACGGCCCAGGATTAGATGGTGATTTCACTCCAGAAACCCCAGAGGAGTTGCCTAGCCTAGAGGAGAACGTACCTGGCTGCTCTTAGACTACTTTTTCTGCATTATTGTTTTAGACAGAGACTGAGATGTATTTATTATTTTGTGACTTTGTGAGGTCATTTAGACCCAGGATTTGAGTTGGATTATTGTGGTTGGTTTTTATTAGAACTCTTTTCTATTCTCATCGTGCTATGATTTCTATTAGCTTGTGATTAAGTATATCATAGAACTGTGGTTTATTTATTATTGTCCTCCGTACGGAGTTGAGATTATTGACAGGATATATATTATATTTAGACCTAGACAGCGTTCTACCGCCGATGCTGCGGCGTAGGCTGGACGTACCCACGACTCATGCCTAAATTCCGGGTGCGGGTCGTGACATATTCTCCCATCCCTAACTAATACCAATGGATCCAATCATGATAGGTTACGAACACGAATATGGGCACACTGAATACGAGAAGCGTGTGTATATTAATATAAGTATAATGAACACGAGGAGTGTGTGAACATGAGTACACTAAATCAATACACGATACACACGATGAAATACATGTGAAGGAGTACCCGCTGAACATGATAAGGGATAACATCTCCTGACAGGATCTATTTAGTACCAATCCGTGAAACTACTGTGTTGGAATCAAGTATGCAGTTCTAGAATATGAGATATATACAATATTATGAAATAAAAACTAACAAAAAAATATACTCGCCTGAGGTCCTGAGCAAGGTATATCTCTCGATGCCCAATCTAGTGTCACACAAACCTATATATGTATATTGCATCAATAAAAGATTTTGGAATGAAAATAAGTTACACTAGTTCAATTCTATGTCATAAAGCCATTTCTAAGTCCATTTCTAGCTCACTAGGTCTTGGTTGAATTTCTAAGTCAATACCTTAGATAATTAGCTATATTAGCTAAACTAGTAAGTATTATATATATATATATATATATATATATATATATATATATATATATATATATATATATATATATAACTTATATATACTAATTACTTCTACAACCTATTAACTTAGTATGTATATATATTACCTAATATCTAGTTTCCTTTATAACCTTGGTATTAAACTGATAACTTAGCTAACTTACCAATCTATTATATCACCTTAGCTATAAACATATGCATACCACAACCCAAAACCTATCTAACACTAGGTTCCTAGGCCACAAATAGATATAAGATATCAACTATCATATTTATACTAGTAATACTATTCCTTGGTCTATTTACTAACTCCAGCTCATACCTTGGTATCTATCTCATTATACCTTGGTATCTTAATCTGACATGAATCACTGATACTGAATCCTGCATACATCCAAACCCAAACTCCTTGAGTATCCCCCTTGATACTCATTATCACTTTGTGCACCAATCTCTCACACCCTATTTGCTGTCACTGCTATAGCTACTAATGCATAATGTTAATGCTGCTTCTAGCTATTTCTCTTGCTGCTGCACTCGAGCATGCTGCTACAGTTACTGTACGGCTTACAATGTTAGCTATCTGCACTGCTTAGAAATCTGTACTGCACTACTAGCAATCTATACTGTACTGCCTACACTACTAGCAATCCGCACTGCGCTGCTAACAACCTGTACTGTACTGCTTGCACTGCGAGAAATCTGCAATGCACTGCTTGCTAGCAATCTGTACTGCACTGCTTAGCAATATGTACTGCACTACTTGCTAGCAACCTACATTGTACTGCTAGCAATATGCACTACACTGCTAGCAATATGTACTGTACTGCCTGTACTGCTAACAATCTGCACAGCACTGTTTATCAATCTGCACTGTACCGCTAGCAGTCTTTACTGCACTGCCTGCACTGCTAGCAATCTGTACTGCACTGCTTAGCACTCTGCATTGTACTGCTTGCTAGCTGCTGTACTTCTTGCTATGCACACTGCACCACTCTCTACACACACTAACTAGACACTCACTCACACACATAACCAATGTTTGCACAACACTTAGACACACACATACACACACACACACACACACACACACACACTCACACTCACACACACATATATATACACACACACACACACACACAAACACACATATATATATATATATATATACATATATATATATATATATACATATATATATATATATACATACGCACACACACACATAGGTTGAGGCATTTAAACAAATACCTATAGTGCATCAACTAGGATATCCTTGATACTCAATCATTAATATGCCAAACTCTCCATTATCCATAATTAATCATTCCTACAAATCATATATATATAATTACAACTATTAGAAATCATTAAAACACATAATGAAGAAAATTTATGCAAATCACTCAAAATTGGCCCCGTATCAAACCATATCGCAAAATAACGTGATACGGCCTATACATATCCAATTATGGACATGTACCTAGTCTCATAACCCTGATCTAAGTCTAATTAGATCTAATTGGCCTTATGACACATAATTGATGTGTAAAATTTGTAACTCCTCCAACATACACACAAATTTCCTCATAGATCTCATATTACATAGCCAAATAGCCTAGAACTTGTTCCTATAGGTAGTCCTATTCTATGTGGTCATTCCTAATGGTCAAATATATGATTAAGAAGCTACAATGAGAGAAAAATCCAGGAATTACCAATTGGGAGATGGATTCCCGATAAAAATATAATTGGACACGATCCGAACATGACCGCTAGCTCCAAAGCTTCTCCTCCTTGTGCTCCTTGCTTCTCCAAGCTTTAAGGCTCCAAGAATGATGAATTTGAGAAGGAATTATTGGTGAATTATTTGAAAATTTAATGGAGAAAATTTGGGAAATTGGGGACATAGAAATTGGACACAAAATAAAATACAAATGAGGAGAGAGAAAGGAGACCCCCCCTCTTCATGTGGCCGGCCTCTTCCCCTTTCCCTAAGCAAGGTCAAAAGTCCAAGTTTCTCCCCACTTGTTTCATTATGAGGATTAATTAAGGATGGGTATATTTAAAAATCTCTAACTAATTATAATTTTACTAATCCTTCTTAATTTAATTAGTGGAATGACTAATAGGCTTGGGTCCAAGTTGGGTCACTATTTATCATGACAATTTAAATAGGTCCAAATGTGACAAGTCTAATTATTGTCTAGTCTCTCTCTAACAAATTAATTAATCACAAGTCTCTAAATAACTAACTAATGCTTGTCATAACAATCATAGCTCAACATAATTAAATAAAATATACAATCATCACACAATATTCAATATTATATTTTTAAAATAAATACCCACACCAAATTACCAAATTATCCCTAGTTGGAAAGGTGAGGTTGACAATCCTACCCACCTTAGAAAAATTTTATCCTCAAAATTAAGGAAGAACTAACTACCAAAAACAACCAATACAAGCAAGAAAGAATTATACCTCACGGCTCAAACATATAAGGATATCGCTCAAGCATCTCCGCCTCTTGGTCCCAGGTACTCTCTTATGGCGAATGATGCCTCCATGCGATGCACACCAAAGGAATTATCTGGTTCCGCAGCACCTTCTCCCTGCGGTCCAAAATCTCCACGGGCTGCTCTGGATAGCTGAGTGTCGGACCAACATCGATCTCCGAGTGATCTAGTACATGACAAGGATCTGCCATGTACCATCTCATCTGTGACACGTGGAATATGTTATACACTCCCTCTAATGTAGGCAGAAAGTCTAGTCTGTAGGCTACTACACGACCCTCTTGAGAATACTGAAAGGTCCGATGAATCGTGGACTAAGTTTCCTGCCTCCACCGAAATAAATTGTGCCACATGTCGGAGAAATCCTCAAGAAAATCAGATCGCCAACCTAGCATAAAATACAACCTTAGCACTCTAAAAAGTAAGCAACCAAAAATAATACAAACAAAATCTATACCTTAAAATCCAATAGTCTCCAGTGGCCATCGGCCCAATGCCGTTGTCTATCCTGCGCCACCCAAAGTCTATCCCTGATGAGCTTCACCTTCTCAGATGCATCCATGACCATCTCTAGTTCTAATAAGGCTCTCTCACCAATATCATCCAATGATAACGGAGTGTGGCATCTCCATCCATACAATGCCTCAAATGGTGATATCTCGATACTGGCTTGGTAGCTGTTGTTGTAAGAAAACTCTACCAAGTAAAAATGATCCTCCCAAGAGCCTCCAAAATCCAAAACACAGGTGTGTAGCATATCCTCGAGAGTTTGGATAGTCCTCTCCGACTGCACATCAGTCTGAGGGTGATATACGATACTGAACTTGAGCTGAGTGCCCAAGCTAGCCTATAAACTCCTTCAGAAGTGGGATGTGAAGCGACTATCCCGATCCGAGACTATGCTTACAGAAACTCCATGCAATCTAACTATCTGACGCAGATATATCTCTACGAGCTTCTCCATAGACGTACCCACTTTGAATGACAGAAAGTGGGCTAATTTATCAACTTGTCTACGATGACCCAAATCGTATATTTACCTCCTGGAGAACACAGAAGCCCTGAAATAAAGTACATCATTATATGCTCCCATTTTTGCTCTGGAATGGGTAAAGGCTGAAGCAATCCACCTGGCCTTTGTCTCTTTGCCTTTATCTGCTGGCATACCAAGCATCAGGATACGAAGCTAGCTACCTTCCGCTTTATACCATACCACCAGACATGCTCTCTCATGTCCCTATACATCTTACTGGCACCTGGATGCATAGAGTACTGAGATCGATGCGCCTCCTGAAGAATCTTCTCGCGCAATGCTCCACTCGGCACACATAATCTGGTACCGTGCCATAATGATCCACCATCTGCAATGATGAAGTCCTCTGTCAATCCTATTCGGACATGTGCTTTGATGCTTCTCAGAGACTCATCCTCGAACTGTGCGGCTCTGATCTGGTCCATCAACTTTGACTGTAACTGAAGTCGCCACATCTGTGCCATAAACTCCAGGAACTAATACTTCAATACCCAAGCTATCAAGATTGGCCAATAAATGTCAGTCCCTTGTCAAATACATAGACACTGGACACCTTCTCAAGGCATCCGCGACAACGTTGGTCTTCCATAGATGATAATATAAAACAATGTCAAAGTCCTTCATCAACTCCAACCACCGCCGCTGCCTCATGTTTAGCTCTATGTGAGTAAACACATAAATTAAGCTCTTGTGGTCTGTAAAGATCTCTACCCTCTCTCCAAACAAGTAGTGCTTCCACAGTTTATAAGCAAAAATAACTGTTGCCAACTCCAAGTCATGGGTAGGGTAATTCTTCTCATGCGGGCGTAATTGCCAGGAAGCATAGGCAATTACCTTCCCGTTCTACTGTAACACACAACCTAAACCCTTACCCGAAGCATCACTATATATAGAAAATTCTTCTGTCCTTGACGGCAATGTCAATATTGGAGCTGTAGTCAACCATTTCTTTAGATCCTCAAAAGCAGACTGACAATCCTCAGTCCATACGAACTCCACGTCCTTCCTGGTTAGTCTAGTCATTAGCTCCACAATCGTGAAAAAATCATGAACAAACCTCCTATAATAGCCTACAAGTCCAAGAAAACTTCTAATCTCCGCTACTGAACTCATGGTAGAGCACGACTCAACTGTTGAAATCTTATTCGGGTCAACTGAGACCCCGTCTCTTGTAATCACATACCCGAGAAATTCAACCTTATCAAGGAAGAACTCACACTTTGAAATCTTGCCATATAGCTTCTCCTTCCTGAGGGTCTCCAGAACTATCCTCAGGTACTTTTCATGCTTCTCCGGGGTCTTCGAATAAATTAGTATATCATCAATAAATACTACCACAAATTGATCCAAGTAATGATGAAACACCTTATTCATCAGGTCCATGAATACCATTGGGGCATTGGTCAATCCAAACAGCATCACCAAGAACTCAAACTGCCCATACCGAGTCCTGAAAGCTATCTTCGGAATGTCTTCCTTCTTCACTTTTACCTGGTGGTACCCTAACCTCAAGTCTATCTTTGAGAATACCTTTGTTCTGCTCAACAGAATAAATAAATTGTTAATCTGGGGCAACGGGTATTTTTTCTTGATATTGAGGTTGTTGAGTGCCATGTAGTCGATATACATGCATACTGACCCATCCTTCTTTAGTACAAATAATATCGGAGCACCCCACGGTGATGAACTGGAGCGGATGAAGCCCTTGTAATACAACTTATCCACCTACTTCTTCAACTCTGTCAGTTCGTTGTTGTTCACTCTATAAATATGTTAAGATATTAGCTCTGTGCCTGGCACCAAGTCTATAGAGAACTCTACATCTCTGTTTGGTGGCAACCCCGACAACTACTCTGGAAAGACGTCCATATACTCAGCAATAAATAGATGTGGCAGCTTCTGTTCTTCGACCAAAGATCCACAGAAGTCTTCTTCGCTCTACTCTGCTGCTCCTCTGGCGAACTCAAACTCTAGCTCTCCTAGTATCTGGAACAAAACTCTGCCTCCTCGATAATCGATATTAGCATGATGCCTACTTAACCAATCTATCCTGAGTACTATATCATAGCTCGGAAGTGGCATTATGCATAGATATACGCTCAACTCTCGGCCTCCCAAAGAAACTCTCTGGTCCTTACAAATATCACTAACCAGGATAATGCTATCCTCGATCGTGATCTTGCAAGTCCTCGCCAACGGTTCAGACTCAAGATAATATTTCAGAGCAAAAGATATAAATACAAAACTATGTCAAGCACCAAAATTGAATAAAGCATTACCTGAAAAAGAATCAAGATAGACTGAACCTGAGATAACATCAATGGTTGGTTCCTTCTCCTCGACGGTCAAGGTGAAAGCTCGTCCATGTCGCTGAAAACCTCTCTGCTGCTCCTGGTGCTGAGCGAACTGCTGCTGTTGTGGTGGTAGAGGAGGTCCTCTCTGTTGTCCCGCTGGTGGTCTCGCAGGTGCTCTCTGTGCCTGAGCTTCAACCTGTGCTGGACGAGCTGGAACTTTAGGACAAACCCTCAACTAATGGTCTCCTGATCCACAGATTAAGTACTAGCTCAATCTTATCTTGCATACATCCCATCCATGTCCTTACTTCTTACAGAATATGCAAACAATAGCTGTCCTCTGGATCTGGTATATCTGCTTTACCTGCACTCTAGCTGGTCCATAATACTGCTGCCTCAGCTACTGAAAGTGCCTCTGGTGCTGCTGCCAAAAATGAGACCGCTTTATTAGAACCGTATTGGTATTTGATCCTCCTACGTCCCTCGGCCTCTTAGAGCCAACCTCTAGATCATCTTCTGCCCGTTGTTCCTGTCTCAGAATCTCCTCGAAAGTAGTAGTGGGATCTCCATTCGTATATAATTTGATCTCCCTATTCAGGCCCTTCCTGAACTTCCTGGCTCTTCCTCTAGGGTTCTGCCCCTCTACAAAATGGCCTAATCTGTAATACTCTGCCGCATACTCATCCACCTTCATACCTCCCTGAATGAGGTACTTGAACTGGCTTTCTAGAGATGTTAGAGCCACATATGGAAAGAACTTTTCCTTGAAAAGATCTTTGAAAGCTTCCTAAGTAAGTCCTGGTGCTGAGATCATAGGGCCCGTCCTAACTCGATATTTTTTCCAGAGGATCTAGAGGATTTTTGTACTACACACTATTGACCGGGTATAGATGCAGACTACACACCAGAGATTTTAGAGGAGATATTACCTGCAGCTATCTAGACAGTATTTATCTTATGCACTGAGACTTATTTGAGTTTTATTTTGAGTTATGTTTAGACATATTCTTAGTTTATTTTGAGACTTGTGGAGACTTATGTTGGACAGCTAGACTGTGGTTTACCTATATTTTGAGACATGGTATTTGACTATGTCATTCTTCTTATCTTTTATTGTGCCTGTATACTCTTATAGTTATTATGATTCGGTTTACATTATGAGATATTGTGAGATATATATTGTTCTCCTTATGGAGATTGATATCATTGACAGGTTGTGAGTTATGTTAGTGTTTATTTTGACCTAGACATCATTCTACCGCCGATGCTATGGCATAGGCTTGACGTACCAACGTACTCGTGCCCCTATTCTGGGTGCGGGTCATAACACATTTTAGTGGTGGCCCATGCAGGTCAGACTTCGCAAGTTGTACGATGTCGTAGTAGTGCGACATCTTAGTTGTACTGTTGTGTGCCTGCAATAGGATATAGGACATAGGATACTAGGATGAGAGAGGATACTCAATCACAAATTATTTGAAAGATTCCTAGGACAACCTTTGAGAATCTTATTATTATCTCCAATTCAAATCTTTTTTTCTTATTCTGTCCGCTCTCACTTGTTGTTATTGAATTTGATTCTATTGATCAGTTATAAAATTAATTCTTGGTGTCGTCGTTAAGTTTGATTTTATATCAAGATGAATTTTATGGAATAGAATTTATGGTATCATCTGATGATATATGTTGATAAGGACAGTGAGAAAGGTAAATTATCTACTTTGGTTATGGAGCCTAGAGTTTATCGCAGCCACATTAGCTGTCGTGGCGGAACCGTTGGAACCTGACCTTGGATGTACATATCTTAGTTATAAAATTTAGAGTTTCTCACAGCCATACCGGTTGGCGTGGCGACGATTCTAGATGACGTGATTATGGAGTTGCATACATTAGTTATGGAACCTATTGTTTATCGCAGCTATGCTTATTGGCGTGGCGAGGATTCTGAGTGTCATGATTTCGGACAGACGTGTATGATTATCAGGTTGTATCTTAAATTGGTTCTTAAAGTATCATCTCAATACTAATCTATTTCTGTTGTTATAAGACCTTGTTCCATCATTTTCTTTGCTAGAAGTAGAGTGTAGAAGCATGAAAAATACGTCAGATAGCTCTACGCAGCATGTCCATGCAGGGCAGCATAAACAGAGGACCTCGGAGCGATCAAAATGTGCAACAGAGCTTTTTTTGCTGGGCACAACATAAAATATAGGCCCAAGGACCATCAGCGTAAAACAATAGGTCCAGGTTGCTTCAGCATAAAAAGGGTGCTACATCGCCTTTATGGCGTAAAACTCATCCTCTTTCAATGCAGCGTTGAAGTGTACGAGGAACGCTTCATATTCTTCGAAATAAACCTGTCAGATCATGCAATGAACCTGACGTCTGGACTCCTGACAAAGAGTACTGCACGATAACCCAAGCGATGGCTATAATGATGGCGCGGTACTGCAACCCAGGCTGTCATTTACTGCCATTTCCTTGGCGTAGACCGCTTCTACGCATACAAAGGAATACGCCCCCTAGTTTTACATAGGCAGATGTAAGCTGTTTACGCTCCGCAGAAGACAAACAGCCTGCCACGTCAAAAGCTGCTCTTCGTACAGGGCTCGAGGCACGTCTCTGCATTTAATGCGCAGAGCGGTGACAGGTTCTCAAGGCACGTCTCTGCATTTAATATGCCGAATATTGACAGATGCCCGAGGCACGTCTCTGTATTTTATGCGCAGAAGGGTGGCAGACCTTCAAAACACGCCTCTGCATTTAATGTGCAGGATAATGGCAGATCTCGGCATTTAATGCAGGAGATTTGATTAAATGTTACCTAACCGTCATCTAGTGACATTCTCCTTGCGTAAACTGCTCTTACGTATACGAGGGATACGCTGCCCAGTTTTATACTGGCAGACGTGAGCTTCTTAGGCTCCGCAGAAGGCAAACAGACCGCCACATCAGCAGTTACTCTTCATACATAATTCGAGGCACGTATATGCATTTAATGCGCAGAATGATGGCAAATCATAAAGATAAGCCTCTGCATTTAATGCGCAGGATGGGGGCAGATCTCTGCATTTAATGCAAGAGATTTGATTATATCTCTAAGGGCCCTAATTCTGGCTAAAACGTTCACATCATCTCGGCTTCTACGCCCACTCGGCTTCTATGTCCACTCGGCTTCTACGCCTGCTCGACTTCTATGCCTACTTGGCTTCTACACCTACTCGGCTTCTATGCCTACTTGGCTTCTACGCCAACCTCTTCTACACAAGGGATAACTACCTACGTGGCTTCTACGCCGTGATCTTCACAGCAGATATACGTATTTATCCCTTAGTTGGACACGCGTCACATGCTTACTCAAAAGGTCATCTATACACAGGCATTGGTTATTTTAAACCGTCGTGTAAAACGGTGCTGTACTTTCCATTACTCAATTTCTACACCGACTGTGTGGTCACTGTCACTAAAAACTCTATAAATAGAGACCTCTATCAACAGAGGAACAGGTGGAAAAATTAAAGATCGAACGATCGAATATTGGTCAAGGAATCCAGTATCAGATCTAAGGTCGACAATCGGGAGAGAAAATGGTCGAGAGAGAGAGAGAGAAGAATCCAGAGCTCAGGCAAAGAGAAGGGATCGACGACTTTGGCATCGGGCATCCACCCTCTTTCACAACCTTCGAAGCTGCTTTCTGTCTTCTACGACACTTCTTTACCATCGTGTGGTCCAAGGGCTAAAGTGATCGACTGCAGATCAGACACCCATAGCAATATTTACCTAGATTAAATAAATTGTACTACGACGTTCCTCGTGTAGGATCAAAATTGTACAATATTGTTTGTAAAATACCGATGAAGAAGAGCGGGGTTTTCTTTAAAATAAAGAACCTTGTCGTTTCTCGTACTTTTACTTTCGTTTATATTTTTATCCGACACATAGAGATGCCTTCAGTCCTTAATCCAGTTCCTTTTTGAGCTTTTTTCTTTGAGGATTCCTTGTTAGTATGATAATTGGTGACTTACAATTATGTTTGTGTCTTGTATCAGTGTTGACTGTTGAGAATATGACTTGTGAGTCTGTAAGTGTTTCTTGGTTGGACATGTGAGCAGTAGGCTTCAATCTAGAGTTAACCCATAGCGTAGTGCCTTATAGCAATAGTTTTATAATAGGTGCCATTATAGTTAGTAAGGATCTATTAGCTTGAGCATGTATAACAGTATATAAGTGGATGAAGTACATGTGTAAAGATCTGTTGGCTTGAGCATGCTTGAGATGGTACTGCAAACTGACTTGGGTGTCCATCTAAAGTTGTATTCGAGAGAGAAGTACTTAGTATGGTGTGTTGCACTTGGTATGCACTTGAGTGATAAGAACAAATAGTATAAACAATTATAGTAGGTAAGAGAACTAGCAGTGGGTGTGCTTGTAGTAGAAACTGTGGTACCTAAAGGGATAGAGGTATCAAGCTTTGGATGCATTATTAAACTATGGTTGTATTAGAAGGCTATGTTTTGTTCTTTCATACTGTTCTTTTTGTCTATCTGATTGATTAATTAATTTCATAGTATCATAGATTGTATCAATGATCTTCTTTCTATAATATAGTTAGTAGTAAACCCTGACAGAGACTATAATACCATGACAAAGGAGACCATAACCATGCATATTTTCTTTAGATTGTAGGTTGTATGAATGTAGGTAGAATTTCCTTAGACTTTGATTGTTTGGAGTTGACCGTAGTGAAAGAGTTAATGAAAAGGTTATGACTTGAGAAAGAGAGACAAGGTTCCTTAAATTTTGAGGATAAACATTAATTTAAATAAAGAGTTGAGAACTTGATATGGCAGAATTAACAATTTTTGTTAAATCATTAATTTTTATGAAGATTATGATATGATTGAATTTGTCAATAAAATTTGAGAAAATTAAGGAGATTATGATATGATGTAATAGTCATAGGATTGTAATTAACTGTTGCTGTTCTGAAGCAAAACGGTCGATTTTCGACCGGTTGAGCTACTCTCCATCTTTCCAGGAAGAAGAGCCCACACATGCTTCGGTGAACATGGCTTCACACATACCTAAAGGAAGATCGGGCTCGAGACGTCATCCCACTAGAGCTCCGAGCCGAAGGAGATTTAACCAGCTCCTTTGGAACACTGAAGCTGGGGTATTCCGAAATACCCATTCGAGGTTGCGACAATCGACTTCGTACTCTTCTGATTCCGAAGCTGGGGGTCGCCAGTCTCCCGAATCAGATACTGAAAGTATAGAGTCAACTTCTACAGCGACCTATACTAATCTTTCAATGACACCTAGGAAGATGGGAGTTTATGCCATTGGAGATGAACGCGAGAAAGCTTCCCCGTCCGGGAGCGCTGAGCAGCACATTACTATACTGGAGACATCTCTGAAAGAAATATAATCCATGATGGAGAACATGCACCAGATGATGCTCACTCAACACACAACTGCTATGGCTCAAGCGTCGGTCCCTTCAACTCAAATACGTGTGAGGGTGGACTTACCACCATCCAACGCAATCCAAGAGCCTGCTCTAGATCAGGAGTCAGCAGTTCCTCCGCTTCCTCACTCAGAGAATGTATTACCTTTCGTCGGAGTTGCGATGCAATCGATTCCTCATCACTCCGTGGTCCCGCCACCGACTGAAGATCCGATGCAGGCAGTACGGGAGTTGAAAGCCCAATTTGATGCCCTAAAGCACAAAGATCAGCTCAAGAAATTGGGAATCAACCAACCTTACCCAGCTATCTGGGAAGAGGTCCCTTTCCCTCCTAGATACAAACCACAGACTATGGCTTTGTTCGAAGGAAAAGCGTCACCGAGTCAGTACATGAACTACTTCAGTATGATGACGGTGTTATTACAAGGGAACGACGCCCTCCTCACTCAGGTGTTCAAAGGCTGTCTCTCGGGGGTAGCTTATCAGTGGTACCGAAGTCTGGCGGACAACTGCATTACTTCCTTTGAAGACTTTAAAGCGTTATTCTTTACGTGATTCTACAAAGGAGGGATGGACATGTCTATGTCCTCTCTCATCGAAGTCAAGCAGAAGGAAAAATAGAATGTTTGCACTTTCATCGAACGTTTTCGTCAAGCCACTTTGCAAATGCCTCCAGGAGTTCCGAACTCGACATTGGTAGACAACTGCAGGAAGAACCTTCTCCCCGTGATCTCAGTGTTCACAGGACCATATCAGTTCCATGATTGGCCCTCGTTCATCATCTCAGCGGTAGCCACGGAGGACAACAGTCAGAAGGCGCGCGATAATGGCATCATAATCTCGGCCTCTGATAAAGGCAAGAGGTCATCCTCCAACATCGACCATCCTCGTGGTACCAAGGGTAAAGAAGCTCTGGCGATCAACACGTCCTGGCAAAAGATGGTGGCTACTACGCAGACGAAACCTGGGACTTCCAGTCCCATTGAAGTGTACTCTTTCGACGATGATGATATTTTGAGCATATTCGAATGTCTCGTCAAAAGCGGCAAGATTATCCTTCCTGAGGTGAGACGGTCCAATGAGGCCGGCAGTACCAACAACCACAAGTACTGCTGTTTGTGGTATTAAATGAAAGAATAGAAATGTATTCGATATGGGGTTTACACGGAACCCGCGTTCTTTTATTTACAAACAAACTTGTACAATTTGATCCTATACGAGGATATGGGAGTACAATTTATTTAATCTGGGTAGATATTGCTATAGGTGTCTGATCTGCAGTCGATTACTTTAGCCCTTGGACCACACGATATTGAAGAAGTATCGTAGAAGACAGGAAGCAGCTTCGAAGGTTTGCAGAAGAGGGTGGATGCACGATGCCAAAGTCGTTGATCCCTACTCTCTGCCTGAGCTCCGGGTTCTCTCTCTCTCTCTCTCTCTCTTGACCTCCGGTTCGATCTCTCTCCCTGGATCTGATATTGGTTTCTTGACCAATTTTCTAACCTATGGTTCGATCTTTCAATTTGTCGACCTTGTTCCTCATTGATAGAGGTCTCTATTTATAGAGTTTTAGTGACAGTGACCACTCCGTCGGTATAAAAACCGAGGAGTAGAAAGTACAGCACCCTTTTACACAACGGTTAAAGTAACCAATGCCTGCGTATAGATGATCCTTTCAATGAGCGTGTGATACGGGTCCAACTATGGGACAAAACACGTATAATCGCTACGAAGATCATGGCGTAGAAGCTACGTAGGTAGGTATCCATTGCGTAGAAGAGGTTGACATAGAAGCTAAATGTCTGTCACCATGGCATAGAAGCCAAACCGGCATAGAAGCCGAATAGGCGTAAAAGCCGAACAGGCGTAGAAGCCGAGTGGTCGCAGAGGACGAACAGGCGTAGAAGCCGAGTGGTCACAGAGGCCGAACAGGCGTTGAAGACGAGTGGTCATAGAGACCGAGCAGGCGTAGAAGCCGAGTGGTCATAGAGATCGAGCAGGCGTAGAAGCCGAACAGGCATAGAAGCCGAGTAGGCGTAGAAGTCGAGTGGTCATAGAGACCGAGAGAGCACAGGAGCTGGGTGGGCGTAGAAGCCGCTGTGTACCGTGCCAGAGTGCTGATGGGGACATTTTAGCCAGAATTACGGCTTTTGAAGATATAATCAAATCTCTTGCATTAAATGCCGAGATTTGCCACCATCCTGTGCATTAAATGTGGAGGCGTGTCTTTGAAGGTCTGCAACCCCTTCTGCGCATCAGTCGCAGAGACATACCTTGAGAAACTGTCACCGCTCTGTGCATCAGACGTAGAGACGTACCTCGAACCCCGTACGGAGTACAGCTTTTGACATAACAGGCAGTTTGTTTTCTGTAGAACGTAAAATAGCTCATGTCTGCCTATGTAAAATAAGACAGCGTATCCCTTTGTGCTTGAAAAAGCAGTTTATGCAAAGGGGATGGCAGTATTTGACAACCTGGGTCGCAGTGCTGTGCCATCATTATAGCCGTCGTCTGGGCAGTCGAGCCGTATCCCTTTGTCAGATGTCCAGACATCAGGTTCATTGCAGGACCTTCATTGCAGGGTCTGACAGGTTCACCTCGGAGAATACGAAGCATCCCTTGTACACCTTAATGCTGCGTCTGAAAGAGGATGAGTTTTACGCCCTGGAGGCGATGAAGCACCCTGTTTACGCTGAAGCGGCTTGGATATACTGCCTTACGTGGATGGTCCTTCGAGCTTTCATATTTCACGCTGAGTTTTTAGCAAAAAGGGCTCTGTTGCACGCTTGATTGCTCTTAAGGCCTCTGCCTACGCTGCTCTGCACCAATATGCTGCGTATAGTCATCCGGCGTATTTTTCATGCTTCTACAAGACCCCCTTCAAAGCTTTCAAATTCCTCGAAATTTGGAACGCTTTGAATGAAGCATGAACCGTACCTCATGACTCAAAACATTTCTGAATGGAGCGTTGAAACGGTCGATGCTGACTTTATGGCGGATTTATTGGGGACCGGCGTGACCTCTTTTGCCTATAAAAAGGCTGGGGGAGTTAACCTGTTCTCCCCATATTTCCATCACCATGCAGAGATGATCGCCAGAGTTCGCCGGGTCGACTTGAGGAAGAAGGAGATTATGTTCTTCCAGCGTGTAAGGAGCCAAAAAAGACGGCGTCTTCGAGCAAGTGTCCACTGCAACAATGGATCATGGAAGGATATCTTAGCCTCCCTTGCTCGGGATAATCAGCAACTTTATATGGCTGTTCTTCCAGGAGAAGGGAAGGGTCGCATTAGACCACACTGCTTGCAAGCGGTGTCTTCTCCTGTTACCTCCGGGAGTGAGAGCAGCGACTAGCTCTGACCTCGGGCATTGAGTTGGGTAGAATATATCAACTCAATCTGTCACGATGCACAGAGCGTGGGATATGAAAGCCCCAACTTTGCCGTTGATCATTGCCATGTCAGTCAGTTTGCTGGAACTGACTGACCGCCGGAGAAGATGGATGAAGAATTGTGCCCCTGCGAGAACCTGTTAGAACAGCTTCTGGCAATCTTCAGACGATGATGGGGAAACCCTCCTGTCGACGGAGTTTCCCTTAGTTGTAATCATGAAAAAAATGAAAAGAAAACCCTTGTAGATTGGATTTTCCTCATATGTAATCATGACTTTAATCTTTAATAAAAATCGTCTTGCTTCTCCATATGATCATCTTGCCATACGTTGCTGTGAAGTCTGAATATGTGTAGCTTCGATACGTCTGATTCTTTACGCCGACTCTGTATAGAAAGAGTGCTAGGTCCTGTCCTTTACGCATAGTGAATAGTCCATAGAACGCTGTTGAGTATTTTGAACATTTAGAACTGTCCTGCTGCTAGGACTGAGGAACCGCGTAGAGTTTTTATTTCTGATGAACATAATTTTTGTTCAGACTTCGTCTTCAAGAATGACTTCTCGAAAATCCCTTGGAACAGGGTCAAGAAATGGCTATCAAACTGAGTTGCCCTCTTGATAGACGAGATATTCAGACTGGAGTCTGGATGAACCTCTATTTGACCCGAGAAGAGTAATTTCTCAATGTTTGAACTCTGTATGCTTCGGGTACTTGGGATATGTTGAGGCCGAAAAGGAGTATCTTCTGTATGAACTCCTGTAATCGACCGCCTTGCTGTTCGGATATGCAAAAAGTCAGAGATCCGTAGTGTAGACGAGCTAAAAATCCTGAGTTTGTAGCCTATTGAGCATAGAAATCTACCGTGCATGAGATCATAGATTCGGAGCTGCTGAGCATGAAGTCGTAGGTTTGTAGCCTATCGAGCGTAAAAGCTACCGAGCACAAAGGCATCCGGGCATAAAACCATAGACTGATAGCTGGCGAGGGTAAAACCGTAGATCTGTTGCTGTCGGGCGTAGAAAGCTCCTTAGCGTAGAACTGTAGACTTGTAGCCTGTGAATGAAAAAAATCTTTCGAGCGTAGAGGTTGCGGATATGTTGCCTCTGAGCGTAAACTAAACGCCATCGAGCGTGAGATCATCGATTTAGTACCTGCTGAGCGTAAAGTCGTAGGTTTGTAGCCTCTCGAGCATAAAAGTTACCGAGCACAAAGGCATCCGGGCATAAAACCATAGACTTGTTAGCTTGCGAGCGTAAAACCGTAGATCTGTTCCTGTCGAGCGTAGAAAGCTCCTTAGCATAGGAACTGCTGACCTGCTTTTATACGAAAAACTCTTCGAATTTGCTGACTGTGCGTCTTTCGAGAGTAGTGGGCTGACGTAGTACCCAATCATAACCAAATATTTAATTTGTGGGATTTGGTTGGGGTTTTGAGGAGCCCGCCTGAGGATTCGAGGAGTCGACCCGAACTCTATATATATATCCCAAGCTTTGGAGAGAAAAACTTTTTATCCGTCTTCTCCGAAAGAGAGCCTTGGTTGTTTTGAGTTTTTCCCCTCGTTCTTTCTCCGAGCACTCCGAGTTTTCTGAAATGGCGCCGAAACAAACCCCCTCCACCAAGGGAACGAGCACAGGCGCTCCTTCTCGTTCTTCTGCCCCAGCGAAAGAGTCTTCGGTCGGGCAAGGTGAACTTCCTTCTGAGCGAAGGCTCCTGCCGACGAGTAGCGCACCCGGCCTTAGAGGTATAGCCATTGGGGATGACAAAGAACGACGAAAAATCCTTCGCATACGTTGAACGTGACCGCGCTAGGTACTCTTCTGTGCTGATAGCCACTTTGAGGAAGATGATGCACGAAGACGTTTTTATCTTTTACGCCCACATTTCTAATGTGTCAGCGTAAAAACTCCATGTCTTCGCAATTATGAGCGTAAAAGCTCTGGCTACCGAAGACTTGGTGTATACTATAAAATTTTAGTTTTACGCTTTGGATGGGACCTCCGGCGTAATAACTAGAATTTTAGCAGTCTGGCATAAAGTACGGACCGTATACAACCAATTACACTTCAGGATGTGATTTCTGGCGTAAAATGAGCAAATTTTGTACAGTCTTGGCATAAAGCACAGACTGTCGTTTCTTGGCCTTTGCGTTTGCAAGATTTATAATGACATATTTTTCTTGTACTTTAGCAGTTAATTTGCATGAGTCTCCACTGGCTGAGGTGATGGGTTCTGCTGCCGGGATGCTGCACTCTAACTACCTAGAGGATCTGTCGCACGTGACATTTCCTATCTCCGGACCTCAGTACCCTGAAGGAAGGGGGATCTTGATATCGGCTCAGGGCGAGCGAATGCTGCTGAGCATGATCAACGGGGAGCCCCTAGCGTACGTAGACGGGGAGCAGTATATCAAGCCGGCCTTTCTTTTTGGGGACATGATAGACAAGCAGTCCCAGACGAAGCCCAAGAGAGAACCATGGGTTTTCCCTGCCGAGAGCGTAGTCTTGTATCTGCCCACGATGCCGAGAGATTACCCCATCTCTGCTTTCTTCCATGCCAAACATTTCAGGAGGATGTCATGGACGCTGACTCCTGATCTTCACGGGAAGCCGGGGAAGATCTTTCATCTGAAAGGAGCCGACTAGGGGTCGTTTGTCAGCCGCCCCTCTGGCGTCGTGACGTTGTTCAGGGAACTATGCCCGGGCAGCGTCCCGAGTGAAGACAGTTCCGTGATCCAGCCGGTTCAATTGCTGACTTTCTGAAAGGAAGACCCTCGGTGCAACGGGTGGATCACCCCAGCAAACCTCCGATGGACTTGCCTAGTTGACTGAGCCTTGAAACATTTTTGGAGAGAGCTAGAGGTCATAGGACGGTATGCCGCCGTGAGCGTGACGAGTGTCGGGTTGCCTCCCAACCCTAACCTATTTCTGGCGCTGATGGAGCGATACATTTCGCTCACCGGGACCTTCGCCACTCTACTGGGGGAGTTGGGGTTGGCCCTCCACGAAATGGAAGCGATCTCGAGACTGCCGATGAGGGATACTCCGTATGAAGAGTATGTTCCCACCAACCGGGAGTTGGAGGATTCGGACCCTCGGGTTGTAGAGGTGTATCAGGAGCTGATGTGCCACTATTTTGCGTGCACTGCTTTTTATAATGAGCCTTCTGATTTGGCTCACACCACTAAGTGGATGACCTACCTCTTCTTTCACCGGGCCAGGGCCGTCAAGTCGGAGAAAGTTTCGGGGGGCAAGAATGAGCCCGTGAACTGCTTGGGCATGCTCAGTGCCCAGGTCATCAAGGATCTTATGGAGGAGGCTAAAGCTCCAGATCAGTTTCTCAATGACGGGGTAGGAAAGTACCCTGAAGGCACTAAGGCCTATAGTTACTTGAGGCGCTGCCGCATGCCTTAGTCTGAGGAAGCCAAGCTGGCCGGCTTTCTCTCCCTATGGTTGCGTCGAGTAGTGGTGCCTGGCACCGCATCCGCAGACCGTATTCACCGGAATATCCTGTGGCCCGCCGTCCGTCTGGTGTTCGGGGCAAGACTGGGCTTGCTCCCTACCATGGTGTGCCGCATACAAGCTGGACTGAGAGCCATGACTGACGGACTGCTCGTCGATGAAGCTCGACGTGATAGCTTTCCTCGGGTAGAGTTACCATACCTGTACTTGATGGGATGGTTAATTCTCCACAACCCACGGGTGATGTCTTCCGGTCCTGGTAGCAGCGCGGGGGGTAGTTTATTGCTGAACTACAAGGACTCCCTCTGGAACGTGAACACAGTCGTGGACTGTCGGCTGGCGCTGAGCCTCGGTCATTGCTGGAAGCTCCTGTGAACTGTTCCTTCTGTACATCGCAATCAGTCGGGGATTAGGCTTGAGGATTTAGGCGGAGAAAAGACCAATCTTTCTCCGGAAGCTTTTAATTGGTTGGTCTGCATCCGACCCTCCCATCTGCTGTACAGAAGCGAAGATCATTGCTTCTTCGAGCCTTACTTGCCCAGTCGGTTCGCCAGGCAATTTGGGTACGATCAACTGCACGTGGGCAATGCCATTACCAGCTTCAGGTGCAGGGGCAGACTCATTGATGGAGCCAGGGGATGGCGGTACTTCATCATGGGTTGCACGAGAGCAATCTTCATCGTGCCGGTCGCCACCCTCTCCATGGAGCTGCGCATCCTCTATTCGTATGCTCAGTTCTACGTGGCGATCAACACCCTCCTTTATGATTTTGACACGCATGGAAGCTTTAGGGTGCCTTCTTCCAAGCCTGGGGGAAGGATCGAAGTCCCCTCAGTTTCATCTGACGAAGGTGAGGAGTCCGTCATTCCGGATGAGCCTCTGGTGTCGGTGCCGAGGTGTAAAGTGCCTCCGCCTGCGGGGGCTTTGGCGGTCTCACGGAAGCGAAGGGCTCCTGTTTCGAAGCAGACTTCCCCTCGTAAGAGGAAGAAGAAAATGGTTGATCGCCCTCTCTGGATTTCTGGCATTGAGGCTCCTAGAGAGGAACCTGCTGCCTCTCCTGTTGGGGATGTCCCTTTGATTGGAGGTTCCCCGCCTCTCGGAGAGGGACCCTCAGTTTCGGCTGGCGGTGCCAGAGAACTCCTGCTTGAGGCTGTCGTTGTTGCCACTGCCTCCGGTAGTGGAATGAAATCGCCTACGTGGCCGAGGCAAATGGGAGAATCTTTTCCTGGACCAGCAACGGATGAAACTCCTGCCGCGTCCGTGAGCATGACCAGCGAGGTTCCAGCTGACGAACCTCGACCACGTCTCGATGAAGGCTTGGTAGCCAGCCCACCTCCTTCTCCAAGTATGACAGTCCGTATTGCGTCATTAAGGCGTGATATAGCTACATCGGCTGCAGACGCGTCATATATACCGTTGGTAACGGGTAAAGGTCATCTTTATGTCTCCTCTTAGAAAGATTACTATCATATTGATATCAACTTTCTTGTCCTCTTCTCAGGTGATGGCGTCCACGGGGAGTATAGCGTTAAAGCACATTCTGGCTCCGCTCGGGCTCATGACGATGATACGAAGGCGTTCGACTTCGAGGAGGAAATAGCTTCTGGGGCCAGCTTGCCCGGAGTAGTTTCGTCACCTCAAGAGGAGGACGAACCCGTCATCGTGACCTCGTCTCTGGCGAGTATGCCGATGACTTCGACCGTCGTTGTCGCGCCTTCTTTGGTCGTACCACCTATCGAGGCGGCAGCTGCGGCCACCTCGTCTGCAATCATTCCTGGCGGGGAACTCGCCCATATCGCGGCCACTCCTGGCGTCCAACCAGATCTGGTTGCGCTGACCGAGCTGTATACCAGCACCTTCTACGCCAATTTGAACGCGCTGATATCAATGGTGTTGGCGAAGAATTTGGATTTTGAGCTTCTGAAGAAGGCTTCCTAGTTTTCGATTGGGGCTATCAGAGAGTTCGGTGATTCTGGGGTAGCTAACGCCCTGGAGGCGATGGTTAATGGGTTGGAGCAACCTATTAACAAATACTTGCAGCTGACTCGGGGCAGTTTTGAAGCCAAAGTCCAGGCCAGATATGACTCCATGACTGTGCGGCTTACCAAACAGCTGGAGAGCTTAGATAATTCCATCAAAACACATAAGCTGGAGATGGATAAAAGAAAAGCTGTTGTGGAGGAGGCTCTTACTCTTGAGACGAAGTGTCAATCCGAGCACGAAGGGAACACAGCGAGGGTTCGCAAGTTGAAGGAGAAACTCGTTCTGGCAGAGGAGTGGGCTTCTCAGTCACTGGCAGGTCTAGGCGTAGCGACTGGTCGACTGAGCACCGCGCGACGGGACCTGGAGCGTGCAGAAGCTGCCCGAGCTGGCTCTCTCCGGGCAAGGGCCGAGTGTCCTTTACGAACAATCCCGAGGCACGGCTGGAACAGGCCCGCGCTGATGCCTTGGTTTCCAGGGATGAGAGAGTGGCTGCACTAGTGAAGCTGATTCGCGATCTGACTGCTCCCCCACAATGACGTACCCTTTCCCCAATGTAATTCTGCTCTTTTCGGGAATAAATAAAGCGAATCTTTTCTGACTTTGTGGACCCATCATTTCGGAATGTAAATGACAGGTTTGGGTGAGAGTGATATCAGAGGTAGTATGGACGTGATAAACTCTTGATAAACTTCTAGCAGGACATACCTGTTCAGAGGTCATACGGATATGATAGAATATGACCTAACTAGCTTCGTTGTGGAAGTAGTTTTGTCAGAATTAAGATTCTCGCTATATTCCACTTTGGGGTAGAGAAGGTTAAGCATAGTACCTCTTCAGGAATTTACCGTTGATAGGAGCCATTAACAGGTCTCCATTAGGCTGGGCTAACTTGTAAGCGCCGTTCGAGAACGTTGTCTCGATCACGTAAGGGCCTTCCCACTTGGGCTGAAATTTCCCTTTACTCCTATGAGTGAGAATTATCGGCCTTCTTACGGCTAAGACTAGCTCGCCGACTTTAACACTCTTTCCTTTACTTTGTGATTGAAAGCTCTGGAAATGCGTGCTTGGTAGAGCGCGATGCGCTGTTGAGCTTGGAGGCGTTTCTCGTCTAATCCTTCGAGCTCCTGAAGTCTTAATAGGTCATTCTTTTCTTAGGTCAGCTCATTAGTCACGGCTATCCTGAGTGACGGGATCTGGATTTCAATGGGGAGAACTGCTTCGCTCCCGTAGACTAGTAAAAATGGGGTATAACCCGTCGGCGTCCGTACCATCGTGCGGTAAGCCCAGAGACATTCGCCCAGCTTCTCATTCCAGTTTCTTTTGTTTGAAGAGACGAAATTCTTTAAGAGTTTGATAATGGTTTTGTTGAAAGCTTCCGCCAAACCATTAGCAACTGGATAATATGCCGTAGAGGCAATATTATGTATTCGATTCTTATCGCAAAATTGATGAAATGCCTGGCTGATGAACTGAGGCCCATTGTCATGGATTATCCTTCGGGGAATCCCAAAGCGATAAATGACGTAATGTTTGATGAAGCTGATTACGTCAGACGCCTTTACCTCAGCCAGAGGGATCGCCTCTGCCCATTTGGAGAAGTAATCTGTGATGGCCAGTATGAACCGGTGACCTCTGAAAGAAGATGGATGAATAGGACCAATGATATCCATACCCCATGCTTCGAAAGGCCAAGATGCAACCGTAGGATGTAGATATTTAGAAAATTGATGTATGAAGTCTGCATGAACCTGACAGGCTCTGTATTGTCTTGCATAGTTGATCGCGTCTGCGATCATAGTGGGCCAGTAATAGCCCATTCTTCTTATACGATCCTGTAGCATAGGACCGGGCTGATGCGCTCCGCACACGCCGTCGTGAGCTTCCCGGATAATCTGCTGTGCTTCGTCGTCAGAGAGACATCTTAATAGCAGTCCGTCGTAGGTCCGGCGATATAGGCATTGTGAAGATGCATCGAAGTAGAAGCATAATGATCGTCTTTTGACGGATACTGCTTCTTTGGGGTCCTCCGGCAAGATTTCGTATGCGACGAATCTATGAAGGGACTTCTCCAGTCTCTTCCAGGGGGATCCGTGTTAACAGCGTAGCTGCGTTCTATGTGAAAGTTGTTCTTCACGCAGAATAAATCTCTATTAAGAAGGATTACCGAATCCTGCCTTATTATAGGAGTGGCTAAATCTGCAGCTAGACTGGCTAGGGCATCAGCTTCCAGATTCTGAGGTTGCCAATCTGGATCCTTAGGCGAATCTTTCCCAAAGGCTTACTTCTTTCGGCGTTGAAACCCACGATCGTAGTGGAGGTGTAAGCCAGTTCGCTGGTAGGAATCCTCAATGGTCTAAGCAGACTGTGAGGGATGATGCTGATCGACGATCCCGGATATATATGAATCCGATCGACCTCCATGGAACCGACGTACCCGGTGTAATAGAGGGGCCTGTCATGCTTGTTATGTTTTAACAGCATGTCATCTTGGGTGAAAGTGATATTTGGGACCACCTCCATCACACTGTGGCATTGAGGACACGCCACTGGTTCTTCGTCGGGGGACTTGAGCTGGGTTAAGCATGCCTCTGCCTACATCAGCGGTTCACTAAGGGCTAGACAATTATCTTGGGAGAGCCTGAGTAGCTCAAAGATGGAGAGCCTGGCTGGTGTATTAGCCAGTTGGGCCAGGATGTCGAAGTTGTACGGCTTCTCAAAACCTTTATTTGGAATATTTTTCATAGGTTTATCAAAGCGCACTTCTCTTTGTTTTCCTTTGTAGGCCGACGTCAATTTTGAAGGGCTGGCCTCTGGTACGGCGGGGCCTGGTCCTGAAGGTTTGGCAGTTGGGGCGTCCGCCGGTGCATCTTCCTGACTCGCTCCGTAGTCGTTGAGGTAGGCTTTCCCTGAACGGGTTGCAGCAAATACCTCGTCTTCGTCTGATGGCAAAGAAGTTGCAACCATATGGCATGGTTTGCATTTGGAGCTTTTTCTAGACGTAGCTTTAGTAGCTTTAGTCTCCTCCTCGAGCTCTGACACCAAATCCGGATGAACCCACATAATCTCGCCTTGCCGGGTGGTTAAGGGTACCAGGTCATGATTTTGACCCCTAGCTGGAGAAAGATTGACGATGTCCATCGTGGTCAGGGAAATGGGCGTGACACCGTCCATGACTTCTTGGGAAGGCAAATCGCCAAACCGCAGAGAAATCATATTGGCCGTGACCGTCTTCTCGGTGTTGTGCAGAATGATGGCCTTAGCATCGATTAACCCCTGGATCTTCCTTTTCAGTATGTAACACGCCTTTGTTAGGTGGTGTATGTATCTGTGGAAGATACAATATTTAGGGTCATCATTACTGCCGACTTCTTGGGGCCGCCTTAGCTCTGGAAGGGTGATCTTGCCGCTCTTGACGAGACACTCGAATATACTTGGGATATCGTCGTCGTCAAAAGAGTAGACTTCGACGGGCCTCGAAGTCCCGGGTCTCGTCTGTGTGGTCGCCGCAGTCTTTTGTCGGGACGTATTGACCGTCAGAGCTTCTTTTTCCTTGGAGCTGAGGGGATGGTCGCTGCTGGGAGATGACTTCTTGCCTCTGTCGGAGGCGGAGATCATGATGCCATTGTCGCGCGCCTTGCGACTATTATCTTCGACGGCCACTGTCGAGATGATGAACGAGGGCCAATCATGGAACTGATATGGTCCTGTTAACACCGAGACTACGGGAATGAGGTTCTTCCTGCAAATGTCTACTAATGCGGAGTCTGGAACTCCTGGAGGCATCTGTAAGGTGGCCTGACAAAAACGTTCGACGAGGGTGCGGACGTCCTCCTTTTTCCTCTGCTTGAATTCGATGAGAGAGGACATAGACATGTCCATTCCGCCCTCATAGAATTGCATGAAGAATAAAGCTTTGAAGTCTTCGAAGGAAGTAATGTAGTTGTCCGCCAAGCTACGGTACCACTGATAGGCTACTCCTGAGAGACAGCCTTTGAAAACCCGAGTGAGGAGGGCATCGTTCCCTTGTAGCAATACCGTCATCATACTGAAATAGTTCATGTACTTACTTGGTGATGTTTTTCCCTCGAAGAGAGCCATAGTCTGAGGTTTGTACCTCGGAGGGAAAGGGACTTCTTCCCATATAGCTGGGTAAGGCTGGTTAATTCCCAGTTTCTTGAGCTGATCTTTGTGCTTTAAGGCGTCGAACTGGGCTTTCAACTCCCGTACTGCCTGCATCAGATTTTCAGTTGGAAGCGGGACTACGGTGTAGTACGGGGTTGGTTGTATCGTAACTCCAACAGGAGGTAATATATTCTCCGAATGAGGAAGCGGAGGAACTGCTGACTCTTGATCTAGAGCAGACTCTTGGCTCGGGTTGGATGGTGGTAAGTCCACCCCCACACGTATCTGAGTTGGCGGGACCGACGTTTGAGCCATGGCAGCTGCGTGCTGAGTTAGCATCATCTGGTGCATGTTCTCTATCATGGATTGTATTTGTTTCAGCGATGTCTCCAGCACAGTGATGCGTTGTTCCGCATTTCCTGACGGCGAAGCTTCCTCGCGTTCATCTTCAACGAAGTAAACTCCCATTTCCCTGGGCGTCCTCGAAGGATAAGTATAGGTCACTGCAGAAGTCAACTCTATACTCTCAGCATCTGATATGGGAGATTGGCAACCCCCAGCGTCGGAATCAGACGAGTACGAAGCTGGTTGCTGTGACTTTGCACGGATGTTTTGGAACACCCCAGCTTCAGTGTTCCTGAGGAGGTCTTCGAATCTTCTTCGGCTCGGAGGCCCAGAGGGATGACGTCTTGAGCTCGACCCTCCTCTAGGTGTGTGTGAAGCCATGTTCACGGATGCATACGCGGGCTCTTCTTCCGAGAAAGACTGAGAGTAGCTCAATCGGTCAAAAACCGACCGTTTAGCTTTAGAACAGCAGCAGTCAATCACAATTTTATGACTATTACAATATTGCTCGCTAGGGGGCGTAATAGACATGTTGAAAGGTCCCCTTTCCTTACGCTTCTGGATTAGATATGCGCGCAAGTCAGGAGGAGTAGAGGAAGAAGACGACGGCTTGTTCCTTCTGTTCCCATCAGTGGGCATACGGAGATTGGGCACCATGGTTTTCCCTACGCCACCTGTGTACAACAGATTAGCCATCTGGGTGGCGGATAATCCCCGGGGAGGGTGCCTTCCCGTAACCTGAGCTTGCTTCACGTCGTGGGACTTCGCCTGGCGTAATTTGGAGATTTTCTCAGACTGGCGTAAAGCTGAAGAGGTCCTCAGTCGGCCGTCGGCTTCCCGCGTAATCCGGAGGGTAGGCAGATTGCTTCTTTGCTGGCGTAACGGCTGAGAAGTTGAGTACCCCGCCGCTTGCTTCCCCCTGCGAAAATCACGGCGCACATCTGGTTCCCCGTAGAGGTCAGATGTTGTCTTACGCATGGAGCGTGATTCGTACTTCTGACTTGGCGCTGAGGCATCATCAGAAGTTTGGTCTGTACCGCGCATAGCGGAAGACTGGTTTCTACGCGTAGAGTGCAGTGGATACTTCTGGGTTAGCGCTGAGGCTTTGCTAGAAGTTTTGTCTGTACTGCACGTAGCGGGAGACTGGTTCCTACGCGTAGAGCGCAGTGGATACTTCTGGGTCAGCGCTGAGGCTTTGCCCGAAGTTTTGTCTGTACCATGCGTAGCGGGAGACTAAATTTTACGTGCAGGGCACGGAGGGAGAGTCCACAGGAATGGTAGAGGATGTCTTGGGCATCCAGACCTTGCGCAGCTTCCTATTGTCTTGGACGGAGAGAGAGTGAGAGCTACCCCCGGTTCGAAGCATGTCTTCGTAGGCAGACTGGTCGAATTGGACGACCAGTGTCTTCTTCACGGATCCCACGGATACCGTATCGTGTTGAGCAATTGCTTCCTCATCAGAAGAGAAAGATGTCCCCAGCAGAGTCGCCATCTTGTTTGTGGTATTAAACGAAAGAATAGAAATATATTCGATATGGGGTTTACACGGAACCCGCCTTCTTTTGTTTACAAACAAACTTGTACAATTTGATCATATACGAGGATATGGGAGTACAATTTATTTAATCTGGGTAGATATTGCTATAGGTGTCTGATCTACAGTCGATCACTTTAGCCCTTGGACCACACGATGTTGAAGAAGTGCCGTAGAAGACAGAAAGCAGTTTCGAAGGTTTGCAGAAGAGGGTGGATGCACGATGCCAAAGTCGTCGATCCCTACTCTCTGCCTGAGCTCCGGGTTCTCTCTCTCTCTCTCTCTCTCTCTCTCTCTCTCTTGACCTCCGGTTCGATCTCTCTCCCTGGATCTGATATTGGTTTCTTGATCAATTTTCTGACCTCTGGTTCGATCTTTCAATTTGTCGACCTTGTTCCTCATTGATAGAGGTCTCTATTTATAGAGTTTTAGTGACAGTGACCACTCCGTCGGTATAAAAATAGAGGAGTGGAAAGTACAGCACCCTTTTACACAATGGTTAAAGTAACCAATGCCTGCGTATAGATGATCTTTTGAATGAGCGTGTGACGTGGGTCCAACTAAGGGACAAAACGCGTATAATCGCTACGAAGATCACGACGTAGAAGCCACGTAGGTAGGTATCCATTGCGTAGAAGAGGTTGGCATAGAAGCCAAATGTCTGTCACCATGGCATAGAAGCCAAACCGACATAGAAGCCGAATAGGCGTAGAAGCCGAATAGGCGTAGAAGCTGAACAGGCATAGAAGCCGAGTGGTCGTAGAGGCCGAACAGGCGTAGAAGCCGAGTGGTCGCAGAGGCCGAACAGGCGTTGAAGTCGAGTGGTCATAGAGATCGAGCAGGCGTAGAAGCCGAGTGGTCATAGAGACCGAGCAGGCATAGAAGCCGAACAGGCATAGAAGCCGAGTAGGCGTAGAAGCCGAGTGCTCATAGAGACCGAGAGAGCACAGGAGCTGGGTGGGCGTAGAAGCCGCTGCGTACCGTGCCAGAGTGCTGATGGGGACATTTTAGCCGAAATTATGGCTTTTGAAGATATAATCAAATCTCTTACATTAAATGCCGAGATTTGCCACCATCATGTGCATTAAATGTGGAGGCGTGTCTTTGAAGGTCTACAACCCCTTCTGCGCATCAGTCGCAGAGATGTGCCTTCAGAAACTATTACCGCTCTGTGCATCAGACGTAGAGACGTGCCTCGAACCCCGTACGGAGTGCAGCTTTTGACGTGACAGGTGGTTTGTTTTCTGCAGAACATAAAACAGCTCATGTCTGCCTGTGTAAAATAAGACAGTGTATCCTTTTGTGCTTGAAAAAGCAGTTTACGCAAAGGGGATGGCGGTATTTGACAGCCTGGGTCGCAGTGCTGTATCATCATTATAGCCGTCGTCTGGGCAGTCGAGCCGTATCCCTTTGTCAGAAGTCAAGACATCAGGTTCATTGCAGGATCTTCATTGCAGGGTCTGAGAGGTTCACCTCGGAGAATATGAAGCATCTCTTGTACACCTTAATGCTGCGTCTGAAAGAGGATGAGTTTTACGCCCTGGAGGCGATGAAGCACCATGTTTACGCTGAAGCGGCTTGGACGTACTGCCTTACGTGGATGGTCCTTCGAGCTTTCATATTTCACACTGAGTTTTTAGCGGAAAGGGCTCTGTTGCACGCTTGATGGCTCTTAAGGCCTCTGCCTACACTGCTCTGCACCAATATGCCGCGTATAGTCATCCGGCATATTTTTATGCTTTTACAACTGCATCTTCCATAGGTACATACACCACCCCACAAAGGCGTGTTATATACTGAAAAGAAAGATCCAGGAGCTAATCGATGCTAAGGCCATCACTCTGCGCAACAGCGAGAAGACGGTCACAACCAATATGATCTCTCTGTAATTTGGCGATCTGCCTCCCCAAGAAATTCCGGACGGTGTTACACCTATTTCCTGGACGACAATGAACATCGTTAATCTCCCTCCAGCTAGAGGTCCAAATCATGACCTGGTACCACTAACTACCCCGCGAGGCGAGATTATGTGGGTTCATCCAGATTTGGTGCCCGGGATCGAGAAAGAGATTAAAGCTGCTAAAACTAAGTCTAAGAAGAACTCGAAGCGCAAACCTTGGACTATGTCCCCAGGTATAGCTGAAGAGAACTACCCCGAGGTGTACGGTACAGGAGCACTCCTTGGAGCAGAACCAGGAACAGAGGACGAGATAGTGGCAGAAGATTTCTCCTGAGAACCGGCTTCATCTACACAGTATTTCCATTTCCAGTATTTTATTTTCTGTCTATTCTCATTAAATATAACAGACTAATTCTCGGATTATTTCCCGAGATAAGCTATTTGATATTGCTCATTTATTTCCATTGCATTATTTCTGGCATTACTCTGCATTATTCTGTGGATGATATTAGAAATACCTGAGACTTGTAACATTTTACTGCTAGACTACAGCTTAAGCATGCCCTGATGGATCCATTAAATTGGGTTGTCCATCGGTGCGTGCTGTTGGCTATTGCTCACGTGCTCAGTCCCTCGATATTTTGGGACTGGAGCGTGACAAAAGCACTAGGAGAACATGTATAGTAAAATAAGTCTAAGCTAAAAAACAACAACCAAAACTCCAAGAAGCAAAATGGCAGAAGCAAAAGAAGATCTTAGATTCAGCAAGATATACTTGCCTACTGTGAGCTCCCAGCCTAACTCTTCAACTCCACCACCAGGAAGGGGTTCAAAAACCACTCTCCAGGTCTCAAGACCAAGTCTAAGCTCGAGATAAAATGATGAAGAGAAGAGAGAGAAAGAGAAAAGATAAATAAAATAAAATAAAGTACTATTTATAGAGAAATCTTGAAAAAGTAAAACAAATATCTGCCGGGCAGTATACCATCGGTATGCTAAAGTATACCGTCGATATACCGGTCAGGAAGTAAAGTTTCAATTTTTCAAGTTTTAAAATCCCACAAAATCCTGGAAAATAAAACATGCAGTACAAAATACGTATCCATATACCAATATAGATACAGTAAGACAGAGTCTCACAACTTGTGATTCTAAAACTAAGTCTAAGAAGAACTCGAAGCACAAACCATATCACATGGTTACGGCAGACTCAGCATCAGAAGACGAGGTCTTGGCCACTGGAACCCGTTCAGGGAGGGCTTACCACAAGGACCATTAAGCCAGCCAGGAAGATGCACTGGCAGACGCTTCAGTTACCAAGCCGTCAGAACCAGAGCCTGCCGTACCAGGGGCCGGTCCTTCGAGACCAACTACGGCGGACAAAAGGAAGCAAAAGAAAGTATGTTTCGACAAACCTATAAAAAACATTCAAAACAAAGGTTTAGAGAAGCCGTACAACTTTGACATCTTGGCCCAATTGGCTAATACACCAGCCAGGTTGTCTATCTTCGAACTACTCTGGCTCTCCCAAGATACTCGTCTAGCCCTGAGCGAAGCACAGATGCAGGCGGATGCATACTTGACCCAGCTCAAGTCCCCTGACGAAGAACCCGTGGCATGTCCTTAATGCCACAGTGTGATGGAGGTGGTCCCAAATATTACTTTCACTCAAGATGACATGTTGTTAAAATATAACAGGCATGACAGGTCCCTCTATCACACCGGGTACGTCGGTTCCATGGAGGTCGACCGGATTCACATAGATCCGGGATCATCAATCAGCATCATTCCTCATAGTCTGCTCAGACCGCTGAGAATTCTTACCAGCGAATTGGCCTACACCACAACTACAATCGTGGGTTTCAACGCCAGAAAGAGTAAGCCGTTGGGGAAAATTTGCCTGAGGATCCAGATCGGCAACATCAGATCAGTGGCCACATGTTACGTCATTGATTCAGAGGTATCCTACAATATTCTGCTGGGCAGACCTTGGATCCACGACCACAACATCGTTCCTTCAACGCTACATCAATGCTTTAAATATGTAGACGCACAAGGAACAGTACAAACGGAGTTTGCTGACCTGAACCCGTTTAGAGGAGTAGAATCCTACTACTCCGATGCCGTGTTGTACTCTCAAGACTACACGGAAGAGGTGACAGTCGAAGCAGCGGGAGCCAGAAAAACCCTCTGTCGAACAACCACTATCAATCAAGGTGAAAGGACGGATTACTCGTCCAAAATCCATGGATCCTATGGCAATCCACCTGAACAAAACCAGGTTAGGAAAAGGGGGCAATCCTCTAGTGATCACTTTGAACCTTCGGCGCAGCAGGAAGCCTCCATCCTTGGTCATCAACCTTCGGCGCAGCAGGCAGCCGATCGATGTAAATGCAACTAGGAACAAAGTTTTAGATGATAATAAACATCCTTTTTTTTAGTATATCGATGCTCAAATTCTGAACCAGGAATCCTCTTCCCATAACGATATAGAACCTATAGCGCAAAAATGCTTGGAAGCTATAGATTCCTATCATCCGTATATGTGGGAAGTGGCATCATCATCCAATGTCACCACGACATATGGACTGCATGAGGATTCTATCTTCATTGTCCTGCCTACTTGCAAAAGTCAGCATTCAATAGTCTTCGGCCGCATGAGCAATAAACTGACTGTGCAAGAAGATTCTTCCGATGATGATGCCGACAAAATGCAGGTTCACAGATACAGTCCGCAAGCTTTGAAGATCATGCAAAGTATGGGTTATAACTTGAAGATGGAACCAGGTCTCAACTTCGGGAAAGGCAGACGAATGCCACTGCACGTCAATCCCTACTATCAACGAACTCATTTCGGGTTAGGGTATACCTCCTCCCTTGCAACTTCTGAGTCAAACGAGGATATCTTTTCCTCAGCGCCCTCCGACTTATCGCATGCTCTCGAACGAACATTACCAGTAAATATGGTAGTGACAAATTCCTTCGAAACAGACGAACAAGAATCTGAACTGTTTGAGAATGACGCTTGGGCTCAGCAAATGGATACACAATGGGAGTTTCGCTTCGAGCAGAGAGAACCTCCCACTTAAGATAAAGTTATCCAGATTAACGTTGGGGATGAACTTTCGCCAAAGCCAATATTTATCAGTAACAATCTTTCCGAAGCAGAAAAGGAAGAAGTTATCCAGCTGATAAAAGAATATATCAACATCTTTACGTGGAATTATAAGGACATGCCAGTTCTTGATCCAAAGGTGGCTACTCATAAGCTCAATATATTGCCCAATTCAAAGCCTGTAAAGCAGCACCAACGCCGGTTCCACCCGGATATGATAGACGCCATCGAAGCTGAAGTCAAGAAGTTGATAGCCTGCGGCTTCATCCGAGAAGAACAACATCCCAACTGGGTCGCCAATGCTGTCCCGGTCATAAAAAAAAAAAGGAAAGTATGTGTCTGCATCGATTACCGAGATCTGAATGCAGCCTGCCCCAAGGATGAGTTTCCTCTTCCCATCACAGACGTCATGATTGACAATACATGCAGTTTCGAACGTATGTCTTTCATGGACGGATTCTCAGGATACAACCAAATCAAGATGCATCCTGAGGACGAGAAGCACACTGCCTTCCGGACACCATTGGGGGTATATTGCTATACGGTCATGCCCTTCGGATTGAAGAACGCTGGGGCTACGTACCAACGGGCTATGAGTAACATATTTCATGAGCATTTGCGCAAGACAATAGAGTGTTACGTGGACGATGTAGCTGTCAAAAGCTGCCTCAAGGACAATCACATCCAAGACTTGAAGACAGTATTTGAATTGATGCGCCAACATCAACTCAAAATGAATCCTACAAAGTCCTTCCTGGGGGTATCTAGTGGCAAATTCCTGGGATTTGTTATTACCGCCAAAGGTATTCAAGTGGACCCTGATAAAGTCAAGGCCATCTTAGAAATATGACCGCCCAGTAATCTGAGAGAATTCAGGGGATTTCAAGGTCGTCTGACTTATATCCGGAGATTCATATCCAACCTCTCTGGGAGATGTCAGCCCTTTTCTCGGCTCATGAAGAATGGTGTATCCTTCGTATGGGACGAAGCCTGTCAGCAAGCGTTTGGTGATATCAAGCACTACCTCACTAGCCCGCCAGTTCTGGTGCCTCCAGTCATACGAAGACCGTTCGTGCTGTATGTTCGAGCAATGGACCTTTCTCTGGGAGCACTTCTCGCACAGAAGAACGATATGGGCCATGAGCAGGCTATCAACTACCTCAGCAGGATGATGGTCGGAGCCGAACACTGGTACAACCCAGTGGAGAAAGAATGCTTGGCTTTGATGTTCGCTATCCAGAAAATACGGCACTATGTCACAGGCCAAACCATTTACATCATCTCCGGGGTCAATTCCCTTCGGGTACTGATGAATAAGCCAAGTGTTCTTAATTCCCGACTTGCGACTTGGGCGATGTTATTAACACCGTATGACATGGTGTACGTCCCTCAGAAGTCCGTCAAAGGCCAAGCATTGGCTGATTTCCTAGCTGCTCATTCGATCTTGGAGGCCTCCAAGCTGTACGAGGATACTCCCGACGAAGTTGCAGAGTGTAATTCCGTAATGGAAGATAAGGCATGGCAACTATTCTTCGATGGTGCCTCCAGAACTGGTCACAGGGGAAACATGGTTTCGGGAGTAGGGATTATCCTGGTTACTCCTGATAAGCTCATCATCTACCGAGCATATTCTCTTAGCCAGCCCTGTTCTAACAATGTGGCAGAGTATAACGCTCTACTAATCGGGCTCCAAGTCGCTAAAGAATTAGGAGTCGAATCTCTGGAAGCTTTCGGTGACTCTCTACTGATCGTAAATCAAATCAGAGGAATATATGAAGTCCGGAATCCAGACCTCATCCCCTATCACCGAGCAACGGTCGAGATAGCCATGACATTCAAAGGATTCTTCCTAGAGCATGTGCCTCGATCTCAGAATCTGGAAGCTGATGCCCTAGTCAGTCTAGCTACAGATTTAGCTATTCCTATAAGAAGGCAGAATTCGGTAATCCTTCTTAGCAGAGATTTATTCTGTGTGAAAAACAACTTTCGTATAAAATACAGCTATGCTGTGAACACAGATCCTCCCAGGAGAGACTGGAGAAGTCCCTTTATAGACTTTGTAGCATACAGAATCTTGCCGGAGGACCCTAAAGAGGCAGTATCTGTCACGCCCCAATCTTCCGCAGGCAAATCGGCCGTTTTCGCTAGGCGAGAATCACCCTCGCCAGCGCTCCCGCGGAACGATCGCTTAACCTATCCGGGCGTGATGCCGCACGAGCGTGATCCACGCCCGTGCAAGCCTATGGTTCATTGGCTGGCGGCAAGAGTTCTAAGCCACAGAGTCGCACAGATTGTCCGAGTGCAGCGGAGTTTAGGAACGCATAGCGATCGGTAACAGGTTCACTGAGTCGACAATATAGCGGAAGCATCGAAACAAGTAAAGTAATCTCTTTATTGATATGAAACATGTATTACAGGCGGCGTATAGCCGAGATTACAAGTCGCTCAAGCCTCTCTCTCTGAACAGTAAAAGCGTGCCAAGTGGCTACAACTGTGGAATGATTTGTACAGGCGATGTTCGGGCTATGTTCACAACATTATGTCTTCTATATGCGCTTCAGTCCCGGACGCACCGTTGCAAGGCTTCAGAGGAAACTCCTGGCCTTAGCACGTACGAAGGAGGCGTCCGCACCGCACGAGGTTCTCCCGCACCCTGCATATCAAACTGGTAGATTATCAGTACATTGAATGCACTGGTGGGGAAGCTACTCGCCCACTCGACAAATCCAAACACGTAATACAGGTTCAGTACACAACTATTAAGTTGTCTTCTAGTTGCCTTAGGATCAGTTTTATGCAAACATTGAATAGCTTAACGTGTCGGGCAGTGCGCCGTACGATGTTTGAGGAAACACGACGAGACTTACCAACTTACCATTTCTCCTTCCCTGTCCAAGGCAAACATGATTAATTCAAGCACGGTAAGTATAAATATTCAGGAAGCATAGCATATGCAAACATGAGGGTCGTTATGTTCAGATCGTTCAGGTGTTCAGTTCATTGATGCTATGCAATGACTCGCACGCGGATAGCCACTAAGCGAGGATGACTTATCTATATGCATATGATTATCGCTGGCATAGCCATAAAGGACCAGTTATAGTCTTGAACAAGGAAGGAAGCAACAAAGATGCAGTGGTGGTTGCAGACCATCCTATCCAGATGCAGTAGACTATCGTGCAGTTTATTATAGTCTTGAACGAGGATGGTAAGCAACAAAGATGCTGTGGTGGTTGCAGACCATCCTGTCCAGATGCAGTAGACTATCGTGCAGTTTCATCCGGATCGAAACGGTCCCAGTGCCCCGGTGATCGCCCGTGGAACTATACCTCATTTTCGAGTTGTCCGCGACATGCAGGTCAGGGTCTCGGTCTGGTGCAGGAACAAGTTCGATGCAGTATATGTATATATATTGAACAAGTCCGGTATGGAACAAGTTCGATGCAGTATATATACAGAACTTGTTGAGGCAGGATTCAGTGATTTAGTAGGGCTTGCCAGGCCAGTTGATTCAGTAGTTTGCTCCGCGAGCTGTGATTCAGTGATTTATTCAGTCAGGGTGCAAATTCCCTGGTTCGGGAATTGCCTTGGTGACCTAACGGTCCCGGATACTTGCAGGTTCATTCAGGCACGGAACGACTACGTAGTAGTCTTCCGGGGTTTGCATGAAAACACGGTAACATTCAAGCAGACAAGCATGCGTTTCTAAGGAACATAAACATGCACGTTTGCTCGGACCCGAAGGTAAGCCGAGAAATGAAACCGTTAAGGGACTTAGCATACGAGGGTCTGTACATAAGCAGTATTTCATTTCCATGTTCTAGCAAGCAATACCAGTCGGGATTATTCCCTTAGCTAGGTGCGTTGGATTTATTAGCATACAGGGGTGATTCACCTAGCGACTAGCATGAATATTCCAGATTTTATGTGTGCTGGCTAAGCAAAGACAAGTTCACCGTAGCCACCCACCTTAGTGATGATTCGCCTCGGTAGAGCGATACGTCTGAGCGAGCCTCTGAAAGCCTAAGCCGGATTCCTGTAGGGGCAAGTCTGGATATCCTTTGCTTCTTGATCGAGGCAAAGCAGGTCGGGACAGCTGCACGATTGCCGTTTGAGACGGCAGTCCGCTTGAGCGGAACGGGGTATTACAGTATCCGTCAAAAGACGATCATTACGCTTCTATTTCGAGGCATCCTAACAGTGTCTATATCGCCGGACCTACGACGGACTGCTATTGAGATGTCTCTCAGATGATGAGTTACAGCGGATCACCCGTGAAGGTCACGACGGCGTATGCGGAGCACATCAACCCGGGCCTAAGCTACAGGATCGCATCAGGAGAATGGGCTATTACTGGCCTACTATGATCACAGATGCAATAAAGTATGCAAGGCAGTGCAGAGCCTGTCAGGTCCATGCAGACTTTATCCATCAACCTCCTGAACATCTACATCCTACGGTTGCGTCCTGGCCTTTCAAAGTATGGGGTATGGATATCATTGGTCCTATTCACCCGTCTTCTTCCAGAGGCCACCGGTTCATACTGGCCATCACGGACTATTTCTCCAAATGGGCAGAGGCGATCCCTCTTGCTGAGGTGAAGGCATCTAATATGATCAGCTTCATCAAGCATCACGTCATTTATCGCTTCGGGATACCCCGGAGAATAATTCATGACAATGGGCCTCAATTCATCAGCCAAGCGTTTCATCGATTTTGCGATAAAAATCGTATACAAAATATGGCCTCTACGGCATATAATCCTGCTGCTAATGGTTTGGAGGAAGCTTTCAACAAAACCATTATCAAGCTCATGAAAAAGTTCGTCTCTTCGAACAAAAGGGATTAGAATGAGAAGCTGGAAGAATGTCTCTGGGCGTACTGCACAACGGTACGAGCACCGACAGGTTGTACCCCATTCTCACTAGTTTACGGGAGCGAAGCAGTTCTTCCCATCGAGATCCAGATTCTGTCACTCAGGATAGCCATGGCTAATGAGTTAACTCAAGAAAAGAATGACCTTTTAAGGCTTCAAGAGCTAGAAGGATTAGACGAGAAATGCCTCCAAGCTCAACAGCACATCGCGTTCTACCAAGCACGCATTTTCAGAGCTTTTAATCAAAAAGTAAAGGAAAGAGTGTTCAAAGTCGGCGAGCTAGTCTTAGCTGTGAGAAGGCCGATGATTCTTACTCACAGGAGTAAGGGCAAATTCCAGCCCAAATGGGAAGGCCCTTATGTGATCGAGACTACGTTCTCAAATGGCGCTTACAGGTTAGCCAAGCCTAATGGAGACCTGTTAATGGCTCCTATCAACGATAATTTCTTGAAAAGGTACTATGCTTAACCTACTTTGCTCAAGTGAAATATGGCGGAAACCTCATTCTGACAAAACTACTTCCAAAACGAAACTAGTGGGATCGTATTCTATCATGTTCATATTACCTCTGAATAGATATGTCCTGCTAAAACTTACCAAGAGTATATCACGTCCATATTACCTCTGATATCACTTTTACCCAAACCTGTCATTTATATTCCAAAATGATGGGTCCACAAAGTCAGATGAAAGCCTCTTTATTATTCCCAAAAAGGAGCAAAAGTACATTAAAAAGCAAAAAAGTACATCATTTGGGGGGAGCGGTTAGATCGCGAATCTACTGTACCAGAGCAACCATTCTCCCATCCCTGGAGTTCAAGACATCTGCGCGAGTCCGTTCCAACCTTACCGCATCGTTGTCCAAAGCAGCTAGCTCGGACCGAGCCTGCACAAAATCAACATGGATAACACCTACATGCGTTAGATTCTGCTGAACAGTCGCCCGTCGCTCCTTTAGCGCATCTTGAGCCGCCAACAAAGAGAGAGCCTTCGCCTCTACTCGAACGAGCTCATCCTTCAAAATGCGGGCCTGCGCTGCCGCTTCCTCATATTCGGCTTCGCACCGGGTCAACTCGGGAACAACATACCCCAATTGGACACGTTCTTCGTCCATCTTCCGTTGCTGAGCCTCGATGGACTTATTCAGAGAAGCCATCTGTTCAGCAAGCTGCACAATCAGGGAGTCATACCCAGCTTGAACAAGACTATCAATGTTGCCTCGAACTAGCTACAAGTATTCGTTAATGGGTTGCTCCAAACCATTAACTATCTCCTCCAGCGCGTCAGCTACCCCAGTGTCGTTAAATTCTCGGATTGGCACTATAGAGGCCCGGGAGGCTCTTCTCAATGACGCAAAGCCCAAATTCTTCTCCAACACCATTGATATTAACATTTTCAAGGTGGCATAGAAGATACGAGTGTACTGCTCGGTTATAGTAGCTAGATCCGAATGGACGCTGGGAGTGGCCGCGACAGTGGCGAGTCCCCCTCCAAGGACAACCGCAGACGATGTTGCCACAGCCGTCGCCTCAATAGGAGGTACGATAAAAGAAGAAGCGCCAACACCGGACGAAGTGACCGACGTACTCAAAGGAGGCATTGTCGCAACGACAGGCTCGTCCTCCTCTTGAGATATCAGAATCTCTTCGCCAGGCGAGCCGGCACCTGAAGATATCTCCTCTTCAAAATTAGGCACCTCTGTGTCGCCGCCAGGACCTGACACAGAGCCAAAGGGCGCATCTACACTGCCCTCCCCGAAGAGGTCTTTCCCTAAAAAGAAGACAAAAGGAAGTTAATATCAGCATAATATTAATTTTCCTAAAAGAAGAGGCATGAAAGACGACATTTACCCATGGCCAATGGTGTATATGACGCGTCCGTGGCTAGTACAGCTAAATCATTTCTTAGTGATGCTAGGCAAGCTGTCATACCTGGAGAAGGGGGTGCTCTTCCGAATATCGGCGAATGCTCTTCCAGGTCCTCGTCAAATTCCAACCAAGGTTCATCGGCTGGAATCTCGCTGGGTGCACCTACAGACACGGCAGGGGTCTCTCTCGATGCTGATCCGGACAAAGATATCCTCATTTGGCTCGGCCCCGAAGGCGATCTCGTTCCACTACCTGAAGCGGTAGCAGCGACAGCAGCCTCCAGCAGGAATTCTCCGGCGCCGCCAGTCGGGAATGTCGAGGTTCCCTCTCTAAAATGCGAGGAACCTCCAATCAAAGAATCATCCCCAATACGGGGAGATGCAGGCTCATTTCTAGGAGCCTCAATACAGGAATCCGGAGAGGACGAGTAACCGTCTTCTTCTTCCTCTTGCGAGGGGAAGTCTCCTTCGGAGTAGGAGCCCTTCGCTTCCCAGAGATCACCAAAGGCCCTGTAGGCAGAGGTACTTCACCTATCGATACCGCCAATAGAGGCTCATCAGGAGTGACGGACTCCTCACCCTCGTCAGAAGAAATCGAGTGGACTTCGACTCTTCCCCCAGACTTGGAAGAAGGCACCCTAAAACTTCCACGCATATCAAAATCACGATAGAAGGTGTTGGTTGCCATATAGAACTGGGCATACGAGTGGAGAATACGCAGCTCCGTGGAGAGTGAAAGGATGAGCAAGGTAAAAGTTGCCTCAGTGCAACCCATGATGAAATATTGCCATCCTCTGGCTCCATCAATGAGTCCACCCCTGGACCTAAAGCTGGTGACGGCATTGCCCACGTGCAACTGGTCGTACTCGAATTGCTTGGCAAACCGACTAGGCAAGTAGGGCTCGAAGAAGCAATGGTCTTCACTCCTGTACAGTAGGTGGGAAGGTCTGATGCAGACCAACCAATTAAAAGACTCAGAAGAAAGAACGGTCTTCCTGTCGCCTACGTCCTGAAGTCTGATCCCCTGCTGATTGAGATGTACAGGAGGAACCGTACAGAAGAGCTTCCAGCTGTGACTAAGATTCAGCGTCCACCGACAGTCTATAACTATGGTCACATTCCAAGAGGATTCCTGGTAGTTCAACAAGAAACTAGCCCCCGAACTACTGTCGAAGCCGGGAGACATAACCCTGGGGTTATGAAGAATTAACCATCCCATCAGATACAGGTATGGTAATTCTACCCTGGGAAAGCTATCACGCCGAGTTTTATCGGCGAGCAGCCCGTCAGTCATGGCCCTCAGGCCAGCTTGAATGCGGCACACCAAGGCAGGGAGCAAGCCTAGTCTTGCCCCGAATACCAGACGTACTACAGGCCATAGCGTGTTACGGTAAATATGGTCCGCAGATGCGATGCCGGGTACCACCAGTCGGCACAGCCATATGGAGAGGAAGCCAGCCAGTTGAGCTTCCCTGGACAGAGGCTTGCGATAATGCCTCAAATAACTATAGGCCTTAGTGCCTACAGGATACTTTCCTACCCCTTCGTCGAGGATCAAGTCCGGAGCCCCAGCGTCTTCCATGAGATCGTCGACTACCTGAGCATTAAGCACGCTCAGAGGATTCAAAGGCAGATCCTTGCCTTCCAATACCTTCTCCGGCTTAGCAGTCCTGGACTAGTAAAAGAAGTGGTAGGACGTCCATTTACTGATATGAGCCAAATCTGAAGGCTCGTCATAAAAGGCGGTACAAGCGAGGTAGTGGCACATCAGCTCCTGATACACTTCCACTACCCGAGGGTCTGAATCCCCCAGCTTCCGGTTCGTAGGAACATACTCTTTATATGGAGTATCCCCCATCGGCAGTCTCGAGATCTTTGCCATCTCGTGGAGGGCCCCCAACTCCCCAGTGGAGTGGCGAAAGTCCCGATGAGCGAGATGTATCGCTCTATCAGTACCAAAAATAGGTTAGGGTTGAGAGACAACCCAACACTGGTGGCACTTACAGCTGCAAATAGACCAATGCTCTCCAGCTCGATCAGAAAATGCTTCAGGGCCCAATCAGCTAAGTGAGCCCATCGAAGATTTGTGGGGGTGATCCACCTGCCTGTCCGAGGGTTCACCTTAGGGTATACTCCCCCGCGCCCCAAGAAATCATTACATAAAGTCGGTAGTTTGACCGGCTGGATCACTAAACTGTCTTCACTCGGGACACTGCCCGAGTACAGTCCCCTGAACATCGTCATATTACCGGTAGGGCAGCTGACAAACGACCCCTGGTCCGCTCCTTCAGATGAAATATCTTCCCCGGCCTACCGTAAAGATCAGGAGTCAGCGTCCATGACATCCTCCTGGGATGTGTAGCATAGAAGAATACCGAAATAGGATAGTCTCTCGGCATCTTGGGTAGACATAAAACCAAGCTCCCGGCAGGGAAGACCCAGAGTTCTTACTTGGGCTTCGTCTGGGACTGCTTGTCAATCATGTCCCCGAAGAGGAAAGCCGGCTTTATGTATTGGTCCCCATCTATGTACGTCAGGGGCTCTCCGTTGATCATGTTCAGCAGCGTTCGCTCACCCTGAGCCGATATCAAAATTTTACTTCCTTCAGGATATTGGGGCCCGGAGATAGGAAATGTCACGTGCGACAGATCCTCCAGATAGTTGGAGTGCAGCATCCCGACGGTAGAACCCATCACATCGGCTAGCGGAGACGCGTACAAGTTAACTGCAAAATACAAGAAAGACAAGTCAGTTTCTATAATCTTGCTGCATATGCAGAAAAATCAACAGTCTGTGCCTTACGCCAAGACTGTAAAAACTTGATCATTACGCTGGAAACCCATTCCAAGGCGTAAAATTCAAGACTGGTGGTATACGCCAAAATTTGAGTTATTACGCCAGAATTTCCATCCCTGCATGACACTCAAATTATATAGTATACGCCAACTTTCGACAGTCAAAGCATTTACGCCAGACTGCAAAAATATGGAGTTTTTGCGCTGATACATTAGAAATGTGGGCGTAAAAGATAAAACATCTCTGTGCATCATCTTCCTCGAAGAGGCTATCAGCACAGAAGACGACCTAGCGCGTTCACGTACAACGTGTGCGAAAGATTTTCAGTCATTCTTTTTCATCCCAAAAGCTCTACCTTTAAGGCCGGGTGCACTGCTAGTCGGCGGGATACTTCGTTCAGAATAAAGCTCGCCGTGACCGACGGAAGTCACCCCCGCTTGAGCAGAAGAACGAGAAGAAGAAGCGGCCTTCTTTCCCTTAGAGGAGGAGACTTGTTTCGAGGCCATTACTGGAGACTTTGAAGACTCGGAGAAGAAACGAAGAACTCGAACAGACAAAAGCTTTCTTTCGTAGAAGACGGATGAAAAGTTTTTCTCTGAGAAACTTTGGGTGTATATAGAGTTCGGATGGACTTCTCGAATCCCGAACCAAATCTCACATTTAATATTTGGTTATGATTGGGGAATACGTCAGCATATTACTCAGAGAAGGCGGACAGTCAGCGAATTCAAAAAGTTTTCGTGCGAAGAAGATTCGCGGTTCTTACGCTAAGGAGCTTTCTACGCTCGACAGCTACGGATCTACGGTTTTATGCTCATATGCTACAAGTCTATGATTTTATGCCCGGATGCTCTCATGCTCGGTAGCTTTTATGCTCGAGAGGCTACGAACCTACGACTTCACGCTCAGCAGCTACGAATCTATGATCTCACGCTCGGTGGCTTTTTACGCTCAGAGGCAACAGATCCACGACTTCACGCTCGGAAGATTTTATTTTCAGAAGCTACAAATCTACAGTTTTTACGCTAAGAAGATTTCTACGCTCGATAGCTACAGATCTACGATTTTACGCTCACAGACTACAAGTCTTTGGTTTTACGCCTGGATGCTCTCATGCTCGGTAGCTTTTACGATCGAGAGGCTTCGAACCTACGACTTCACGCTCAGCAGATACGAATCTATGATCTCACGCTCGGTGGCTTTTTATGCTCAGAGGCAGCAAACTTATGATTTAACGTTCCACGATTTTCCGCATATCTGAAAAATGTGCAGGCCAGTACAGTACATCAGAACAATTCTCAAAGTGGTCAATTACAGGAGTTCATACAGAAGATACTCCTTCTTGACCTCAAAATATCCCAAGTACCCAAAGCATACAGAGTTCAAACATTGAAAGCTACTCTTCATCATGGGTCAATTCAAAGTTCATCCAGAATCTAGTCTGAATATTTCGTCTCAACAGTTCAAGATGGTGACTCAGTTTTTAACAGCCAGTTCTCGCCCTGTTCCAAGGGATTTTCGAGAAATTATTCTTGAAGACGATGGTCTGAACAAGGATTCTGTTTATCAGAAGTAAAAACAGTTCAAAATTCTATGCGGTTCCTCATTCCTAACAGCAGGATAGTTCGAACACTCGACTGCTAAAGTGACTTTTTGTGCATCCTTAGTTATGCGTAAAAGATAGGACAGGACCTAGCACTCTTTCCAAACAGAGTCGACATAAAGTATCAGACGTGTCAAAACTATACATATTCAGACTTCACAGCAAAGTATGGCAAGATGATCATATCCAAAGAAGAAGACAATTTTATTAAAATTAAAAGCATAATTACATATGAGGAAAATCCAGTCTACAAGGGTTTTTCTTTATTTTCATGATTACATATGAGGGAAATCCCGTCTACAAAGGACTTCCTCATCGTCGTCTGAAGATCGCGCCCAGAATCTGTTCTGCCAGGTTCTCGCATGGGCGAAATTCTTTATCCATCTTCTCCAACAGCCAGTCGGTGACAGCAAACTGACTGAAATATGATCAACGGCGGTAGGATACAAAATGGGCCTAGACCCATCCTCCAATATGAGGAAGCAGGGTAAAATCTTCTTTCCTACATCCAGCGCCGTGATATTTTTGAGTTGAGATATTTTACCCAACTCAATCTCGGACAGCAGCCAGTTTGCCCGCTCTCGTCCGCAGGTAATGGGAGAAGGTACCGCTTGCAACCCTTCCTCTCTCCCGAAGAACCACCATACAAAGTTGTTGATTATCCCGAGCAAGGGAGGCTATGATATCCTTTCATGATCCATCGTTGCAGAGGACATTTGCTCGAAGATGCCATCTTTTTCGGCTCCTTACATGCTGGAAGAACATGGTCTCCTTCTTCCTCAAGTCGACCCGACGAACTCCGGCCATCATCTCTATGTGGTGAAGGAAATGTGGAAAGAACAGGTTAACTCCTCAACCTTTTTATAAGCAAAAGAGATCACACCGATCCACAATAACTCCGCCATAATGTCAGCCTTGAAAGAACGTGTCAGACTTGACCATTTCAGGCTCCATTCAGAGCGTTTCAAATTCCGAGGAACGGTTCATGCTTCATTCAAAGCGTTTCAAATTACGAGGAATTTAAAAGCTTTGAAGGGGGTCTTGTAGAAGCATGAAAAATACGCTGGATAGCTCTACGCAGCATGTCGATATAGGGCAGCATAAACAGAGGACCTCGGAGCCATCAAAACGTGCAACAGAGCTTTTTCCGCTGGGCACAGAGTAAAATATAGGCTCAAGGACCATCCGCGTAAAGCAATAGGTCCAGGCTGCTTCAGCGTAAAAAGGGTGCTACATCGCCTTTATGGCGTAAAACTCATCTGCTTTCAATACAATATTGAAGTGTACGAGGAATGCTTCATATTCTTTGAAATGAACCTGTCAGATTATGCAATAAACCTGACGTCTTGACTCCTGACAAAGAGTACTGCACGATAACCCAAGCGACGGCTATAATGATGGTGCGGTACTGCAACCCAGGCTGTCATTTACTGCCATTTCCTTGGCGTAGACCGCTTTTACGCATACAAAAAAATACGCCGCCTAGTTTTACACAGGCAGATGTGAGTTGTTTACGCTCCGCAGAAGACAAACAACCTGCCACATCAAAAGTTGCTCTTCGTACAGGGCTCGAGGCACGTCTCGACATTTAATGCGTAGAGCGGTGATAGGTTCTCAAGGCACGTCTCTGCATTTAATGCGCCGAATACTGACAGATGCCTGAGGTACGTCTCTATATTTTATGTGCAGAAGGGTGGCAGACCTTCAAAACACGCCTTTACATTTAATGCGCAGGATAATGGCGGATCTCTGCATTTAATGCAGGAGATTTAATTAAATGTCACCAAACCGTCGTCTAGTGATATTCCCCTTGCGTAAACTGCTCTTACACATACAAGGGATACGCCGCCCAGTTTTATACTGGCAGACGTGAGCTTCTTACGCTCCGCAGAAGGCAAACAGACCGCCACATCAGCAGTTACTCTTCGTACAGAATTTGAGGCGCGTATCTGTATTTAATGCACAGGATGGGGGCAGATCTCTGCATTTAATGCAAGAGATTTGATTATATCTCGAAGAGCCATAATTTCGGCTAAAACGTCCACATTATCTCGGCTTCTACGCCCACTCGGCTTCTATGCCCACTCGGCCTCTATGACCACTCGACATCTATGCCTCCTCGGCTTTTATGCCTACTTGGCTTCTACGCCTACTCGGCTTCTACGCCTACTTGGCTTCTACGCCATAGTGACAGTCATTGGCTTCTACACCAACCTCTTCTACAGAAGGGATAACTACCTACGTGGCTTCTACATCGTGATCTTCGCAGCAGATATACATGTTTGTCCCTTAGTTGGACACGCATCACATGATCACTCAAAAGGTCATCTATACGCAGGCATTAGTTATTTTAAACCGTCATGTAAAAGGGTGTTATACTTTCCACTACTCGGTTTCTACGCTGACTGTATGGTCACTGTCACTAAAAACTCTATAAATAGAGACCTCTATCAACAGAGGAACAGGTCAAAAAATTGAAGATCGAACGATCTAAAATTGATCAAGGAATCCAGTATCAGATCCAAGGTCGACAATCGGGAGAGAAAACGGTCAAGAGAGAGAGAGAGAGAAGAATCTAGAGCTCAGGCAAAGAGAAGGGATCGACAACTTTGGCATCGGGCATCCACCCTCTTTCGCAACCTTCGAAGCTGCTTTCTGTCTTCTACGGCACTTCTTCACCATCGTGTGGTCCAAGGGCTAAAGTGATCGACTGCAGATCAGACACCCATAGCAATATTTACCCAGATTAAATAAATTGTACTCCGACATTCCTCGTGTAGGATCAAAATTGTATAATCTTGTTTGTAAAACACCGAAGAAGAAGAGCGGGGTTTTCTTTAAAATAAAGAACCTTGTCGTTTCTCGTACTTCTACTTTCTTTTAAATTTTTATCCGACACATAGAGATGCCTTCAGTCCTTAATCCAGTTCCTTTTTGAGTTTCTTTTCTTTGAGGATTCCTTATTAGTATGATAATTGGTGACTTACAATTATGTTTGTATCTTGTATCAGTGTTGACTGTTGAGAATATGACTTGTGAGTCTGTAAGTGTTTCTTGGTTGGATATGTGAGCAGTAGGCTTCAATCTAGAGTTAACCCATAGCGTAGTTCCTTATAGCAATAGTTCTATAATAGGTGCCATTATAGTTAGTAAGGATCTGTTGGCTTGAGCATGTATAACAGTATATGAGTGGATGAAGTGCATGTGTAAGGATCTGTTGACTTGAGCATGCTTGAGATGGCACTGCAAACTGACTTGGGTGTCCATCTAAAGTTGTATTCGAGAGAGAAGTACTTAGTATGGTGTGTTGCACTTGGTATGCACTTGAGTGATAAGAACAAATAGTATAAACAATTGTAGTAGGTAAGAGAACTAGTAGTGGATGTGCTTGTAGTAGAAACTGTGGTACCTAAAGGGATAGAGGTATCAGGCTTTGGATGCATTATTAAACTATGGTTGTGTTAGAAGGCTATGTTTTGTTCTTTCCTACTGTTCTTTTTGTCGATCTGATTGATTAATTAATTTTATAGTATTATAGCTTGTATCAATGATCTTCTTTCTATAATATAGTTAGTAGTAAACCCTGACAAAGACTATAATACCATGACAAAGGAGACCATAACCATGCATATTTTCTTTAGATTGTAGGTTGTATGAATGTAGGTAGAATTTTCTTAGACTTTGATTGTTGGGAGTTGATCGTAGTGAAAGAGTTAATGAAAAGGTTATGACTTGACAAAGAGAGACAAGGTTCCTTAAATTTTAAGGATAAACATTAATTTAAATAAAGAGTTGAGAACTTGATATGGCAGAATTAACAATTTTTGTTAAATTATTAATTTTTATGAAGATTATGATATGATTGAATTTGTCAATAAAATTTGAGAAAATTAAGGAGATTATCATTATATTTATTTGATTGCAAGATAGGAAATTAAAAAATTTACATTTTGGATGTTGTATTGGAAGGTTTTATAAGTATTACATTGTTTGATTATTGTGTAGAAAAATAATCGAGGTATAAGATCACTAATGGATTAGTGTTTGAATCCAATTTTTTTTTATGAGGATTTAATTTTATAAATATGCATCGATTGGATTTAAATTAGAGGATTGGATATTAATTTTTTTTTGAGTATTTAGTTATTAACTTAAAATTTTAGAGGAGATTGTGATAAGAATGGAATTTAATTTTTTTAATTTGAGGATTTTTAGGAATATAATATTTTTAAAATTTTGAAGATTTTGTGAAATAACAATATGGATTTACTCTATGATTATAGGTTTGATGAATCTAAATTTAATGGAGAATAATATATATAATGATTAAATACAACTATTGAGGATTTTAAATTTCGAGGACGAAATTCTTTTAAGTAGTGTAGACTTGTCACTACCACATCCTGAAAATAGGGATATTTTTGTCATATTATATATTATAGGTATTGTGTGTATTTATTTTAAATAATTGCATGATATGTATATATATATATATATATATGTGTGTGTGTGTGTGTGTATTATATATAGTGTTCATTAATGCATGAGTTAGTAGACTAGACCTAGATGCCCACTAGATGAAGCCCTGACCAAAAAATAGTGTAATGGATTTAATTTGTAATTTTTGGGATTAATTATTTAGGGTTATAATTAATTATTGTGATTTTATTTAATTGTTGCACTTTACCATAGCTTCGATAATAAGAGCACTATACTTGCCATTGTCTTCTAACAGATTTTACACCATTGTCCTAGACGTGCCAGACTGTTATTTTGATATTTGTGTGACTTATAACTATGTCTTGTTGTGCTTCATTTTATTTGCACAACATTCGTCGCAAATAACTATATTTAATTATATACAAATCAAACCTTGTATCCTTGCGTGTTCCAATCAAAATTGGAGACAAAATCTCGAACCATTTTGAGCAACCCAAATTAGGGTAATATTCTATTCTGAGTCTACTTCATTCATGATACTTGTGTCCCACTTAATTTTAGTCCCATGTACTTCTAATTAATTTTATAACACCTATTGTATTTATTTTAATTAAATTAAACCATAAACCTAACTTTGTGCAATTTTCTAATTATTGGGCACTTTTATGCAAAAGTGCATTAAGGTATCCACCCAGTTGGATACGATACATAAATAAATCCATTTCTCCTCCATGTATATTTTTTCATAATTTTTGGGATTGTGTAATTCAGCATCAACCTCCTTAGAACCATGGCCTTCAAAACCTTGAAATAATATAATCCTAGCAATTCGTTTTGAACCCAATTGAATCCTAGCCCTTGAAAATATCCATGACAAACCCTTTTCCCAAGGGTTTTGACCAAGCCTAATTCTAGGTCAACCCATTATACCTATATATAAATAGTACCCCTTACTTTACTTTTCCTTTCTTTTTAACCTAAAGAGTACAGCCGACCACCATCTTCCCTGTTCACCGTTCCCATCCTTCCTCCCGCCGTTTTCACCGCCGGAGTTCAGCCTCACCGGAGACCCTCCTCCACACGACAACCCCACCGCCTCACCGTTCTTCTCCACCCAGACAATGCGCCACCCCGCAGAATCTAACGACCCAACGCCATCCCTCTGTCCCCGACCCGCTGTACTGCATGATGCTGGAACGGACGCCTCTACACCGTCGGACCTCGCCGAGCCGTCGAGCAGCAATCCGCTCGTATCTCATCGTCTCGCTGAAGTCGACAACCCGTACCTTGTCGACCGGATCACGAATTCCCTTCACTGACTCGCCCATCCCCGCCTGTACGACGCCGGAGCAACTCGCCAACCCGGTAAAACTTTCCCCTCCCTGACTGAACGCCAAAAACCGACCAGTCTCGAGCCGCCTTCATCTCCCTTCGACGAATTAAACCGCTGTCCAGAGCCGACCTCACGACTGCACGAAGCTTGAGACTCGTCGGAGACACTGCCAACCGTCGGATTTCTCGACACAACAGCAGCAGGAGCAGCCGAGCACCCCTTCGAGATGACCTTGACACGCACGTCTCGTCCCACGTACCCAGGTTCAAGTCTCCTCTTGCGTACATGTACACGTACGCGCATATGCATATTTTATCATTGTATTGCATTACGTATTTAGTCGTGTTACGTATTTAGTATATGATGGTATATGGATATATATATATATATTTAGTGTGTATGTATAGGTATATGTATTGGTATATGGTTAATATTAATATTGGTATATATATACATATATATACATATAGTATATTTCTCAATTAGTATATATACATATGTATATGTATTGTATATGTATCCCTAGTGTACGTTTAATATATATATATATATAGTATAAATTCTATTAGTGTATATACAATATATATATATATATATTGCATATGTATTTAATTAGTGTATATACATATATCTATTATATATGTAATTATTTGGTATACATATATATATTATGGGTATTAATGTTATATGCTAGATAATAATATGTATATATGTCTATGTACTAGAGGACCCGAGTGTAACCACGGATACCCCGTAGTTAAATTGACCTGTGACTACGTAGCATGATAGCAGACTGCCATATGTACACCGACGTACTGGCAAGACCGTATCATTGACTGTCTGTTATGCACAGCAACTACAGACGTGACACCCCTAGCATAGTTTCTGAGATCATTGTGTTTTGATTTTGTGTGTTAGTGTAATATCTGATACAATATTGTATTATATGATATGTCTGTAGGACTGTTGTATCACTCAGTCGATACTTTGGAACCAGGACATTGGTATTACCAGCTAAGGACCACAGGCGAGTACATTCTCTGACAGTTTTTATTATGTTGATTATCTCTATAATTCTAGTTGTATAGCGAACATGATTTCGACACTGTTTTTACACGAGTTGGCATTATCGAGACCTGCCACGAGTAGTCATGATTTGGAATCCATCATGCTAGCTGGGGAAATAGAAAAATATTAGTAGCTTATGTGATCATACCCAACTATACATGCATCATATCTCATCCATACCTCACGTCGGTACAGCCTGACCATTACATGCCTCATAGCCTGTTATGTATGATTAGCCTGACTATTGTTTGCATCATAGCTATCTGGATGGTTAGCCTGACCTTACATGAATCATATCTAGTCATACATAGCAAGCTTGATCAGTCCTAAGCCGATCACATGATATGATGATGTTTCATATACTTAGTTAGATGTTCTTGACATGTATCTCTAGTATATTGATCTAGCATCTCTACATGTTCTAGTTATTGTTCTAGTACTCATTATATTCTAGTTCATTGTTCGAGCATGCACTGTATTTCTATTCATTGCTAGATATACATTGATGATGATATGTTCCAGTATTCCTTTATTCCAGTACTTTATTATGTCCAGTATTTCTTATTGCCAGTATTCATATCTGTCTTGTATTTCTTTATATTATGTTATAGATTTTGTCAATATATGTGGAACTACTGTTAGTGCTTGTACTTTGTTCCAATCCTGACTGGATTTTTTTTTAAAGGATCTAGAGGATTTTAGTACTACACACTATGGACCGGGTATAGATGCAGACTACACACCAGAGATTTTAGAGGAGACTATTCCTTTAGATGAGACATTACGTGCAGCTATCTAGACAGTATTTATCTTATGCACTGAGACTTATTTGAGGTTTATTATGAGTTATGTTTAGACTTATTCTTAGTTTATGTTGAGACTTGTGGAGACTTATGTTGGACAGCTAGACTGTAGTTTACCTATATTTTGAGACATGGTGTTTGACTATGTCATTCTTCTAATCTTTTACCGTGCCTTTATACTATTATAGTTGTTGTGATTCAGTTTACATTATGAGCTATTGTAAGATATATATTGTCCTCCTTATGGAGATTGATATCATTGACAGGTTGTGAGTTATGTTAGTGTTTATTATGACCTAGACACGTACTCGTGCCCCTATTCCGGGTGCGGATTGTGACACATTTTAGTGGTGGCCCATGCAGGTCAGACTTCGTAAGTAGTGCCATGTCGTAGTAGTGCGACATCTTAGTTGTACTGCTGCATGCCTGCAATAAGATATAGGACATAGAATACTAGGATGAGAGAGGATACTCAATCACAAATTATTTGCAAGATTCCTAGGGCGACCTTTGAGAATCTTATTATAATCTCCAATTCAAATCTTTTCCCCTTGTTCCATTCGCTCTCACTTATTGTTATTGAATTTGATTTTGTTAATCAGTTATAAAATTAATTCTTGGTGTCGACGTTAAGTTTGATTTCATATCGAGATAAATTTTACGGACTATAATTTACGGTATCATCTGATAACATATATTGATAAGGACAGTGAGAAAGGTAAAACGTCCACTTTGGTTAAGGAGCCTAGAGTTTATCGCAGCCACATTAGCTGTCGTAGCAGAAACGTAGGAACCTGACCTTGGATGTACATATCTTAGTTATGAAATTTAGAGTTTCTTACAGCCATACCGGTTGGCGTGGCGACGATTTTAGATGACGTGATTATAGAGTTGCATACCTTAGTTATGGAACCTATCGTTTATCGCAGCTATGCTTACTGGCGTGGCAAGGATTCTGAGTGTTATGATTTTGAACAGATGTGTATGATTATCAGGTTGTATCTTAAATTGGTTCTTAAAGTATCATCTCAATACTTATCTACTTCTGTTGTTATAGGACCTTGTTCCATCATTTTCTTTGCTAGCAGTAGAGATGCCTTCAGTCTTTTAATCCAGTTCCTTTTTTAGCTTCTTTTCTTTAAGGATTCCTTGTTAGTATGATAATTGGTGACTTATAATTATGTCTGTGTCTTGTATCAGTGTTGATTGTTGAGAATATGACTTATGAGTCTGTAAGTATTTCTTGGTTGGATATGTGAGCAGTAGGCATCAATCTAGAGTTAACCCATAGCGTGGTGCCTTGTAGCAATAGTTCAATAATATGTGCCATTATAGTTAATATTGGTACTATAGGTAGAAGTAGGAGTAAAGAGTATTAGTGATGGTTCCAAGAGTTAGTATCAAGCCAGCATGCCAGTCCTGGATAGTCATAAATTTATGTAGTTGGATGATCTATGTAAATAATTAAGTATCAAGGAATTGTGTTGAAGATTAATGGAGCATGATATTCAATTTAATGATTGATACTTGGGTGTGTCAAGAGTAAAGAAATGTATATGCATAAAGGGTATTAATGAGTGTGCCAAGGGTTGAGAGAGATCAAGATTTGTAATAGAAGATATATAGTGTATCTGTCTATAAAAGATTTAAGAGAAGATATGTATACATAAATCGAGATATGGAACCATATGCCGCCTTTGAGAGTGAAGTAAAATATGTGTATTATAAAAAGTGCAAGTAATCATGAATTCTAATGAGTATGATAAGGTAATCTAATGATGAAGTTAGTGTTACTATACCAATAGTGCTAGTATTTCTATATCAAGGATTAGTTGAGAATTGTGCTAGTAATAGTAAGTACTTCGTGTAATAATAATTAGATTGGTGTATCAATTAATATAGATAGAAAATCATTGGAGAAAATATGTATGATGATAACTTTGATTATTGGGAGTTATAATGCAAGTAATCCAGACAGTGCAAAATTTCAGTACACAGTTGAGGGTTGTAGACAATTGGTGTATTTGTGTGTACCTTGAGTATTAGAGACTGTAAGTATTTATTTGTATGCTTAGATAGATGTGGATTTAAATTTATAATTGAAGATTAAAAATAAATTAAGAATTTTAAGGAGTTGAGATTTTATGTTATTAAATTTTTTGAGGATTCAAATTCAATTCAATAAACATAGTCAAAACTATAAAGATTTTTGGAAGTGATTTTTTTTTTAATATTTGAATATTTGACCTTTGAGGAAATTATATACATTTTATTTTAAAATTGTTTGAGAAGTTAAATTTTTGAGGATAAAATTTTCAGGATAAAATTTTAGGATGGGTAAGAAATATATAACAGTATATGAGTGGATGAAGTGCATGTGTAAGGATCTGTTGGCTTGAGCATGCTTGAGATGGCACTACAAACAGACTTGGGTGACCATCTAAAGTTGTATTAGAGATAGAAGTACTTAGTGTGGGGTGTTGTACTTGGTATGAACTTGAGTGATAAGAACAAATAGTATAAACAATGATAGTAGGTAAGAGAACTAGCAGTGGGTGTGCTTGTAGTAGAAACTGTGGTACCTAAAGGGATAAAGGTATCAAGCTTTGGATGCATCATTAAACTATGGTTGTGTTAGAAGGCTATGTTTTGTTCTTTCCTTCTATTTTTTTGTCTATTTGATTGATTAATTAATTTCTTAGTACCATAGCTTGTATCAATGATCTTCTTGCTAGAATGTAGTTAGTAGTATATCCTGACAGAGACTATAATAACTTGACAACGGAGACCATAACCATGCATATTTTCTCTAGATTGTAGGTTGTATGACTGTAGGTAGAATTTTCTTAGACTTTGATTGTTGGAAGTTGACCGTAGTGAAAGAGTTAATGAAGAGGTTATGACTTGACAAAGAGAGACAAGGTGCCTTAAATTTTGAGGATAAACATTAATTTAAATAAAGAGTTGAGAACTTGATATGGCAGAATTAACGATTTTTGTTAAATTATTGATTTTTATGAAGATTATGATATGATTGAATATATTATTAAAATTCGAGAAAATTAAGAAGATTATCATTATATTTATTTGATTGCAAGATAGGAAATTAAAAAAATTTATATTTTGAATGTTGTATTTGAAGATTTTATAAGTATTACATTGTTTGAGTATTGTGTGGAAAAAGAATCGAGGAATAAGATCACTAATGGATTAGTGTTTGAATCCAATTTTTTTTGGATGAGGATTTAATTTTATAAATATGCATCGATTGGATTTAAATTAGAGGATTGGATATTAAATTTTTTTGACTATTTAATTATTACCTTAAAATTTTGGATGAGATTGTGATAAGAATGGAATTTAATTTTTAAATTTGAGGATTTTCAGGAATATGATGTTTATAAAATTTTAAAGATTTTGTGAAATGACAATATAGATTTACTCTATGATTATAGGTTTGATGAATCTAAATTTGATGGAGAATAATATATATAATGAGTAAATACAACTGTTGAGGATTTTAAATTTCGAGGACGAAATTTTTCTAAGGAGGGTAGACTTGTCACTACCACATCCCGAAAATAGGGGTATTTTTGTCATTTTATATATTATAGGTATTGTGTGTATTTATTTTAAATAATTGCATGATATGTATATATATATATATGTGTATTATATATACTGTTCATTAATGCATGAGTTAGTAGACTAGACCTAGATGCCCACTAGATGGAGCCCTGACCGAAATATAGTGTTATGGATTTAATTTATAATTTTTGGGATTAATTATTTAGGGTTATAATTAATTATTATGATTTTATTTAATTGTTGCACTTTACCGTAGCTTCGATAATAAGAACACTACACTTGCCATTGTCTTCCAACAGATTTCACACCCTTGTCCTAGACGTGCCAGACTGTTATTTTGATCTTTGTGTGACTTATAACTATGTCCTTTTGTGCTTCATTTTATTCGCACAACATTCGTCACAAACGATTATATTAAATTATATACAAATCAAACCTTGTATCCTTGTGTGTTCCAATCAAAATTGGAGACACAATCTCGACCCATTTTGAGCAACCCAAATTAGAGAATATTTTATTCTGAGTCTACTTCATTCATGACACTTGTGTCCCACTTAATTTTAGCCCCATGTACTTCTAATTAATTTTATAACACCTATTGCATTTATTTTAATTAAATTAAACCATAAACCTAAATTTGTGCAATTTTTTAATTGTTGGGCACTTTTATGTAAAAGTGCATTAAGGTATCCACCCCGTTGGACACGACAGGTAAATAAACCCATTTCTTCTCCATGTATATTTTTCTATAATTTTTGGGAGTGTGTAATTCAATATCAACCTCCTTGGAACCATGGCCTTCAAAACCTTGAAACAATACAATCCTAGCAATTCGTTTTGAACCCAATTGAATCCTAGCCCTTGAAAATATCCATGACAAACCCTTTTTCCAAGGGTTTTGACCAAGCCTAATTCTAGGTCAACCCATTATACCTATATATAAATAGTACCCCTTACTTTACTTTTCCTTTCTTTTCAACCTAAAGAGTACAGCCGACCACCATCTTCCCTGTTCACCGTTCCCATCCTTCCTCCCGTCGTTTTCATCGTCGGAGCTCAGCCTTACCGGAGACCCTCCTCCACACGAAAACCCCACCACCTCACCGTTCTTCTCCGCCCAGACAATGCGCCACCCCGCTGAAACCAACGACCCAACGCCATCCCGCTGTCCCCGACCCGCTGCACTGCACGAAGCTGGAACGGACGCCATTACACCTCCGGACCTCCCGAGCCATCAAGAAGCAACCCACTCGCATCTCGTCGTCCCGCTGAAGTCGACAACCCACACCTCGTCGACCGGATCACGAATTCCCGTCGCCGACTCGCCCATCCCCGCCTGCACGACGCCGGAGCGACTCGCAAACCCGCTGAAACTTGCCCCTCCCCGACTGCACGACGCCGCCCGACTTCCAACTCGTTGAACGTAGAAAACCGACCAATCCCGAGCCTCCTTCATCTCCTCTCGACGAACTGAACCGCTGCCCAGAGCCGACATCACGACTGGACGATGCCTGAGACTCACCGGAGACACTGCCAACCACCAGATTTTTCGATATAACAGCAGCAGGAGCAGCCGAGCACCCCTTCGCGACGACCTCGACAAGCACGTCTCGTCCCACGTACCCAAGTTCGAGTCCCCTCTTGCGTACATGTACACGTACGCGCATACCCGTATTTTATTATTGTATTGCATTACGTATTTAGCCATATTGTGTATTTAGTATATGATGGTATATGGATATATATATATATTTAGTGTGTATGTATAGGTATATGTATTGGTATATGGTTAATATTAATATTGTTATATATATACAAATAGTATATTTCTCAATTAGTATATATACATATGTATATGTATTATATGTGTATCCCTAGTATACGTTTAATATATAGTACAAATTCAATTAGTGTATATACAATATATATATATATATATATATATATATTGTATATATATTTAATTAGTGTATATATATATATATATTATATATGTAATTATTTGGTATATATATATATATATATATATATATATATATATATATATATATATATATATATATATTATGAGTATTAATGTTATATGCTAGATAATAATATGTATATATGTCTATGTACTAGATGACCCGAGTGTAACCACAGATACCCCATAGTTACATTGACCTGTGACCACTGTAGAAGCATGAAAAATATGCTGGATAGCTATATGTAACCTCCGATTTTCAATTTCCAAAATAATTAGATTTAATTTATTTTAAAATATCAAGTTTTATAAAATATTTCTCCTTGAAAACTTTTACTTGATTTTGAACGATGTCTGATTTTAGAAGGTAATTTAAAAATCTTTTATAAAAGTCATTTTTCTAAATGTCGATGTATTACAAAATAAATAAATAAATAATAATATATATTTTCTAGTTTCAAATGTTTATTGGCTTGAAATAATAAAATTTTTATTGATGAAATTATTATAGGACTAGTTGTTTCCATAATAAAATTTCATATCCATTTTGGAATAATAAATAAACAAATTACATATTTTCTAAGGTTTTGTAAAATGAAGTTAATTCGTAGCTAATTTAATCAGTCAGCCTTTGAAAGCCTCTTAAAAACATTTTCTTAAATTTCTTTTCTATTTAAATTTATCAGTTTACTGTCTCCCCTTTTTGCACCCTCATTTTTTCCCACATGTAAAACCCGTTTAATTAATTCTGGGCCATTCATCATTGGGCCAACCCGCAACCCTTTATCCCACACCATCTCTCCCTATTTATGTTCTCATTCTCACATTTCCCTAGAAACCCTAATCTTCAATTCATTGGCTAGCCTCCACAAAATTCCCACAAGCCATCATCACCATTTTGTGCTCGTGTCCGTGTGTCCAGCATCACCGTGTCAGTCGTGACGGCCTCGGGTCCGACCCCGGGTGTCCCACCATATCCATTTCTTTTCCTGTGTCCAGATTTACAGTTTACAACCAGCTTTTCCGTGTCCGACACACCCGGACACCACCTCCACATCCACCACTGTACACAGCATCACCCGTGTCCAACACCGGACACGTCTACAGTACACCCCCGTCGTGTCCAGCCTCGGACACGATCGACCCCGACCCCCCGAACCCTAACCCTAGATCAGGTCGAGCCGGTGGCCGCCGCTGGAACCAGAGACCGCCGCCTCCTCGATCTGGCCGCCTGCCACCACCACCTGGAGTCTCTCGACTAGATCGCCGCCGGAGCCGACGTCGTCGAAGTCCGCCGCTGAGCCGAGCCCGCCTCATCGAGCGCCGAGCCCGCCTCATCGAGCGCCGAACGCCGCCGCCGCTGCTCTCGTGCTCCACGCCGTCGCTGCAGACCGCCGACCGCCTCGAAGCCGCCGCGTCGTCGAACTCAGCCCGCAGCTGCCCTCGAACAGCCGCCCAGATCCTCGAGCGCCGCCTCGGGTCTGTCGAAGCCGCCGAGCTCGGAGATCCGCCGCCGCCGCCCTGCCCGGCGAGCTTTTCCTCCGTCGACGCCGAGACCCTCGGGTGAGCCTCTTTTTCCCTTTCCCTCTTTGCTCTGTGTTTAACGATTTGTATAGGTTATTAGTTAAGTATGTGATTAGTTAATTATTATTAGTTAGTTAATTATAATTTATTAGTTAATTAATTAATGATTTGATTAGTTAATAATTAATATATAAGTAATAAGTTTAAGTGTTAATAAAATAGTTTAATGAATATATATATAATAGTTAATTTCATTGTAATTAGTTTAAGTTAATGTATAGTTAATGAATTGTAATAGTTAATTTATAATTAGTTTAATTAAATTATTAAAACCAGTTAGTAAATATCAATTAATTAGTTTAGTATTTTTCTTATAATTAGTTTAGTTAATTTGTAATTGATGTAGTAAATAAATGTAATTGGTTTAGTATATGTAATTAGCTAATTTTATGTAATTAGTTTAATTATATTAGTTATAATTATTCAGTAATTAAGTTTTAATAATTTATTAATCAGTAATTAATTATTGATTAGTTAGTAACTATTAATTAATTAGTTAGTATTTTCACATAATTAGTTTAGTGATTTCATGTAATTAGTTCATTTTTACGTATTAAATTAAAAGGTTTTTGATTATGTTAAATATAATAAATCTTGGATTTTATATTATTATTAAAAATATAGTTTCAATAATAAAATGAGTTCAAAAATTAGTTTATTGGATCGGTGACCGATTTTACCATAAATGAAAAATATTGGCTTTTACATAAATTCTAGTTTTTATAAATAAACTTTTATTTGAAAATATTGTTCAAAATAAGTTCGAAATGATTTATATACGTAAATACGTATTTCTAGTATATGTAATCAATTTAGTATTTATATATATATATATTTTAAAAAGGTATTTTAGCATATGTATGAGTATACAGATATAATGTTCAACTAGTATAAATCAAATATGTATTTAAAAGATATATATATATATATTGTAAATACATTTAAATTGGTGCATGTATAAATATTGTAAGTATAATAAGTGTAATGTATATTATATACGTGTCCCTACTAGATGACCCTAGTTGACTAGTGCCCTGCCTGACATGGCCCTGAGACCAGTATTTTTTGACTGTGTTAGTGTAGCATCTGATGCGAATATGGTTTGCTTGTGTTATGTTTATAGGACTGTTGGGTTACCCAGGGGATACTCTGGAACAGGACATTGGTTTTACCAGCTAAGGACCCAAGGCAAGTACATTCTCTGATTAGTTTCTAATTTATGATATCTCCTATGTTCACTGTATCTAGTGTAAATATCCATGTTCCCGACACATTGGTTACACGGATTGGTATACACGGATCTCGTCATGAGATGTTATTCCTTATTCATGGTGTAGCTTGTACGAGACTTGTTTTCCTTGTTATCTTGTGCATGTACAGACACTGATTTCCCGGGGAGATTTGCTACCTTCCTAGGGAATCCCGTGCCATAGCGTATCATGATTGGATCTACTATACCAGTCGGGGGGGGGGGGTTTGGGGAGTATTTTAGTGTAGATATGTGATCATACCCAACTATCCATGCATCATAGCTCACCCCACATCTCACGTCGGGTGCGGCCTGACCATCTCCATGCCTCATAGCTGTTACGTGTGATTAGCCTGACCTCTCCCTGCATCATAGCTAACCAACGGTTAGCCTGACCTTCCATGAATCATAGCTAATCACATGTAACCAGCCTGATCAAGTTCCCAAGCCGATCACATGTTAAAGCTAGTACTCACACACTTAGTCATAGAATTCTTGCTCATGGACATATTGTTTCTTTTCCTGTATTTACTTACAGCATTTCCAGTACTTCTCTCATTGTACATTTCTCGTACTTATACATGCATCTGGTATGTTTTCATCTAGAACTGCTACATAGTTTATGTCATTTTTATAGAACTGCTATTTAGAGATGTACTTTGCTCCTTCCTGACTGGAAAATATTTTTCCAGACTGTGACATTAGTAGACTGGTTTCTGACACTTGGGGATTGGAAGTTAAGGATTGCAGGTATGTTATGTTATCATTAGACTTGTGCTGTATTCTTTTATTTCTTCATTTCCTATCGTGCTGTAGTTGTGATTGAGTATTTCTAGATTTATTTTAGTGTTATCCGTGTCTCCTTATGGAGTTGGATACTAGTGTGAGATTATCTAGATAGCACTTGACCTAGACAGCGTTCTACCGCCGATGCTGCGGCGTAGGCTGGACGTACCCACGCTCTCGTGCCCTTATACCGGGTGCGGGTCGTGACACGTTTTTAGTGGTGGCCCATGCAGGTCTGACTTCGCGAGATGTGCGATGTCGTAGTAGTGTGGCATCCTTGTTATACTACTGCGTACCTGCTATTGAATATAGGACATAGGATACTAGGATGAGAGAGGATACTCAATCACAAATTCTTGAAAGATTTCCTGGGATGACCCCATGAGAATCTTATTTTCAATTTAAATCTTTCCTTGTTTCCGTCCGCTCACGCTTGTTGTTACCGAACTTGATTCTTGTTGAGCAGTTTTAAAATTTAAAATCTCAGTATCATTGTTGAGTTTGATTCTTGTTGACCAGTTGTTAGCTTTAATTCTTGGTATCGTTGTTGAGTTGATTTCAAATTGAGATGAATTTTTACGGACTAGGATTTATGGTATCATCTGATGACATATATTGATGAGGACAGTGAGGAAGGTAAAACGTCTACTTTGGTTATGGAACCTAGAATTTATCGCAGCCATATTAGCTGTGGTGACGAGAACGTAGGGACCTGACTTGGATGTACATACTATAGTTATGAAGCTTAGGGTCTTTCGCAGCCATACCGGTTGGCGTGGCGAAGATTCTGGACGACATGATTATAGAGTGCATACCTTAGTTACGAAACCTATCGTTTATCGCATCTATGCTTACTGGCGTGGCGAGGATTCTGAGTGTCATGATTTCAGACAGACGTGTATGATTATCAGGTTGTATCCTAAATTGGTTCTTAAAATATCATCTCAAGACTTATCTATTTCTGTTATTCCAGGACTTTGTTCCACCACTTCTTTCTTTACTAGCAGTAAAGATACCTTCTGTCCTCAATTCAGTCTTTGAGCTCCTATTCCTTGAGGATTTCTTGTTAAGTATGATAATTAGTGGCTTGTAATTTTGTTTGTGTCTTGTATTAGTATTGACTGTGTTGCTAGTGAGTTGTAAGTGTTTCTTAGTTGGACATGTGAACAGTAGGCTTTAATCTAGAGTTAGCCCTTAGCATAGTACCTTGTACCAATGATTCTAGGAGTAGTGTCATTAGAGACTGAGAGTTAAGGAGAGTATAGAGTATCAGTGATAGTTCTCAGAGTTAGTGTCAGAGCCAATTAACCGTCCTGGATAATCATGATTATGTAATTGAGTGATCTATGTAAATGATTAACTATCCAGGAATTGTGTTAAGAATTTATGGAAAATGATGTCCAATTTGATGATTGATATCGAAAATATTAAAGGTAAAGAAACGTATATTTATAAAGGGTTAATGAGATGTCATAAGTAGAGAAATATCAGGATTAGTAATGGAAGTTGTGAAGCGTATCACGGATTAGTTTAATAGGCTTTAAAGGATTGAAGGAAATACATATACAACCATCGAGATGAGGAACCATACACATACCCATGAGAGTAAAGAAACATGAGTGTTATAGAGGATACAGGTGATCATGAGTCTAATGAGCTTGATGAGATAATCCATTAATGCAACTAGTGATATAATACCAAGAGTGCTAATGATTCTATATCGAGAATTAGTCAAGGATGACGTTAATAACAGTAAGCACTCTGTGTGTTGATAATTAGATGATATACCAATTGACATAATTGAAATCATGAAGGAAAACACAGTTGATGATAACTTTGATCATTGGAGGTAATAGTGCAAGTGATTCGGGCAGTACAAATTTAGTACACAGTTCTAGACAATAGAGGTATTGAGTGCACCTTGAGTATCAGAGACCGTGAGCACTAATATGTACATTGAGGAGTTATAAATTAAAAGGTGGAAATGAATTTTAAATTTTCAGAATTTTTAAGGAGTTGAGATTTTATGTTGTTAAAATATTGAGGATTTAAATTTGATTCACTAAACATAGTTAAGGCTACAAAGATTTTAGAAGTGATTAAATTTTATTTCGATGTGAAGTATCTAATATTGAGGAGGCATATGCATTTTATTTTAAGTTGATCGGGAAGTTAAACCTTGACGATTATTTGGAGGATTAATTTTTGGTAGATATGAATATTAAAATATGATTAGTTGATATGGGTACCAGTGTACACGAATAGGAATTTGTTAATGTGCTAGAGTTAAGTGTTTGTTAGAAGATAGTGCAAGTATATATTAAGCAGGTTCTTTCTTTTCTTTCCTCATGTTCTTGTTGTCTTCTGATTGATTGATACCTTAGTACCGTAGCTGTATGCATGAGTTCTTGTTATAATGTAGTTAGTAGTACCCCTGATACAGAGACTGTAATACCATGACAAAAGACACCATGATCATACATATTTCCCTTAGGTTGCATGTTGTATGGTTGTAGGTAGAATTCTCTTAGACTTGATTGTTGAGGATTTAACTGTAGTAAAGATCTATGACGAGGTTATGACTGACAAAAAGAGACGAGAGGATTAAATTTGTGGATGAGCATTAAATTAAATAAAGAATTTAGGGGTTGTTATAACGGAATTGATGGATCATTGATTTTATGAAAATTGAGGTATGATTGAAATTCGAGGACAAACATTTACTTAAAGGGAGAATTAAGAAATTGACAGAGCCAAAAATTTGAGGATTTATTAATTTTAAGGAGGTCTTGATATGATTAAATTGATTATTTAAAATTTGAGAAATTCGAGAGACTATCATTTTATCTATTTGATTGCAAGATAGAAACTTTATATATTATGAATGTTGCATTGAAGATACTGGAAGCATCGCATCGTTGAGTATTTGAGGAAAAAGAAAAGCAGGAAATAAAATCGTAAATGGAATAGTGTCAAATTAAATTCTTGGGATGAGGAATTAGATTGGAATAAGCATCAATTGAATTTGAGTTAGATGATTGATGAGTGTTTAAAGTTAAATTTTGGGATGCAGATTTTTAAGTTTTATAAATATGCATTGATTTGGATTTCAATTAAAAGGATTGGATAGTAAATTTTGTATTTAGTTATTACTCAAAATTTGAGGAGATTATGATACGACTGGAATTCAATTAAAATATTGAGGATTTGAGTAATAAAAATTTTACATTGGGATAATAAATTCAGAGGATGAAAAAAAAAAAAAAAATAATATTAGTTCAAATTTCGGAAACATTATACATACGGATAAAGAAATATGGAATGAAATGAAGCTCATGGTAAAGAGGATTATAATACGATGGATTATGGGATCATATAATTGAAGGTCGTAAGGTAAGATCATGGTATATTGAGGTTGTGATTTAAATTAAATCTTGACCCTGACAGTAACATTTGAAATCGAAGAAAATAATCGAGGTATAGTTGATGTTAAGATAAACAACTCGAATTTGATGATAAGGCTTTTGATTCAGAAATTCTAAGATCTAATCTAATAAAGTTTGTGGAATTTGGAACTTTTATAGAATTAGTTAATGATGAATCACAAGATTGAGAAAAGTAAGATGAACGAGGATAAAAAGGAAGGATTATTTTCAGAAGGTAGTAAAGACTACTCTTTTTCCTAGAATCAAGAAAGGCGATTAGATGTCTCTTGATTACATTCTGGAGGATGTATTTAAGTTTCTTAAATCATATTGTTGACCGTATCTTTCAAATTAGCTATAACTTTCATGTCTATATCATTAATTATACTGGGTCTTCCTTGATTTAGTTACTTTGAAAAGGTAACGTGCATTATTCCAATTATCTATTTTAGTAATCGTGTCTACTTCCCAAAATCTAAACTTTCTAGAAGATTCAAGGCCGAGCCATGATTCCTTCAAGTTACTCCTATCTTAAACCTTATTTTTTTTTTCTTCATGTTTTCTGCTGTTTGGTAAATATTTTCCTTATAGAAATATTTTCTTTAATGATATATTCATCATTATGAACAACCAAATTTTCTATTCTAGCCATCCCTAAAATTTCGAGGACGAAATTTTTCTAAGGTGGATAGACTTGTAACCTCCGATTTCCAATTTCCAAAATAATTAGATTTAATTTATTTTAAAATATCAAGTTTTATAAAATATTTCTCCTTGAAAACTTTTACTTGATTTTGAACGATGTCTGATTTTAGAAGGTAATTTAAAAATCTTTTATAAAAGTCATTTTTCTAAATGTCGATGTATTACAAAATAAATAAATAAATAATAATATATATTTTCTAGTTTCAAATGTTTATTGGCTTGAAATAATAAAATTTTTATTGATGAAATTATTATAGGACTAGTTGTTTTCATAATAAAATTTCATATCCATTTTGGAATAATAAATAAACAAATTACATATTTTCTAAGGTTTTGTAAAATGAAGTTAATTCGTAGCTAATTTAATCAGTCAGCCTTTGAAAGCCTCTTAAAAACATTTTCTTAAATTTCTTTTCTATTTAAATTTATCAGTTTACTGTCTCCCCTTTTTGCACCCTCATTTTTTCCCACATGTAAAACCCGTTTAATTAATTCTGGGCCATTCATCATTGGGCCAACCCGCAACCCTTTATCCCACATCATCTCTCCCTATTTATGTTCTCATTCTCACATTTCCCTAGAAACCCTAATCTTCAATTCATTGGCTAGCCTCCACAAAATTCCCACAAGCCATCATCACCATTTTGTGCTCGTGTCCGTGTGTCCAGCATCACCGTGTCAGCCGTGACGGCCTCGGGTCCGACCCCGGGTGTCCCACCATATCCATTTCTTTTCCTGTGTCCAGATTTACAGTTTACAACCAGCTTTTCCGTGTCCGACACACCCGGACACCACCTCCACATCCACCACTGTACACAGCATCACCCGTGTCCAACACCGGACACGTCTACAGTACACCCCCGTCGTGTCCAGCCTCGGACACGATCGACCCCGACCCCCCGAACCCTAACCCTAGATCAGGCCGAGCCGGTGGCCGCCGCTGGAACCAGAGACCGCCGCCTCCTCGATCTGGCCGCCTGCCACCACCACCTGGAGTCTCTCGACTAGATCGCCGCCGGAGCCGACGTCGTCGAAGTCCGCCGCTGAGCCGAGCCCGCCTCATCGAGCGCCGAGCCCGCCTCATCGAGCGCCGAGCCCGCCTCATCGAGCGCCGAACGCCGCCGCCGCTGCTCTCGAGCTCCACGCCGTCGCTGCAGACCGCCGACCGCCTCGAAGCCGCCGCGTCGTCGAACTCAGCCCGCAGCTGCCCTCGAACAGCCGCCCAGATCCTCGAGCGCCGCCTCGGGTCTGTCGAAGCCGCCGAGCTCGGAGATCCGCCGCCGCCGCCCTGCCCGGCGAGCTTTTCCTCCGTCGACGCCGAGACCCTCGGGTGAGCCTCTTTTTCCCTTTCCCTCTTTGCTCTGTGTTTAACGATTTGTATAGGTTATTAGTTAAGTATGTGATTAGTTAATTATTATTAGTTAGTTAATTATAATTTATTAGTTAATTAATTAATGATTTGATTAGTTAATAATTAATATATAAGTAATTAGTTTAAGTGTTAATAAAATAGTTTAATGAATATATATATAATAGTTAATTTCATTGTAATTAGTTTAAGTTAATGTATAGTTAATGAATTGTAATAGTTAATTTATAATTAGTTTAATTAAATTATTAAAACCAGTTAGTAAATATCAATTAATTAGTTTAGTATTTTTCTTATAATTAGTTTAGTTAATTTGTAATTGATGTAGTAAATAAATGTAATTGGTTTAGTATATGTAATTAGCTAATTTTATGTAATTAGTTTAATTATATTAGTTATAATTATTCAGTAATTAAGTTTTAATAATTTATTAATCAGTAATTAATTATTGATTAGTTAGTAACTATTAATTAATTAGTTAGTATTTTCACATAATTAGTTTAGTGATTTCATGTAATTAGTTCATTTTTACGTATTAAATTAAAAGGTTTTTGATTATGTTAAATATAATAAATCTTGGGTTTTATATTATTATTAAAAATATAGTTTCAATAATAAAATGAGTTCAAAAATTAGTTTATTGGATCGGTGACCGATTTTACCATAAATGAAAAATATTGGCTTTTACATAAATTCTAGTTTTTATAAATAAACTTTTATTTGAAAATATTGTTCAAAATAAGTTCGAAATGATTTATATACGTAAATACGTATTTCTAGTATATGTAATCGATTTAGTATTTATATATATATATATTTTAAAAAGGTATTTTAGCATATGTATGAGTATACAGATATAATGTTCAACTAGTATAAATCAAATATGTATTTAAAAGATATATATATATATTGTAAATACATTTAAATTGGTGCATGTATAAATATTGTAAGTATAATAAGTGTAATGTATATTATATACGTGTCCCTACTAGATGACCCTAGTTGACTAGTGCCCTGCCTGACATGGCCCTGAGACCAGTATTTTTTGACTGTGTTAGTGTAGCATCTGATGCGAATATGGTTTGCTTGTGTTATGTTTATAGGACTGTTGGGTTACCCAGGGGATACTCTGGAACAGGACATTGGTTTTACCAGCTAAGGACCCAAGGCAAGTACATTCTCTGATTAGTTTCTAATTTATGATATCTCCTATGTTCACTGTATCTAGTGTAAATATCCATGTTCCCGACACATTGGTTACACGGATTGGTATACACGGATCTCGTCATGAGATGTTATTCCTTATTCATGGTGTAGCTTGTACGAGACTTGTTTTCCTTGTTATCTTGTGCATGTACAGACACTGATTTCCCGGGGAGATTTGCTACCTTCCTAGGGAATCCCGTGCCATAGCGTATCATGATTGGATCTACTATACCAGTCGGGCGGGGTTTGGGGAGTATTTTAGTGTAGATATGTGATCATACCCAACTATCCATGCATCATAGCTCACCCCACATCTCACGTCGGGTGCGGCCTGACCATCTCCATGCCTCATAGCTGTTACGTGTGATTAGCCTGACCTCTCCCTGCATCATAGCTAACCAACGGTTAGCCTGACCTTCCATGAATCATAGCTAATCACATGTAACCAGCCTGATCAAGTTCCCAAGCCGATCACATGTTAAAGCTAGTACTCACACACTTAGTCATAGAATTCTTGCTCATGGACATATTGTTTCTTTTCCTGCATTTACTTACAGCATTTCCAGTACTTCTCTCATTGTACATTTCTCGTACTTATACATGCATCTGGTATGTTTTCATCTAGAACTGCTACATAGTTTATGTCATTTATATAGAACTGCTATTTAGAGATGTACTTTGCTCCTTCCTGACTGGAAAATATTTTTCCAGACTGTGACATTAGTAGACTGGTTTCTGACACTTGGGGATTAGAAGTTAAGGATTGCAGGTATGTTATGTTATCATTAGACTTGTGCTGTATTCTTTTATTTCTTCATTTCCTATCGTGCTGTAGTTGTGATTGAGTATTTCTAGATTTATTTTAGTGTTATCCGTGTCTCCTTATGGAGTTGGATACTAGTGTGAGATTATCTAGATAGCACTTGACCTAGACAGCGTTCTACCGCCGATGCTGCGGCGTAGGCTGGACGTACCCACGCTCTCGTGCCCTTATACCGGGTGCGGGTCGTGACACTATACGCACCATCTAGATGTTGGGCAGCATAAACAGAGGACCTCAGAGCCATCAAACGTGCAACAGAGCTTTTTCCACTGAGTACAGCATAAAAATATAGGCTCAAGGACCATCCGCGTAATACAGTATGACCAGGCTGCTTCGGCGTAAATAGGGTGCTTCATCGCCTATATGGCGTAAAACTCATCCGCTTTCAATGCGGCATTAAAGTGTATGAGGAACGCTTCGTATTCTTCAAAATGAACCTGTCAGATCCTGTAATAAACCTAATGTCTGGACTTCTGACAAAGAGTACTGCACGATAACCCAAGCGACGGGTATCATGATGGCGCGATACTGCAACCCGGGCTGTCATTTACTGTCGTTTCCTTTGCGTAAACCACTTTCACACATACGAAGGGATACGCTGCCTAGTTTTACACAGGCCGATGTGAGCTGTTTATGCTTCGCAGAAGACAAACAGCCTGCCACGTCAAAAGCTGCACTTCATGCTGGGCTCGAGGTGCGTCTCTGCATTTAATGCACAGGGCGGTGACAGTTTCTCGAGGCATATCTCTGCACTTAAAGCGCCGAATACTGACATATGCCCAAGGCACGTCTCTGCACCTGATGCACAGAAGGGTGGTAGGCCTTCAAAACACGCCTCCTCATTTAATGAGCGGGATAAAGACGGATCTCCACATTTAATGCTGGGGCTTTGATTAAACGTCACCGAACCGTCGTTTAGTGACATCCCCTTTGCGTAAACTACTCTTACGCATATAAGGGAAATATGTCGCCCAGTTTTACACAGGCAGACGTGAGCTTCTAACGCTCCGCAGAAGGCAAACAGACCGCCATATCAGCAGTTACTCTTCGTACAGGATTCGAGGCGCGTATCTGCATTTAATGCACAAAATGATGGCAAATCTTAAAGACAGGCCTCTGCATTTAATGCACAGGATGGGGGCAGATCTTTGTATTTAATGCAAGAGATTTGATTATCTCCAAGAGCCGTAATTCCGGCTAAAATGTCCACATCATCTCGGCTTCTACGCCTGCTCGGCTTCTATGCCCACTCGGCTTCTATGCCCACCCGGCCTCCATGACCACTCGGCTTCTACGCCCACTCGGCCTCTATGACCACTCGGCTTCTACGCCTACTCGGCCTCTATGACCACTCGGCTTCAATGCCCACTTGGCTTCTACGCCTACTCGGCTTCTATGCCTATTTTGGCTTCTATGCCATAGTGACAGTCATTGGCTTCTACGCCAACCTCTTCTACACAAGGACTAACTACCTACATGGCTTCTATGCTGTGATCTTCGCAACAGATATATGCGTTATGTCCCTTAGTTGGACGTGCGTCACATGCTCACTCAAAAGGTCATCTATACGCACGCATTGGTTATTTTAAACCGTCGTATAAAAGGGTGCTGTACTTTGCACTACTCGGTTTCTACACCGACTGAGTGGTCATTGTCACTAAAACTCTATAAATAGAGACCTCTATCAATAGAGGAAAAGGTCGGAAAATGGGTCGAAGAAATTAGGTCAGAAAATTGATCAAGAAATCCAGTATCAGATCCAACGGTCGCAAAGATCGAAGGTCAAATGGTCAAGAGAGAGAGGAGAGGAGAATCCAGAGCTCAGGCAAAGAGAAGGGATCGACGACTTTGGCATCGAGCATCCACCCTCTTTAGCAACCTTCGAAGCTGCTTTCTGTCTTCCATGGCACTTCTTCAACATCGCGTGGTCCAAGGGCTAAAGTGATCGACTGCAGATCAGACACCTATAGCAATATTTACCCAGATTAAATAAATTGTACTCAGACATCCTCGTATAGGATTAAACTGTACAATCTTGTTTGTAAACATAACAGAAGGGCGGGTTTTCGTATAAGACCTCGTTTTCCATATTATCAATCTTTTCTCGTTTATTATCCTAAACAAGATGGCGACTCTGCTGGGAATATCTTTCTCTTTTGATGAGGAAGCTATTGCTCAACACGATGCGGTATCCGTAGGATCCATGAAGAAGACACTGGTCGTCCAGTTTGACCTGTCTGCCTATGAAGACATGCTTCGAATAGGGGGTAGCTCTCACTCCCTCTCCGTCCAAAACAACATGAACCTGCACAAGGTCTGGATGCCCAAGACATCCTCTACCATTCCTGTGGACTCTCAGATCTCTCCGATCTCTCCGACCAATGAGGTTGTAGCTTTGCTCCCTCCGTGCCTTGCGCATAAAATTCAGTCGCCTGTCTCTGGCAGGACCGACAAAACTTCTGGCAATGCCTTAGCGCTAACCCAGAAGTATAATCCGCGCCTTGCGCGTAAAATTCAGTCGCCTGTCTCTGGCAGGGCCGACAAAACTTCTTGCAAAGCCTCAGCACTAACCCAGAAGTATACTTCGCGCTCTGCACATAAATTTCAGTCTCCCGTCCCTGGTGAAACAGACGAAACTTCTGACAATGCCTCAGCGCTAGTCCAGGAGCCTAAACCGTGCTATACGCTTAAATTTCAGTCTCCCGTCCCTCGCAGAATAGACAAAATTTCTGATGATGCCTTAGCGCCAAATCAGGAATCACAAACACGCTCCGCACGTAAAAATGCATCTGTCTTCCGTAGAAAAGCAGATGATCACTGCAAACTACTCAAGGGAAAGCAAGCGGCGAACTACTCAACTTCACGACCTTTACGCCAGCCAAGGGACAAGCGATCATCTTCTTCTTCTGTAACTCCTTCTGACCTGCGCAATTATCTGATCCAAAAGCGCAAGGAGAGGGGATCTTCCAGCATGTCTATTATGCCTCCTAGCGAGCACTGTTGTAATAGTCATAGGATTGTAATTAATTATTGCTGTTCTGAAGCAAAACGGTCGGTTTTCGACCGGTTGAGCTACTCTCCATCTTTCCAGAAAGAAGAGCCCACGCATGCATCTGTGAACATGGCTTCACACATACCTAGAGGAGGGTCAGGCTCAAGATATCATCCCTCTATAACTCAGAGCCGAAGGAGATTCAACATGCTCCTTAGGAACACCGAAGCTGGGGTGTTCCAAAATATTCGTTCGAGGTTGCGACAATCGGTTTCGTACTCTTCTGATTCTAATGCTGAGGGTCGCCAGTCTCCCGAATCAGATGCCGAAAGTATAGAGTCAACTTCTACAGAGACCTATACTAATCTCTCAATGACATCCAGGGAGATGGGAGTTTATGCCATTGGAGATAAACACGAGGAAGCTTCCCCATCCGGGGACACTGAGCAGCGCATTACTACACTGGAGACATCTCTGAAAGAAATGCAATCCATGATGGAAAATATGTACCAAATGATGCTAACTCAACACACAGCAGCTATGGCTCAAGCGTCGGTCCCTCCAACTCAGGTACGTGTGGGGGTGGACTTACCACCATCCAACACAATCCAAGAGTCTGCTCTAGATCAGGAGTCAGCAGTTCCTTCGCTTCCTCACTCAGAGAATGTATTACCTCCCGTCGGAGTTACGATGCCATCGATTCCTCATCACTCCGTGGTCCCGCCACCGGGTGAAGATTCGATGCAGGCAGTACGGGAGTTGAAAGCCCAATTTGATGCCCTGAAGCACAAAGATCAGCTCAAAAAATTGGGAATCAACCAACCTTACCTAGCTATCTGGGAAGAGGTCCCTTTTCCTCCTAGATACAAACCACAGACTATGGCTTTATTCGAGAAAAAAACATCACCGAGTCAATACATGAACTACTTCAGCATGATGACAGTGTTGTTACAAGGGAACGACGCCCTCCTCACTCGGGTGTTCAAAGGCTGTCTCTCGGGGGTAGCTTACCATTGGTATCGAAGTCTGGCGGACAACTGTATTACTTCCTTTGAAGGCTTCATGGCCTTATTCTTCACGCGATTCTACCAGGGTGGGATGGACATGTCTATGTCCTCTCTCATCAAAGTCAGACAGAAGGAAAAGGAGAATGTTCGCACTTTCATCGAATATTTTCGTCAAGCCACTCTGCAAATGCCTCCAGGAGTCCCAGACTCGGCACTAGTCTACATCTGCCGGAAGAACCTTCTTCACGTGATCTCGGTGTTCACAGGACCATATCAGTTCCATGATTGGCCCTCGTTCATCATCTCGGCGGTGGCCGCGGAGGACAATAGTCAGAAGGCGCGCGATAATGGCATCATGATCTCGGCCTCCGTTAAAGGCAAGAGGTCATCCTCCCACATCGACCATACTCGTGGTACCAAGGGTAAAGAAGCTCTGGCGATTAACACGTATAGGCAAAAAATGGTGGCTACCACGCAGACGAAACCTGGAACTTCTAGGCCCATTGAAGTGTACTCTTTCGATGACGATAATATTTCGAGCATATTCGAATGCCTCGTCAAAAGCGGAAAGATTACCCTTCCTGAGGTGAGACGGCCCAATGAGGCCGGCAGTACCAACAATCCCAAGTACTGCATCTTCCATAGGTACATACACCACCCCACAAAGGCGTGTTATATACTGAAAAGGAAGATCCAGGAGCTGATCGATGTTAAGGCCATCACTCTGCGCAACAGCGAGAAGACGGTCACGGCTAACATAATCTCCCTGCAATTTGGCAATCTGCCTCCCCAAGAAATCCCGGACGGTGTTACGCCTATTTCTCGGACGATGATGAATATCGTTAATCTCCCTCCAGCTAGTGGTCAAAATTATGACCTGCTACCACTAACTACCCAACGAGGCGAGACTATGTGGGTTCATCCAGATCTGGTGCTAGAGATCGAGAAAGAGACTCAAGCTGCTAAGGCTAGGTCTAAAAAGAACTCAAAGCACAAACCGTGTCACATGATTATGGTACACTCGGCATCAGAAGGCGAGGTCTTGGATACTGGAACCCGCTCAGGGAAAGCCTACCTCCATGACTATGGAGCCAGCCAGGTTGATGCATCGGTGGACGCTTCAGCTGCCAAGCCTTCAGAACCAGAATCCGTCGTACCAGAGGCCGGTCCTTCAAGACCAACTTCGGCGGACAAAGGAAAGCAAAAAGAAGTGTGCTTTGATAAACCTGTAAAAAACATTCAAAAACAAAGGTTTAGAGAAGCCATACAACTTCGACATCCTGGCCCAACTGGCTAATACACCAGCCAGGTTGTCCATCTTCGAGCTACTCAGGCTCTCTCAAGATACTCGTCTAGCCCTGAGCGAAGCACTGATACAGGCGGAGGCATACTTGACCCAGCTCAAGTCCCCTGACAAAGAACTCGTGGCATGTCCTCAGTGCCACAGTGTGATGGAGGTGGTCCCAAATATCACTTTCACTCAAGATGACATGCTATTAAAACATAACAGACATGACAGACCCCTCTATTACACCGGGTACATTGGTTCCATGGAGGTCGACCGAATTCACATAGATTCGGGATTATCAATCAGCATCATTCCTCATAGTCTACTCAGACCGCTGAGGATTCCTACCAGCGAATTGGCATACACCACCACTACAATCGTGGATTTTAACGCCGGAAGAAGTAAGCCGTTGGGGAAGATTCGCCTGAGGATATAAATTGGCAACCTCAGATCAGTGGCTACGTGTTGCGTCATCGATTCAGAGGTGTCCTACAACATTCTGCTGGGTAGACCTTGGATCCACGACCATAATATCGTTCCTTCAACTCTACACCAATGTTTTAAATATGTAGACGCCCGAGGAACAGTGCAAACGGAGATTGCTGACCTGAACCCGTTCAAAGGAGTAGAATCCTACTACTCTGATGCCGTGTTGTACTGTCAAGACTGCACGGAAGAGGTGTCAGCCGAAGCAGAGAAGGAATCCCACCAGGAGCCAGAGCAACCCTCTGCCAAGCAAACTCTGTCAATCCAGGTGAAAGGACGGACTACTCGTCCAAAAGCCATAAAACCTATGGCTATCTACCTGAACGAGACCAGGTCAGGAAAAGGGGGTGATCCTCTAGTGATCACTCTAAACCAGAAGCCTCCGTGCTTGGTCATCAACCTTCGGCGCAACAGGCAGTCGAGTGATGTATATGCAACCGGGAACAGAGTTTCAGATGATAATAAACATCCTCTTTTCCAGTATATTGACGCCCAAATTCTAAATCAGGAATCTTTCCCCAGCGACGATATAGAACCTATAGCGCAAAAATTCTTGGAAGCTATAGATTCCTATCATCCGTATATATAGGAAGTGGCATCATCATCCAATATCACCACGACATATGGACCGCATGACGATTCTATCTTCATTGTTCCGCCTACTTGCAGTAGTCAGCATCCAATAGTCTTCGGTCGCATGCGCAATGAACCGACTGTGCGAGAGGATTCTTTCGACGACGATGCCGATAAAATGCAGGTTCACAGATACAGTCCGCAAGCTCTGAAGATCATACAAAATATGGGTTATAACTTGAAACTGGAACCGGGTCTCAACTACGGGAGAGGCAGACGAATGCCGCTGTACGGCGATCCCTACTATCAACGAACTCATTTTGGGTTAGGGTATACCACCTCCCTCGCAGCTCCTGAGTCAAACAAGGATATCTTTTCCTCCTCTCAAAACGGCTCAGTGCCCTACGACTAATCTCGTGCTCTCGAGCGAATATTATCAGTAAATATGGTAGTGGCGGATTCCTTCGAATCAGACGAACAGGAATCTGAACCGTTTAAGAATAACGCTTGGGCTCAGCAAATGGATACACAATGGGAGTTTCGCTTCAAGCAGAGAGAACCTCCCACTGAAGACAAAGTTATCCAAATTGACGTTGGGGATGAACTTTCACCAAAGCCGATATTTATCAGTAATAATCTTTCCGAAGCAGAAAGGGAAGAAGTTATCCAGTTGATAAAAGAATATATCGACGTCTTCGCATGGAATTATGAGGACATGCTAGGCCTTGATCCAAAGGTAGCTACTCATAAGCTCAATATATTGCCCGATTCAAAGCCTGTGAAGTAGCACCAACGCCGGTTCTGCCCGGATATGATGGATGCCATTGAAGCTAAAATCAAGAAGTTGATAGCCTGCGGCTTCATCCGTGAAGAACAACATCCCGACTGGGTCGCCAATGTTGTCCCGGTCATGAAAAAAAGTAGGAAAGTACAAGTCTGCATCGATTACCGAGATCTGAACACAGCCTGCCCCAAGGATGAATTTCCTCTTCCCATCACAGACGTTATGATTGACAATACTTGCGGCTTTGAACGTATGTCTTTTATGGACGGATTTTCAGGATACAATTAAATTAAGATGCATCCTGAAGACGAGAAGCATACTGCCTTTCGGACACCATTGGGGGTATATTGCTATACGGTCGTGCCCTTCGGATTGAAGAATACCGGGGCTACGTACCAACGGGCTATGAGTAATATATTCTATGAGCATTTACAAGATAGTGGAGTGTTACGTGGATAATGTAGCTGTCAAAAGCTGCCTCAAGGATAATCACATCCAAGACTTGAAGACAGTATTTGACTTGATGCGCCAATATTTACTCAAAATAAATCCCACAAAGTCCTTTTTGGGGCTATCTAGTGGCAAATTTCTGGGATTCGTCATAACCGCCAAAGGCATTCAAGTGGACCCTGATAAAGTCAAGGCCATCTTAGAAATGCGACCACCCCGTAATATGAAGGAACTCAGGGGATTTCAAGGTCGTCTGGCTTATATCCGGAGATTCATATCCAACCTCTCGGGGAGATGTCAGCCCTTTTCTCGTCTCATGAAGAATGGTGTATCCTTCGTATGGGACGAAGCCTGTCAACAAGCGTTCGGTGATATCAAGTGCTATCTCACTAGTCCGCCAGTTCTGGTGCCTCCTGTCATAGGAAGACCATTCGTGCTGTATGTTCGAGCGATGGATCATTCTCTAGGAGCTCTTCTCGCACAAAAGAACGAGATGGGTCACGAGCAGGCTATCTACTACCTCAGCAGGATGATGGTCGGAGCCGAACACCGGTACAATCCAGTGGAGAAAGAATGCTTGGCTCTGATGTTCGCTATTCAGAAAATGCGACACTATGTCATAGGCCAAACCATTCACATCATCTCCAAGATCAATCCTCTTCGGGTACTGATGAACAAGCAAAGTGTTCTTAATTCCTGACTCGCGACTTGGGCGATGTTATTGACACCGTGTGACATGGTGTACGTCCCCCAGAAGTCTGTCAAAGGCCAAGCATTGGCTGACTTCCTAGCTGCTCATCCGATCCCGGAGACCTCCAAACTGTACGAGGATATTCTTGACAAAGTTGCATAATGTAATTCCGCAATGGAAAGTGATGCATGGAAACTGTTCTTCGATGGTGCCTCCAGAACTGATCCCAGGGGAAACGTGGTTTCGGGAGTAGGAATTGTCCTGGTTACTCCTGATAAGCTCGTCATCTACCGAGCATATTCTCTTAGCGAGCCCTGTTCCAACAATGTGGCAGAGTATAACGCTCTACTAATCGGCCTCCAAGTCGCTAAAGAATTGGGCGTCGAATCTTTGGAAGCTTTCGATGATTCTCTGTTGATCGTTAATCAAGTCAGAGGAATATATGAAGTCCGGAATCCAGACCTCATCCCCTATCACCGAGCAATGGTCGAGATAGCCATGACATTCAAAGGATTATTCCTAGAGCATATGCCTCGATCTTAAAATCTAGAAGCTGATGCCCTAGCCAGTCTAGCTGCAGATTTAGCTACCCCTATAAGAAGGCAGAATTCGGTAATCCTTCTTAACAGAGATTTATTCTGTGTGAAAAATAATTTCCATATAGAATGCAGCTACGCGGTGGATGCAGATCCTCCCAAGAGAGACTGGAGAAGTCCCTTTATAGATTTTGTAGCATACATAATCTTGCCAGAAGATCCTAAAGAAGTAGTATCCGTCAAAAGACGATTATTATGCTTCTATTTTGACGCATCGTCACAATGTCTATATCGCCAGTCTTATGACGGACTATTATTACAATATCTCTATGGTGACGAAGCACAGCAGATTATTCGTGAAGCCCACGATGGCATATGCGGAGCGCATCAACCCGGTCCTAAGCTAGAGGATCGCGTCAGGAGAATGGGCTATTATTGGCCTACTATGATCACAGACGCAATAAAGTATGCAAGATACTGCAGAGCCTGTCAGGTCCACGTAGACTTTATCCATCAACCACCCGAACATCTACATCCTACGATTGCGTCCTGGCCTTTTGAAGCATGGGGTATGGATATCATTGGTCCTATTCAACCTTCTTCTTCCAGAGGTCACCGATTCATACTGGCCATCACGGATTACTTCTCCAAATGGGCAGAGGCGATCCCTCTTACTGAGGTAAAGGCATCTAATGTGATCAGCTTCATCAAGTATCATGTTATTTACCGCTTTGGGATACCCCGAAGGATAATCTATGACAATGGACCTCAATTCATCAGCCAAATGTTTCATCGATTTTGTGATAAAAATCAGATACAAAATGTTGCCTCTACGGCATATAATCCTGCTGCTAATGGTTTGGCAAAAGCTTTCAACAAAACTATTATCACGCTCTTGAAGAAGTTCGTCTCTTCGAGCAAAAGAGATTGGAATGAGAAGCAGGAAGGATGTCTCTGGGCATACCGCACAACGGTACGAGCACCAACATGTTGCATACTATTCTCATTAGTCTACAGGAGCGAAGCGGTTCTTCCCATCGAGATCCAAATTCCGTCCCTCAGGATAGCCGTGGCTAATAGGTTGATTCAAGAAAAGAATGACCTGTTAAGGCTTCAAGAGCTAGAAGGATTAGACGAGAAATGCCTCCAAGATCAACAGCGCATCACACTCTACCAAGCACGCATTTCCAGGGCTTTTAATCAAAAAGTGAAGGAAAGGGTGTTCAAAGTCGGTGAGCTAGTTTTAGCCGTAAGAAGGCCGATGATCCTTACTCACAAAAGTAAGGGCAAATTCTAGCCCAAATGGGAAGGCCCTTATGTGATCGAGACAACGTTCTCAAACGGCGCTTACAGGTTAGCCCAGCCTAATGGAGACCTGTTAATGGCTCCTATCAATGACAAATTCCTGAAAAGGTACTATGCTTTACCTCTTCTGTCCAAGTGGATTATGGCGAAAACCACATTCTGACAAAACTACTTTCAAAACAAAACTAGTTGGATCGTATTCTATCATGTCCATATAACCTCTGAATAGATATATCCTGCTAAAACTTACCAAAAGTATATCATGTCCATATTACCTCTGATATCACTTTCACCCAAACCTGTCATTTACATTCTGAAATGATGGGTCCACAAAGTCAGATGAAAGCCTCTTTATTATTCCCAAAAAGGAGCGGAAGTACATTGAAAAGCAAAAGCAAAAGTACATCATTTTGGGGGAGCAGTCAGGTCACGAAGCTGCTGCGCCAGTACGGCCATCCTCTCAGTCCTGGAATCCAAGACATCAGCGCGAGCCCGCTCGAGTCGTGCCTCATCATTGCTCAGGAGGGACAGTTCGGCTCTAGCCCGAAGAAAACCAGCACGGGCGACTCCTGCACGCGCCAAGTTCTGTTGAGCTACGCCCAATCGGCTATCCACCACAACTAGAGCTTCCACGACTGAGAAGCCCACTCTTTTGCCTGAGCGAGTTTCGGTTCCAGCCTGAGGACCCTCGCTATATTCCCTTCGTGCTCGGCCTGGAACTTCGTTCGAAGATCAATGGCCTCCTCCAGGACGACTTTTTTTTCATCTATCTCCTGCTGATGTGTCTGGATGGATTTATTTATGCCTGCCATCTGTTTTGGCAAGCCGTGCAGTCATGGAGTTATATCTAGCCTGGACCAGATCTTCAACATTATCTTAAGCTAGATGCAAGTATTCGTTAATGGGTTGCTCCAAGCCATTAACTATCTCCTCTAGCATTTCAGCTAGCCCAGTGTCGTCGAATTCTCGGATCAGTATTATCGCAGACTGGGAGGACCTCTTCAGCGACACAAAGCTCAGATTCTTCGCCAACACCCTTGATATTACCATTTTCAAAGTGGTATAGAAGATATCAGTGTACTGCTCGATTAGCACAGCTAGATTCGATTGGACGCTGGGGGTAGCCTCAATATTGGCGAATCCCCCTCCAAGAACAACCGCAGACGATGTCGCCACAGCCATCGCCTCAACAGGTGGTACGACAAAAGAAGAAGAACCAAGACCGAATGACGATACCAGCATACTCAAAGGAGGCATTGTCGTAATGACAGGCTCGTCCTCCTCTTGAGATATCGAAATCTCATCGACAGGCGAGACGGCACCCGAAGATGTTTCCTCCTCAAAATCAGCCACCTCCGTGTCGCCACCAGGACCTGACATAGAACCGAAGAGCGTATCTACACTGCCCACCCCGAAGAGGTCTTCCCCTGAAAAGAGGACGAAAGGAAGTTAGTATCGAAATGATGGCAACTTTTCTAAAAAGATGCGTGAAGACGACATTTACCCATGGTCGACGGCATATATGTCGCATTTGCGGCCTGTACAGCTAAATCATTTCTTAATAATGCTAAGCGAGCTGTCATACCTGGAGAAAGGGGTCTGCTAACTGACACTGGCAAATAGTCTTCCAGGTTCTCGTCAAATTCCAACCGAGGCTCATTGGCAGGAATCTCGGTGGGTGCACTGACAGGCACGGCAGGGGACTCTCCCGATGCCGATCTACGTAAAGATATACTCAGCCCCGGAGCCGACCTCGTTCCACTACCTGACGCAGTAGCAGCGACGACGGCCTCCAGCAGAGATTCTCCGGCACCACCCACTGGAACTGTAGAGGGTCCCTCTCTAAAAAATGAGGAACCTCCAATCAAAGAATCATCCCCAACATGGGGAGATGCAGGCTCACTTCCAGGAGCCTCAATACCAGGAATTCGGAGAGGACGATTGACCATCTTCTTTTTCCTCTTGCGAGGGGAAGTCTCCTTCGGAGTAGGAGCCCTTCGCTTCCCGGAGATTACCAAAGGCCCTGCAGGCAGGGGTACTTCACCCCTCGATACCGCCAACAGAGTCTCATCTAGAGTGACGACCTCCTCACCCTCGTCGGAAGAGACCGAGGGTACTTTCACTCTTCCCCCAGACTTGGAAGAGGGCACCCTAAAACTTCCATGCATGTCAAAATTGCGATGGAAGGTGTTCGTTGCCACATAGAACTGGGCATACGAGTACAGGATGCGCAGCTCCGTGGAGAGTGTAATGACCGGCACGGTAAAAATTGCTCCAGTACAGCCCATGAGGAAGTATCGCTATCCCCTAGCTCCGTCAATGAGTCCACCCCTGGACCGGAAGCTGGTGACGGCGTTGCCCACATGCAACTGATCATACCCAAACTGCCTGGCAAACCGACTAGGCAGGTAGGGCTCCAAGAAGCAATGATCTTCACTCCTGTACAGTAAATGGGAAGGTCTAATGCAGACCAACCAATTAAAAACTTCAGGAGAAAGATTGGTCTTCTCTCTACCGGAATTCTCAAGCCTAATCCCCGATTGATTGCGATGTACAGAGGGGACAATGCAGAAGAGTTTCAACTGTGACTGAAGCCCAGCACCCGCCGACAGTCTAGAACGGTGGCCACATTCCAGGAAGATTTCTGGTAGTTCAACAAGAAGCTAGCCCCCGAACTACTGCCGGAGCCGGGAGACATAACCCTGGGGTTATGAAGAATTGACCATCCCATCAAATACAGGTAATGGTAATTCTACCCTGGAAAATCTATCACGCCGAGTTTCATCGGCGAGCAGCCCGTCAGTCATGGCCCTCATGCCAGCTTGAATGCGGCACACCATGGCAGGAAGCAAGCCCAGTCTTGCCCCAAACACCAGACGCACTGCAGGCCATAGCGTGTTGCGGTGAATACGGTCCGCAGACGCGACGCCAGGTACCACGACTCGGCGCAGCCAAATGGAGAGGAAGCCAGCCAGTTGAGCTTCCTTGGACAGAGGCCTGAGGCAGCGCCTCAAATAACTATAGGCTTTAGTGCCTACAGGATACTGTCCTATCCCTTCGTCGAGGAGCAAGTCCGGAGCCCCAGCATCTACCATGAGATCGTCGACTACCTGAGCATTAAGCGCGCTCAGAGGATTCACAGGCAGATCCTTGCCCTCCAATACCTTCTCCGACTTAGCATTCCGTGATCGATGAAAGAAGAGGTAGGACGTCCATTTATTGATGTGAGCCAAATCTGAGGGCTCACCATAAAAAGCGGTGCAAGCAAGGTAGTGGCACATCAGCTCCTGATACACTTCCACTACCCGAGGGTCTGAATACCCCAGCTTCCGGTTCGTAGGAACATACTCTTCATACGGAGTATCCCCTATCGACAGTGTCGAGATCTCTGCCATCTCATGAAGGGCCAATCCCAACTCCCCCAGTGGAGTGGCGAAAGTCCCGGTGAGCGAAATATATCGCTCCATCAGTGCCAGAAACAGGTTGGGGTTAGGAGGTAACCCAACGCTGGTGGCACTCACAACTGCAAACAGACCGATATTCTCCAACTCGGTTTAAAAATGCTTCAAGGCTCAATCAACTAAGCGAGCCCATCGAAGGTTTGTAGGGTGATCCACCTACCGCACCGAGGGTTCACCTTAGGGTATACTCCCCCGTGCCCCATAAAATCATTGCAGAAGGTCGATAATTGGACCGGCTGGATCACTAAGCTGTCTTCACTCGGGACACTGCCCGGGTACAGTCCCCTGAACATCGTCACATTATCGGAAGGGCGGCTAATAAACGACTGCTGGTCCGCTCTTTTCAGATGAAAGATCTTCCCGGCCTGCCGTGAAGATTAGGAGTCAGCGTCCATGACATCCTCCTGGGATGTGTGGCATAGAAGAAAGTCGAGATGGGATAGTCTCTCGGCATCTTGGGCAGATACAAAACCAAGCCCCCGGCAGGGAAAACCCAGAGTTCTTTCTTGGGCTTCGTCTGTGACTGCTTGTCGATCATGTCCCCGAAGAGGAAAGCCGACTTTATGTATTGGTCCTCGTCTATGTACGTCAGGGGCTTCCAGTTGATCAAATTCAGCAGTGTTCGCTCGCCCTGAGCCGATATCAGAATTTCCCTTCCTTCGGGATACTGGAACCCGAAGATAGGAAATGTCACGTGTGATAGATCCTCCAGATAGTTGGAGTGCAGCATCCCAACGGCAGAACCCATCATATCGGCTAGCGGAGACACATGCAAGTCAACTGCAAGAGTGCAAGAAAAATATGTCAGTTCCTATAACTAGATATTACAGATCTTGCAGCCTACGCCAAAAATCAACAATCTGTGCTTTAGGCCAAGACCGTAAAAACTTGACCATTACGCTGGAATCCATTTCCTAAAGCGTAAAGTTCAAGGCCGGCAGTACACAGTCTGTGCTTTACGCCAGACTGAAAAAAGTTGAGGTATTACGCCAGAATCTTCATCCAGAAGCGTAACACTCAAATTTTATACGCCAATTTTCGATAGTCAAAGCTTTTACGCCAGACTGCGAAAATATGGAGTTTTTGTGCTGACACATTAGAAATGTGGGCATAAAATATGAAACGTCTCTGTGCATCATCTTCTTCAAAGAGGCTATCAGCACAGAAGACGACCTAGTGCGGTCACGTACAACGTGTGTGAAGGATTTTCAGTCGTTCCTTTTCGTCCCAAATGCTCTACCTTTAAGGCCAGGTGCACTGCTCGTCGGCAGAATACTTCGCTCAGAATGAAGTTTGCCTTGCCCGACCGAAGATGCTCTCTCTTGAGCAGAAGATTGAGAAGAAGAATCAACCTTATTTCCCTTAGTGGAGGGGACTTGTTTCGGGGCCATTACTGGAAACTTTGAAATCTCGGAGAAGAGACGAAGAAGAACTCGAACAGACGAAGGCTTTCTTTCGCAGAAGACGGATAAAAAGTTTTTCTCTCATAAACTTGGGGTATATATAGAGTTTGGATGGACTCCTCGAATCCTGAACCAAATCTCCTAATTAATATTCGGTTATTATTGGGTACTACATCAGCCTATTACTCAGAGAAGGCGGACAGTCAGCAAAATTCGAAAAGTTTTCGCACAAAGCAGATTCGTGGTTCTTACGCAAAAGGAGCTTTCTACGCTCGACAGCTACAGATCTGCGGTTTTACGCTCACAGGCTATGAGTCTATGGTTTTACACTCGGATGCCTTTGTGCTCGGTAGCTTTTATGCTCAAGAGGCTACAAATCTACGACTTCACGCTCAGCAGCTACAAATCTATGATCTCACGCTCGATGGCATTTAGTTTACGCTCAGAGGCAACAGATCCACAACTACACGGTCGGAAGATTTTCTTTTCACAGGCTATAAATCTACAGTTCTGCACCAAGGAGCTTTCTACGCTCGACAGCTACAAATCTACGGTTTTTTGTTCAATGGCTACAAGTCTATGGTTTTACGCCCGGATGCCTTTGTGCTCGGTAGCTTTTATGCTCGAGAGGTTACAAACCTACGATTTTACGCTCAGGAACTACAAGTCTACGATTTCATGCTCGGTGGCGTTTAGTTTACGCTCAGAGGCTGCAAACTCATGATTTTACGCTCTATGACTTTCCGCACATCTGAAAGATGCGTAGGCCAGTACAGTACATCGGAACAAATTCTCAAGGCGGTCAATCGTAGGAGTTCACACAGAAGATACTCCTTCTTGACCTCAAGATACCCCAAGTACCCGAAGCATACGAAGTTCAACATTGAAAATTACTCTTCTTTATTGGTCGATTCGAAGTTCATCCAGAATCTAGTCTGAATATTTCGTCTGCAAATTCAAGATGGCAACTCAGTTCTTGACAGCCATTCCTCGCCCTGTTCCAAGGGATTTCCGAGAAATCACTCTTGAAGACGACGGTCTGAACAAAAATTCTGTTTATCAGAAGTAAAAATAGTTCAGAATTCTACGCGGTTCCTAACAGCAGGACAGTTCTAACACTCGACTGCTAAAGCGGCTTTCTGCGCATCCTTAGTTAGGCGTAAAAGACAGGACAGGACCTAGCGCTCTTTATATACAGAGTCGGCGTAAAGAATCAAACGTGTCGAAGCTACACATATTCAGACTTCACAGCAAAGTATGGCAACATGATCATATGCAAAGAAGAAGACGATTTTATTAAAATTAAAAGCATGATTACATGAGGGAAATCCAGTCTACAAGGGTTTTTTTTATTTTTCATGACTACATATGAGGGAAATCCCGTCTATAAAGGACTTCCTCATCGTCGTCTGAAGGTCGCACCCAGAATCTGTTCTGCCAGGTTCTCACATTGGTGAAGAAGATCTTCCTCTTCTTCCATGGCAGTTCATCGACATCAAAAGTCGATAAACAAGAAGATGATCAGTGGCGGAAGGATACCAAAATTGGGCATAGACCCATCCTCTAACAGAAGAAAAACATGGTATATCTGCTTTCCTACAACCAACGCCACTCGAGGACGGCAGTTATAGTCTATCTGCTCTCGTCCCCGGAGGTAACGGAAGAAGGTGCCACTTACAAGCGGCATGGCAAAATGCGACCATTCTTCTCTCCCGAAAAACCACCATACAAAGTTGCTGATTATCCCGAGCAAAGGAGGCTATGATATACTTCAATAATCCATCATTCCAGAGGACATTTGCTCGAAGACGCCATCTTTTTTGGCTCCTTACATGCTGGAAGAGCATGATCTCCTTCTTCCTCAAGTCGACCCGACGAACTCCGGCCATCATCTATGTGTGGTGAAGGAAGTATGGGAAGAACATAAAAACTCTTCAGCCTTTTTATAGGCAAAAGAGATCACCGATCCCCAATAACTCTGCCATAAAGTCAGCCATGAAAGAATATTTCAGGCTTGACCATTTTAGGCTCCATTCAGAGCGTTTCGAGTTACGAGGAACGGTTCATCCTTCATTCAAAGCATTTCAAATTACGACAAATTTAAAAGCTTTGAAGGGGGTCTTGTAGAAGCATAAAAAATACGCTGGATAGCTATACGCAGCATCTAGATGCAGGACAGCGTAAATAGAGGACCTCAGAGCCATCAAATATACAACAGAGCTTTTTCTGCTGAGCACAGCATAAAAATATAGGCTCAAGGACCATCCGCGTAATGCAGTATGACCAGGCTGCTTCGGCGTAAACATGGTGCTTCATCGCCTATATGGCGTAAAACTTATCCGCTTTTAATGCGGCATTGAAGTGTATGAGGAACGCTTCATATTCTTCAAAATGAACCTGTCAGATCATGCAATGAACCTGACGTCTGGACTACTGACAAAGAGTACTGTACGATAACCCAAGCGACGGGTATCATGATGGCGCGACACTGCAACCAAGGCTGTCATTTACTGCCGTTTCCTTTGCGTAAACCACTTTTACACATATGAAGGGATACGCTGCCTAGTTTTACACAGGTCGATGTGAGCTGTTTATGCTCCGCAGAAGACAAATAGCCTGCCACGTCAAAAGCTGTACTTCGTACAGGGCTTGAGGCACGTCTCTGTATTTTATGCGTAGGGCGGTGACAGTTTCTCGAGGCACGTCTCTGCACTTAAAGTGCCGAATAGTGACAGATGCCCAAGGCACGTCTCTGCACCTGATGCACAGAAGGGTGGCAGGCCTCAAAATACGCCTCCTCATTTAATGAGCAAGATAAAGACGGATCTCCACATTTAATGCTGGGGATTTGATTAAACGTCACCAAACCGTCGTTTAGTGACATCCCCTTTACGTAAACTACTCTTACGCATATAAGAGAAATACGTCGCCCAGTTTTACACAGGCAGACGTGAGCTTCTTACGCTCCGCAGAAGGCAAACAGACTGTCACATCAGCAGTTACTCTTCGCACAAGATTCGAGGCGCATATCTGTATTTAATGCGCAGAATGATGGCAAATCTTAAAGACAAGCCTCTATATTTAATGCGCAGGATGGGGGCAGATCTCTGTATTTAATGCAAGAGATTTAATTATCTCCAAGAGCCATAATTCTGGCTAAAACGTCCATATCATCACGGCTTCTACGCCTGCTCGGCTTCTATGCCCACTCGGCTTCTATGCCCACCCGGCCTCCATGACCACTCGGCTTCTACGCCCACTCGGCCTCTATGACCACTCGGCTTCTACGCCTACTCGGCCTCTATGACCACTCGGCTTCTATGCCTACTTGGCTTCTACGCCTACTCGGCTTCTATGCTTATTTTGGCTTCTATGTCATGGTGACAGTCATTGGCTTCTACGCCAACCTCTTCTACACAAGGGATAACTACCTACGTGGCTTCTACGCCATGATCTTCGCAGCAGATATACGCGTTTTGTCCCTTAGTTGGACGCGCGTCACATGCTCACTCAAAAGGTCATCTATACGCAAGTATTGGTTATTTTAAACCGTCGTATAAAAGGGTGTTGTACTTTCTACTACTCGGTTTTTACACCGACTGAGTGGTCACTGTCACTAAAACTCTATAAATAAAGACCTCTATCAACAGAGGAAAAGGTCAGAAAATCGGTCGAAGAAATTAGGTCAGAAAATTGATCAAGAAATCCAGTATCAGATCCAACGGTCGCAAAGATCAAAGGTCAAACGGTCAAGAGAGAGAGGAGAGGAGAATCCAGAGCTCAGGCAAAGAGAAGGGATCGACGACTTTGGCATCGAGCATCCACCCTCTTTAGCAAACTTCGAAGCTACTTTCTGTCTTCCACGACACTTCTTTAACATCGTGTAGTCCAAGGGCTAAAGTGATCGACTGCAGATCAGACACCTATAGCAATATTTACCCAGATTAAATAAATTATACTCAGACATCCTCGTATAGGATTAAACTGTACAATCTTATTTATAAACATAAAAGAAGGGCGGGTTTTCGTATAAGACCTCGTTTTCCATATTATCAATCTTTTCTCGTTTATTATCCTAAACAACCACGTAGCATGATAGTAGACTGCCATATGTACACCGACGTACTAGCAAGACTGTATCATTGACTGTTTGTTATGCACAGCAAATACAGACATAATACCCCTAACGTAGTCTCTGAGATCATTGTGTTTTGATTGTGTGTGTTAGTATAATAACTGATACAATATTGTATTATATGATATGTCTATAAGACTGTTGGAGCACTCAAATGATACTTTGGAACCAGGACATTGGTATTGCCAGCTAAGGACCACAGGCGAGTACATTCTCTGATGGTTTCTATTATGTTGATTATCTCTATAATTCTCGTTGTATAGCGTACATGATTCCGACACTGTTGTTACACTAGTTGGCATTATCGAGACCTGTCACGAGGAGTCGTGATTTGGAATCCATCATGCTAGCTAGGGAAACGGGAAAATATTAGTAGCTTATGTGATCATACCTAACTCTACATGCATCATATCTTACCCACACCTCACGTCGGTGCAGCCTGACCATTATATGCCTCATAGCATGTTATGTATGATTAGCCTGACTATTGCTTGCATCATAGCTATCCGAATGGTTAGCCTAACCTTACATGAATCATAGCTAGTCATACATAGCAAGCCTGATCAGTTCTAAGCCGATCACATGATATGCTAATGTTTCACACACTTAGTTAGATGTTCTTGATATGTATCTCTAGTATATTGATCTAGCATCTCTGCATGTTCTAGTTATTGTTCTAGTACTCATTATACTCTAGTTCATGGTTCTAGCATGCACTGTATTTCTATTCATTGCTAGATATACATTGATGATGATATATTCCAGTATTCCTTTATTCTAGTACTTTATTATGTCCAGTATTTCTTATTGCCAGTATTCATATGTCTTGTATTTCTTTACACTGTGTTATAGATTTTGTTAATATATGTAGAACTGCTGTTAGTGCTTGTACTTCGTTCTAATCCTGACTGGATATTTTTTTCAGAGGATCTGGAGGATTTTAGTACTACACATTATGGACCGGGTATAGATGCAGACTACACACCAGAGATTTTAGAGGAGACTATTCCTTTAGAGGAGACATTACCTGCAGGTATCTAGACAGTATTTATCTTATGCACTGAGACTTATTTGAGGTTTATTTTGAGTTATGTTTAGACTTATTCTTAGTTTATGTTAAGACTTGTGGAGACTTATGTTGGACAGCTAGATTATGGTTTACCTATATTTTGAGATATGGTGTTTGACTATGTCATTCTTCTTATCTTTTATCGTGCCTTTATACTCTTATAGTTGTTGTGATTGGGTTTACATTATGAGATATTGTGAGATGTATATTGTCCTCATTATGGAGATTGATATCATTGACAGGTTATGAGTTATGTTAGTGTTTATTGTGACCTAGATAGCGTTCTACCGCTGATGCTGGGGCGTAGGCTGGACGTATCCACGTACTCGTGCCCCTATTCCAGATGCGGGTCGTGACAGAATCATAATACAACCATAAATCTGAAATAATATATACATGCCATAAGTCTCAATAACAGACAAATACAAGTCTAAGAATAAACTAAACCTCCTCAGGCTCTGGTACTAAGTCCCCCTGCTCAAAATGAATATCCTCTAATAGAACACCGTTCTGTGATCCGTAGTATATAGAGCACTAATCTATGAGCCAATTATCTAAAAAATATATCCAGCCAGGATTGTAGGGAAGTATATACCTCTGAAAGCAGTTTCAAATACATAATCGAGCATATATAACAGATAATAGAAAATAATACAAGATAGCTAAACAACATAATAAGATGAACTAGAGTGAATATGTAATGTACTGGAATAAAGAACATACAATATAATATCAACAATATAATGGAAATAACTGAAATCTAGCTAATGTGCCATGGAATATAAGTTTATTATGCGATCAGTTTAGGTTGAACACGAATACAATATGGTAACTCGATTACAAGTGTGATATATAATCGACATGTACACGAATACACTGGAGCTTGATCAGATAATCAACTCATATTCCTCCATCCCCAACTAATACCAATGGATCCAATCACGATACGTTAGGAACACGAATATGGGCACACTGAACACGAGCAATATGTGTACACGAATATAAGCACACTGAACTTGAGCAGTGTGTGAACATGAAGTACACTAAATCAATACCCGATACACACGATGAAATATATGTGAAGGAGTACCCGCTGAACATGGTATGGGATAACATCTCCTGACAAGATCTAAGTAGTATCCGTCCGTGAAACCACTGTGTCGAAATCAAGTATAAAGTTCTAGAATATGAGATATATACATTATTATGAAATAAAAACTAACAAAGAAATATACTTGCCTAAGATCCTAAGCAAGGTGTGTCTCTCGATGCCCAAGCTGGTGTCACACAGACCTATATATGGTATATTGCATCAATACAAGGTTTTGGAATAAAAAAAGTTAAACTAGTTCAATTCTAGGTTATAAAGCTATTTTTAAGTCAATTTCTAGCTCACTAGTTCTTGGTTAAATTTCTAAGTCAATACCTTAGATTATTAGCTATATTAGCTAAACTAGTAAGTATTAAATATACATATATATAACTTATATATACTAGTTACTGTTACAACCTATTAACTTAGTATGTAGATATATTACCTAATATCTAGTTCCCTTCATGACTGTGGTGTTAAACAGATAACTTAGCTAACTTACCAATCCATTATATACCTAGTATTATATACCTTAGCTATATACATATACATACCACAACCCAAAACTTATCTAACACTAGGTTCGTAGGCCACAGTTAGCTATAAGGTATCCACTATCATATTTATACTTGTAATAATATACCTTGGTCTATTTACTAACTCTAGCTCATACCTTGGTATCTATCTCATGATACCTTGGTATCTCAACCTGACATGAATCACTGATACCCAATCCTGCATACATCCAAACACCAGCTACTTGAGTATCCTCCTTGATACTCATCACCACTTTGTGCCCCAATCTCTCATACCCTACTTGTTGTCACTGCTCTAGCTACTAACGTATACTTTTAATGTTGCTGCTCCTAGCTATTTCTCTTGCTACTGTACTCAAGCATGCTGCTGCAGTTACTGCACGGTTTATAATTTTAGCAATCTGTACTGCACTGCTTAGAAATATGTATTACACTGCTAGCAATCTGTACTGCACTATTAGAAATATATACTGCATTGCCGCTTGCTAGCAATCTATACTGCATCGCTTAGCAATTTGTACTGCACTGCTTGCTAGCAACCTGCACTGTACTGCTAGCAATCTGCACAGCATTGCCTGATGTTTTTCATTCCATCTTACCTGCAAGTTCTCTCCAGCACTGTAGGCACTTTCTTAAAGTCAGATGTTCCAACCGGGAACTTAACCAGGCCTAGCTTTGCTCGAGTTTGCCTTGAGCTGGATCTCTTACTTACCTCGCTGCCGAACCGGGAGGGACAAAGAAAAGAGGCTGACATGCCTTATTTATAATTTAGTCTTTAGAAAATGGAAAACACGTCTTTTTGGGTGGGGGTCTTTGATCCTTAACTTCCCCTATTTAGTGATAAAGGAAGATTTTGCCCCTCATCCGGAGTCGTTTAGCTAGTTGTCAATAGCTTGTGATTCGGAGTTGTCGACCCGTCATTTCCAGTCGAGTAAAGGAGCATCTCCCTCTTCAATGCAGTCGTTCAATACGTTGTATCGATGGAGTGACATCTGCTTTAAAGTTTCACTACTGAATATTTTCTTGTATCCCCAAGGAAATCCCATACATTGAGATAGCAGGTTGGATCATCATCAAACACAGGAATGGGTGCTACCGCAATGGTCATCGTCACCTGTTAAGGATTCCGCATTCAGTGTATCGGGAGCTAATCAAACTCCCTTCTACCGATTTCTTTGGGAGCTTTTCGCAGTCTCCTTGTGGGATAAGGCTTCGGCTGCTGAGGACTGATAGCAATCTGTACTACACAGCTAGCAATCTGTACTGCACTGCTTGTACTGCTAGCAATCTGTACTGCTCTGCTTAGCAATCTATACTGTACTTCTACCAATATGCACTGCACTGCCTGTATTGCTAGTAATCCACACTGCACTGCTTAGCACTTACACTGCACTTCTTGCTAGCTGCTGCACTGCTTGCTATGCAAACTGTACTACACCACTCTCTGCATACACTAACTCAACACTCACTCACACACTTAACCAATATTTGCCCAACCCTTAGACATACACACAAATACATATATATATATATATATATATATATATATATACATACACACACACATAGGTTGAGGCATTTAAACAAATACCTATAGTGCATCAATTAGGATATCCTTGATACTCAACCATTAAGATGCCATACTCTCCATTATCCATAATTAATCATTCCTACAAGTCATATATGTATAATTACAACTATTAGAAATCATTACAACACATAATAAAGAGAATTTATGCAAATCACTCAAAATTGGCCCCGTATCACACCATATCGTAAAATACCGTAATACGGCCTATACGTATCCAATTGTTGACACGTACCTTATCTCATAACCCCAATCTAAGTCTAATTTGATCTAATTAGCCTCATGACACATAATTAATGTGTCAAATTCGTAACTCCCCCAACATACACACAAATTATCTCATAGATCTCACATTACATAGCAAAATAGCCTAGAACTTGTTCCTATAGGTAGTCCTATGCCATGGTGTCATTCTTAATGGTCAAATACATAATTAAGAAGCTACAATGAGAGAAAATTATAGGAATTACCAATTGGGAGATGGATTTCCAATAAAAATATAATTGGACACGATCCGGACATGATCTCTAGCTCCAAAGCTTCTCCTCCTTGTGCTTCTTGCTTCTCCAAGCTTCAAGGCTTTAAGAATGATGAATTTGAGAAGGTATTGGTGGTAAATTGTGTGAAAATTTAATAGAGGGAATTTAGAAAATTGGGGATCTAGAAATTTGACATAAAATAAAATGCAAATAAAGAGAGAGAGAGAGAGAGAAGAACCCCCATCTATATATGGCCGGCCTCTTTCCCCTTCCCCAAGCAATGTCAAAAGTCCATGTTGCTCCCTGCATATTTTTTATGAGGAATAATTAAGGATGGATTTATTTTGTAGTCTCTAAATAATTGTAATTTTACTAATCCTTCTTAATTTAATTAGTGGAATAACTAATGGGCTTGGTCCAAATTGGGCTCACTATTTGTCATAATAATTTAAATAGGTCCAAATGTGACAAGTCAAATTATTGTCTAGTCTCTCTCTAACTAACTAATTAATCACAAGTCTCTAAATAACTAACTAATGCTAGTCATAACAATCATAGCTCAACTTAATTAAATAAAATATTCAATCATCACACAATATTCAATATTATATTTCTAAAATTAAATACCCATAGCAAATTACCAAATTATTCCTAGTTGGAAAAGTGAGGGTGACAACTGTTGCCTCAACTGCTGGAAGTGTCTCTGATGTTGCTGCTGAAAGTGAGGCAGCTTCGTTGGGCCCGTGCTAATACTGGATCCTCCTATGTCCCTCGACCTCTTGGAGCCAAGCTCGAAATCATCCTATGCCCACTCTGCCTGTCTCAGAATCTCCTCAAAAGTAGCGACGGGGTCTCCATTTGTATATGATTTGATCTCCTTGTTTAGGCCCTTCTTGAACTTCTTGGCCTTCCCTCTAGGGTTCTGCCCCTCCACAAAACGTCTTAATTTGTAATATTCTTCCGCATACTCATCCACTATCATACCTCCCTAAACGAGGTACTGAAACTTGCTCTTTAGAGATGATAGAGCCACATTTGGAAAGAAATTTTCCTTAAAGTGCTCCTTTAAATCTTTCCAAGTAAGTCCCGGTGCTGAGATCCTGGGGTCTGTCCTTAACCAAGTCAATGCGATGTCAAACATCATGCTTAATGTGGCCTCTACCTACAACCTCTCTGGAATATGTGTCAGTTACAAGTTTCTCTCAATGTCTTATATCCAATCATCAGCATAAAGAATCCCCTCGGTGCCTTTAAAGTCCATCGGCTGCTGCGGGGTGAGCTGAGGTGGTGTCATTTTTTGGTGGACAAAGGTGACTCTCTCAACTACGGTGAGCACAATCTGGTGGGAATTCTCAATGTCCTATCTCATAATCTCTGATTGGCACTGTTGTGCCTCCATCACCAGCTGAAGTAGTGCAAATATCTACATCTGATCGACTGCGGGTGGTAGAGGTAGACAATCCTCTGAGACTGTTGGCGCTGCCCTCTGTACCAGAGGTGGAGCACCCCCGAAAGCTTCTACAAAAATGATAACCTGGATCTGTGAAGTGGACCTCTGAACTGACACTGCTAGAACAGTGTCTGCTGGTGTTGCCCTCAGAGGAGACAAAGTGACCGACCTCGCTGATACTGCGCCTGAGCGCTGGGAACGCGTCTTCGACGACATCATAAAGATAGATTGAACAAAGAAATCAATATTGAGTAGGATACGACATCATCAAAGAAGGACAAAATTATTCAAAGTAAAGCAAGCATTCTAATAGATAAAGATAGCAACACAGATATTTGGAATATTTTCTAGTTGTGATTGAGTATACTCTCAGCCTATATTATATATCCTAAACAGGATCGTAGCAGTACTCTAGGTAAGCACCACTACGATATTGCTTTATTTATGACTCTTGACCTGCATAGGCCACTACAAAAGATGCGTCATGACCCGCACCCGGAATAAGGGCACGAGTAGTGAGTAATGTCTACCCTACACCGCAGCATTGCTGTAGAACACTGTCTGGGTCAACCAAACTATCTTAATATCTCACACAATATATATGGAACCTGTCAATGTCCTCTCAACTCCAAACAAAGGAACAATATGGTATGATAATGGTGAATAATACTCAATCACAAAGTCAAACTAAGGATGATAAAGCACGATATAGAATAACAAAGAAAAAGAGTCACATTACATCCACAATTCTGATATTATATATATATATATATATGCCAAAAACATAATAAAAGTCTAATACAAGTCTAAACAAAAAGTATAAGCCTTTCCAATATCTGGTACTAGGTCCTCATGCTCTAAAGGGATATCCTCTAGTGGTACGCTGTCCTGTGGCCCGTAGTACATGGGATACTGATCCACAAGCATCTGAAAAATATATCCAATCAGGATTAGAGCGAAGTACATACCTCTGAAAGCAGTTTCAAATACATAATCGAGCATATATAACAGATAATAGAAAAGAATACGGGATAACTAGCCATAAGAAATTGAGTGAACTAGAGTGAACAACTAATGTATTGGAATGAAGAACAAGTAATATGAATATCTGCAAGTAGTGGAAATAAATGAAACTAGCTAATGTGCCATAGAGTACAAGTTTATTATGTGATCAGTTTGGGTTAAAAACGAATACAATATGGTAAGTCGATTATAAAGTGATAAATGAGTAAAATGCACGAATATGATTTCAAGGTCAAGACTAGGTTATTCTAGCTAAACTAGATCCATATTAATGTTTTAGGCTCATATTGGCCACTAACTAGCTAGAACTAGCTAAACTAGCTATACTAGGTTATTACCTAGGTATGAGCTATAATGGGTGTTGATACTAAGGTAACTTTCTATACTAGTTACTACAAGTTCACACCTTAACTAGTACTTCACCCTTGAGCTTCTATTAACCCAAGATATACTAACACTCAATAACTGGCATCCTTAACATATTACCACTGATACCTATTTTAACTAATACAAACTAATGTACACTAATAGGTAATAAGCTAACTGATATAATTAGCACTGATACTAACATTCCAATATACTACTAGAATATAGCTTACCACTAACTAATAGCATACTTAACTAACTTATATCTAAACTTCAACTGATATTGGTATATTTAACTAATATCTAACATCTGATACTCTGTTATTAACATGTATACACTAACTACTAACCTATCTCACTGATACAGTTGCTATTGCAGCTCTCTTGGTTCCACCCAGGTCTGAGATGGATTGGGTATCAACATTCTAATACAATATCATAGGAACTGCACCCAATCTTACCCTTATTGCTTGCTCTTCCTCCCAACCAATACACTCGATTATGCCAACCTCAACTTAATGTTACTACAACTGAAATTGCTACCCAGGTCTCATATATACCCTTATACACATCAACCCTACAGTCACCCTAAGTATCTGCTGATACTTCTCAATATTGCATTTCATTGAGTACCTAAACATCCCAATAATCCTTACTTCTATAATTTTTCCCTGTTTACAATGGCTTAAAACTGCAACTACAACTGCTGCCCCTATAGTTGTACAACATTTGCTGCTGCCACTCCTCCTAATCACCTGCTGCACATGCACTCAGGCATGGGTGCATAATGTGTACTGTCCAGACCAACTAACCCTCTCCCCTTACTACTACTACTTAACCCTAGTACTCCAATGCCCCTGTAGACCCGACCCTTCACCCCTCATCCAACACACCACAGAACACATACTCAACCCAAATATGATACCCAGGTATAAAGAGGTATTAGCACACTCACTAATGCCTGATATACACGGACACTGACATGGATATACTCAAATCCTGATGCGCATTGATCCCTAAAATCAAACACATATAAATATATCTATCTATATATGTATAAACACTTATATTACAATATACATATATCTAAATGATACATTAGAAACATTTAATCAAACACTAAGAGTATTCACTTAGGAAATCGTGATAGCCCTCAACTAAGAAGCCAAAATCCTAATTTTTCCATGATAAACATTACTAGATATCAAATATATAGTATTATCACTATTAGAACTAGCTACAAAAGGAATTAAGAAGAAATTATACAAAATGCCCAAATTAGGGCTCCGTATCATGCCGTATCGCAAAATACCGTGATACGGCCTACACGTATCCATTTGTGGACATGTACCTAATCCTATAACCCTGATCTTAAGTCTAATTTTATCTAATTAGTCTCATGATACACAATTGATGTGTCAATTTCGTAATTCCCCCAATATGCACACCAAATACCACAAAGAATTCATGATTCATAACCAATTAGCCTAGAACTTGTTCCTATAGGTAGCCTTAAGCCATGAGGTTATTTCTAATGGTCAAATGAATGATTTGAAAGATAGAAAAGAAAGAAATTTCAAAAATTATCAATTTGGAGATGGATTCCCAATAAAAATCAAAGTAGACACGATTCGGGCATGATCTTTCTACCAATGCTTCTCCTTCTTGTGCCCCTTGCTTCTCCAAGCTCCAAAGCTCTTCTAATGGTGAAATTGAGAGAGGAAATTAATGGAGGGAAATGATAGAAATTGGGGATCTAATTTTTAGATCTAAAATGAATACAAATGAGAGGAGAGAGAGAGGAGAGCTCCCTCTAAAAGTGGCCGCCCCCCTTCCCCCTTTCTTGTCCCCCTCCATCTAATTATGAATAGGATTTGGGAAGGGATATTTTGAAAAGCTTCTAACTAATTCTAATTAAGATAATTCTTCCTAACTAATTAGTGAGAATGGTCTAATGGACTTGGGTCCAAGTTGGGATCACTAGTTGTCATGACAATCTAATTGGGCTTACAAGTGACAAGTCTAACTATTGGACTAGCCTCATAAAAATAATAATTAATACAAGTCACAAATAATTTATAGCTCAATAATAATTAAATAATTAATACAAAACTCACACTAATATTAATATTTATTTCTAAAATTATTTACTCATGCCAAAATTATCAAACTACCCCTAGCTAAAAAAGTGAGGGTGACAAATATTTCTCATGTAAAGAGGCAGAGTCTGCCCTCTTTCTTCTCTTCTCTTCTCTTCTTTGATTTACTTGAGCTTATTATACAAAAACGTAAAGAGAGGGGCCCTTCTGACATTACAATGGTGTTTTCTAATGAACATCGTTGAAATTGTCATAGAGTTGTAATTGAATGTTGTTGTACATCAGCAAAACGGTCTATATTTGACTGATTGACTTACATTATGTCTCCTAAGCCTCAATATACAAAGCAAGTTGACAACTAGGAGCACAATGATGAACCGCTCTTTACTTCAGCATATATGGCTTCGCATCTTCCCCATGGTAGGAGACAATCAAGGCAAAGTTCTTCAAGAACACCTAGCCAGAGGAAATTTTACCAACTCGTCAACTCTTTTGAAGGAGTATACCAAAATACTTATTCTCGAAGATGGAAGCTCGTTCATCATGAGTCCGAGGCTGCGACTTGTAATTCTCCTGATTCTAAAACTGATAGTGTAGACTCCAACTACATGGTTCTTTCTACCAATCCCTCTGTCGTACACATGGATGTTAGCGTTTATGCCATCGGTGATAACAAGAAGCTTCTCTATCAGAAGCTACCGAATAATGCCTTAACTCATTAGAGGTTGCTCTCAAGGACATGCACACCATGATACAAAATATATATCAAATAATGACAGCCCAATATTTTGCTATACCAGCACCCGTCCAAGTGGCTTCATTAATACCTGCAGCCTACTCCTAGAACAACACCTCTGCAGGATAACACAAATCCAGAAGTGGTCGTAAACTAAGAGTCAGTAGCACCAACTCTTAATCCTGTTAACATTGGGGGTGGATCTCATGATGATTCATGTTCAACCAAGATCCTATCAGTCAGCCGCCCCACACCAACCAGAAGATCTTCTCGAAGCAATCCGAGAGTTGTGTGTATAGGTCGATATTTTAAAGAACAAAGACCAAATTCACAAGATGGGGGTGAAACAGCCTTATCCTCCGTACTAGGATAATATTTTGTTCCCTCCTAAATATAAACCCCATTCGATAGTCTTGTTTAAAGGCAGGACATCACCGAGCCAATATATCAATTAATTCAATATAATGATGGCTCATCTGCAGAAAGAGGATGCTTTCCTTAACAGATTATTCATGGGATGCTTGGCCGACATAGCCTACGATTGGAATCGTAGTTTACTTGATACCTGTATATCCTTATTTAATGACATGGAGTATCTTTTTCTCTCATGATTCTATGAGGGAGGCATGGATATGACGATATCTTCACTCATTGATATCAAACAGAAGGAGAAGAAATCCGCTCATGAATTCATTGAGCATTTCAGGCATGTAACTCTGAAGTTACCCCCCGATATTCCAGACTCCGCATTCATTAATACCTGCAAAAAGAATATACTGCCTATAGTAGGTCTCTGGATATGTCCAACTCAATTTCAAGATTGGACAACGTTCATCATTGGGACCAAAGTTGCTGAAGGAAACACAAAAATGGCACACAATTTGGGGTTATAAATGACCAATACGAAAGAGAACCGTCCCTCCAATAGTGCGACCTACCTCTCCTCCAACACAAAATCCTATATAGTCTTCCAGGCCTAAGGATGAAGATTCCTTTGACGAGAACGATATCTCTAGCATTTTTTAGTGCTTGATAAAAAGCAACAAGCTGCAATTGCGTGATGTCAAGCAACCAAATGAGGCTGTTAAAACAAATGAACCGAAGTATTACTTATACCACCGATATATACATCACCCTACTAAGGCTTGTTATGCCTTAAAAAGGAAGATACAATAGTTGATTGATGCTAAAGCTATCACCCTTCAAAACAAAAAGAAGACAGTCACTGCCAATATGGTATCTCTTCAATTCAGTAACTTTATAGTACAAGAAGTCCCGAACGACCTCGTCCCAATACCTCGAGCTACGATGAAAGTGGTAAATCTTCCATTGCCTAGAAATCAAACACAGAAATTGGTGCCTCTTACCATAGATCATGGCGAGATTATGTGGAATCATCCCGATCTGTTGTCAGATTGGGACCAGGGAGAAGCATCTTCCAATTCAAAATCTAAGAAGGGTAAGAAGTATAAATCATGCAATATAATTTCTTCGGATCTTCATTCAGACAGAGATTAGGACCAACATCAAGAAGATATAACTTTTGAGATCAAGTTTCAAAATCTGAATACTACCCCACCAAGCTCTACTCGCAAGCTTCGCTAGACGTACCGGTAATGGTCCATGATTGGCAGTGTTCTTCTATATAGGGCACAACAAATCTCCAGTACTTATGAAGGTGTTCCTACACAAATTCCTCCTCCTCCTTCTGCAACCATTAGAGCATCAACTTTGACTCAGGTGCTTGAGGAGGATCGCCCCCAATTTTATTGATACAACCAACAATCTGTAGGCTTGATACAAAATATGGGATATAATTTTCAGAAAGCGAAAGGTTTGAACTTTGGCAAGGGACGACGTATTCCTCTATAACTTCGAGGATAGTCCAATAAAACCCATAGTGGATTGGGCTATGCCGAGACCAGCCCACATACTCGCTCCAAGAAATAGTATGATAAAAAGAAACTCAAATCCTATAACATGGTACTTCTTTCTCCGATGTCCGAAGAAGCCATGACTAGTACCATGTAAGGCAAAGATTATCATAAAACTTATGAATTTGTCCAGAAAGATATTCTGACACTCTTCCTACTTTTCCAACTCCTGTTGCTCCGGATACAACCAAAACTGGTCCTTTGAAGCCTACTATGGTAGAGAAAGAAAAGCAAAAGGAAGTACTCTTCGACAAATCTCTGAAAAAGAATGTACCCCAAGGACTTGAAAAGCCCTACAATTTTGACATATTGGCACAACTGGCCAATACCCCAGCCCAATTTTCCATATTCGAGTTGCTTTATTTCTCGAAGGAGACTCGTGAAGCTTTGAGCGAAGCTCTATTACATGCGAACTCACACTTAGTTCAACTCAAGACTCCTGATGAAGATCCATTAGTGTGTCCTCAATGCCACAGTGTTATCGAGAAGATTCCTAATATCACCTTCACGCAAGATGACATGCTACTCAAAGATAATCTGCATGACAGGCCTCTATATTATACTGGTTACATCAGATCTATTAAGGTGAACCAGATTTACATCGACCCTAGTTTTTCACTTAACATCATTCCTAGAAGTCTAATGAGAGGATTGAAGATACCGATGCACAACCAGTCTGCTACCAGTACTACCATTCTAGGCTTCAATGTTGGAAGAAGCAAACTACTGGAAAAGATACGCCTATAAATTAAGATAGGTGATCTACGTACTGAAGTCATATGATATGTGATCGACTCTGACGTATCCTACAATGTTTTACTGGGACGACCTTGGATACACGAGCATAAAATTGTACCCTCCATCCTACATCAATACTTCAAGTATATGAACAGTAGAGGAGAGGTCAAAACAGAGGTAGCTGACCTCAATCCATTCAAAGGTGTCAAAGCCTATTTTGCTGACTCTGCACTCTATATACTGGAGTATATGAAAGAGAAAGCTAATCAAGCTAGTGATGAAGCTGAAAATACTCCAAAAGAAGAGCCTCTGATAATCAGAGTCAAAGGACGTACTACTTATCCAACTCCTTTGAAGCCTCTCGGCATCAACCTGCTCAAGTCATCTCCATTGGTCATCAACCTTCGATAAAATGAATAACCAATACTAGAGAATGAGGCACTTGTTATCGACCTTTGTCGTAACAAGCAATCAACATCAGTGAATCAACCCCTAGTCATTAATCTTGCCAAGCCTCTTATCATGGCAAAAGATTCTGCCGACTATGTGAAAGATAAAGAAATCTTATATTTCATGAATAAAGAAGACACTACTTCACACTACGTTGATGTTGAACCCATTGCTGAAAAAATTTTAGAGGCTCTTCACCTCTACGAACCTCTGTCCTTACCCGTAGCATCTTCATTCCAATATGGTTCATCACATGAACCATATGAGGAGGCATACTTCATAGTCCCAGCGAGACAGAATAAGCAATGTCATATAATTTTTGGAAAAGCTAGAAACAAAAGAGTCGCACAGACTAATAGATCTGACGAGGATATGGGGTAGATACAAACGTATCGTTATAGCCAACCAACCAAGAAAAATATACAAAGAATGGACTATAACTTAAAATCTGGCTTGGAACTAAATTATGGAAAAGATAGACGGACTCCTATACGTCACCTCTCTACTAAAGGCAAGCCAAGAACATACTACCAATGGACTGGTCGTGGTTTGGGATATGTTACACCACCAACAAGTCCTAAAAGTTCATAATCAGAAGAAAAGACACGTTCATATTCCTCTGACTCTTCATTATGGGATTCTGACGAAAGCATAGGTGACATATTCAAACAGTCTTTCTCTGTAAATATGGTATCAACTGCCCCAGATGATAAAGATATTGGATATTTGATAATGATGCTTATCAATGGAAAATTTCTTAAGAAGTATTATGTCTAAGCAAGACATATTCTTCTCCATCTCCGGCAGATTAAAATAAGATATGCAGCAGATATATTTTGTTTAATCCCCAGCAACTCATAGCCTACACGGCCTCTCGAAAGACATGGGTAATGGGTCCTCAAAGTTCTCCAGTGAGACAATACTCAGATCCAACGGAACACTCTCGTTGAGATCACCTAAACGATTCTTTCCAACCAAAATGTTCTATTCTTAAAGCCCAATTATTTTAAGGATATCCTATTCCAGATCCCCAGTTGGTTTGGGAATAATCTCACATGTTTACTTACCACTCATTAAATGTAAAGTGATTCATGTCCATATTACATCTGAATCATATTTCATTTATTATCACCTAAATAAAGATAATAGTTTGCTCTTCAACTACTCTTTCTTCTCTTTTCCAGTGGAATAAACTAGTGAACTATCACGTCCAAATCACCTTTGATAGGATTGCATCCTATAAAATTTATCATTTATACTCAGCAAGAGTATGCCTTGAGTGATAAATCTACCAAATTCTTCAACAGAGTTATTCAGCCATGTCCATAATACCTCTGAGCAGATATATTCGGTGGAATCCTATTTGAAAATATATCACGTCCATATTACCTCTGATCTTCTTTTCACTCTAACCTATTATTTGTATCTAATAGTGGATATGCAATAAATAATGGGTCCACAACAAATAAGAATTGCTTAAAGGTAAAAGTTTTAATATATTTTTATTAAAAAACTTACAAAAAAGGGAAGAGCATAAGATAGAGGTTACTCAGGAGTAAAAAGGTCAAAGAGGAACTGGGTTAGTCGAGTTAATTGCTGATCCTTTTTCAATGTCGCCCTACTACGAGCTAAACGAGCGATGAGTTTATAATCTTCTACTAAAGAATTGAAACGAGTGCTTGAACTCGGAGTCGCAACAATGTTCACTAATTCTCAACCATGGTGCACGAAGAAAGTTGTCATGACAGTTGTAGCCTCGACACTGGGCACAAAAGATGAGGAACCCATTGCTCGTTCTCGTGGGCTAATAGTGGAAGTCATTTCAGCAGTAGTGGTCATAGAAAGAGTCTTCTGTAGCAAAAGGAGCCATAGAAGCATATGACTCTATCATCTTATTTCAAGCATGGTCAAGATCGTTCTTGTTGTGCTCAACCTCCAAAAGTTGTTCTCTTTCTATGTCACAATGTACCAGCTCTTCCCCACATCGCTCCACAGTCACCTTCAACTCCTCCCTCGCTTGCTTGAGTTGGGCTTCCAATTCTTGAATCTGAGTCTTGAGCTGTATCTTCCTATCATTAAGTTCATCGTGGGCAGAATGATGAAGAGATAGATAAGAAGTCACTTCTTTCATAAAAGCATTTATCCAGACAGTCTTCTTAGCATGGATCGCCATATGCTCCTTGAAGGTGGTCTAAAGTTCCATGAACTCAGCAGTAATTGAATCGTATTAAGTCTGAACTAGAGATGAGATATCCCCACTATTATGTTGCAGATACTCATTAATAGGTTGCTCAAGGCCTATCAAGATTTATTCAAGAGCAGCAGCCCTAGCTTCATCCTTGAAATTTCTGATAAGTTGAATCATAGACAAGCTAGCATCCTTCACATCCCCAAAGGATAAACCTTTCTCGAGCACCAGATTTATCAACTCCTTTAATATTGCATAGAAAGCAGATGTATAATCTTCTACTAAAGAATTGAAACGAGTGCTTGAACTCGGAGTCGCAACAATGTTCACTAATTCTCGACCATGGTGCACGAAGAAAGTTGTCATGACAGTTGTAGCCTCGACACTGGGCACAAAAGATGAGGAACCCATCGCTCGTTCTCGTGGGCTAATAGTGGAAGTCATTTCAGCAGTAGTGGTCAATTCTACCACAAGAGTATTTGAAGCTAGTGGTGCCATTGATGCGATATCTGCAGTTGGAACTGTGATATTAGCAACTGAAGTTGTTTCAACATGCCAAACAACCGCCTCTTCAGCCCTCTTCGTAGCGACTACTACCACAATCTCATTACGTAAAATAATTAAGCAAGCAATATGGTCAATAAACAACATATTATAATTAATATATATGCACATCAAGCTAAGGAAAGAAGTGACAGCTTGGCCTGTGCTAGCTGGAGTTATCATTGCATGAATTCATGACAATGAAGCACAACGCAAAAACTTGTGGTATAGAAAGAATAGAAAGACACGTACCAGCACCAGGTGGTACATATTCGTCTTCCGGAGTCTGCCCCTCTAAGGAATTCCTCAGGCCTGTCAGCGAAGCCTCTACACCTCCGAAGAGTCGGCATGAATAAGCAAATCATCATAATCACTCAATGTCATGTTCGCTTCTGAAACTACAGTTTCAGTATCAATCTGCTCTATAGCATCTTCAATCTGACTCGTCGTTCGTATGACAGACTTTTGCTGTGATATCTTTCTAATGTAGAATCAAAGAAAGCCATTCACGAGGCTCATGGCGGTATGCATAGTGTAAATCAACAAGTTCCTAAGTAATAAGTTACAAGATCGCCTCAGACGAATAGGTTATTATTGGTCCATTATGGTAGAACATGCATTACATTATACCAGGAAGTGCAAGGCATGTCAAATCCATGCAGACTTTATACAACAACCATCGTAGTTTCTATATCCGACGACCGCATCATGGTCATTCGAAGCTTGGAAAATGGACATCATTGGTCCTATCATCCTTCCTTCACTTAAAGGACATCGGTTCATCCTAGCTAGCAATAACCGATTACTTTTTCAAATGGGCGAAAGTAATACCATTTATTGAAGTGAAGACGTCCAACATGATCATCTTTGTTAAGCACCATGTCATTTATCGGTTCGGTGTCCCCCAAAGGATCATCGAAGATAGCACCAGGACTCAAGCTCTACATCTACATCTCAAAGTCCCCTAACGAGGATTCTCCCTCGTCGGGTAGGTTCTCTAATGGGTGTTCAACCGTCGAATCACCGGCGGAGGCGTCTTCTGGTTCCTCCACCAAGTCTGCATGCAAATCGTCCAAAGGATCGTGGAATTTGCATCAACTTATTGCTTTTCCCTTTGACCCCTAGAATTTTGTGAAATTGTATTTTCTCTGTAAAATCTATTGCTTTTGTATCAAATTCTATAGTTTTTAATAAGGTGTTTGTATTATTTTACTCAAAATTTCTTATTAGATATGTCAAAGTTTTGATTTTACGTTGCTTATTGCTTCATTTTAATCTCGTTTGTCATGGTGACTCTAGACAGGCTGACAGTCATCTTTCTGGCATTTGATGTATTATTTGCCTCTTTTGTGTGGTTCATATAATATTTAAATAAGAGTTTATTATAATTTATTATATAATATTTTGTCATATTATTTACAGGCAAATAAGGTTCTTAAGAGTACTAGATGGCAGGTATAGTGCACCAAGAAGAAAAATGACTAAAGTAAAGTAGAAATTGAAAGAGCCAAGGGAGGCCAGTTTACTAGAAGAGAATTAAAGGCTTTTTAACCAAAATATATATTATTGGCAAAGAAAAAGAAAATATTCATTATTAGGAAAACAAAAGTGAGATGGCAACCCTATGGATCAAAGGATCAAAGGATCAATCATTTGACAATTTATTTAGACATACAAAGCTTCCTAAACTGCAAATATGTTTGGTGTTGAATGACTACAATTTTGAATAGGATATGAGAATACATGTTGGAGAGTATATATAATGTCGTGAGTCATATATAGATAAGGCACAGGAACTTGGTTTGAAGGTATCCTCAGTGATGTGTGGAATTAACATATCATGATGATGATACATAGAGTGTATACTTTATTAAAGACAATCAATTCATGTTCTAAGTTTCAAGATAACCAATACACGTCTGAAGTTTCAACTTCTTCTAATTTGCTTCATTGGCTACTGAAAGTTACTGTAACTTTTAGCTAGAAAATCTTACATGTGTAGTTGTTTCCCAATGTGAAGGTTTTGGAAGAGTACCTTGTTAGACACTTATAGGCATAATAATGCTGGACACTCGGGTTGTGGGTCCTAATAACAATAATTCACTACGATGGACCATGTATTCTCCTCTTTTATTCTGTACACGAATCATGTATCTTGGCCCAAAAGTTTATTAGTTAATGAAAACTTGCATGCTCATGCATACCCGACCGATACATTTACCTCAAAAAGCTCATTTTCTTATCAATTTTTTCTTATCCTTTTTGTAGCTCTATACATTTTTGTTATCAATAATATTGAATATGAACAATACAATTTCTTTCAGAAATACGACATGTACCCAAATTTCAATCCTACAAGTCATTATACATGGTAAACACCTATTCCTGATTTGTATCCCATCCATCTGTGTGCCTATTTGATAGCCCTATACTTACATGTGTAGTCCTTGGAATGGACATATGAGTTTTATAGGGTTCTGTCACGACCCGCACCCGGTTTAGGGGCACGAGAGCGTGGGTACGTCCAGCCTACGCCGCAGCATCGGCGGTAGAACGCTGTCTAGGTCAAGTACTATCTAACAATCTCACGCTAGTATCCAACTCCATAAGGAGATTCGGATAATACTATAAAAATATTCACAACATACTCAATCACAACTACAGCACGATAGGAATTTGAAGAAATAAAAGAATACAACACTAGTCTAAAGACAACATAATCATACCTGCAATCATTAACTTCCAATCCCCAAGTGTGTCGGAACCAGTCTACTAAGGTCACAGTCTGGAAAAATATTTTCCAGTCAGGAAGGAGCAAAGTACATCTCTAAATAGCAGTTCTATATAAATGACATAAACTATGTAGCAGTTCTAGATGGAAACATACCAGATGCATGTATAGGTACGAGAAATGTACAAGAAAAGAAATATACTGGAAATACTGTAAGTAAATGCAGGAAGAAAAACAATATGTCAATGAGCAAGAACCTATGACTAAGTGTGTTGAGTACTAGCTTTAACATGTGATCGGCTTGGGAACTTGATCAGGCTGGTTACATGTGATTAGCTATGATTCATGGAAGGTCAGGCTAACCGTTGGTTAGCTATGATGCATGGAGAGGTCAGGCTAATCACACGTAACAGCTATGAGGCATGGAGATGGTCAGGCCGCACCCGACGTGAGATGTGGGGTGAGCTATGATGCATGGATAGTTGGGTATGATCACATATCTACACTAAAATACTCCCTAAACCCCCGACTGGTATAGTAGATCCAATCATGGTACGCTATGGCACAGGATTCCCTAGGAAGGTAGCAAATCTTCCCGGGAATCAGTGTCTGTACATGCACAAGATATCAAGGAAATAAGTCTTGTACAAGCTACACCATGAATAAGGAATAACATCTCATGACGAGATCCGTGTATACCCATCCGTGTAACCAATGTGTCAAGAACATGGATATTTACACTAGATACAGTGAACATAGGAGATATCATAAATTAGAAACTAATCAGAGAATGTACTTGCCTTGGGTCCTTAGCTGGTAATTATTGATGTCCTGTTCCGGAGTACCCCCTGGGTAAACCAACAGTCCTGGATCCGGGAGCTGAGAATCAGTAACTGGTTCTACGTCCAAGTCCGAAGAGTCTAATGAACCTAGAGATAGATGTAGATATAATCAATTATTTAACCATAAATTTATCTTGTAGAAATAATTTAGAGTTAATTTATTAATCAAGTAATAATTAACTTATAACTATTAAGGGTTCAAGCCTATTATACACCTGTACAAAATTGTGATCATAACCAAAAGGTGTCCCACATATGTTCACACATGTAGATTGGTTTCCTACATTAAACAATTATAATGACCCTAAGTGACCCTTCACTCATGTAGACCATAAGAGCATGGCTTGCTAGGAAATCCAATTTCTATCACTATGGATACACAGTATCTTTCCTTGGTTGTTATTTTCTCCACCTATACCTTGAAAATATTTGCTTGCTCGATCAATGGAGAAGAGGACATCAACCCTACAGTCCCATGCATCCCTCCATATTTAAGCCGTTACTTGTTATTTCAAAATTTAAGTGTAACTCCCTTACCAATATTTAAGGGAAGCCTCCACATGTGTATTGTATATTTACCATCATTTTCTTATTGTGGTCTAAGGCACCCATGGGAATGCATGGCACACAGTATCCTGGGGAACCTAGTTTTTTTTTTCCTCTACTAATCATTTCACGCAATCAATATATTCAACCTTTAACCATCATGATGTTCCTCGCCATATTTATCAATCCAGCATACTTATTCCCTATTCAGCAACTTGCTTTCTCCCATGCACATACTGTGCTCCCAATCATGAGTATCCATCCCCATTCCTTACTGGTGGAACACCACAGTTCCCATCATCATACCCACCTCAATATACTACTCCACTAACACCATCCTTTACTTAAATATTCATACCCTCCATTAGCTCTTCATATGAACACTACATTTCTTATATTTCTTCCTCAACAATTACACTTACATAGCAATACCTCAATATACTAACCAACCTCTCACTGTATCTCATAAATCACTACTTCTTCCCATTCACATAGATTCGAACATCACCCTATTATATATGACCCTATTGTTTCCCTTTACATTTCCCATTTCTCAGGAATCCATATGCCGCATATATATCTATTCCTAGTGAATTTGAGAAGTTTTTGAATCTAAGCATTAATGAATCATGCCAAAAAGGAAGAAGGAAGAATGAAGAAGGAGAGGAGAAGGAGCTTACAGCGGTGGTCGTGGTGGTGGCTCGCCGGAGCATCCGGCAGTGGCCGGAGCAGCAGCAGCCGGTAGCATCAGCAGCAGCAACCGGAGCAGCAGCATCCGGCGGCAGCAGCAGCATCCGGAGCAGCAGCAGCCGGTAGCAGCAGCAGGTCGACGGCAGGCCGGGGTCGCCGTCGTCGGCCGTCGGAGGTGGGGGTTCGGCCTGAGTAAGAGTAGGGGAGAAGATGGTGGTGTTCCCCCCCCCCTCTCATTAATTCAAAAATGAGAAGGAGAAGAAGAAGAATAAAAGAGAAGAAAAAGAATGGAATGAAGAAGATGGGTTTCCTACGTTGGAGAGAGGGAAAGGAGGCTTGTGAGGGTGGAGTTACCTAGGTTTTCTAGGGATTAGGGTTTGATAGTATATTAAATAGGAGGGGGTGAGATGTGGATGAAGGGTGGTGATGTACCCACTTTAATTGAGTGGCCAGGATTGTTCATGAAGGAAATTGTTTTCATGTAAAGTAGAGTGGGGAAAAATGCAATTTGGTCCACAATTAAATAACCTTTCCATTTGGTCTTGGCCAATGGGGTGATGATACCTACAATTGAATAATTGTAACTTAGCCCCTTAAATTCGGGAAATTACACAAACACATAAAATGACACAAAAATTGTGGTGAAAAATATATTTAGTAATTTTCATGGTGAGAGGGTGTTGTGCGTTAGGCACGGGTTTAATTATTCGGGTATTAGAATTAAATTATGATTTATGAAATCAGCCAAAATGTTATCCTCAATTTAATTAGAAATAAATGAAATCTGTGTTCAAAAATTAATTAGGAGTACATGGGACCAAAATCAGGTCGGGTCATCAATACCAATAGTGAAGAAGACTCAGAATAGAATATTATCCTAATTTGGGTCGCACGAAAAATAGGTCAAGATTTCCTCCAATTTTCGATTGGAACGCACAACGATAAAATAGGAATTTTATTAAATAACGTCTGCGACGATTCTTGTGCGGCCAGAAATAATGTACAGAGAGCAAAATTATGAGTTGCAAAAATAGCAGAATTGAAGGCGGGCATGTCTAAGGCAAGATTGTGAAATTTGTTGGAAGATAAAAGTCTGGATAGTGCTCCAAATATCGAAGCAAAGGCAATGCGCAAAAACATTAATTAAAATACGGTAATTAATTATTACCTCTAAGAATTAAATTCTAAAATAAACAATTAAAAATACCTAATCCCACAATTCGGACAGGTGTTCACCTACTGGCTTCTAGGTCAAGTCTACCAGCACAACACAATTGAACACTGTATATAATTACTATATTTAATTACACACCTCACATATTTATTTAAATTAATATACCTATCACGAAATTACTAAATTGTAATTTACAATAATATTAATTATGGTAAAAAGTCGAAAATACCCCTGTTTTCAGAATGTGGTAGTGACAAGTCTACCCACCTTAAAAGAATTTCGTCCTCGAAATTTAAAGTCCTCATAGTAGTGTTTATTCATTATATTATTATCCATCAATAGTTAAATTCACCAACCCACATAATCCTGAATAATCCACTTTGTCATTTCACAATTTCAAAAATTTTAAAATTATTGTATTCCTGAAAAATCCTCAAAATTTATCATCGAACTCCATTCGTATCATAATCTCCTACGAATCTGATGTTAGTAATTAAAACCCGAATTGATATCTACTCCTCTAACTTAATCCAACCATGCATATTTAAAATTTCCATCAAAACACTAATCCATTAGCGATCTAAATCCTCGATTCCTTTCTCCTCACAATACTCAAATAATATAATACTCGCAAAATCCTCAATTAATATTTTCAATTAACTCTTTATCTTCCAGTCCAAAATATAATAATAATCTTCTAAAATTCCTCAAAAATTTTAATGATAAATATATCATAATCAATAATCATCAATCCTACCATATTAAATTCTTAACCTCTCATTTAATTTAAGGTTTATCCTCGAAGTCTAATGATAATTTAATCACATCTCAATCTTGATAAAATCAATGATTTATCAACTCTGCCATATAAATCCTTAATTCTTTATGCTTATCTTCCAAATTTTTTTTTTTTTTTTTTTTTTTTTTTTTTTGCATCTCGTGTCTCTTGTCAAGTCATAACCTTGTCATAGATCTTTGCTATGGTCCAAACCCCAGTGATCATGGTTTAAGAAGGTTCTACCTACAGTCCTGCAATCTAAGAAAATATTTAGGTCATGTGTCCTGTCATGGTATTGCAGTCTCTGTCAGGGTGTACTACTAGCTACGTTCTAACAAGTAAATCACGAATACAAACTACGGTACTAGGGAATCAATCAATCAGAAGACGAAAACAACATGAGAAAAGAAGGAACCTGCTAACATATTTCTTGCGGTATCTCCTATCTCTAGCATACACTTAACTCTAACACATTCACTATCTAATTTCCTATTCCTGTACACTGGTACTCATGTCAACAAATCATCAATCCACAAGATCCATGAATATATCCATATTGCACACACCTATCTATTAATACCAAAATCTGATACCAAGAACCTCTAACACGATTATAGATCAATTGGTGCATGTAAAGTTTGATACCTCTATCTCTTTAAGTACCCCTGTTCTACTTTAGTACACCCACTGCTAGTTCTCGTTCCTACTACAATTGTCCATACTATTTGTTCTCCTCACTCCAGTGCACACCCAATGTAACACCATACTAAGTACCGCTCTTTCCAATACAATTTTAGATGGACACCCAAGTCAGTCTGCGGTGCCATCTCGATCATGCTCCAGTCAACAGATCCTTACACATGTATATCATCTATCCATTCATATTTCTCATCTACCATAAAATTTATCCTCAAAATAATCATCAAGGTTTAACTTCTCGATCAACTTAAAATAAATTGCATTTACCTCCTCAAAGTCAGATACTCAACATCGAAATAAAATTTTAATCACTTCTAAATTTCTTTGTAGCCTTGACCATTTTTATTGAATCAATATTTGAAATCCTCAAATTTTTTTTTTGACGAAATCTCAACTCCTCAATTATTCTAAAATAAAATTTTATTTCCCCCTTTTTAATTTATAACTCCACAAAGGTACATATCAGTGCTCTCGGTCTCTAATACTCAAGGTGCACTCAATGCATCTAGTGTCTATAATTTTGTACTAAAATTGTACTGCCTGAATCACTTGTACTATTACCTCCAATGATCAAAGTTATCATCACCTGTAATTTCTTTCATGATTTCAATTTATGTCAACTGGTATATCATTTAATTATCATCACACAGAGTGCTTACTGTTATTAACGTTATTCTCGACTAATCCTCGATATAGAATTATTAGCACTCTTGGTATTATATCACTAGCCGCATTAATGGATTATCTCTTCAAGCTCATTAGAACTCATGATCACCGGTATCCTCTATAACACTCATGTTTCTTTACTCTCATGGGTATGTGTATGGTTCCTCATCTCGATGGTTGTATATGTATTTCCTTTAATCCTTTAAAGCCTATTAAACTAATCCGTGATACGCTTCACAACTTCCATTACTAATCCTGATATTTCTCTACTTATGACATCTCATTAAACCCTTTATACATATACATCTCTTTACCTTTAATATTTCCGATATCAATCACCAGATTGAACATCATGCTCCATAAAAATTTTTTTTTTTTAACACAATTTCCGGATACTTAATCGTTTACATAGATCACTCAATTACATCATCATGATTATCCAGGACGGGTAATTGGCTCTGATACTAACTCTGAGAACTATCACTGATACTCTATACTCTCCTTAACTCTCAGTCTCTAATGACACTACTCCTAGAATCATTGGTACAAGGTACTATGCTGAGGGCTAACTCTAGATTAAAGCCTACTGCTCACATGCCCAACTAAGAAACACTTACAAATCACTAGCAACACAGTCAATACTAATACAAGACACAAACAAAATTACAAGCCACTAATTATCATGCTTAACAAGAAATCCTCAAGGAATAGGAGCTCAAAGACTGAATTGAGGACAGAAGGTATCTTTACTGCTAGTAAAGAAAGAAGCGGTGGAACAAAGTCCTGGAATAACAGAAATAGATAAGTCTTGAGATGATACTTTAAGAACCAATTTAAGATACGACCTGATAATCATACACGTCTGTCTGAAATCATGACACTCAGAATTCTCGCCACGCCAGTAAGCATAGATGCGATAAACGACAGGTTCCATAACTAAGGTATGCAACCCTATAATCATGTCATCTAGAATCCTCGCCACGCCAACCGGTATGGCTGCGAGAGACCCTAAGTTTCATAACTACAGTATGTACATCCAAGTCAGGTTCCTACGTTCTCGTCACGACAGCTAATATGGCTGCAATAAACTCTAGGTTCCATAATCAAAGTAGACGTTTTACCTTCCTCACTGTCCTCATCAATATATGTCATCAGATGATACCGTAAATTTTAGTCCGTAAAATTCATCTCAATTTGAAATCAACTCAACAACGATACCAGGAATTAAAGTTAACAACTCGTCAACAAGAATCAAACTCAACAATGATACCAAGAATTTAATTTAATAACTGCTCAACAAGAATCAAGTTCAGTGACAACAAACGAGAGCGGACGGAAACAAGAAAAAGATTTAAATTGGAAATTATAATAAGATTCTCAAGGGGTCGTCCCAGGAATCTCTCAAGAATTTGTGATTGAGTATCCTCTCTCATCCTAGTATCCTATGTCATGTATCCTATTGCAGGCACGCAGTAGTATAACAAGGATGCCACACTACTACGACATCGCACAACTCGCGAAGTCTGACCTGCATGGGCCACCACTAAAAACGTGTCACGACCCGCACCCGGTTTAGGGGCACGAGAGCGTGGGTACGTCCAGCCTACGCCGCAGCATCGGCGGTAAAACGCTGTCTAGGTCAAGTACTATCTAACAATCTCACGCTAGTATCCAACTCCATAAGGAGATTCGGATAATACTATAAAAATATTCACAACATACTCAATCACAACTACAGCACGATAGGAATTTGAAGAAATAAAAGAATACAACACTAGTCTAAAGACAACATAATCATACCTGCAATCATTAACTTCCAATCCCCAAGTGTGTCGGAACCAGTCTACTAAGGTCACAGTCTGGAAAAATATTTTCCAGTCAGGAAGGAGCAAAGTACATCTCTAAATAGCAGTTCTATATAAATGACATAAACTATGTAGCAGTTCTAGATGGAAACATACAAGATGCATGTATAGGTACGAGAAATGTACAAGAAAAGAAATATACTGGAAATACTGTAAGTAAATGCAGGAAGAAAAACAATATGTCAATGAGCAAGAACCTATGACTAAGTGTGTTGAGTACTAGCTTTAACATGTGATCGGCTTGGGAACTTGATCAGGCTGGTTACATGTGATTAGCTATGATTCATGGAAGGTCAGGCTAACCGTTGGTTAGCTATGATGCATGGAGAGGTCAGGCTAATCACACGTAACAGCTATGAGGCATGGAGATGGTCAGGCCGCACCCGACGTGAGATGTGGGGTGAGCTATGATGCATGGATAGTTGGGTATGATCACATATCTACACTAAAATAATCCCTAAACCCCCGACTGGTATAGTAGATCCAATCATGGTACGCTATGGCACAGGATTCCCTAGGAAGGTAGCAAATCTCCCCGGGAATCAGTGTCTGTACATGCACAAGATATCAAGGAAACAAGTCTTGTACAAGCTACACCATGAATAAGGAATAACATCTCATGACGAGATCCGTGTATACCCATCCGTGTAACCAATGTGTCAAGAACATGGATATTTACACTAGATACAGTGAACATAGGAGATATCATAAATTAGAAACTAATCAGAGAATGTACTCGCCTTGGGTCCTTAGCTGGTAATTATTGATGTCCTGTTCCGGAGTACCCCCTGGGTAAACCAACAGTCCTGGATCCGGGAGCTGAGAATCAGTAACTGGTTCTACGTCCAAGTCCGAAGAGTCTAATGAACCTAGAGATAGATGTAGATATAATCAATTATTTAACCATAAATTTATCTTGTAGAAATAATTTAGAGTTAATTTATTAATCAAGTAATAATTAACTTATAACTATTAAGGATTCAAGCCTATTATACACCTGTACAAAATTGTGATCATAACTGAAAGGTGTCCCACATATGTTCACACATGTAGATTGGTTTCCTACATTAAACAATTATAATGACCCTAAGTGACCCTTCACTCATGTAGACCATAAGAGCATGGCTTGCTAGGAAATCCAATTTCTATCACTATGGATACACAGTATCTTTCCTTGGTTGTTATTTTCTCCACCTATACCTTGAAAATATTTGCTTGCTCGATCAATGGAGAAGAGCACATCAACCCTACAGTCCCATGCATTCCTCCATATTTAAGCCGTTACTTGTTATTTCAAAATTTAAGTGTAACTCCCTTACCAATATTTAAGGGAAGCCTCCACATGTGTATTGTATATTTACCATCATTTTCTTATTGTGGTCTAAGGCACCCATGGGAATGCATGGCATACAGTATCCTGGGGAACCTAGTTTTTTTTTCCTCTACTAATCATTTCACGCAATCAATATATTCAACCTTTAACCATCATGATGTTCCTCGCCATATTTATCAATCCAGCATACTTATTCCCTATTCAGCAACTTGCTTTCTCCCATGCACATACTGTGCTCCCAATCATGAGTATCCATCCCCATTCCTTACTGGTGGAACACCACAGTTCCCATCATCATACCCACCTCAATATACTACTCCACTAACACCATCCTTTACTTAAATATTCATACCCTCCATTAGCTCTTCATATGAACACTACATTTCTTATATTTCTTCCTCAACAATTACACTTACATAGCAATACCTCAATATACTAACCAACCTCTCACTGTATCTCATAAATCACTACTTCTTCCCATTCACATAGATTCGAACATCACCCTATTATATATGACCCTATTGTTTCCCTTTACATTTCCCATTTCTCAGGAATCCATATGCCGCATATATATCTATTCCTAGTGAATTTGAGAAGTTTTTGAATCTAAGCATTAATGAATCATGCCAAAAAGGAAGAAGGAAGAATGAAGAAGGAGAGGAGAAGGAGCTTACAGCGGTGGTCGTGGTGGTGGCTCGCCGGAGCATCCGGCAGTGGCCGGAGCAGCAGCAGCCGGTAGCATCAGCAGCAGCAACCGGAGCAGCAGCATCCGGCGGCAGCAGCAGCATCCGGAGCAGCAGCAGCCGGTAGCAGCAGCAGGTCGGCGGCAGGCCGGGGTCGCCGTCGTCGGCCGCCGGAGGTGGGGGTTCGGCCGGAGTAAGAGTAGGGGAGAAGATGGTGGTGTTTCCCCCCCCCCCTCTCATTAATTCAAAAATGAGAAGGAGAAGAAGAAGAATAAAAGAGAAGAAAAAGAATGGAATGAAGAAGATGGGTTTCCTACGTTGGAGAGAGGGAAAGGAGGCTTGTGAGGGTGGAGTTACCTAGGTTTTCTAGGGATTAGGGTTTGATAGTATATTAAATAGGAGGGGGTGAGATGTGGATGAAGGGTGGTGATGTACCCACTTTAATTGAGTGGCCAGGATTGTTCATGAAGGAAATTGTTTTCATGTAAAGTAGAGTGGAGAAAAATGCAATTTGGTCCACAATTAAATAACCTTTCCATTTGGTCTTGGCCAATGGGGTGATGATACCTACAATTGAATAATTGCAACTTAGCCCCTTAAATTCGGGAAATTGCACAAACACATAAAATGACACAAAAATTGTGGTGAAAAATATATTTTGTAATTTTTATGGTGAGAGGGTGTTGTGCGTTAGGCACGGGTTTAATTATTCGGGTATTAGAATTAAATTAGGATTTATGAAATCAGCCAAAATGTTATCCTCAATTTAATTAGAAATAAATGAAATCTGTGTTCAAAAATTAATTAGGAGTACATGGGACCAAAATCAGGTCGGGTCATCAATACCAATAGTGAAGAAGACTCAGAATAGAATATTACCCTAATTTGGGTCGCACGAAAAATAGGTCAAGATTTCCTCCAATTTTCGATTGGAACGCACAACGATAAAATAGGAATTTTATTAAATAACGTCTGCGACGATTCTTGTGCGGCCAGAAATAATGTACAGAGAGCAAAATTATGAGTTGCAAAAATAGCAGAATTGAAGGCGGGCATGTCTAGGGCAAGATTGTGAAATTTGTTGGAAGACAAAAGTCTGGATAGTGCTCCAAATATTGAAGCAAAGGCAATGCGCAAAAACATTAATTAAAATACGGTAATTAATTATTACCTCTAAGAATTAAATTCTAAAATAAACAATTAAAAATACCGAATCCCACAATTCGGACAGGTGTTCACCTACTGGCTTCTAGGTCAAGTCTACCAGCACAACACAATTAAACACTGTATATAATTACTATATTTAATTACACACCTCACATATTTATTTAAATTAATATACCTATCACGAAATTACTAAATTGTAATTTATAATAATATTAATTATGGTAAAAAGTTGAAAATACCTCTGTTTTCAGAATGTGGTAGTGACAGGTTCTTAACATTATTTTCTTTTGTTACTTAGTAATTGTCCTACTCAGGGCCATCGATGGAGTTCTAATGTCCAATTTGTTTCGTCATTCGATTTATTTATACTTTTCTTACCGGTTCTAAAACTTTTGGCGATGGACCTTTCATTGGCATCCTTTACCCATGGTAGCTTAAGATAGGTATTTTCTTTAATTGGTTTTGCTCACATCTTCTTTATATAACTAACTCACATACCAGACTTCAAGGAGATAAGGAAGTTGTTTGTGAAAAATGTTTGAATATTTGGCTAAATTATGCCAAATTTGTATTACTTATATGCCAGCTACAATATTTAGAAGTGCCTAAGAATTGTCTCTATGTGTGAATAGAAACACATGTTTAATAATTATGAATAGATTAGTTTTACTACATTGCAAAAGGATCTGATGTTGTATTGGTACCTTGCCAACAATAAAAATGGCTAAATATAGTTGGTATCTTACATTTTCCCACACATTTTGTGAATGTATATTTGAATTAATATTAAAGACCGGATACTTATGAGAGTTACGCGGTGTGGTAAAAGTATCATAAAAGAAACCTGCAACAACCATAACACCTTTTGTTGAGACATTGAATATTTTGTACTTATGTACTAGACATGGAATATTTTGTACTTATATGTGCTAGATATCTTTATGCAACAACCAGAACACCATTAGGTGTGAAAGAAACCTGTAACAAACACTACACCTTTTGATTTCCATATTTATATTACATGAATGTTTTGTACTTATATGTGTTAAATATCATTATGTATCACACAAAGAGATTATGGTTTTGTGCTTATTTTTAGATGTGAAAAAAGTAGTTTCATAGCAGGGGATTACCATCAAATGAAGATATTATTAATCCTTTCAGGGTTCTACTGCTCCTGCATTCTCTTTCTTTTTCTTGAGTATACTGTTTATAGAGGTGTATAGAGAAAATAATTGATTGATTTACTTCCAAGAGAGGGGGTACATATATATAGGAGGAGGCTAGCCTCCTCCTTATTTTCTATCCGATGTGGGACTAAATAAGTCTCCTATAACTCAACACTCCCCCTCAACATGGGCGATAGATATCAATCATCCCCATCTTGTTACAAATGGTATCAAACTCTCTAGGACCTAAACTTTTAGTTAAACATTCAGCTAACTGCTCTGCTGATTTCATATAGCTCAAAGTCAAAACTTTTCTATTCAGCTGCTCCTTGATGAAGAACCGATCAATCTCCACATATTTGGTGCAATCATGCTGAACTAGATTGTTTGCAATATCAATTGCTGATTTGTTGTCACAACAAAGTTGTAGAGGGTCTCCTATAAACAAACGCATCTCAGCCAACAAGCTCTTCACCCATATCAACTCGTACAAGCTAACTGCTATAGCCATGTACTCGGCCTTAACTGTAAACCTAGCCACTATATCTTGCTTCTTGCTGCACCAAGATACAAGATTGCCTCCAACCAAAATACAGTAACCTGTAGTGGACCTGCGATCGTCCATACAATCCGTCCAATCGGCATCACAGTAGCCTTCAACTCTCAGATGTCCAGAACTTTTGAACCATAACACCTTTTCTGGGCTTCCTTTAACATACCTAAGAATTCTGCAAACTACCTCCATATGTTGCTCTCTGGGATTATACATATATCTACTCACCACACTCACGACATAAGTAATATCAGGTCTCGTATGACATAGATATATGAGCTGACCAACTAATCTTTGATATTGCTCCTTACACACCGGATCATCACCTTCAGCACACAACTTATGATTCTGCTCGATAGGAGTAGAGGCAACCCTGCAATGCAGCATTCCTGTCTCTGAAAGAACGTCCAGAGCGTACTTTCGCCGAGAAAGTACTATACCCTTTCGTGACCTTGCAATTTCAATTCCGAGGAAGTACTTCAACTGCCCCAAATCCTTAACTTCAAATTCCTCTCCAAGCCTTTTCTTCAGCCGTAGGACCTTCTCAGTATCGTCTCCAGTAATTATAATATCATCAACATAGACTGCATAAACAGTGATACGACTCTTGGAGTGCCTGTAAAATATAATATGATCTCCATTGTTCTTCCTATACCCCATACCACAGACTGCAAGCCTGAATCTATCAAACCATACTTTCGGAGACTGCTTTAGCATATACAATACTTCTTCAATTTGCATACCTTTTCCGTTGCTTATGAATTAGCAAAACCTGGTGGAATCTTCATATACACCTCCTCCTGGAGATCCCCATGCAAAAAGGCGTTCTTAACATCTAGCTGATATAGTTGCCAGTTGAAGTTGGTCGTACATGATACCAATACTCGCACAATGCTCATCTTTGCGACATGAGCAAAGGTCTCATCATAGTTGATATAATAATTTTGGTGGCTTTGTATCTATCAGTCTTATCCTCTGGAGTCTGCTTAACAGTATAAACCCATTTACATCCAACAACACGCTTTCCAGTTGGCAGTGGTACTAGCCCCCATGTGTCATTCTTCTTCAAAGCCTGAAGTTTCTCCTGCATGGCACTCAACCACCTAGGATCTTGCTTAGCTACCTGCCAGTTGTTAGGTACAAGCACTGAATCTAATGATGCAAGGAAGGACTTATATGCAGGTGGAGTGGATGCATATAAAATATAAAGTGCAATATCAGTATCCCAACTGCCAAACTTAGCTGGAGGTTTTACAGCATTGACTCTAGAAGTTCTACGAAGTAAGACAGGAGGATTAGAAGTATCAGGGGACGAATTGTTACCAGGTGACTCAGATGGAAGGGCCGAAGAAGGTCCTGGAGTAGAGGGACTTGGGACATCAATATTTGTGGGTACTAGCATAGGGATATCAGGAGGAAGCTCATGCTGCTCTTACTGTTGCTGGTCATGCTCCATATATACTCTCAGCTCCCCCTGATTGTCGGCTCCCCTTAAGACAACATCATTCCTTGGTGTCTCAAAAGGACAGAATTATACCAACCACGATGTCACTATCATTCCACCCCTCTCTACTAGCGTTAGTAGAGCCATCCTTGAACAAAGAACTTAACTCCATCTTCTCCCCATAAAATGATTCAAACTTCCGAAAGGTCACGTCCATACTGACAAACAACCTTCTTTCAGTGGGACACCAATATTTGTATACATTCTGACTTGGTGAGTAGCCCACAAAGATATATTTAACTGCTTGTAGATCCAACTTGCTCACCATCATTCTGTGATCTAGCATAAAATATGTACAACTAAACACTTTGGGAGGAACAATAAAAATATTAGATCCTAATAGAATCTCACATGGTATATTCATCCCTAATACTCTTGACGGTATCCTATTGATTAGATAAGCTGCTATCATAACAGCCTCACTCCAAAAGAAATTTGGCACATTCATTGTTAGCATCAAAGAACGTACCACTTCTAGTAGATGCATGTTCTTGCGTTCAGCCACCCCATTCTGAGTAAGAGTGTCTGGGTAAGTGGTTTGATAAAGAATTCCCTGACTAGAGATAAAATTAGCAAACTCCTTGTTAGTGTACTCGGTCCCATTATCTGTTCGAAGAATCTTCACATGTACTCTAAACTGGGTCTTTACATATGTCGAGAAGTCTTGAAAATATGTGTACACCTCATATTTCTACTTTATCATGTAGATACAGGTCATACGTGAGTAGTAATCAATGAAGGTAACAAACCATCTAAATCCACTGATAGAAATAGTACGACACGGTCCCTAAACATCAAAATGAACAAGTGCAAATGGCTCAAAACTTCAAAAACCAACCATTTTATAAGTAGAACGTGTATGTTTTCCAAGTTCACAAGCATTACAAAATAACATTTTTTGTCTACTTTATTCATTATCTCAGGTTCTAACTTATTCAAACTATCAAAAGATAAATGTCCCAATCTACAGTGTTGGAGCATTGCTTCTGTCTCTGTACCTCTACTAGTAGTAGCAGCAAGAATTGTAAAAGCCCATCATGCCTGATGTCAGTCCCAAGCCTCTTCCCTGTGGCCTTCTCCTGGAAAGAACACATATCCGAATAAAAAAGAACAATACAATTCAATTGACCAATAAGAGAGCTAACAGAAAGTAAGTTGACCGAAAACGAAGGAACATGCAATACAGATAACAGGTTAATAGATGAAGTATAATGGACCGAGACAGTACCCCTGATGGGTTAGGATATCCCATCAGCAGTCTAAACTGTCACAGGATGCATATGCTTCCTCGGATAATATAATGCAAACTCTAGATACACCAGTGATAAGCCTAGATGCACCTGAGTTTATGACCCAACCAGTATGAGATTTAGTGGATGCAAGTTCCTGAACCGAAATACCTTTTCCCATATGAGCAGCGAAAGTAGTAGAATTTCCAAAGTAGTTAGTGTTATCCAGATCCTGAGTGGCTAGTCCCTTGCCCTTAGAAATCTCAACCTGAAGCTTGAACTAACGTAGTTCCTCCAGCTCTAGTCATTTTGGTAGTGGTCTCCTCTGTCACAGCTAGTTGGGCAACTCCCCGGTCTTCGCGTCCCTTGCCTCCTTGACCTGTACATCCATCTTTCTGTCCTCTGCCTCCTCGACCACGACCATAATTGCTGGGTTAAGGACAATTGTAGCTGAGGTGCCCTTTCTTTCGGCAATTGTAGCACTCCATGTCATCGCTGCTGGGAGCACTAGGAACCACCAATGCAGAACGGACAGTTGGTGATGTCTCGCCTTTCATCACCTTCTGTCGGATCTCCTCTTGCTCCATCGATGCAACAGCCTTATCCAAGGACGAAAAAGATGGCAGATGACACATTGTTACCCTCCTAACCTCAAACTACTGGTTCAGACACTAGAGAAAATGAGCCACATGCCTATGCTCAAGGTACTATTTTCTAAGGAGAACATCTACCGAATTTTGCAAAGATAGCGGATCATAGTAGTCCAAGTCCGCCCATAAGCGACGTAGCTCCGTTGCATATTGGAGTACTGTCTTCTCCTCCTGTGTGGTAGCATCGATCTTTTCCTCAACTTCTATCATCATCATGACACACAGCCAATGTCGTCCAGACATCAGCTGCACTGCAGATCGACTCCACCATCCCAGCTATGGATGGAGACACAGAAGTCAGCAGCCAAGAAACCACCAGGGAATTAAGGTGACTCCATGTTCTCCACTCAGCACTCGTCTTATCCTTTGGCTCAGTGCACTCTCCCTTCACATATTTTTCAAGCCTCTTGGTCCAAAGGTTCTGCATCGCCCTCCTAGACCAACTAAGGTAGTTTCTCGTCCCCTCATGTTTGATGTCATTGGGCAGCAACTCTATCTTCTTTATTACCTGCGACGGTTCTGGTGCGGGCACGACTACCCTACTGGATGAGGTCTCCTCTAATTTGGCCTGAAATACCCTGGCCACGCCCTCCAGTATCTCTTTCAACTCCTGACTAGTCACAAGTTTTCTCATCTCCATAGTTGCACACATGGACGAGGTCAAACGCAACTCAAACACGTGTCGTGCGACTACATGCGATCACGACTTTTCCCATCTATCTGTACACCCCCAAACTCATGCGGCATGAGAAATGCACGATGGATAGAACTTGCCGGAACAAGGGCTAGAAATAGAGATTTGTGCAAAAAAATTCAGGAAGTATGCTCTCTAATCTCAGAACCCACGTTGAGATCTAAATCAGAGGATCACACAAGAGTTCATCTGTGATTATCCACGATCCAACGACGGGTTTGACGACACCCGTAGGCAAACCCGCAGGGACTATCGACGACACCCGATGGTGGGGGAGCTTTCACGCACAGAGGAAGGCGGGGGAGGGAAGGGGGGGGGGGGGGGGGGGGGGGTCTTCCACCCTTGTAGAGGAAGGCAGGGGGGATAAGGTGAGAGACATGGGAAATGGAATTGTCCTTGTTTTTTAGTTTTTTTTTTTTTTTGAAAAATGATTCAGAGCTTGGCTTTGATACCATGTAGAGAGATATTAATTGATTGATTTACTTCCAAGAGAGGGGGTACATATATATAGGAGGAGGCTTATTTTCTATCCGATGTGGGACTAAATAAGTCCCCCATAACTCAACAAGAGGAATACTAATTTACTAATAAGTTAGCATAAATTGGCATTTTACTGGTCATGTCGCTGAAGACATGTTCCATTGGCAAGCAATAATAATGGGTCCTCTGGGCAGTCCTTATGCAGGAGGTGTCTTTCTCGGTTACCATTCATTTCCCACCGAATTATCTAGAAAATATTACATTTTGACCATAGTTGGTCAACAGACCATTTTCTTTCATTGAATAGCTTTGTACAAATATCCATTATAACCCTAACCCTAGACTTTCTTACATATGGCAGTATTTTGTCTTTGTATTCTCAGAAACTAGAGAATTCATTAATTACTGCAAAGAAGCTCACTTCTCAACGATAATCTTTACTAACAAATGTTGATCATAGGAATATGTTACCCGATACCCAATTTTTGATATTATTAGCATGTATATTACTTTGAGACTTTCAATTGATATCTGGAAATAATTCTAGCATGTTTTTTTCCTGTTCCAGCTGTACAAATGTTTTCTTCAAGCACAAGACTACACTGAAAGGCTCAAAAGAAAAGCTCTGAACAAGACGTCAAGGTTCGTTTAGCTCTGCTTTTGTACTTGTTTAGTCCCAGAATTTAGGGTATTTGGTATACTTTGTGAAGTTGCATTTAGTATTTGCATGATCATTTTCCATTAATATCAAGATATGAGATTTTCATTGAATTTTGTGTGCAAGTGTGCAGAACATATAACCTTTTACAGAATTCCTCGAGAATTACTTGATAGAAATTGGCTAGTTCAATCTGAAACCCACATCTAGAGTCTATTGATTCCACGTGTTTTGAGGATGATGTTCTTGTACTATAAAGCTTTAGGTCAGTAACATTCGCCCCCCTGTGCATGATTTGGCATTGCTACTGTTTTTTAATAAGTAGATTCAGAAGCAGCTTCCTCTTACCTTCAAGAGCTGCCTAAAAATGAACTAGCTTTTCAGAAAAGTTTTTGTAAGCTATTACCAAACAACTTTGGTGGCTTCTTTCAAAAAAGAAAAAGAAGCCATGATAAAGCAATTCCAAACCAAACTTAGTCCATATTTGTAGTTGCTGGCTATATTCTATTGCTATTATGCATTACCAGTGCAACTTGTGAAACTATTAGTTGTTAGTGCTATGTCGTTGGTGGGTTTTGGCAATGTTACAGCCATCTATACTTGCAAAACTGTTTGCAGATAGTGTTTTGTACTTTTTATTCTATAATGGTCAATGAAACTATAACTGTATGCTTTACAATGTGGGCAACAAAGAGTGACCAAGCTAGACAAGGATATAGCAGTATAAGAAGAATATTTAGACTGATGTGTAGAATAAATGAGAATTAAGAAGGTTAATTAGATGAAGAATCATTATGAAGAGGAAGAATCATTATGAAGAGGTTCGAGAGTAGCACCCATTACAAAAAGTGGAAAACTATGTATGCCAGTAAAGGCATGTTGAAGCTACCATTGCCGCTTGGTGCTTGGTTATGTGTTGATTGGAACATAAACAAAATTGGTCAACTAAAGGAAAAAAAATTATTGTTTCTCCGAAGTTTGATCTGACTGAACACTATTTCTGTCTAAACCAAAACCAAAACCAAGGCCGGATACAAGCCCTGGTGCATCCGACCAACTGAATGATGTGGGTGCTAAGTTATTTACACACCTTAAATTAACATTTTCGTTACTAGATTGAAGATACAGTTAAAAAGAGTGGAATTGCAGTATCTTAGGAAAGACAAAACAGCCAAGGGCACATATTAATCAAATGGTATGAAGAATTTGCAGCATTAGAAGCAACAAGATTCAATGAAAACAATGGTTATTTATTTTAGGAACTATTGGTGAGAGCAGTGACCATTGAAGCTGGTGCCCCTCTCACTTATATATATATATATATATAATCTTCCTTACAACATATATATATATGTGCAAATTCAATATATATCGTCTAACTTACTACATCAATGTATGTTGATATGGTATGTTGGGTGTCATCTTTAAGTATAGTATAAGCACATAGGAATATCCTGAGGACATATTTGGGATGCCAGAATATGTCACAGGATATTCCATTAATGCCAGAATATGTCACAGGATATTCCATTATGAGATTATTGTCATAATGATTGAGATCATTGTATTAATGACTGTAAGGCTATATAATGCCAATGAGACAATCAATAAAATCATCAACTAATTTCAACATGGTATCAGAGCCAAGTTTCCACAAACCCTAGCCGTCACCAAGCTTCCACAAACCCACAGGAGGATTTCCTAGATCTCCTCCACCGAACTCTTCCACGCCCCCCCTTCTTCCCTTCTCCGCCCTTCGCAGGCCGCCCTTCACTGTTGCTGCCCCGTCCCGCTACTGCTGCGGCTACTACTGCTGCTGCGGCTGCTGCGACTGCTGCTGCTGCTGCGACGGCGGCTGTGACATGCGTGCTGCCGCCTCCTCCGCACTAGCACGAGACAGCGCCTAATAGGGATGCCTAGATCTGAAAAAAGGGGGGACATGTTCGGATCTAGGAGTGGACGACGAGGACGAGCGTGAGTCGTGGAGCGGACGTGACGTGATTGGATAGACGACGCATCGATGGAGGAGATCATCAAGAAGCTAGATTCTGCAGAGGTGGCGACGTTGATGAAGTTGTTGACGATGTCGGCTGGTGAGAACACGACACGAACGTCGCCGGAGTTGAAGCTTCCCTCCATCGATCTGAAATTAGATGGACCAGCCACCTATATGAGTTGGTCACGGCGGGTGAGAAGAACCCTCGTAGGAAAAAACATGGAGGGGTTCCTGACGGGCGAGACGACAGAACCGGATGAGGGCTCGACAGGACGCGATGAGTGGAAGTCCACTCATATGGTGATCTACATCTGGCTTCTCAACTCCTTAGTCCAGTCTATTGCCGCCACAGTAGACGATATTGAGATGGTGAAAGATGTGTGGGAGAAGTTGAGAAGGACCTATGATGGTGTGGGGAACAACTTACAGGTCTTCCAGATAAAGGGGGAGATTGATGACACCGTACAGGGAGAGAAGACGGTGCAGGAGTATGCCACGGAGTTGGAGCGTCTGTGGTTGGATTATGATCACTCCTCAGATCGGGCGAGCTGCGGGGATCCCAAGTGTAAGGAGAGACAGGTGTGTCTGCAGGAGAGGACGATGAAGTTCCTCAAAGGGCTGACTGCAGCTTTCGCACAGAGGACGGCCCTACTTCTAGCCCAACCAAAGATCCCTAGCCTTGAGGAGGCTATCTCAGCCATGATCCAGGAGGAGACACGCATCAGGCTGCAAACCGGGATAGGTGGTCCCCCCGAAGCAAATTCAGCACTAGCGATCACCAGCTCAGGTAACACAAGATCTAAGGGAGAGCCCTGGCAGCATAATCGACAGTGCTACAACTGTGGGAAGATGGGTCATCATCGGTATGCTTGTACCAAACCACCTGGGGAGGGAGATTCAGGTGGTGGACGAGGACCATTCGGCGGACGAGGATATAATGGAGGACGTAGTCGTGGTCGAGGGGGTAGACGAGGCGGCCGAGGAGGTTATCGGGCGAACCTCCTGATATCAGAAGGGAACGGAGAAGCTGATGGCACCTTTACAGTGAGGACCCGGCACTGGGAGACATGAGGAGTAGAACAGAGGAGGCGTCCACCTCATTCTTTGTTAGGGGCAACGCTGCCATGTATGCCCATCCATCAGAAGGTACTAACGAATCACTTGCCCTTGCGTCTATCTCTTCCCTTAAATCATCAGACTGGATTATCGAATAGGGAGCATCTCGGCATATGACGGAGAATGCTAGTGAGTTTTCTTCCTACACTCACCTAGCATCAGCAGACAGCATTTAGAAAGCTGATGGCACTTTCCAGCCAGTGGTCGGTAAGGGTACTGTTAATTGTACAGGTTCAGTAAGATTATCCAATGTTTTACATGCTCCATCATTTTGTCACGACCCGCACCCGGTTTAGGGGCACGAGTGCGTGGGTACGTCCAGCCTACGCCGCAGCATCGGCGGTAGAACTCTGTCTAGGTCGAGTACTAACTAACAATCTCACGCTAGTATCCAACTCCATAAGGAGATTCGGATAATACTATAAAAATATTCACAACATACTCAATCACAACTACAGCACGATAGGAATTTGAAGAAATAAAAGAATACAACACAAGTCTAGAGACAACATAATCATACCTGCAATCATTACTTCCAATCCCCAAGTGTGTCGGAACCAGTCTACTAAGGTCACAGTCTGGAAAAATATTTTCCAGTCAGGAAGGAGCAAAGTACATCTCTAAATAGCAGTTCTATATAAATGACATAAACTATGTAGCAGTTCTAGATGGAAATATACCAGATGCATGTATAGGTACGAGAAATGTACAATGAAAGAAATACTGGAAATATTATAAGTAACTGCAGGAAAAGAAATAATATGTCCATGAGCAAGAAACCTATGACTAAGTGTTTGAGTACTAGCTTTAACATGTGATCGACTTGGGAACTTGATCAGGCTGGTTACATGTGATTAGCTATGATTCACGAAGGTCAGGCTAACCGTTGGTTAGCTATGATGCATGGAGAGGTCAGGCTAATCACACGTAACAGCTATGAAGCATGGAGATGGTCAGGCCGCACCCGACGTGAGATGTGGGGTGAGCTATGATGCATGGAAAGTTGGGTATGATCACATATCTATACTAAAATACTCCCCACCCCCGACTGGTATAGTAGATCCAATCATGGTACGCTATGGCACGGGATTCCCCAGGAAGGTAGCAAGTCTCCCCGGGAATCAGTGTCTGTACATGCACAAGATAACAAGGAAACAAGTCTTGTACAAGCTACACCATGAAAAAGGAATAACATCTCATGACGAGATCCGTGTATACCAATCCGTGTAACCAATGTGTCAAGAACATGGATATCTACACTAGATACAGTGAACATAGAAGATATCATAAATTATAAACTAATCAGAGAATGTACTCGCCTTGCGTCCTTAGCTGGTAATTATTGATGTCCTGTTCCAGAGTATCCCCTGGGTAAACCAACAGTCCTATAAACATAACACAAGCAAAACCACATTTGCATCAGATGCTACACTAACACAGTCGAAATACTGCTCTCAGGGCCATGTCAGGCAGGGCACTAGTCAACTAGGGTCATCTAGTATATTTACCAATCAAACGTAGTATTATTAATGATCAAATATAATACATATATTGTTATTCCAAAGTATATACAAGTGGAAATATATTTTATTTATGAAAAATATACATCACCCATTATTTAAGAATATATACATTTATACATTTATATACACTAAAAATATACTCATACCCTATATGTACACAAGTATATATATAAATATACCAAATATACGTTTTTATACCAAAATACATTTTTATTAAACATATACCCATACAAAACATATATATACATATATATATTCGTACCAAAATAATAATTATACTATATACAGGTAATTATACCAATTGAATATATATATAACAGTAATTACGAAAACATACATTGACATAAATTATATGAATACAGTTAATTTAATACCCACATATTTTTAATACGTATTTATACAAAAATACATTTTAATATACATATATAGGAAAATAGAGAAATATGCAATATATATATATATATATATATATACTAAATAGAAATACACTATATACATACTTATACAATTAATTATTAATAAAATAATAATATACACATCTTTAATTAACATTACCAACGTATTTATATATCATTAGTAATTTCAGTTACCAGTCCAATTAAACAATTTGATCTTATTTTTATTATTGAAACTATATTTTAATTAATAATATAAACCCCAAAATTATTATACTTTTGCATAACCAAAAACCCTTTTTAATTACATATTAATATAACCAAATCCCTATATATAATACATAACTAAATTTATACACTAAATAACTAATTTCATACATAAAGAACAATAAAACTAATTATATTTATTTGCTAAACTAATTACATGAAATACTAAAACTAATTAATTAATAATTGCTAACTGAGTAATAATCAATTAATGATTACTAAATTAACTAAACTAATTTTTATAAATTAATTAAACTAATTATAAATTAATTATTACAATACATTAACTATTTATTATTAACTTAAACTAATTACAATGAAATTAACTTAACTTACTGATGGGTTATAACCCGTCCCTAACCCGTATCAGCAGAAGGAAGGGGAGAGAAAGAGAGCTCACGGGGGGGTTTCGTCGGCGTTGGCGCGGGGTTCGGCGGAGCTCGACTCGAGGAGGCGGTCGGCGGACCGGGTCGAGACGGCGGCGATCGAAGCTTCGGCGGTGGTCGACGGCTCGACGAAGGCTCGACGCGGGTGAGGCGGTCCAGGGCGGCAGCGGAAACTCGGCGGCGACTGGATCTTCTGCGGCGAGGCTCGACTCGAGGCGGTGGCGGTCGCTCGAACTCGGCGAGGAGGGGATCCGCGGCGGCGGCTCCGACAGATCTGGGGCGGCGACGTCGCTTGGCTCGAGGCGGCGCTCGGTTCGAGGAGCGGGCACTCTGTTCGAGGAGGCGGCGGCTTCGAGGCGGCTGTGTCTGGTCGGCCACGGCGATGCTCGGCCCCAGCGGCGGGCTTGCATCCACCGGCGATCGAGATCTGGGCGGCCACCGGCGCTCGTCGGAGTTAGGTTAGGGTTAGGTTTTGTGGATGTGTCGGTGTGCATCGTGTCGGCTGGACACGATGGGTTCGTTGTACTGCGGGCGTGTCCGGGTGTGGGACACAGGGGTTTGAATGTACTGTGGACGTATCCGGGTGTTGGACACAGGAAATCTGGTTGTAAAGTTGTAACCGGACACAGGAAATGAATGGATACGGTGGGACACCCGGGGTCGGACCCGAGGCCAACACGGCTGACACGGTAATGCTGGACACACGGACACGAGCACACAAAAATGTTGATGGTTGTTGGCTTGTGGGAAAATTGTGGGGGCTATCTAATAATTTGGAGATTAGGGTTTCTTGGGAATTGTGAGAATGAGAAACTTAAATAGGGAGAAAGGGTGTGTGGGATAAAGGGTGAGGGTTGGCCCAAATAACAAATGGCCCAAGATCATACATGAATAAATTCATGTGGGAATGAGGGTGAATGAAAGATGGTAACTTGTAAAAATTTTAAAATAAAAGATTAAATTTCAGAAATTATTTAAGGAAAGCTTACTTATTCCCAATTAGCTACTAATAAATCCATATTTGCGAAATCTTAGAAGGTATGAAACGTATTTATTTACTATCCCAATAAACATAAAATTTATTATGAAGAAACAACTAGTCTTTTAATTAATTTTATCAAATAACTAATTTTATGATTTCAAGCCAATAAATATTTGAAACTAGAGAAATATATATACATTATTATTTATTTATTTATTTATAAGGAATCGTCATTTAGGAAAAATAATTTTTATAAAAGATTTTTAAATTACCTTCTAAAATCAAACATTGTTCAAATAAAATACAAAAATTCAAGGAGAATATATTTTATAACTTGGTATTTAAAATAAATTAAAAAAATCTAATTATTTCGAAATTTAGAAATTGGAGGTTACAAGTCTACCCACCTTAGAAAAATTTCGTTCTCGAAATTTTGGATCCTCAATAATTGCCTTTATTCACCATATTATTTCTATCAAAATTTAAATCTTAAACCAATAATCATGAAGTAATTTCATAATGTTATTTCACAACCTTTCAAAAATTATACAACATCATATTCCTGAAAAATCTTCAAATTTAAAAATCAAATCCCCTTTGCATAATCTCCTCCAAAATTTTTTTTTTTTTTTTTTTTAAGTTCGCATCTAAATACCCAAGGATTTAATATCCAATCCTCCAATTTGAATCCAATCAATGCATATTTATAAAACTTAAAAATCTGCATCCCAAAATTTAAATTTTAAACATTCCTCAATCATCTTACTCCTCTAACTCAATTTCAATTGATGCTTATTCCAATCTAACTCCTCATCCCAAGAATTTAATTCGACACTATTCCATTTACGATTTTTATTTTCTGCTTTTCTTTTTCCTCAAATACTCAACGATGCGATGCTTCCAGAATCTTCAATGCAACATTCATAATATATAAAATTTCTATCTTCCAATCAAATAGATAAAATGATAATCTCTCAAATTTTTTAAATTTTTAATAATCAATTCAATCATATCAAGACCTCCTTAAAATTAATAAATCCTCAAATTTTTGGCTCTGTGAATTTTCTAATTCTCCCTTTAAGTTAATGTTTGTCCTCGAATTTCAATCAGACCTCGATTTTCATAAAATCAATGATCCATCAACTCCGTTATAACAACCCCTAAATTCTTTATTTAATTTAATGCTCATCCATAAATTTAATCCTCTTTTCTCTTTTTGTCAGTCATAACCTCGTCATAGATCTTTGCTATGGTCAAAACCCTAATGATCATGGTTTAAGAAAATTCTTCCTACAGCCATGCAATTTAAGAAAAATATAGGTCATGTATCTTTGGTCATGGTATTTCAGTCTCTGCTAAGGTGCACTACTAGCTATATTCTAACAAGAAAATCATGAATACGAACTACAGCACTAGGAAAATCAATCAATCAAGAGACAAAACAACATGAGAAAAAAAAAGAACCTGCTAACACATTACCTGCAGTATCTCCTATCTCTAACAACCACTTAACTCTAGCACATTCACTAACTAATTCCTATCCCTGTACACTAGTACCCATATCAACTAATCATTTATCCACAAGATCCATGAATATATCCGTATTGCACACACCTGTCTATTAATACCAGAATCTGATACCAAGAACCTCTAATATAACCATGGTTCAATAATGCATCTAAGTTTGATACCTCTATTTCTTTAGTACCATACTCTCTGCCAGTTTCCGTTCCTACTACAATTTTCCATACTATTTGTCCTCATCACTCAAGTATACGTCAAGTGTAACACCATACTAAATACTGCTCTTTCCAATACAATTTCAGATGGACACCCAAGTCAGTCTGCGATGCCATCTCAATCATGCTCAAATTACTAGATCCTTACACATGTATATCCTTTACTCATATATTAATATTCATACCTCTCATCTACCATAGAATTGATCCTCAAAATAATCCTCAAGGTTTAACTTCTCGATCAACTTAAAATAACTGTATATACTTCCTCAAAATCCAATACTCCACATCGAATAAAATTAATCACTCCAAAAATCTCTGTAGCCTTAACCACGTTTATTGAATTCATATTTAAAATCCTCACAATCTAATGACGTGATCTCAACTCCTCAATTATTCTAAAATAAAATTTTATTTTTACCCTTTAATTTATAATTCCACAAGTGTACATGTCAGTGCTCACGGTCTATGATACTCATGGTGCACTCATTGCATCTAGTGTCTATAACTGTGTAATAAAATTGTACTGCCTGAATCACTTGTACTATTACCTCCAATGATCAAAGTTATCCTCACCTGTATTTTCTTTCATGATTTCAATTTATGTCAACTGGTATATCATCTAGTTATCATTACACAGAGTGCTTACTGTTATTAACGTTATTCTCGACTAATCCTCGATATAGAATCATTAGCACTCTTGGTATTATATCACTAGCTTCATTAATGGTTCATCTCATCAAGCTCATTATAACTCATGATTACATGCACTTTCTATAATACTCATGCTTTACTTCAATCTCAAGGGCAGACATATGGTCCTATATCTCGATTGATGTATAGGCATATCTCTTAATCCTTTTACAGCCCGTTAAACTAATTTGCGATACACTTCACAACTTCATTACCTATTCCGATATTCCTCTACTCATGACACCTCATTATAACTCCTCATGCATATAAATCTCTTTACCTTTAACACACCCGATATCAATTATCAGATTGAACGTCATGCTCCATTAATTCTTAACACAATTTCTTGGATACTTAAATATTCACGTAGGTCATCCAATTGCAAAATCATGAGTATCCAGGACGGGTATGTTGGCTCTGATACTAACTCTGAGAACTATCACTGATACTTTATACTCTCCTTCTACTCACAGTCTCTACTGACCTTATCCTAGAACCATTGTTACTAGGTACTATGCTATGGGTATCTCTAGATTAATGCCTAATGCTCCCATGTCCAACTAAGAAACACTTACAGAATCATAAGTCACACTCAGTCAACTAATATAAGACACAACCAAAATTGCAAGTCACTAATTATCATACTAACAAGGAATCCTCAAGGAAAATAAGCTCAAAAAGGAACTGGATCAAGGACGGAAGGTATCCTTACTGCTAGTAAAGAAAAGAAGCGATGGAACAAAGTCCTGGAATAACAGAAATAGATAAGTCTTGAGATGATATTTTAAGAACCAATTTAAGATACAACATGATAATCATACACGTCTGCCAGAAATCATGACACACAGAATCCTCGTCACGCCAGTAAGCATAGATGCGATAAACGACAGGTTCCGTAACTAAGGTATGCAACTCTATAATCATGTCATCTAGAATCCTCGCCACGCCAACCGGTATGGCTGCGAGAGACTCTAAGTTTCATAACTATAGTATGTACATCCAAGTCAGGTTTCTACGTTCTCGTCACCACAGCTAATATGGCTGCGATAACTCTAGGGTCCATAACCAAAGTAGACGTTTTACCTTCCTCACTGTCCTCATCAACATATGTCATCAGATGATACCGACAATTTAGCCCGTAAAATTCATCTTGATATAAAATCAATTCAACAACGATACCAAGAATTAAATTTAACAACTGGTCAACAAGAATCAAACTCAACAATGATACCAAGATTTTAATTTAATAACTGATCAATAAGGATCAAGTTCAATAACAACAAGCGAGAACGGACGAAAACAAGAAAAAGATTTAATTTGGAAATTATAACAAGATTCTCAAGGGGTCGTCCCAGGAATCTCTCAAGAATTTATGATTGAGTATCCTTCTCTCATCCTAGTAGCCTATGTCCTATATTCTATAGCAGGCACGCAGTAGTACAACTAATACGTCGTACTACCACGACATCGCACAACTTGCGAAGTCTGACCTACATGGGTCACCACTAAAAACGTGTCACGACCCGCACCCGGTTTAGGGGCACGAGTGCGTGGGTACGTCCAGCCTACGCCGTAGCATCGGCGGTAGAACGCTGTCTAGGTCGAGTACTAACTAACAATCTCACGCTAGTATCCAACTCCATAAGGAGATTCGGATAATACTATAAAAATATTCACAACATACTCAATCACAACTACAGCACGATAGGAATTTGAAGAAATAAAAGAATACAACACAAGTCTAGAGACAACATAATCATACCTGCAATCATTACTTCCAATCCCCAAGTGTGTCGGAACCAGTCTACTAAGGTCACAGTCTGGAAAAATATTTTCCAGTCAGGAAGGAGCAAAGTACATCTCTAAATAGCAGTTCTATATAAATGACATAAACTATGTAGCAGTTCTAGATGGAAATATACCAGATGCATGTATAGGTACGAGAAATGTACAATGAAAGAAATACTGGAAATATTGTAAGTAACTGCAGGAAAAGAAACAATATGTCCATGAGCAAGAAACCTATGACTAAGTGTTTGAGTACTAGCTTTAACATGTGATCGGCTTGGGAACTTGATCAGGCTGGTTACATGTGATTAGCTATGATTCACGAAGGTCAGGCTAACCGTTGGTTAGCTATGATGCATGGAGAGGTCAGGCTAATCACACGTAACAGCTATGAAGCATGGAGATGGTCAGGCCGCACCCGACGTGAGATGTGGGGTGAGCTATGATGCATGAAAAGTTGGGTATGATCACATATCTATACTAAAATATTCCCCACCCCCGACTGGTATAGTAGATCCAATCATGGTACGCTATGGCACGGGATTCCCCAGGAAGGTAGCAAGTCTCCCCGGGAATCAGTGTCTGTACATGCACAAGATAACAAGGAAACAAGTCTTGTACAAGCTACACCATGAAAAAGGAATAACATCTCATGACGAGATCCGTGTATACCAATCCGTGTAACCAATGTGTCAAGAACATGGATATCTACACTAGATACAGTGAACATAGAAGATATCATAAATTAGAAACTAATCAGAGAATGTACTCGCCTTGCGTCCTTAGCTGGTAATTATTGATGTCCTGTTCCAGAGTATCCCCTGGGTAAACCAACAGTCCTATAAACATAACACAAGCAAAACCACATTTGCATCAGATGCTACACTAACACAGTCGAAATACTGGTCTCAGGGCCATGTCAGGCAGGGCACTAGTCAACTAGGGTCATCTAGTGTATTCACCAATTAAACGTAGTATTATTAATGATCAAATATAATACATATATTGTTATTCCAAAGTATATACAAGTGGAAATATATTTTATTTATGAAAAATATACATCACCCATTATTTAAGAATATATACATTTATACATTTATATACACTAAAAATATACTCATACCCTATATGTACACAAGTATATATATAAATATACCAAATATACGTTTTTATACCAAAATACATTTTTATTAAACATATACCCATACAAAACATATATATACATATATATATTCGTACCAAAATAATAATTATACTATATACAGGTAATTATACCAATTGAATATATATATATAACAGTAATTACGAAAACATACATTGACATAAATTATATGAATACAGTTAATTTAATACCCACATATTTTTAATACGTATTTATACGAAAATATATTTTAATATACATATATAGGAAAATAGAGAAATATGCAATATATATATATATATATATATATTAAATAGAAATACACTATATACATACTTATACAATTGATTATTAATAAAATAATAATATACACATCTTTAATTAACATTACCAACGTATTTATATATCATTAGTAATTTCAGTTACCAGTCCAATTAACCAATTTGATCTTATTTTTATTATTGAAACTATATTTTAATTAATAATATAAACCCCAAAATTATTATACTTTTGCATAACCAAAAACCCTTTTTAATTACATATTAATATAACCAAATCCCTATATATAATACATAACTAAATTTATACACTAAATAACTAATTTCATACATAAAGAACAATAAAACTAATTATATTTATTTGCTAAACTAATTACATGAAATACTAAAACTAATTAATTAATAATTGCTAACTGAGTAATAATCAATTAATGATTACTAAATTAACTAAACTAATTTTTATAAATTAATTAAACTAATTATAAATTAATTATTACAATACATTAACTATTTATTATTAACTTACACTAATTACAATGAAATTAACTTAACTTACTGATGGGTTATAACCCGTCCCTAAACCGTATCAGCAGAAGGAAGGGGAGAGAAAGAGAGCTCACGGGGGGGGGGGGGTTTCGTCGGCGTTGGCGCGGGGTTCGGCGGAGCTCGACTCGAGGAGGCGGTCGGCGGACCGGGTCGAGACGGCGGCGATCGAAACTTCGGCGGTGGTCGACGGCTCGACGAAGGCTCGACGCGGGTGAGGTGGTCCGGGGCGGCAGCGGAAACTCGGCGGCGACTGGATCTTCTGCGGCGGGGCTCGACTCGAGGCGGTGGCGGTCGCTCGAACTCGGCGAGGAGGGGATCCGCGGCGGCGGCTCCGACAGATCTGGGGCGGCGGCGTCGCTTGGCTCGAGGCAGCGCTCGGTTCGAGGAGCGGGCGCTCTGTTCGAGGAGGCGACGGCTTCGAGGCGGCTGCGACTGGTCGGCCACGGCGATGCTCGGCTCCAGCGGCGGGCTTGCATCCACCGGCGATCGAGATCTGGGCGGCCACCGGCGCTCGTCGGAGTTAGGTTAGGGTTAGGTTTTGTGGATGTGTCGGTGTGCATCGTGTCGACTGGACACGATGGGTTCGTTGTACTGCGGGCGTGTCCGGGTGTGGGACACAGGGGTTTGAATGTACTGTGGACGTGTCCGGGTGTTGGACACAGGAAATCTGGTTGTAAAGTTGTAACCGGACACAGGAAATGAATGGATACGGTGGGACACCCGGGGTCGGACCCGAGGCCAACACGGCTGACACGGTAATGCTGGACACACGGATACGAGCACACAAAAATGTTGATGGTTGTTGGCTTGTGGGAAAATTGTGGGGGCTAGCTAATAATTTGGAGATTAGGGTTTCTTGGGAATTGTGAGAATGAGAAACTTAAATAGGGAGAAAGGGTGTGTGGGATAAAGGATGAGGGTTGGCCCAAATAACAAATGGCCCAAGATCATACATGAATAAATTCATGTGGGAATGAGGGTGAATGAAAGATGGTAACTTGTAAAAATTTTAAAATAAAAGATTAAATTTCAGAAATTATTTAAAGAGAGCTAACTTATTCCCAATTAGCTACTAATAAATCCATATTTGCAAAATCTTAGAAGGTATGAAACGTATTTATTTACTATCCCAATAAACATAAAATTTATTATGAAGAAACAACTAGTCTTTTAATTAATTTTATCAAATAACTAATTTTATGATTTCAAGCCAATAAACATTTGAAACTAGAGAAATATATATACATTATTATTTATTTATTTATTTATAAGGAATCGTCATTTAGGAAAAATGATTTTTATAAAAGATTTTTAAATTACCTTCTAAAATCAAACATTGTTCAAATAAAATACAAAAATTCAAGGAGAATATATTTTATAACTTGGTATTTAAAATAAATTAAAAAAATCTAATTATTTCGAAATTTAGAAATCGGAGGTTACACATTTCCAGTCAGTCTCTTGTCCATTAGTTCTATAATCCTCCAACTTAAATGCATTGTTTCTTTTGATATTCCTAAGGTGACCTTCCAGGAGAAAGGGACAGGACGAAGACTTGGGACTGGCACTTGGCATGAGGGACTGTGGTACCTAGATCGAGAAGGACTAGACTCAGCATTGGTATCTATGGCAGAGAAGGCTGACATGGAAGGACTGCAGCAGAGGACTGAGGATACCTTGATAATCCATCATCGGAGGATGGGACATTCTTCCTTTGATACTCTAAGTAAGTTGTATCCAGAGATTTATGCAAAAACAAATAAAGAAAAATTAGTATGTGATGCGTGCGAGTTAGAAAAACTTACTAGGAGCTTATATGTTGGCACGGGTCATAGGAGCACTCTTGCTTTTGAGGTAGTACATTCTGATGTCTGGGGTCCATATGCTACTAACACTATGAATGGTTATAAGTACTTTATTTCTTTCATTGAGTGTGCCTCTCGTGTTACCTGATTATATTTGATGAAAAATAAGAATGATGTACCTGCTTGTTTTCGGGATTTCCATAAGCATGTCCAGACTCAGTACAAAGCAGTTGTGAAGGTACTGAGGTCTGACAATGGAACAGAGTATACCAACAGGACGCTTGCAGAATACTTGTCAGCACATGGAATACAGCATCAGACCACCTGTGCATACACACCAGCACAAAATGGAGTTGCAGAAAGAAAAAACAGACACCTTCTGGAGGTCGCAAGAAGTATGATGATCGACATGAATGTCCCACAGAGTCTGTGGGGGCATACAGTATTGACAACAGCTCAACTCATCAACAGGATGCCCTCGAAGGTCCTCGGATGGAAGTCCCTATGTGAGGTATTGCAAGGCAATAATAGTGGGATACTCCCACTGAAGGTGTTTGGGTGTGTGTGTTTTGTGAAGGACAACAGGCCATCAGTTGGGAAACTTGACCCTAGAGCTGTCAAATGCATCTTCGTAGGCTACTCGGCGACCCAGAAGGGGTATGTGTGCTGGAGTCCAGTAGAGAAGAAGAAGTTTGTCAGTATAGATGTCCACTTTCGGGAGCATGAGCCATACTACCACTAGGACGAAACTTCACACAACACACCTAATACTGCCAGTATTAGGCGAGAGGGGGAGATGGAGAACTTGGTGGTAACCGATTTAGAAGTTTGGAATGGAGGCACGGAGAAGGGACAAGAAGGTGAAGGTGTTAGGCCTACGGCTCAGGGAGAGTTACTTACCTACCGCAAGAGAGAGAAGCAAACTGCAGGACCAGTACCGACAGTGCCAGTGCCAAGTCCCTTGCCTGCGTTCATCCCAACTCCTGAGGCACCGACACCAACCCCCCTTCAGGTGATACCCCCTCCTTCACAAGATATCATTCCTCCTATTTCTACTCCTCCCACACCACTATCTGTACGGAGGACCACTCGCAGCAATGCAAGAAATCCTCCAAACAGATATGGTTGGGATATTGCTCAGTTTGTTTCTTATGACCATATCCCTTCTTCTCATGGAGCATTTATAGCATCTTTGGATAGTATTACTGTACCTAACAATTGGCAGGTTGCCAAGAACGATCCAAAGTGGAAAGCGGCAATGCACGAGGAGTTGGGAGCTCTGGAGAAGAACCACACTTGGGAGCTTGTGAGACTGCCAGAGGGGAAGAGAGCAGTTGGATGCAAGTGGGTCTTTACCGTAAAGCAGAACCCAGATGGACAGGTTCAGCGCTACAAAGCTCGACTAGTAGCCAAAGGATACAGTCAGACGTACGTCATCGACTATGACGAGACCTTTGCACCAGTTGCAAAGATGAGCACTGTCAGGACTCTGATTTCTCTGGCAGCGAATGGTGGATGGAAGCTACACCAACTGGATGTGAAGAATGTGTTTCTTCACGGAGATCTAGTGGAGGAGGTGTACATGGAGATACCACCAGGATTTGGCACCAATCAGACAGTAGGCAAGGTCTGCAGGTTGAAGAAGTCCCTCTATGGACTGAAGCAGTCTCCTCGAGCGTGGTTTGATAGATTCAGAAGGACGATGATAGGGATGGGATATCAGCAGATCAATGCTGATCATACTGTGTTCTTCCGTCGGAGTGGAGGCCACATCACCATGCTTGCGGTATATGTGGACGATATGATTATCACAGGAGATGATGAGCAGGAGATCGCCCAACTCAAAGGAAAGCTTGGCAAGGAATTCGAGGTGAAGGATCTCGGCCTTCTTCGGTACTTCCTTGGGATTGAGATTGCTCGAGAAGCAGAGGGGATTGTTCTCTCTCAAAGGAAGTATGCACTGGACCTTCTCACAGAAACTGGGATGTTGGTGTGCAAACCTGCAGCGACACCAATAGATCAGAGGTTCAAGATTGATGCTGAGGCTGGAGAACCAGTTGATCGGGACAGATACCAGAGACTGGTTGGCAAGTTGATCTATTTGAGCCACACACGTCCTGATATCTGCTTTGCAGTAAGTGTGGTGAGCCGCTACATGACCCACGGAAGGGTCATATGGATGCAGTGTACCAGATTCTGAGGTACTTGAAAGGTGCTCCCGGGAAGGGACTAATATTCAGGAAGAACAATCATGTGAGCATCGAGGGCTACTGTGATTCTGACTGGGCTAGTTGTGCTGATGACAGGAGGTCTACCACGGGATATTGCATATTTGTAGGAGGTAACTTGGTCTCCTGGAGGAGTAAGAAGTAGTCTGTGGTGGCCAGATCGACAGCTGAAGCAGAGTACAGAGCTATGGCCTTGGGAGTTGCAAAGCTACTATGGTTGAAGAATATGCTGGTGGAGCTGAAGCTGGATCAAGGAGCCAAGATGAAGTTGTGGTGTGACAATCAGTCTGCTATTAGTATCGCCAACAATCCAGTACAACATGACAGGACCAAACACATCGAGATTGATAGATTCTTCATCAAAGAGAAGTTGGATAGTGGATTACTGGAGCTTGGCCATGTTCCAACTAGGGATCAAGTAGCAGATGGACTAACCAAGGGACTCGCCTCAGTGAGCATGATTAGAGGATGTGACAAGATGGGCTTAGTGAATATCTTTCACCCATCTTGAGGGGGAGTGTTGATATGGTATGTTGGGTGTCATATTTAAGTATAGTATAAGCACATAGGAATATCCTGAGGACATATTTGGGATGCCAGAATATGTCACAGGATATTCCATTAATGCCAGAATATGTCACAGGATATTCCATTATGAGATTATTGTCATAATGATTGAGATCATTGTATTAATGACTGTAAGGCTATATAATGCCAATGAGACAATGAATAAAATCATCAACTAATTTCAACAATGTATACATATACTGTCTTCCTTACAACATGTATGTGCAAATTCTATTTGGATAAACTTGTGTTTATTTGTTACTCTAAAATCCACCCATGTCCATTGGTCTGCTTGCTACCTTTTAATTGATGCTGAATTTGTCCGTATAACTCAATCTTTTCCAATCCATGCATGTAAGCTCGAAAAGAGAGAAGAAACTAATGGTACTAACTACTAAATAAAATCTACAAGGCTGCAACTAACTTATCCAGTGAACAAATAAATTCTCAAGTGCCTAAACACTTGATAACAATCGATGATGATTCGACATGACTTTGTACCTCTTGACTGAAATTGTGTTGTTGGTCATGTTCTGTTGTTAAACTATCAGAAATATATTAATTGTCAATAACCTTTACATGAATATTTGTGATAGTAGTTTTGTCAAATTATTCTGCTAATCAATTTAATATTCAGACTTTTATCAAATTTTATGACATTGTCGGGAAATTGGTTTTATCAATTTGGTATTTAACCTTTTAGTATTTTTGTCAGATTGACATTTCTTCTTAGATCTATATAAAATTTTCTTATATATATATATATATATATATATATATAAAGATGTGATGCTATTGCAACCCTGTAAGATACCAGTTGTTTTATTGTTCTTAATTCATAACTTGATGGCTTTTATTGTCGCATTCAGGTGGTGAATAGATCCACCTCTAAGTTGTAACTCTGAAAACTTATATAGGATCATGGTTTGAAAAGAAGAAGATGAACGACATATGTAAACCCATGAGCAATGACAGCACAAAACAGTACTTTGTCACACTTGTGAGATTGTTGTGGGAGGTAAGAACTGCCTCATTCTGTTATTGGAGGTATATTATCATATTCAGCTTTCCTATGTCTCACTTTATTGGTTGGAGAAGATTCATTGGTCATTTTTGATGTCAAAGCAATTCATATATATTATCCAGTATTTAAGTAGGCAGTTATCTTTATTTATCTAGATTTGTTATGGATGTTTTGTGAGGCTTGTGCATCATTACAATCGAAATATTTGTAATTTCAGAAAAATGTGGTGGTGATTCAAGTGGAGGTAGAAACACAAGACTTGACATTGATACAAGATGAAGTTAAAAAAGTCTTAAAGCATCGATCAGGCTATGTCCAGGTTCTTAGCGCGTGTACTAAGCCGACGAAGCGTCTACTAAGCCGACTCGCCTTGAGATGGGGGTTATGCTAAGTGTTGAGATATAAGAGATGAGGAGAGTTTCGATGCAGAACGTGTAGAGATGAATAAGAAATTAAAGGACTCGCCTAGAGAAGTTTACGGAACAAGGTGCTTATAGAGACCACCTTATCACAGTAATTTCTCTTGGGTCAAGGTTCTTATAGAGATGTTACAAATCTTCATGTATTCTAAGTAACTTTTAAATCTAAATTTGGTAATGAATGTGGTTGTAAAACAATTAATGTTTTATTATAAAAAAATTATGATTTTTTTATTGTGTGTTGATTTATTCAAAACTATTGTGTGCATAAATGAGAAGGACAAGGAATAAATAAATAAATATTTTGGAAATATTTTTGTAATGCATTAATATTGTCGCTAAATACAACATATTACAACGATTTTTTGTGTTGCAAAAATAGTTTTGGTTAGCAACGACAATGAATCGTTATTAAATATTATGATATATTTGGATTTTTTGCAACAGATTAATGTTGTTGTTAATTACTACATATAGCAACGAGTTATGTGTTGCCAAAGAATTGTACATCTTGCAATGTTGTATTGTCCTTGCTAAATGTAGTATATAGCAACGACAAACACATATTGCTAAAGACTTCTACTTTTAGCAACAAAAAATTGGTGAACGAATGCAGCAACAAAAAAAAAGTCGCGTTGCTAAAAAAATAAGGATTCAGCAACTACTTTAGAATTTTGTTGTCAATACTTTAGGTGACGCACTTTAAACAATAGGTCTACCAACGATAATGTTTCTTTGCTAACAGTTTTAGCAACGATTTTGGTACTTTTAGTAACAAAAATTTTTGCTGCTAAAAACTCATTTTTTGTAGTGTTGGGTTAATTCTAAATATAAAGTATACTATGCTAGATTTGTACAATCTTATTCCGCATAAAATATTTTTCATGCTATTTGCTCATATTCAAGAGTCTTGAATACACAATGGGTGATAGATCCATAAAAAAAATCTCCAGTGGAATTCTCCTCAAATTCGACAAAACGCTCTAATCGGGATTACAAACTAAATCTTTTGCACACAAAAGATCAAAAATGTGTCTTTAGATCCCAGTTGATATAAAGATTTCTTATTTCCAATCCCTAACTAGATGGAAAGTGATCTATTCTTACAATCCTATTGCTAATCTCTATTTGAGTTAGTAATACACCCCAGAAGATAGTCATGTCCATATTATCTCTGAGCAAAAATATTGTTTATTCAAGTTTAATTATCGTCCATATCACCTCTGATAGTTTTGTTTCTTTACTGTCTCTACCTATTTGTATGTATGCTATGGATAGTAAATTCACTTAAAATTTTCTACTGGAATCGTTCTTATTCAATCCCTCTAAAATAGTCGCAAACATTTGTCACGTCCACATCACCTCGGACAAATTCCGGCGCTCCTAAAATCAAATTTTGTTATAGGAAAAAATACGTTAATAAGCTTTGCCAAGAGAGATTTAGCTTTTTATTCTTTTAAGTGCAAAAAGGAAGATACAAAAGAATAGTTTTTCAAAAGTCAAAAACAGTGTATGAATCACTAAAAAGGTTTTAATAAGTCACCGATCCTTCTCTTCAGTCCCTACATTTGTACCATCACCAAGTCTTTCTTTGTCTGGGCTCTAAACATGGCCTCCTCCCTACGAAGACTGTCATCCTTGAATTTATTTTTAAAGTTCATATTTCTTAAAATATCAGCCCAACTTTCTTCAATCTTCTGATTAGCCAGTGTGATCCAAGCAACTTTGTCATTCATAGAAATAGATTCTTCATTGTCCCAGTTTAGTTCTTTATGAAGGCCTTCGAGCATTCGGTAGGACTCCTGAATTTGTTCTTCCGTGATAGTGAGCCTCTAAAGTTGACCTGTAGTATATGGTAGTAGAAACCTGCTCCCATTCAACATTGATTATGCTCGTCTCTTGTTGATGGATTAACCTTTTTTACTCATATTATGCTTCAGTCGTAAGCACTCTAATAGTTAGCTTCTGGTATTCTTCTAAGAGAAGAGAAACCATATCTACTTTCCTAAATTCAATGAAGAAGAGAACTGAGACATCCAAGTCTTCTAAAACTTGCTCTAGCTCTTGAACAAGGCATTCGCCTTGTTCAAATCCATACTTTGATCACTTTGATTTGGTCCGCTAAAGCTGTTTTAGTTGAGTGAAGGGAAAATTCTTGTCTATGACATGGGATACCCCATCTTCTAAAGTGGGATAAAAGCCTTTTAACTTGAAATTCACCAGTCAACCCACTCCTAATTTTGTGATTGGAGTCATGAGCACCCTTACTGTCATGTACGTAGGACTATGAATACGTAAACATGCCCAAGAGGACTCCAGTTCAACTCAAATAAGTATAAGTTGTACTAACGAAATAATATAATAAATCTTTAAGTCTCAATCCACAAGAAAATAAACAAAAGAAAGGACAACATGTATCATGGTGTGCACCAAAAATAACACTTGTCCGAATAGACTCGAAAGAAATAGCATGAGTCTACAAAACTATGCTATAGTAGCAGAAAAGTAAACAACGAGAATAATTAAATATAACTAAGGAAGAAATGATACATGTACCTAGTTTCAATGCCTGTATAACAAGCTTGTATGCCTCAACAGCTCGATAAAGACCCCACAACAGTCTATGCTGCAAAACTGGAAAGGAACCAAGTCCTTAAAGGGACGTAGCAAGGTACACAAATAGCGTGCCAGAAGTAAATAGTAAAATAGTACAAATACTCAAGGATAAGCTAATGTAACCGTCTAAGTGATATGTACATGAGAGAAATACTAGTACTCCAGGTTGGTAACATAGAAGATCTCGATAGACACTTTTGTAGGCTAGTAAAACACTCAAGGCTCCGTGTAGGGAACCTAAAGTTGTAACATCCATATCCTGAAATTCTAACTTAAATATTGTTATTAGGTTAATTTGTGGATATTAAGATTTTTTTTCATAATTTTTGTTTAATTAAAACTAGCAACACTAAATAACTAAATATATATTTGATTATTTTTAGTATTTATTTTGAGTTATTTAGTCGAAAACTGCATTAAAACTATTTTTGATTATAAACTAAAAGGATTACCCAGTTAGCTGCCGCCGGTCCCATGCGTTAGTCGTCGCAGCCAGCAGGGCAGGGCCCTTTTGTCAGTGACCCGCGGGCGAGAGTGCGGGTGCAGCTCGGGCTCCCGAGCCAATCCGAGTCCGAATTCGACTTGGACTCGACCGAGCCAAGCCGCGCCAAATCGAGACCGTTCGATCCCGAGCGTGATTGCTCGGATGCTCGACATATGTCATAGTGAGCTGTGACTTCTCCCCCTGCTGTATATATATATATATATATATATATATATATATATATATATATATATATATATATATATATATATATATATATATAGTTTAGGTTTTCGTCTTTTCTGTCGAATTAATTTGAGAGAGAGAGAGAGAGAGAGAGAAGGGGTTGGGGGATTATCATCTAGGGTTCTTCGATCTTCCAGAAGCCATTGTGGATAGCTCAGACTCCAAATGCATCCCAGTTTCATGTGTTAGAACTGTATTCAGGTTAGTTTTCTGAATATGTAATTTTTCACAAAATTCAATGTATTAAATTCTAAAGAATTCGTAGAGCACAGCATGTCCGAAAATAGATGTGTCTCGGTATTTTTACGATATCGGGAGAACTAGGGATCCGAATCACGAATTGTTTAAAGTTTTGGAAAGCTAACTTCGAGACCATCGACATATGTTTTTCTCAGAATTTAATTCAAATTATTTCTGTACTGTTAATTCTGTAGAACTTCTAGGTTAGTAATCAACCACCGTTGCACAATACAATTTTGTATGTACGATAGTTACCAAATGAATTTGAATCCGGATAAGCTATAAATTCTAGCATGATTGTGACTCTAAAATCTACAAAAAATCATATATGAAAGTCGAGTTTGTATCGGTTGACTTTTTGGTCAACAGATTATCTCGATTTGCTTGCCATGAGTCTTGAGTTAATAAAATCAGGTTCTTTGGACAAAATTTAGGAATTTACCTAAAAATTTAGAATAAAAAAATTAAAATAGGATTTAGAGTAATTATTCCAGAATTAAATAAATTAAAATAAATTATCTCTTGATATGGTAACATATCATACGTAGGATTTAGACTCTGAATTGGGACCTGATCCAACCACAGCTAAGGACCACAGGCGACTACATTTCTGTGATTACTTTTAGTGCTTGAAAATCTCTATAATGCATGCTTAGTATTAATTATTTGATTCTCAACACTTGTTACACGGATTAGTATGATGGATTCTTGTTATGAGATTCATGACTATTCTGGATTATTGTTATTTCTTCGTGACTGGTTCGGAATCCATGTTATACTCGTGGAGATAAGAAATACTTAGTGGATGTGTGAACTACCCTTTCCATTCCATGGTCTTACTGAATAATAGCAGCCATGCACGATATGTGTGGTTTGTCGAATTTTACCCTTATCCGTTCACATGTCAACAAGGTATTTCAAATTACGTAGAGTAGTTTGTTCCTATCTGTTCTTCCATACATTGCAGTTATTTCCTATGTTGCTTGGAGATATTTTACTAAATCTTTGTTATGACAGGACTTCATCATTTAGTTATTCTGCTTGCCTTATTATGATTTCAGTTTTGTTGCTATCATATATTCTTCACTATTTATTGTCTTATAGCTTCTACCATGCATTGGAACTATTTTCACTGTGATATACTCGTTCCTTTCCTGACTGGATACCATATTTAGGTGACTACGATGAGGATGTGATCCCTACACATTATGGACCGTATGCTAGCGAATATAACTGAGCCTGATCTTGCCCTTCAGGAGGATCAGGGAGAGTTAGCAGCTTAGACACCGTCTGCGATGAAGTAGTTTAGTAGAGTGGTAATTTTGTTAGTCATTTTGGACCGGATTGTTCTCCGACAATTTTTTACAGTATTTTGAATATTGTTCCTTGGATATTTAGTCAATTTTGGAAGACTTCTTGGACCCGCATCGAGACTATTATTTCTTGATTATTTCTGGTGTATTCATTTAATCTAGTGCCTGTGATTGAGTATAGTGTGGATATGTATATACATGTTGTTGGTTGTAGATTATACTTGTGGATTATTGTACAACATTCTACCGCCGACATTGCAGCATAGGCTGGACGTACTCATGACTCATGCCGAAATCCATGGTGCGGGTCGTGACAAAAGTAATCTAGTAAAATACTTTAGGCACCATATCATGGAACATAAAGTAGGCTAGTAGAATAATAACGCAAACTATATATAAATTGGCCCATAGCACAATGTATACTCTCCCATTGTATTTAACCTCACGTATCTTATCATAACACGCAAGATCATGACCTCTATCTATAACAACAAGTCATAGTAAGCTAAATATCACTCTCTCTCTCTCTCTATATATATATATATATATATATATATATATATATATATATATATATATATATATATATATATCATGAGTCCTATAGCCCTATACAGAATCTAAAGCACCAAGAATATGTCGAGACAAATTCTGCCACCAGAAGGTCTTGTCAAGTGTCCTACGGTCTGACGTGCAAAGAGTACATGCATGTAATATGGGTTCGTGATATCAACTCTCTAACTAACGATACTCGACTCCTCTAACGAACATCGACACCCGAATCTGGTTCGAACGCTAAGTATCGTCTAACAGTCCTAGGGTAACCATGTACATCAATAAGAATATGTAATAATAATATTTATGTAAAATAAATAATATAGGAAACTGTGAACTACATGGCAAGGTACACTTGCTGTCACCGGTTGCTGCGAAGAAGTCTGTCCCACATCCGCGTTCGAGGATGTTGTTGATTCCCAAATGTCCTAAAGAATAAATTAAATTAAATTAAAATTACTCGAGCACTAATCTAATCTACAATATATATTAGGTCTATTGGGATTATAGTATATAACGTCTATTTTTATGTGGATCCACAAAATGCCTATGTCGTATTGTTAGTTCCCTCTTGTCACCAATACTGCACCTATTAAATATTTTTAATAAATTATGGGGTTAAGGTATGTCATAGGACTTCGTTTCAGATTTTTGAATCTTCAAACGAATCGTGTTTTCGTTCCGAAAACTCCAAAAATCATAAAAACACCATAATACTTTCGTCTTTTGGACACCTGTCACTCAAATAATTCTACAGAAAGTTAAAAATCGGATTTGGCCAATTAATTTATATTTTTGGAAATCTAATTTTGACATAGTTCTTTTAAAAAAAACTGAAGATTAAACGGAGTTTTGAGTTGAGAGTTATGGCCTTCAAAAGTTACTATGGATGCTAAAAATAAGACTGAAACCTATGACGAATTTTGGCTATTTAACAAACTTTGGTGCACAATTTTACACAGAAATTAATTGGTTCTTAAGACATGGAGTTGTATATTCACGATACTAATATGATGTATATATTTATATATAATTTTATTACTAACGAATAGGTATGAATTGAAAGATAGAACACATACCAAGTTGATTATGACGGAGCATTACGGTGCATTTCTGACCTCTAGGAGACTCGAATAGACTCCAAACCACTTGAAACTCGAAGGGGGGTGAGATAGCTTTGATAAAAAGGCATTTTTAGCCTTGGGGAGGCATGCACACAGCATGAACATGTTGGACAGCAGCAACAACAACCTTCCTGCTATTGGGTTAGGGGGGCGACCATAGTGTGTCGGGTTCGGCCAACAGTTGGGGGCTGTGGAGGGGGAAGGAAAGGAGGGAAAGGATTGGTAGAAGGAAAGGAAGAGAAAGAGAATTTCACGGGGGGCTTGTGGTCGGCTATGGAGTGGGTTTAGGGACGGGTAGTTAGGATTTGGGTGTGGGAGTTGATATATATATATATAGGTCTTGGGTTTAGTTGGATGGTGACTATTTGAGGTTGATTTGATTCCATGGAGGAGGTAGTTTGAGAGCCTAATATGGCATGCAAGACCTCCCTAATTTATGGACTAAATATGTACTTAATTATATTTGATTTAAAAGGGTGCAAAGATGGTAAGTGTTAGGTTTCTAAAATTAGAAATCTGAATTTAAATTCTAAAACTTATAAATATGCAAAGTTGTGAATGCAAATAAGTGTTTGGTTGTGTTGTAGAGTAGGAGATAGATGTGGGACATTGTCTATGAGTCATTGAAGGTGGTTCAAGGGTTCGGATTGGGTGGTTTGTTTGGTTGAGTACGATAGTACAAAATGTGTCGCACAAGGCTACAAAGTGAGTCATGGTGGTTTATAATTTTTATGGAGCACGTGGTGACTCAAATAAATAGGACACTATTATCATGGTCATAGTATTTCTAGTTAGGCTCATGAATATAAAATTGGTCGAAAGAATTGAGATAGTTTTTCGTATTAAAATCAACCGCAACGAAAAAGGGGTTTAAGTATCATTTTTCGTAAACTGTGTCGCAAAAGTTGTGCAACTAAAATGAAGCATGAGAATATAAATTTGTGAGTGACAGTCATGATATGAGCCTAATTTGGCTCGCTAAGTCTAACATACAAAGCTGGTTGGAAGGAAAAGACTAGTGAATATTGATCAAGATTTTAAGACCATGATGATAGCTATCAAAGGGTTAAGAAATATCTAATAATTATTTTAATTAATAAATAAATATTTTTTATAAAAATAAAAAAATTTATTTATTTTGAATTACCAAGAGTAATCCTATATAAAAATTAGAGTGCTTACAATCTACCAAACTTATAAAAATTTCGTCCTCAAAATTTAAAAGAAGCCTGGTAGTAAAGAATAAGAGAATTCACCATGGGAGAAGGATAAATACGACATGTCGTATCAATTCTCTCATTATATAAAAATATAAGGCACAATCTATATATAAGGAATGCAAAATAGTAGAGAACAATTTAAGTACGCAAGGCCATACCTTGATTCTCAAAAAATAGGGAATACAATTACCAATGGGTTCCTAGTTTGACGTCACGTTCTAAAAGCAAGGATACACTTAGTTCAAGTCACTACCCAACTTATAAAAATCAAGTTGGCCGTAAAAACTATGGTTACGAGCCTATTTTCAAGGCTTATGGAATTGTCTCATTCTAAGGAAAGATGTGAGAATATTAGACACTTCTAGCTGTAGTCACAGACTAACAAGGAAGATCTAGATATTATCATAGTGTTATTGGTCAATTCCGCTATAAGGGGTAGTATTATCAATTCAACACGACTGTTATATAAGTCATGTCTTCAATAAGACAATAGATAAGGACTTGGTCGAATATAATTGTGGTGAGGTGGTACGGAGGGATTCTGATTATTGCATGACACAGATGACGAAGTGACAAGATCGAGGGAATCATATAAAAGAAGAATTTGTAAACCAAGATAAAAGGATAAGTTCACGAAGTATTTTTATGGGATTAAATTCAAGGTTAAGGTACAACTAAGTAGGCGTACGAAGAATTAAGTCATAATGACTAGATCAAAAGAATTAAAATAGAAGGGAATTGATAGCCCATGGTGATATGGACATTTGCATGGGGGTTGGTTTTAGGAATTGAGCATGACTAGGGAAGGAACAAAGATTCTTGTCAATCTTATTATTCGAATGGTTGTTAGGCAATGCCAAAATATTATGACTATAAAGGAAGTTAAGTAACCCAAGATAAAATAATAATTGCACTATCGATAGGAATCTGTCACTTTTAATTATGAGGACAATCTTGGATTTTGGCTGATTTATTAGGCTAAAGATGATATACTCCTACTTATACCAACATACAGTCTATATGTTCTGGTTTCTTAGGATAATATTTGATCCTAAAAATGTCACTAGTAAATCGCAAGACTAGAATCTAACTTATATCACATATTCACCTTATATCTTATTTTCTCTTCAACTAATTCCCTCAATTATATGTCTTGATTATCTAAAAAAATTTCCAACAACATGGTATATAAAATGTTGAGAATGTAGTCTACTAATGTCATTAATCGTCCTAGATCTCTGAAATTAAGTCTGTCATTTAATCCCTCGTCTTTTTCTCCATATATAACACAACTTCATCTCCAAAAATTTCTCGTCCATACTTCACAACTCAAACCATAGATATAATTCATCAATCTATTTATGAATACCCTATCCTTATTTTATTATCATATCCAGTCTAAAAATTTATTTCTCTCTTATCTCATGCCATTTCATGGCTTTTCTGGTTACCGAAAGTCTTCTAACTTAATCATATTTATGAGTCACCAAATAATTTATGGTACTACCAACTGTTTGTCATGACCTGCACCTGATGTAAAGGCATGACTACATGGGTACGCCAAGCCTACGCCGCAGCATCAGCGAAAGAACGTTGTCTAGGTCAACAATAATATTTAAATATCTCATACAATATATATAATCTACCCGTCAAGATATTTTAACTCCCAAATAGAGGACAATATGATAATATGCTAATGGTAAACAATACTCAATCACAATAATAAACTAGGAGAAGATATGGTACGATAGGAAATAGAAGAAAAGAAATACAGAGTCAAATATATCACAAATCTAATAGACTAATCACAACTCAATTATCTCAAATATAATACATGCCAATAGTGTCTAATTGACATATGACATATACTGTTGTTACTATATCAATAGTCTCTACGGGTGCTATTGTTTGATAATAAACGGAAGAAATAAAACTAGGTTTATACAAAACCCTTTCTTAGGTTTACAAACAAGAAGTACTATTAATCCTATACGAGGATGTTAAGTACAAATTTTAATCTGGGTAAATATTGCTATAGGAGTCTGATCTGCAGTCGATCACTTTGTCCCTTGGACCACACGATGATGAAGAAGTGCTGTAGAAGAAGGAAATGCTTCCAAGATTATAAGAGGGAGTGGATGCTCGATGCCAAAATCGTCGATCACTACTCTCTGTCTGTGCTCTTGATTCTTCGACCTTGATTCTTCAACCCTCTCTGACTTCTATTCTCCAAAATATCGACCCTTCAGAATTTGTGACCCCTGGACCTCTGTCAATAGAGGTCTCTATTTATAGGGTTTTAGTGACAGTAACCGTCCAGTCGGCGTAAAAGCCGGACAATGGAGAGTGTGGCACTTTTTATGAGGCAGTTATAATAACTATCACCCACGTATAGATGATCTTCTGATTAAGCGTGTGACGCGTGTCCCATGATGAGAAAATACGTATAACTGCTGCGAAGATCACGGCATAAGAGCCACGTAGGTAATTGCCCCTCGCGTAGAAAAGGTTGGCGTAGAAGCCAATAACTGTCACCATGGCGTAGAAGCCAAATAGTTGTCAGGTTGGCGTAGAAGCCAAATAGGCGTAGAAGCCTTATAGTTATAGAAGCCTAATGCTGTATGGATAGGTAGCCAGCATAAAAGATAGTTTTTCCTCCTTCTTTGACTGGGGCTTTGAGCGTATTAGCGTGCTCCTTATAGCTGAAAGTAGCCCGATGGCGTATTCCAAGGAGATAGCGTACAGCGTGCTCCTATAGCTAAAAATATCTTGATGGCGTAATATGTAGGGGTGATGATGTAGACATGTTAGCCGTAATTATAGCTCGCCTAGTCTTTGAAAATATAACAAAATCTCGTGCATTTAATGCAGGGATCTGCCACCATTTTGAGCATTAAATGCAGAGACGTGTCTCGAAGATCTGCCACCATTCTGAGCATTAAATGCAGAGACGTGCCTCGAGCTCTGTACGAAGAGCAGCTTTTGACGTGGAAGCTCGTTTTGTCTTCTGCTGAGCGTAAAAGCTCCCATCTTCCTGTATAAAACTAGACAGCGTATTCCCTTGTATGCGTAATAGCACTTTGTATCAGGGAAACGTCACTAAACGACGGTTTGGGTCTCTGTGCCGCACCATTATTATAACCGTCGTCTGGATAGCTGTGCAGTACTCGTTGTCAGGAGTCAGGTTCATTGCATGATCTGACAGGTTCATTCGAGGAATATGAAGCGTTTCTCATACAACTTTTCATCGCATTAATAGCGGATAAGTTTTACGCCAAAGTGGCGATGCAACAATCCTTTTACGCTGAAGCAGTCTGGAAATACTGCATTACACGGATTGTCCTGGAGCTTATATTTTATGCTGTACTAGCGACAAAGCTCTGTTTGTACGCCGATGGCTCTGAGGTCATATCTTTACGCCATCCAGTATTAAAATACTGCGTATAACTCTACAGCGTATTTTTTATGCTTTTACAAGACCCCCTTCAAAGTTTTTAAATTCCTCGTAATTTGAAACACTTTAAATGAAGCATAAAACTGTCAAGTCTGACTCGTTCTTCGAGGCTAATTTCTTGGCAGATTTTTGGGGATCTGTTAGGATTCGGTGTATTCTCTTTTACCTATATAAAGGCTGAGGAGTTAACCTGTTCTTCCCATATTTCCTTCACCATACAGAGATGATTGCCGAATTTCGTCAGGTCGACTTGAGAAAGAAGAAGATTATGTTCTTCCAGCATGTAAAGAGCCGAAAAAGAAGGCATCTTCGAGCAAATGTCCTCTGTAATGATGGATCATGGAAGGATATCATAGCTTCCTTTGCTCGGGATAATCAGCAACTTCATATAGCGATTCTTCCAAGAGAGAGGAAGGGTCGTATTAGACCACACAGCTTGCAAGCTGTATTTTTTCCCATCACGACGGTTGACGAGGGCAGACAAACTGACCCTGTCTTCCAATATTGAGTTGGGTCTAAAATCTCAACTCAATCTGTCATGGCGTGTGGAGGATTGGCTCTTGAATAATTTATGCAGGCCCAGTTGTATCCTACCGCCATTGATCATTTTCTTGTTCATCGACTGTGGAAGTCGATGAACTGCTGCAGAAGATGGATAAAGATCTCCACCAATGCGAGAATCCGACAGAACAGACTCTTGGTGTGATCTTTAAGTGAGGATGAGAAACCCTTTGTAGACAGGATTTCCCTCATATCTAATCATAAAGTTGAAAAAAACCCTTTGTAGACTGGATTTTCCTCATATGTAAGCATGATTTAATAAAATCGTCTTCTTTTGCATATCTGATGATTTGCCATATTCTTTGCTGTGATGAAGTCTGAATACGTATAGTTTTGACACGTTTGGAAGACTTTACGCCGACTCTGATAGAAAGAGTATTTGGTTCCGTCCTGTCTTTTATGCATAACTGAAGATGCACAGAAAGCTTGTTTAGCATTTAAGTCAAAAATTCGAACTGTCCTGCTGTTTGGAATGGAGAACTGCGTAGATTTCTGAATTGTCACATCTGATAAGAAGAATTCTTTGTTCAGACCATCATCTTCAAGAATAATTTCCCGAAAATCCCTTGAAATAGGGCAAGAAATGGCTCTCAAAAACTGAGTCGCCATCTTGAACTATAGAGGAAATATTTAGACTGGATTCTGGATGAAACTCCAATCGACCCAAGAAGAAGAGTCATTTCCAATGTTGAACTCTGTATACTTTGGGTACTTGGGATATTTTGAGGCCAAGAAAAAGTATCTTCTGTATGAAACCTTACAATTTGATCGTCTTGAGATTTGTTCAGATATACGCATATTCTGGCCTGCGTATTTTTAGATATGCGAAAAGTCATAGATCTGTAATGTTGATGAGCATAAAATCATAAGTTCATTGCCTCTCGAGCGTAAAAGCTGCTGAGCATAAGAGCATCCGGGCGCAGAAACTATAGATTTGTAGCTTCTGAAAAGAAAATATCCGAGCGTGAAGTCATAGATTTGTCGCCTCTGAGCGTAAAAAGCTTCTGAGCATGAAATCATATATTTGTAGCCTCTGAGCGTGAAGTCATAGGTTTGTAGCCTCTCGAGCGTATAAGCTACCAAGCCTAAAAGCATCCGGGCGTAAAACCAAAGACTTATAGCCTCTGAGCGTAAAACCGTTGATTTGTAGCTACTGAGCGTAAAAAGCTCCTTGGCGTAAAATCACGAATCTGCTCTGCACGAAAACTTTTCGAATTTGCTGACTATCCGCCTTCCCTGAGTAATAGGCTGACGTAGTCCCCAATCATAACCGAATATTAAATATCGGATTTGGTTAGGGATTCGAGGAGTCCATCTGAACTCTATATATATCCCAAGGCTTTCAGAGAGAAGACTCTTCACCTATCTTTTGAAAAAGAAAACTTTTGTCTCTTTGAGTTCTCTCCTTTATTCCTTCTCTAAACATTCTGAGTTTTTAGTAATGGCCCCAAAACCAATTTCCTCCTCTAAGGGAAAGAAGGCTGCCCTCTCTTCTCGCTCCTCTGCCCAAGCACGAGCGACTCCCGTCGGGCAGGGCGAGCCCTGCTCTGAACGAAGTGTCCCACCGACGAGCTGTGCACCGGGCGTTATAGGCAAAGTTTTTGAGATGACAAGAAAGAAGAAAACCCTTCGCACACGTTGTACGTGAATGCGCTAGGTCATCTCCTGTGCTGATAGCCTCTTCGAGGAAGATGATGCACAGAGATGTTTCATCTTTTACGTCCACATTTCTAATGTGTCAGCGTAAAAACTTCATATTTTCGTAGTTCTGGCGTAAAAGCTTTGACTGTCGAAATTTGGCGTATACTACAAATTTTGAGTGTTACGCTCAGGATTAGAATTCCGGCGTAAAAACTCAAACTTTGGCAGTCTGGCGTAAAACACAGACTGTCAGATTTTCGTGTATACTGCTAATCTTGAATTTTATGCCTTGGAATGAGATTCTAGCGTAAAAAGTCAAGTTTTTACAGTCTTGGCGTAAAATCTCAGACTGTTGCTTTCTGGCATAAGTTGCAAGACTATAAGGTCTAGTATAGAAACTGACGTATTTTTCTTGTACTTTGTAGTTAACTTGCATGCATCTCCGTTGGCTGAGGTGATGGGTTCTGCTGGGATGCTGCATTCCAATTACCTGGAGGATTTATCCCATGTGACATTTCCTATTTCTGGACCCCAATATCCCGAAGGAAGGGGAATCCTGATATCGTCTCAAGGAGAGCGAATGCTATTGAGCATGATCAACGGAGTGCCCCTGGCATATATAGACGGGGCACAATATATAAAACCAGCTTTTCTCTTCGGGGATATGATTGACAAACAATCCTAGACGAAGCCCAAGAAAGAACTCTGGGTTTTTCTGCCGGGGGCTTAGTCCTGTATCTGCCCAGGATGCTGAGAGATTATCCTATCTCGGCATTCTTCCATGCCACACATCCCAGGAGGATGTCGTGGACTCTGACTCCCAATCTCCACGGCCAACCGGGGAAGATATTCTACCAGAAATGATCCGACCAAGGGTCGTTTGTAAGCCGCCCTTCCGGCTCAGTCATGTCGTTCAGGGGATCATATCCGGGTAGTGTCCCGAGTGAGGATACTTTACTGCTCCAACCACTTCAATTACCGACTTTCTGCAATGACTTCATGGGTCTTGGAGGAGTATACCCCAAAGTTAATCCTCGGACCAATGGGTGGGTTACTCCTACAAATCTTTGATGGACTCGTTTAGCTGACTGGGCCCTGAAGTATTTTCAGACTGAGCTGGAGAGCATTGGTCTGTACGCGGCTGTGAGTGCCACCAGTGTTGGGTTACCTCTCAACCCAACTTGTTTCTGGCTGTGATGGAGCGATATATCTCGCTCACTGGGACTTTCGCCACTCCACAGGGGGAATTAGGATTAGCCCTTCACGAAATGTCAGAGATTTTAAGACTGCCAATGGGGGATACTCCTTATGAAGAGTATGTTCCCATAAACCGGGAGCTGGAAGATACAGACCCTCGGGTAGTGGCAGTATACCAGGAGCTGATGTGTCACTACCTGGCGTGCACCGCCTTCTATAATGAGCCCTCTGATTTGGCTCATACCAACAAATGGGCGTCCTACCTCTTCTTCCATCAGGCCAGGACTGCAAAGCCAAACAAAGTCGTGGATAGTAGGGATAGGCCTTTGAGCTTTCTGAGAGTGCTTAGTGCTCAGGTAGTCGATGATCTTATGGAAGACGCTGGGGCTTCAGATTAGATACTCGACGAAGGGATAGGGAAATATCCTGCGGGCACTAAAGCCTACAGTTATTTGAGGCATTGCCGCAGGCCTCTGTCCAAGGAAGCTCAACTGGCTGGCTTCCTCTCTATATGGCTGCGCTGACTGGTGGTACCCGGCATTACATCTGAGGATCGTATTCACCGCAACACCTTATGGCCTGCCGTGCGTCTGGTGTTCGGGGCAAGACTGGGCTTGCTCCCTGCAATGGTATGCCGCATACAAGCTGGCCTGAGGGCCCTTACTGATGGGCTGCTTGCCAATGAAACTCGGTGTGACAGCTTTCCCAGGGTAGAATTACCGTTCCTGTACTTGATGGGATGGTTAATTCTCCGTAACCCCAGGGTGATGTCTCCCGGCCCTGACAGTTGTTCGGGAAGTAATTTCTTGTTGAATTACAAGAATTCCACCTGGAACATGACCACAGTTTTAGACTGTCGGCGGGCACAAAATTTCAGTCACAGTTGGAAGCTCTTCTGCACCGTCCCCTCTGTACATCTCAATCAACAGGGGAGCAGGCTTCAGGACTCAGGTGAAGGAAAGACCATTCTTTCTCCTGAAGCTTTTAATTGGTTGGTCTGTATTAGACCTTCCCATTTATTGTACAGAAGTGAAGACCACTGCTTCTTGGAGCCATACCTGCCTAGTCGGTTCGCCAGGCAGTTTGGGTATGACCAATTGCACGTGGGCAATGCCGTCACCAGCTTCAAGTCCAGGGGTGGACTTATTGATGGAGCAAGAGGATGGCGGTACTTCATAATGGGTTGCTCTGGAGCAGCTTTTACTATACCCGCGACTTTACTCTCCATGGAGTTGCGCATCCTCCATTCGTATGCCCATCCTCCATTCGTATGCCCAATTTTATGTGGCAACCAATACATTCCATCGTGATTTTGATATGCATGGAAGTTTTAGGATGCCCACTTCTAAGTCGGCGGGAAGAGACGAAGTCCCATCAGTTTCCTCTGACGAGGGTGACGATTCTGTCAATCTAGATGAGCCTTTATTGGCAGTACCGAGAGGCAAAATACCTCCACCTACAGGGCCTCTAGTTATCTCTGGTAAGTGAAGGGCTCCTGTTCTGAAGGAGACTTCCCCTCGCAAGAAGAAGAAGAAGACGGTTGGTGATCCTGTCAGGACTTCCCACCCTGAGGTTCCTAGAAGTGAGCCTGCTGTTTCCCCTATTGGGGACGATCCTTTGATTAGAGGTTCCTCACCTTTTAGAGAGGGAGCCTCTACAGTTCCGGCTGGCAGTGCCGGAGAATCTTTGCTCGAGGCTGCTGTTGCTGCTACCGCTTCAGGTAGTGGACGAGATCGCCTTCAAGGCCGGGCAAGATAAGGATATCTTTATCCAGATCAGCAACGGAAGAAATCCCTGCTGCGTCTGTAAGTATACCCTGCAAGATTCCACCTGATGAACCTCGATTGGATCTGGGTGAAGACTTGGAAGAATATCTGCCAATGTCAGTTGACACACCACCTTCTCCAGGTTTGCCAGCTCACTTAGCATCATTAAGAAATGATTTAGCTGTACTGGCCGCCAACGCGCTATATATACCATCGGCCATGGGTAAATATCATCTTTATGCCTCTTTTAGAAAAAAAATTAACATCAGGTTGATATTAACTTTCTCTTGTCTTCTTTTCAGGGGAAGACATCTACGGGGAGGGCAGTGTTGACGTACCTTTTGGCTCTATTTTAGCTCCTTCCGATGACATTGTGTAAATATCCTGATTTTTTAGAATAATTTTAATATAATTTCCCCAATTTTACGGTATTTTTCTGGAAGACGAACCAAGGTAATTGGGAGTTAAAGATTTTTAAATGCTGTTAATTGGTGTTAAAATATTATGGAAATAATATTTTATGGTGTAAAATTAAAAACCGGACTTCGCGCCATGACCCCCTCGCCTCTGCCATTCCCGGCCTCAACCCCCCGTAGCTCCTCCTATTTAAACCTCCCCTCCGGTCCTCCTCCTTCATCTCCTCCCCCAAATTGAGCCCAGCTGCCGGAACCCTAACTCCGGTCGACCGCCCCTCCGCGCAGTCGACCTTGCCCCGCACCCTCTCCCTCTTCCACCACCCTCGTCGCCGGCCTCCTGCCCTCCTCCCCAGGAGCCCAGCCGACCCTTCCCTCCCGGTCGGAGCCGCCCCTGCGCCCACTCTCCGCTGCCTAAGGCCCCGCCGAGACGACACTCCCCAGGCGGAGCCGACACCGACCGACTGAGCGTCCCCGACCCCGGCTGTTCAGCCTCCCCTCCGGTCGGCCACGGCGCAGCCATCCTCTCCAGCCGGTTCATCAGAACCCTAGCCGGACACAAACACGGTCAGGACACGGCCCTTCGTGTCGACGCGGACACGAGTAAACGTTATTTTGGAGCCCTGTTCAGGTACTCGTAACTTTCTACTCGTAATCCCGTTTTCAATTCCGTCAATTGCAACGCACAACCTGCATGACCCCCTCGGTGTCCATGCAAACCGCTCGGTGCATCGCGTCCTGTGGTGATCGCGAACCGCGATCCAAAAATATGAAAAACAATGCCCTATTTTACCCCGGAACTGAGTACGCCCCGCCAAACGGGATGACTTGGTCGTGCGCGGTCTTCACAGATACGTACGCATCGTTGATACGGACGTGTAGGATTTTGCGAAAGTCGATTCGGATGTGCGTGCACACCGGAATCAACGCGTATCCGCGAACACCGTCCCGTATCCCCCTTCCTGGAATACGTCATAACTTTGTGTACATACGTCGGATCGAAACGAAACTTACGCCATCGGACTCGTAGCAATACGCTGGTCCTGTGAGCCAAGTTTGGTTCGAATCCGAGAACGTTGACAAAATCGCGTGTCGTGGGCCCCGTAGGCCCCAATCGACGGGCGATTTTGTGATCGGCTCATCAGAATCCAATTTTGGAAGTTCCGTTGAGTTCATATCAGCGTTCCTGACTTGTTGACACTAAGTTGGATAAATTTGGAGACCTTGACCCTGACATATTTTTTTTGGTGCAAAGCGGGCCCACATGTGGACCCCGTTTTGACCCAAAATTATCATTTTCGCCCCTGTGTCCAAATTGGACTCAAGGACAGGCATTTCTAGCTATTTGATATCTTCTGAGCATGATGGTAATGGTTATTTCAGCATCCGGAGGCATATCTAAAAATTTTCCGAGAACAGAACCGTAGTTGGTGTGGTGCCCCGTTCCCCCTATTCGGGGAGCGCGGCTAAGAAATACAAGACGGTATCGTTCGATCGGGATAGATTGAATTAAGAACTCATCCTCGTTATGGATTTGCCTCTTCGGAATCGATTCCCATATTCAGTGGACCGTGCCCCCGGGATCGACTTAGCGGCAGAGTCAGGAGGGACCTCTCCGCTGCATTCTTTGTTGCCTAGTTTTCGCTGTCGCTTGTTGCTTTCGTGCCTTGAGTTGGATTTCGGATTTTGCTTGGGTTTTCTTGAACGGTTTCGATGGATTTTATTGCTTTCGTTCTTAGGACTGCACTTCAATTTCGATAATGGAAAGAGAGGAAGAAGTACTGATCAGCTGTTCGTGTTAATACAGGTGATCCAGCAGTAGGCGTCGCTCAAGCGGACTCCTAAATCACTTCCTTCCTTCCTCCTTCCAACCACTAAAGTGAGTGGCTACCAACCCGATTAGCTAACCTTCTTGCTAGTCTTCACATCTAATTCTTGTGTTCGTGCTTGCCCCGATCAAACGATACCAAGTAATAACTAAAAGATATCAAGATAATAAGGGAATAGACTTGGATCTGTATGCTTGTCATTGAAACTTGTGAAACGGTTACTTAATACATGCTTGCTTATTCAAAATGTTACCATATGCATATATACAAGTTAGAATGCTTACTTCTTCTTTTATAAATATGCTATATGTAGAACATCCTTTGCCATGCATCAATTATTCAGGGAGACTATGCAAAATACATCACACAATGCTATATATCCCCTGATTTCAATGCCTCAGCTACAAAATTGGCAAACTTAACACAAACGTCGTTGATCACGGACAACTTGTGCACAAGGCCTCTCGGTTCCTGCGGACGGTCGCTGGGGCACTGGCACCGATCCGATCCGGACGGAACCTCAAGATTAGTCTCTCCCATAGGCGGGATGGCGTGCAGCGATACATGTGCCTCCGTCACCTTAGCCTGAGACTAAGACCGTCCATTATGGCATCAAAGCCAGTGATCCCCTCGTATATTTAAACCTGTTAAAACTAACTTGTGTCTTCTTGACAGGGAAGGCAAGGTAAGTATTATGCAGGTGGTTCAGACGGGCAGGTAAATGTCACCGAACGGTGGCGGGTTATTTCAATAATTCTATGTCTATGTCTTGTTGTAAAATGAACTAAGGCAAGATAGAAACCCACGATAAATATGCATGCTTCATTAAAACAACGTGTTGATTGGTATAGTTGGGTTAGCTTGCCTTCACCAGTACGTTTCGATGTACTGACCCTCGTTGAAACAGGTTCCCCGCGCTAGGAGAACCAAGCGAGGAGCAGGAGACAAACCCCCAATCCAGTCCAGCTGTAGGCACGCCTCGACCGTGCCACCTTAGAAGCATTTTGAAGAAGAAGCCTTTTGAAGAAGAAGCCTTTTGAAGAAGAAGCTAGCCACCAAAGCAATCATGCAGCTTCGTGGCAAGGCAGTCGTTCCGTCCCAAGGTCTTATATTTTGAGTTTAGTAAGGGATGTAATATACAGGACTGCTATCTCATTTTGTGTCAACACTTTTGTAAGCCACAGAGGCAATCCTTACGACTCAGTTCAAGGATTTTGTAATAGATGTTCATATTATCAATAAAAGAGAACTTTTCCATGTTTCAATCTGTGTTCAATTATCTGCGTACTCTGAATATGTGCTCGCTATGTGAAACAAAAATACTTAGCCTTGTGCGGTGCGCAACCTAGGCCCGCACGGCGGTCACGCCCGGGGGACGACTAACGATTCCACGGAATCGGGGCGTGACAGTTGGAATCCAAACATCAAGCAAATACCTGCACTTCAAGTTTATTCTTTATATTATGATAATTAGTTCATTTCTCTACTAGCACCATTGGATGATTACACTTAGTGTTAGAATTTGGATTTTATGTCTCAATTTTTGTGTCGGGAGGGAGGATACTAGGAGGCATGTGGTCTACCCTTTCCACTATGTCATGACTGCTTGCTATTGAGTACGCGACTGTACCATCAGCCTTATACTCGATTGTTCCTGACTGCTAGCCGTCTATGACGTGCCTTATTAGCCTTATAACCCCCTATATGCCAACTATGTATTCTAAATACATAATTTCACACACATAGTTTCTTTGTCTTGTTGCAGTTCCATTTTTTGGTCTCATTATCTTCCTGTTTTACTCATATCCCTGATTTATAGCAATTAACCCTTAGTTAATTTTACTACTTATTATGTATAATTTTTATCGTGATACTTAGTAGTTTTTACTACTTGTCATAATTATTTAGTTTAAGCTTTGTTGTGTATTGGTACTTTGCTCCTTTCCTGACTTGATCCGTTGACATTTAGGCGATAATGAGGACTATGCCCCCATATTTTATGGCCCCTATGACGTAGCAGATGATACTATTGAGGAGCAAGTTCCTACTCAGGAGACTATTTTTGAGGAGTAGCTAGCCAGTTAGCTAGTATTTTCTTTCAGCATAGTACTCGGGTTTTGTCCCCGATTTATCTTCTGGTTCTGTATTAAACTGTGGATTTGGATGTCACAAAATTTGTCTTATGAAATCTTAGCATTCCTATTTCCTGTTATTATCCTTGCCTATTTATTCTTGTGAATGAGCTAGATTTTAAATTACCTGTGAATATGATCTAGACAGCGTACTACCGCCGACACTGCGGCGTAGGTTGGACGTACTCGCGAACCGGTGCCTGAATTATCTGGGTGCGGGTCGTGACACATTTTTATGGTGGCCCATGCAGGTCTAAAATCCTTAAATAGTGTAATATCCTAGGACAGAGTATGAAATAAGATTGAGGATTTTAGGAAAAGCTCATTCACATAATAGGATCTTTTTCTTGACATAATTCCTAGTAAATTTTCCTATCATCCTTGATTTCCAAGTAATCTATTCTAATCCCACTATCCCTTAACCTTTCAGAATGGTTCAGACAAGGAATACCGTAAGAGGCACATCCGAACCCGTCGAACAGACTGTGCCTGAAACCCTTGCGCTCCCTCCGTCTCCAACTACTCCGACAGTTACTATGGATGGAGCGCAGCTACTAGGAGTATTCCAGGGACTTATAGAATCCCAGAGGGAACAGACTGCCCTGCTACGAACTAGCCTTTCAGATGCTCTTCGATCCCAAGAGGCACCACAAAAGAGGCCAGGAAATGCCAAGGACTTCAAGAACCTTGGACCCATGGAATTCTATGGGACTGAAGGTATTCTCTATGCCGATGAATGGATAGAGAATGTGGAGCGACTCCTGAAAACTGCTTGGGTCCCTGATAATCTTAAGGTAGAATCTGTAAGCCTGCAGCTATTCGACATAGCTCGGACTTGGTTTAGAGATGAACCTCAGTTATCTGCTCCTGAGATCACTTGGGAGGATTTCAAGAGGCTGTTCAAGAAGAAGTTCTATCCCGAAGTGGCTCGAGAAGCTCTCGAAAGTCAATTCGAGAGGCTGGATCAAGGTAATCTTTCTGTTGATGAGTACACTGCTGAATTTAGCAGACTGAGCCACTTTGCAGAATATATGGTTCGTACCCCTGAAGATAGAGCCCGTAGATTTAAGAAGGGGTTATCTCCTGATATTCGCCTTGCTGTCACAACTAGCCGAACTCGTACATACGAAGAAATCTTGAGCGTGGCACAAGGTGTTGAAAGAGACATGGGACCTAGACTAAAGCGGAAAAGAGATGCTTGAAGTATGGGACCCCACAAACGCCCATTCCAACCACAACTACAACACAGGGCCCCATAACAAACCCAGCATCCTCTCCCTCGAGCCACAGCACCCCAACACCAAACTCAAGGACAGAACCAACAAGCTCCCACTTGTGGCTATTGTCAAAAACAAGGTCACACTTGGCAAGTTTGTAGAAAGAGGCTAGGTGCCTGTCTATATTGTGGATCAGGAGCACATCAAATGAAGGACTGTCCTGCTGCTCAAGGACGCACAGCTACACAAAAAGTTCCAGTTCAGGCCAGGCCCCCCGCAGCGCAGCAGAGAGGACCCCCACTCCCAACTCAACAATAACGCTTTGCTCAGCACCAGCATCAGCAACAGAGGGGTGCACGTCAACAAGGCCATGCTTTTACAATGACTCTAGAGAAAGCTGAAGCCACAGCAGATGTGATAACAGGTTCTGTACTTATAAATTCAGTACCAGCCATTACTTTATTTGATTCTGGAGCGTCATATTCATTCTTGTCCATAGATTTTCTTATGAAGCATAGCTTAGTCACAGAACCTCTTAGGAATTATTATAAGATCATTATCGGTGGAGGAATTATCCCGGTTAGTGATGCATATAACAATTGTCCTATTACACTATGTGGGAGAGAATTATATGCTAGGCTACTCGTAATGCCAATTCCCAATTTCAACATTATTCTGGGTATAGATTGGTTAAGTCAGCATCATGCCACTATAGATTGTCACAGGGGTAGCGTAATCTTTAGGCCCCCTGATAACCCAAAATTTGAATTCACTAGAGGTTCTAGAGAATGGGGTGTTAACCAAATTTGTGGAGTCCTAGTACCAGAAGAATTGCCACTACCTATCATTTTTGAATATCTTGATGTCTTCCCTGAGGATCTCCCAGGATTACCCCCAGACCGAGAAGTTGAATTCTCTATTGACTTAGTACCAGGAGCAGCGTCAGTATCTCAAAACCCATATAGAATCAACAAGAAAGAGATAGTAGAATTAAATGAGTAGATAAAAGAGTTAGAAGACAAATGCTTCATTAGGTCTAGTGTTTCATCCTGGGGAGCTCCAGTATTATTTCTGCCAAAGAAGGATGGAACATCTCGAATGTGTATTGATTATAGGACTTTGAATGCTTTAACAATCAAGAATAAGTATCCCCTACCAAGGATAGATGATTTATTTGATCAATTAAGTGGAGCTCGGGTATTTTCGAAGATTGACTTGAGGTCTGGTTACCATTAAGTAAGGGTGAGGAAGGAAGACATCCCTAAAACTGCTTTTAATACCCGGAACGGACACTACGAATTCTTAGTAATGCCGTTCGGGTTAACTAATGCTCCAGCAGTATTTATGAATTTAATGAACAGAGTCTTCCAACAATATTTAGACAAAATTATTGTGGTTTTTATTGATGATATTTTGATTTATTCCAAGACTCCAGAAGAACATGAAGAGCACTTGAGGCTAGTATTGGAGACATTAAGGAAGGAAAAACTTTATGGAAAACTATCTAAATGTGCATTCTACCTAGACAAAGTAGAATTTTTGGGACATATTGTAACTGGAGATGGCATAGCAGTAGATCCTAAGAAGGTAGCAGCAGTAGAATCATGGCCCACTCCAGACTCTGTAGCAGAAATTAGAAGTTTCCTGGGACTAGCTGGCTATTATCGAAAGTTTGTGAAGGACTTTGCTAGAATTGCTGAACCAATGACGAAATTAACAAGGAAGAATAAAGAATTTATATGGACTGATGAATGTCAACATGCTTTTGAAGAATTAAAAAAAAGGCTGACTACTGTCCCTATTCTGATCTTACCATCTGGAATCGGAGGATTCGCTATATACAGTGATGCTTCTGAAAAAGGTCTAGGTTGTGTATTGGAGCAGAACAAAAAAGTAATAGCATATGCTTCTAGACAGCTTCGACCTCATGAAAAGAACTATTCAACTCATGACTTAGAATTAGCAGCTATTATCTTTGCTCTTAAGCTATGGAAGCACTATCTTTATGGAGAAAGGGTAGAAATCTTTACAGATCACAAAAGCTTAAAATATATCTTTACTAAAAAAGAGCTGAACATGAGGCAAAGAAGGTGGCTGGAGTTAATGAAAGATTTTGACATCACCCTTCAATATCATCCGGGGAAGGCCAACGTAGTTGCTGATGCTCTAAGCAGATATCCTATGGCAATGTACTTGACGATGGACCAACACTTGCTCGAGGACTTGGAAAGTTTGGGTATTGAGGTAATTATTCCAGGAATAGAAGGTCAAATAATGAATTTGAAGATCCAATCTACCTTAATGGATAAGATTAAGGAGACTCAGTTTCAAGACGAAGGCCTATTAAGCATTCGAGGCCAAGTACAAGCTGGATTATTGGAGGAATTCAAAATTCATGAAGATGGATCACTAAGACATGGAGATAGATTATGTGTACCTCAAGGAGATATAAGAGAAGAAATTATGCAAGAGGCACACAAATCACAATACTCTATACATCCAGGAGCCAATAAAATGTACAAAGACCTAAGGATGCATGTTTGGTGGTATGGCATAAAAAATGAAGTAGCCAAGTTCGTATCTCGTTGCTTAGTGTGCCAACAAGTCAAGGCTGAAAGACAAAGACCTGGGGGATTGCTTCAACCACTACCCATTCCGGAGTGGAAGTGGGAACATATTACTATGGATTTTGTTTCTGGGCTTCTAGTGGGAGGGATGCAATTTGGGTGATAGTGGATAGGCTGACCAAGTCTGCACATTTTCTACCCTTCAAAGTAGGGCTACCTACGGAAAAGTTGGCAGATTTATATATTCGACAGATTGTTAAATTGAATGGAGTTCCAGTAAGTATTGTCTCCGACCGAGATTCAAGATTTATCTCTCACTTCTGGAGGAGCTTACAAGCTAGCTTAGGGACTCAACTCAAATTCAGCACAGCTTATCATCCCCAAACCGATGGACAATCTGAACGTACAATTCAGACACTTGAAGATATGCTCCGTACATGTGTTCTGGATTTTGGAGGATCGTGGGAAAATTATCTACATCTTGTGGAGTTCTCTTATAATAATAGTTACCAAGCAAGTATTAAAATGACTCCATTTGAGGCTTTATATGGACGAAGATGTCGTACCCCACTATCATAGGACAATGTAGGAAAGAGAGCTTTACTGGGACCAGAGATGGTGGTCGTTTCAACCGAGAAGGTGAAACAAATAAGGGAAAGACTTCGGGTGGCTCAAGACAGGCAACGACATTGGGCAAATAGCCATCGAAGACCATTGGAATTTGAGGTTGGAGAATTAGTATTCTTGAAGATTTCTCCGACACGTGGCACCATTAGGTTCGGAAGGAGCATAAAACTCAGCCCAAGATTTATTGGACCGTTTGGCATACAAGAGAGAATCGGAGAAGTTGCATACCGTCTGGCATTGTCACCCTCTCTAGATGGGGTCCATAACGTATTCCATGTATCGCAACTGAGAAAATACGTGTCAGATCCAAGTCATATTTTGGATCATTCAGAGCTCGAAGTGGGCCCAAGCTTGACTTACCAAGAGCAACCTGTGGGGATACTGGGCCGAACGGAGAAAGTTCTAAGGAATCAAGTTATTCCCCTTGTTCGTATAGCTTGGAGGCATTATTCTCCCGGCGAATCCACCTGGGAGCGAGAAGACGAGATTAGGGAGCGCTACCCCTATCTTTTTGAACCTTGAGGTATATTTTAACTCTCGACCTTTCTTTTCGTGCCATTGTTATTTTTAAATTTCGAGGACAAAATTTTATAAGTTGGGTAGATTGTAAATACCCTGATTTTTCAGAATAATTTTAATATTATTTCCCTAATTTTACGGTATTTTTCTGGAAGATAAACCAAGGTAATTGGGAGTTAAAGATTTTTAAATGTTGTTAATTGGTCTTAAAATATTATGAAAATAATATTTTATGGTGTAAAATTAAAAACTGGACTTAGGGTAATTTTTCTAGAATTTATTGGGCCCCGGACCTAATATAAAATACCTAAAAACTAATTATTTAATTATTTATCTATTATTATTTAATTAGGTATTAATAAACCCAAACCGCGGCCAAGCCCAATCGGGCCCAAACCCAAGCACCCGTGGCTAGCGGGTCGGGTCGGGTCGGCCAGACCCGGACCCAGCCGCCCGACCCGCACGACCCTTCTCCACCCCGCGACTGGCCCGCGTCCCACGCCGACCGCTCCGGCCACGACGCCGGCGACCCCCGTGGCCCTCGCGCCACGACCCCCTCGCCTCCGCCATTCCCGGCCTCGATCCCCCGCAGCTCCTCCTATTTAAACCTCCCCTCCGGTCTTCCTCCTTCATCTCCCCCCCCCAAATCGAGCCCAGCCGCCGGAACCCTAACTCCGGTCGACCGCCCATCCGCGCAGCCGACCTTGCCCCGCACCCTCTCCCTCTTCCACCACCCTCCCCGCCGGCCTCCTGCCCTCCTCCCCAGGAGCCTAGCCGACCCTTCTCTCCCGGTTGGAGCCGCCCCCGCGCCTACTCTCCGCTGCCTAAGGCCCCGCCGAGCCGACCCTCCCTAGGCGGAGCCGACATCGACCGACTGAGCGTCCCCGACCCCGGCTGTTCAGCCTCCCCTCCGGCCGGCCACAGCGCGGCCATCCTCTCCAGCCGGTTCATCAGAACCCTAGCCGGACACGGACACGGTCAGGACACGGCCCTTCGTGTCGAAGCGGACACGAGTAAACATCATTTTGGAGCCCTGTTCATGTACTCGTAACTTTTTGCTTGTAATCCCATTTTTAATTCTGTCAATTGCAACGCGTAGCCTGCATGACCCCCTCGGTGCTCGTGCAAACCGCTCGGTGCATCGCGTCCTATGGTGATCTCGAACCGCGATCCAAAAATAGGAAAACAATGCCCTATTTTACCCCGAAACTGAGTACGCCCCACCAAACGGGACGACTTGGTCACGCGCGGTCTTCACAGATACGTCCGCGTCGTTGATACGGACGTGTGGGATTTTACGGAAGTCGATTCAGATGTGCGTGCACACCGAAATCAACGCGTATCCGCGGACACCGTCCCGTATCCGCCCTTCCTGGAACACGTCATAACTTTGTGTACACACGTCGGATCGAAACGAAACTTGCGCCATCGAACTCGTAGCAATACGCTGGTCCTGTGACCCAAGTTTGGTTCGAATTCAAGAACGTTGACGAAATCGCATGTCGTGGGCCCCGTAGGCCCCACTCGACGGGCGATTTTGTGACAGGCTCATCGGAATCTAATTCTGGAAGTTTCGTTGAGTTCGTATCAGCGTTCCTGACTTGTTGACACTAAGTTGGACGAATTTAGAGACCTTGACCCTGACATGTTTTTTTCGGTGCAAAGCGGGCCCACATGCGGACCCCATTTTGACCAAAAATTGTCATTTTTGCCCCTGTGTCCAAATTGGACTCAAGGACAGGCATTTTTTGCTATTTGATATCTTCTGAGCATGATGGTAATGGTTATTTCAGCATCCGAAGGCATATCTTGAAATTTCCCGAGAACAGAACCGTAGTTGGAATCAAAACATCAGGCAAATACCTGCACTTCATGTTTATTCTTTATATTATGATAATTAGTTCCTTGCTCTATTAGCACCATTGGATGATTACACTTAGTGTTAGAATTTTGATTTCATGTCTCAATTTTTGTGTCGGGAGGGAGGATACTAGGAGGCATGTGGTCTACCCTTTCCACCATGTCATGACTGCTAGCTGTTGAGTACGCGACTGTACCATCAGCCTTATACTCGATTGTTCCTGACTGCTAGCCGTCTATGACATGCCTTATTAGCCTTATAACCCCCTACATGCCAACTATGTATTCTAAATACACAATTTCACACACATAGTTTCTTTGTCTTATTGCAGTTCCATTTTCTGGTCTCATTATCTTCCTATTTTACTCATATCCCTGATTTATAGCAATTAACCCTTAGTTAATTTTACTACTTATTATGTATAATTTTTATCGTGATACTTAGTCAGTTTTTACTACTTGTCATAATTATTTAGTTTAAGCTTTGTTGTGTATTGGTACTTTGCTCCTTTCCTGACTAGATCCGTTGACATTTAGGCGATGATGAGGGCTATACCCCTACCTTTTATGGCCCATATGACGTAGCAGATGATACTATTAAGGAGCCGGTTCCTACTCAGGAGACTATTTTTGAGGAGTAGCTATCCAGTTAGCTAGTATTTTCTTTCAGCATAGTACTCGGGTTTTGTCCCCGATTTATCTTCTGGTTCTGTATTAAACTGTGGATTTGGATGTCACAAAATTTGTCTTATGAAATCTTAGCATTCCTATTTCCTGTTATTATCCTTGCCTATTTATTCTTGTGAATGAGCTAGATTTTAAATTACCTGTGAATATGATCTAGACAGCGTACTACCGCCGACACTGCGGCGTAGGCTGGACGTACTCGCGAACCGGTGCCTGAATTATCTGGGTACGGGTCATGACACATTGAGGTGCCCGACTTCGAAGAGAAAACATTTTCGGGTGCCGGCTCGTCCGAAATGGTTCTGATATCTCGAGAGGAGGATGAGCCTGTCATTACGACAATGCCTCCTTTGAGTACGTCGGCCACTTCGTCCGTTGTTGGCGCTTCTTCTTTTTTTGTACCATCTGTTGAGGCGACGATTGTGGCAACCTCGTCTGCAGTCATTCCTGGAGGGGGATTCACCGATATTGTAGCCACTCCCAGCGTCCATTCGTATCTAGCCATGCTGACTGAGCAATATACTAGTATTTTCTACACCACCTTGAAAATGCTAATATCAATGTTGCTGGAGAAGAATCTAGGCTTTGCGGCTCTGAGGAGGTCTTCCCAGTTTGCGATAGTGCCGATCAGAGATTTTAATGACACTGGAATAGCTGATACACTGAAGCAGATAGTTAATGGTTTGGAACAACCCATTAACGATTATTTGCAGCTATCTCGAGGCAACATTGACGGTCTCGTTCAAGCTAGGTATGACTCTTTAACTGCAGAGCTTGCTGGGCAACTGGAATCTCTAGACAAATCCGTCCAGGAACAACAACAGGAGATGGATCAAGAGCATACCAAATTGGAGTATGTCATTCCTCAGCTGACTCAGTGCGAAGCCGAATATGAGGAAGAGACGGCGAGGGTCTGCAGACTGAAAGATGAGCTCGCTCAAGCAGAGGCAAAGGCTCTTTCTTTGTAAGCAACCCGAGATATGCTGAAGGGTCGAATGAAGACTGCTCAGCAGAACCTGACACACGTGGGTGTCGTCCACGCAGGCTTTGTACGTGCTCGGTCCGAGCTCTCTGCTTTGAACAATGATGCAGCAAGGTTGGAGTGAGCTCGCGCCAATGTCTTGATCTCCATGGATGAGAGAATGGTTGCTCTGGCACGACAGATTCGCGACTTAACTGCTCCTCCCAAATGATGTACCTTTTTTCTTTTTTATATGTAATTTTGCTCTTTTGGGAATAATAAAGAGACTTTATCTGACTTTGTGGACCCATCATTTTGGAATATAAATGACAGGCTAGGGTGAAAGTGATATCAGAGGTAATATGGACGTGATATACTTTCGGTAAGCTTCAGCTGGATATATCTATTCAGAGGTTATATGGATATGATAGAATATGCTCCAACTAAAATTTTGTACACAAAACACTATCAGAGATAATATGGCCGTGATAGGTCTTGAAGTTTTCAAAATTAGTTGAACATATCTATTCAAAGGTTATATGGACATGATAGAATATGATCCAAACCCGGAAGGTTTATTCAGAGGTAATACGAACATGACAAACTTTTGAGTTGTAACTCTATTGGGGATGGAGGTACATGTCTGCTCAGAGGTTATATGGACATAGTAGTTTTTTGTGGACCTAACACCACTGGCGTACTTAGAGTTAAGTACGGGTGTTAAGTTGAGATGACAATCGATATCAGAGGTAATATGGACATGATAATAGATGGCCAAACCAGGAAGGTTTGTTCAGAGGTAATATGAACATGACAAACTTTTGGGGAGATAACAAAATGTTTGGACAATAGTTCAGAGGTAATATGAACATGAACTCCTGTCCAAAAAATTTACTGGGGAGTAATTTTCTTGAATGGGGATAGACATGAAGAATCCACTGGGGAAACTTTTAGGGTCTCATCATCCGATATTTTCTTGAGGGAGCAAATTGTCACGTTAACAGTGAAATTAATTTGCAGTGATTGTCCCCTCATTTACATATGCAAAGTGATGACTTTGGCATCGATCAACTCTTGAATTCTCCTTTTCAGTACATAACAGGCCCTTGTAGGGTGATGAATGTACCGATGGAAGAGACAATAATCTGGGTTATCAACTTTGCCAGCCATCTCAGGGTATCTGATGTTGGGTAGCCGAAGTTTGTGTTCCTTCATCAACATATTGAAGATTTCAATGATGTCATCTTCATTGAAGGTGAAAGTCCCTTTCGGCCTTCGGGCTCCCGATGCCTGAGTTTTACGATCTTCCTGGAAGATAACCATCTTTGCATCATCTTCGAATTCTGAGGGGATTCTAACCCCAGCTTCGGATGGTGCCTTATTTTATTGAGGTAGGCTACCCCCAGACAAGTCGTGGCATTTGACCCCTGAAGTTGATTTAGAAGGAGCTGCCTCTGGTTGTGCAGGATTAGCCTCTGGAGGTTTGGAATTTGCAAAAGATGCAGTGTATCCCAACCCAAAACGAGTTTGTTGATAGTAAGGATTACTATGCAACGGTGTTCGTCTGCCTTTTCTATAGTTGAGGCCTTGTTTTAACTTCAAATCATAACCCATGCTTTGTATAATCTTTAAAGCTTGTGGGCTATATCTGTGGATTTGCATTTTCCCAGCATCAGATTCGCGAGATTCTTCTTGTATAATCGATCTGCTCCGCATGCGATCGAAGACTATTGAATGCTGGTCGTCGCGAGTTGGGGAAACAATAAAGACAGATTCTTCATGTGGCCCATATGTCATGACGACGTTAGATGTTGATGCATCTTCCCATAGAATCTTTCCACATTTGATAGTTAGGGGAACTGAAGCCTGTTTATGACTCCTGTCTTTGCATTTTTGGATCAGAAATTTTCGCAAGTCAGGAGTATTAACAGAAGAAGAAGAAGAGGAAGGCCTATTCCTCCTATTTACATCATTTGGAATACGGATATTGGGTATCCCAACTCTCTCCATGCCGTAGGAATACAGCAGTTTAGTCATATGAGCAGCACATGATCCCTGCGGAGCGTATCTATCCACAAACTGAACCTTCTTTATGCCTAGGGGCTGGACCTGGCGTAGTCTAGGATTTTGTTCAGGCTGGCATAAAATATGAGAAGTCTTCAACCAGCCATCAATATTTCGCGTGATCTAGAGAGCGGGTAGATTCTTCTGTTGCTAGCGTAAAGGCCGAGGAGTTGAGTAGTCCGCCACTTGTTTTTCCTTGCGTAGATTGCAAGGACCATCTGCCCCCTTATAGACGGGAGAGGTATTTTTATGCGCATAACGCGTTTGAAGTTTCTGACTTGGCGCTGAGGCTTTGTCAAAAATTACGTCTGTCCCATCAGTGATGGGAGATGAGTTTTTACGCGCAACGTGCGATGTATGCTTCTGGATTGGCGCTGAGGCATTGCCAGAAGTTTTTTCTGTACCGCCAGCGACGGAAGACTAAATTTTATGCACAAAGCGCGGAGTAGACTTCTGGACTAGCACTAAGGCATTGTCAAAAGTTTTGTCTGCCATGTCACAAACGGGAGACAGAGCTTTACGCGTGGAGTGCGAAGGTTGTGCAGCTACAACCTGGCTGGTCGGAGAAATTGAAGAGTCGGCAGGAACGGTAGGGGATTTCCTGGGCATCAAGACCTTACGCAGTTTCCTGTTGTCTTGAACAGAGAGAGAGTGAGAGCTACCCCCTGCTCGAAACATATCTTCGTAGGCAGACTGGTCGAACTGGACGACCAAGGTCTTCTTCATTGATCCTACTGATACTGCATCGTGTTGAGCAATTGCTTTCTCGTCAGATAAGAAAGAGGTCCCCAATAGATTCACCATCTTGTGTTTGATAATAAACAGAAGAAATAAAACTAGGTTTATACAAAACCCTTTCTTAGGTTTACAAACAAGAAGTACTATTAATCCTATACGAGGATATTAAGTACAAATTTTAATCTGGGTAAATATTGTTATAGGAGTCTGATCTGCAGTCGATCACTTTGTTCCTTGGACCACACGATGATGAAGAAGTGCTGTAGAAGAAGAAAATGCTTCCAAGATTGCAAGAGGGAGTGGATGCTCGATGCCAAAATCGTCGATCACTACTCTCTGTCTGTGCTCTTGATTCTTCGACCTTGATTCTTCGACCCTCTCTGACTTCTATTCTCCAAAATTTTGACCCTTCGGAATTTACGACCCCCGAACCTCTGTCAATAGAGGTATCTATTTATAGGGTTTTAGTGACAGTAACCGTCCAGTCGGCATAAAAGCCGGACAGTGGAGAGTGTGGCACTTTTTACGCGGCGGTTATAATAACTGCCACCCACGTATAGATGATCTTCTGATTAAGCATGTGACGCGTGTCCCATGATAAGAAAATGCGTATAACTGCTGCGAAGATCACAGTATGAGAGCCACGTAGGTAACTGCCCCTCGCGTAGAAAAGGTTGGCGTAGAAGCCAATAACTGTCACCATGGCGTAGAAGCTAAATAGTTGTCAGGTTGGCGTAGAAGCCAAATAGGCATAGAAGCCTTATAGGCGTAGAAGCCTAATGTTGTATGGATAGTAGCCAGCGTAAAAGATAATTGTTCCTCCTTCTTTGACTGGGGCTTTGAGCGTATTAGCATGCTTCTTATAGCTGAAAGTAGCCCGGTGGTGTATTCCAAGGAGATAGCGTACAACGTGCTCCTATAGCTAAAAATAGCCTGATGGCATAATATGTAGGGGTGATGATGTAGACGTGTTAGCCGTAATTATGGCTCGCCTAGTCTTTGAAAATATAACCAAATCTCGTACATTTAATGCAGGGATCTGCCACCATTCTGAGCATTAAATGCAGAGACGTGTCTCGAAGATCTGCCACCATTCTGAGCATTAAATGCAGAGACGTGCCTCGAGCTCTATACGAAGAGCAGCTTTTGATGTGGCAGCTCATTTTGTCTTTCGCTGAGCGTAAAAGCTCCCATCTGCCTGTGTAAAACTAGGCAGCGTATTCCCTTGTATGCATAAAAGCACTTTGTATCAGAGAAATGTCACTAAACGACGGTTTTGGTCTCTGTGCCGCACCATCATTACAACCGTCGTCTGGATAGCTGTGCAGTACTCGTTGTCAGGAGTCAGGTTCACTGCATGATCTGACAGGTTCATTTGAGGAATACAAAGCGTTCCTCGTACAACTTCCCATCGCATTAAAAGAGGATGAGTTTTACGCCAAAGTGGCGATGCAACAATCCTTTTACGCCGAAGCAGTCTGGAAAAAATGCATTACGCGGATTGTCCTGGAGCTTATATTTTAGGTTGTACTAGCGATAAAGCTATGTTTGTACGCCGATGGCTCTAAGGTCATATCTTTACGCCATCCAGTATTGAAATACTGCGTATAACTCTGCAGCGTATTTTTTATGCTTCTACAGCTATCTTAACTGGCTCGCCACCATGTGGCCCATAGTGCATAGGACACCAGTCCTCTAATAAATCATCTAAAAAATAAATTATTGAAGTGACTTAATAAGCAAATATCACAAAAAAAGTATCATGGTAAATAATGGTAATAATTTGAGAACAATATGGTGAGAAACATCAATGTAAGAACTGGAATAAAGGAAATAATAAAATAAATGTGCCTTAAAATATTAGTAAGATAATGTGATTGGCTTGGGCCTAGCATGGGCTATATATAAAAGGTGAGCTATCGTGATCACATGTGAGTTGCATGATCTGCTAACTATCATGGGCTACAATAAATTATGGGCTATAAGGTATGATCACATATCCACTGATATTTTCCCAACCCCGACTAGTACACAGAACCAAATCATGACATGTTATAGCACGTATATCACACTGCACGATCTATAATATCATGCACTATGATTATGGTCTATATAATCACTAAGATATCACGGTAATCACTGAGTAATCATAAAGCACGACACGACGATCACTGAGTCATCACAACAATAATATCTCATGACCAAGGTCTACGTATACCAATCTGTGTAACCATCGTGTCAGGAATCAAGTATCTCAATACTAAATACATGAAATATAGAGGCTATCAAATAAGAAAACTATCAGAGAATGTACTCGCCTAAGGTCATGTCACTACCACATTTTCTAAAAAAGGGTATTTTGGTAATTTCATAATTAATTTAAATATTGTGCATGTTAAATAATTATTTATTATATTATTTAATTATTTTTAGATGTTAGTTTAATATTTTGGACTTGTGTTAGTGGACCTAACTAGCTTAGTTTAGACTCAGGGACCAATATTTATAATTAGTTAGAATTGAGCCCAATTAGAAATCCATTCATTAGGAGGATGATTAATTTAATTAAACCATTAGAATAGAACCTTTCCTCCATAATTATTTCTTCATGAGAGGCCCCAAGGAATATAATAAACATTATATAGTAGCTTTAGAAAGGGGCAAGGGGGGCCGGCCATTATAAAGAGGGAGAAAAAGTTTCTCTCTCCTCTTTTTATTTCAAAACTAGATCTAGAATTTTCTTCAATAAAATTCCTTCATTCCTACATCAATTTTCTACCAAATTTTATTCTAATTCCTTCCCAAATCACCATTAGAGGCTAGTAGAGCAAGGATCTAGAAGGAGGAAGCAAGTATCTACAAAAGGGGCAAGGATCTACAAGTTGAAGGCCAATTTTATCAAATTTGGAGGTTGCATTGGGAATCCATCTCCCAATAAATACAATTCAATTTTTTCCTTTATTTAGGTTCTAAATCTGAGATTTAACTATGAGAAACCAACCCATATGCATTGGCTACCCATAGAAATTGGAATTGAGTTCATAGGAGGCCTATGGAGAAAGTTATGGTAATTTTTTTGTCAATTTTGGGAGAATTCCGATATTGACACTTGTTGTGTTTGTCAATTGGTCATATAAATTAAATTGGCATGTATTTGCTCGCTTGTGGCTAGTGTCATGTGTTGATTTGGGGGTTTTTCCTCTGACACAGGACTTTGTGCATGTCATATTTTGACACGGACACGTAGATATATGTTTGACTGTTCCTATTGTTCATAAATAGTAATTTAGACTTGCTTGTGTCCCTCGGGGTACGTTTGATTATGTGGTAGACTCATATCGTAACCATATCATAGATCTAGTATGATATGGGTGCGATGCACTCCACGTGTTTGTTATATTTCATTTCTAGATCCAATTTCCATGGTTCTTAGCTATTGGTAATATATGTATACATATGTATGTTGATATCGGGTTATATATTTGTATAAGTATATGTAATTATATGATACCATATAGTTATGTATGTATATAGCTATGTGATTGTGTGTATATATATATATATATATATATATATATATATATATAGTTATGGATATATGGATATACATGTATGTAAATATGTTAAGTATATATATATATATATAAACGTACGTTATATATATATGTTATGTATGAGAGGGAGTGATATGTGTACCTATGTGTATGTGTGTGTCTATATCTATTATGTAAGTATGTTGATACCCCTATGTATATATACATATGTTGAGTCTATATCTATGTATACATAGGTGTACGAGTGTGTGTTACTTTTGGGTGTCTATATATATATATATATATATATATATATATATATATATATATATATATATATATATATATAGGTGTGTATTCATTTCTTTATGTATGAAGTTGTGTATCCAAGAGGGGGGAGAGGCTCGACAGCAACAACAAAAGATGGGACAGCAACAACAAAATAGGGGACAACAGCTATACACAATGCTAGCAGCAGCGGCAGCATGTAGACCAGCTACAGCGGCAACATGTAGACCAGCTGCAGCAGCGTGCACTCGCATAGCAGCAGTAGCAGCTACATAGTGTAGCCGGGCAGCAACAGTAGTAGCTATGTAGAGCTAAGAGCAGCAGTAGCACCATTGCAGAGCCTCGAGGCAACAAGTGAAGAGTAACTCAGCAGCAATAGTAGGTTTCAGTGGCAGCAACAGCGAGGTTAAGCAGAGGTTTAGATATTCAGATAGTTAGTTTGTTAGTTAGTTAACTATATATATATATATATATATATATGTATGTATGTATGTATTAGTGGTATGGATAGTTAATATGGTATGGTAGTTAGTATTTAAATTCATAGTAGTAAATACTAATAGTTGGTATAAGTACATACTTGTAGTTTATATTGGATTGATATATACACCTATTAGTATATAGTTAGATTGGGTAGCTACTATTTATTAGTGTGGCATTACCTTGAGATTCTAAGGTAAATGCCAAGGTATTGGCCGATATTCAAGGTATTGAGTTTGAGTATCAAGATGGAGGTTTAGTAGTGCGATACCGCATTGGTTCATAGCCAAGGTATCCATTTAGTAGTTATAATTAGGATTAGTATATATATATTGATTGAATATACATATATGTTATTTCTATATCTCTTATTTGTGTATCTTGAGATACGGTATCTTAGTGTGTTCATAATATCTTAGATTTAACTAATATGGCCTAAATTCTTAGTGTATGAACCCAACATCATAGAGATAGACTCATACAACCTAGAAATACGTAGTTTGACCAAGTTTGACCGATTTGACTAGAGTTGACCTTGTTTGACTATTTTGACTTAGAAATGGCTCTTTGACCTAGATGTTGATTAGTTTAACTTATTTTCTTTCTGAAACCTTATATTGATGTTATATTCACTATTTAGGTCTTTGAGTCATCGTACCAGACATCTGTGATACTATTTACCGAACTTCAGGCTAGTACATTCTCTGATAGTTTTTCATTTATGATATCCTCTATGTTCATTGTATCTAGAGTAGATATCTTTGATTTCTTGATACGATGGTTACACGAATTGGTATATCCGGATCTCGTCATGAGATATTATTCCTTGGTATATATGGTGTATCTTGTGCAAGCCTTATTTTCTTGTTTCTTGTACATATACAGATACTGATTCTCGGGGAGAGTAGCTATCTTCCTAGAGAATCCCGTGTCATAGCGTACCAAGGTTGGATCCACTATACCAGTCGGGGTTGGAAAGTATGTAGTATCAATATGTGATCATATCCTCCTTGTATCAAGTCTTATTCATTGAATAGTGTTAATCATATACCGCACGTATGATTAGTTAGGCCATATATCTTGTATCAAGTTTCCAAGCTGATCACATATTAAAGTGGGTACTCACTCACTTAGTCATTTAGTATTCTTGTTCAATGCCATATTGTTCATTCTTGTATTTATTTCCAATATTTCCTTTATTATATATCTCTTATATCTATTATTGCATCTTGTATATTCATATCTATTTACTGTTACATAGTTTATCTCATTGATTAAAACTGCTGTTAGAGATGTACTCTGCTCCTTTCCTGACTGGATATATTTTTCCCAAATAACACTGAGAAGTGGTACCCTACTCATTACGGGCCTCAGGATATTGTGGGCTTAGAGTCAGAGACCCTGGCTCAGGAGGGACTCATCCCAACTGAGACAGATGACCCAAAACTTGTAGCTTCTTAGTATTCTCTTGTACTGGATTTGTCTCCAGCTTATTGTTTAGTATTTTCTCAGACTCATTGATGTTATTTTTGACTCATGAGTTGTATGGTGACTATTCTATTCTTTTATCATATTCGTGCTCATTTCTATCTTAGATCTGTGGTTGAGTATATTGACATTATTGGTGGCTTATTATATTGTTAGATAGATTACCCAAATAATGTTCTACTGCCGATTCTGTGGTATAGGCTGGGCGTTGTTCCCGACTTGCATCCCTACACCGGGTGTGGGTCGTGACATATGTTTAGTGGTGGCCCATGCAGGTCTTCGAGGTTGCAATAAGTATGATTCGTAGTGGTGCTCTGAATTGAGTGTTATTACGAGCCTGTTTCAGGATATAGGATATAGGCTATAGACTGAGAATACCCAATCACATCTGAGAAAAACTCTTTTGATTCATTCAACTATTCTTCCTTGATATTGGTGTTTGATCTTTAACTATCCTTCCTTTGAGTATCTTACGTCATATGCTATATTGATTATTTTTTTCGCTTTGTCTCAGGATGCCGCCTAAGACTAGATCGCAGCAGGGGAGAGAAGCTTCTGAGAGGTCTGCGATATCCCGAGGGCCTTCACCAGCCACTTCTCCGGTGATTAGAGTGTCAGCTGCTTTCGGAGGTCCACCTCCTACTCAGAGGACTTTGCCAGCTGTATCTGAAGGACTTCCACCTCCACCTTCCGTGCCAGCAGATGCGACACAGATGTTCACACTATTTTATGAGATATTAGAGGCACAAAGGTCTCAGTTTGAGGCACACTAGAGACAGACCGACATCTTGCGGTAGGGCATCGAGAGTGTTCATCCGCTTGCTCGTGTCATAGTAGAGAGAAAAGTTCTGATCCAGCAGCAGGTTGCTCCTAAGGTTGCTGAGTTTGGCCAGGCAACATTCAGGACTTCAAAAAGCTGGAGCCTAGGGTCTTCAAGGGGACGGAGGGCATCGTCTATGCTGATGATTAGATTAGAGACATTGAGCATCTTATGAGGGTGTCCCAACTTTCTGATGATCTGAAGGTTGAGGCGGTCAGACTTTAGCTGTTCGACGTCGCCCGTACTTGGTTCAGGAATGAGCAAATTCTTGTTGACGCAAGACAGTCTTGGGAGGTATTCAAGGACCTCTTCAAGAAGATAATTTTAGCCCGAAAAGACAGGTTAGACTTGGGGAGGAAGTTTGAGGGCCTCATTCAGGGGAGCATGTCTGTGGAGGAATACGATGCGAAATTCGGCAGGTTGAGCCAATTTATGGAGTATTTGGTGAGAGAGCCGGAGGTTCGATCTATTCATTTTCATGAGGGTCTAAACTGGGAAGTGAAGATCCTCATTCCGTCTTTTTATAAGACCTACTCGGAGATACTTGCGGAGGCACGCAAGGTTGAGCGGGAGTTGGGTTTGAAGCCCAAAAGAGATCGCAATTATTTTCTAGGGGCAAACAGCAGTACAGTATCTGCCAAACGTCCTTATTTTAAGTCCAGGCCTTTTTAGCAGCCGCAACAGCACTAGACTCCATCTAGGGTATCATTTCACCAGGCACCACAGCAGTAGAGACAGTTACAACAAGCTTCCTGCCACTATTGCAAGAAGCCCGACCACATCTGTGAAGTTTACAATAGGAGGCTAGGGGTTTATTTGTATTGTGGTACTGAAGGGCATCAGCTGAGGGAGTGTCCTTCCAATCCTCGTCATGCAGTTCAGGGAGCAGCTCCAGCTCTGAGGACATAGGCGAGACCACCTACAGTACAGCCGAGGGGACCGCCGCTTCCGACCCAGCAGCAGCATTATACCCAGCATCAGCATCAGGGAGGTACAATCAGAGACGAGCATTTGCTTTGACCGTCGAGGAAGACGATCCCACCGGAGATGTTATCGCAGGTTCTGTTCTTCTTGATTCCATTCCAGCTTTGTTTGATAGTGGTGCTTTCCATAGTTTTGTATCTGTTTCTTTTGTTCTGAAGTATGGTTTGGTAGCTGAGTCTTTGCTTAGGAATTGCAAAATCATGATCGGGGGAGGCATTATCTTGGTTAATAATCTTTGCAAGGATCAAAGAGTTACTCTGGAAGGCCGGGAGCTGAGTGTGTGTCTACTTGTAATGCCACTTTTGAGACACGATATTGTACTCGGGATAGATTGGTTGAGTATGCACCATGCTAGTAAAGATTATAGAGGAGGTAGAGTTTTGTTTGGTCCACCAGGAGAGCCAGAGCTTAAGTTTTCTAGAGGAGCTGCACAGTAGGGAGAAGGCATTATCTGTAGAGCTATGGTGGAAGACAAGGAGTTGTCACATCCGTTGATAGAACAGTTCTTAGATGTGTTTCCTGAGAAATTGCCAGGATTGCCGCCAGATCGATATGTTGAATTCTCTATAGTCTTAGTGCCAGGTGCAGAACCAATTTCAAAGCATGTCTATAGAGTAAACAATAGCGAGCTGGTCGAACTGAAGAAGAAGGTGGACGGATTACAGGATAAGGGGTTTATCAGATCGAGTTCTTCATCGTGGGGAGCCCCAATATTGTTTGTACCAAAGAAGGATGGATCAGTGCGCATGTGCATTGATTACAGGGTATTGAATAATCTCACTATCAAGAATAAATAGCCTTTCCCATGGATTGATGACTTGTTCGATCAGTTGAGTGGTGCCAAGGTATTTTCTAAGATAGATTTGAGATCAGGCTACCACCAGGTGAAAGTGAAGCCGGAGGACATACTGAAGACTGCTTATAGAACTCGGTATGGTCAGTACGAGTTTATGGTGATACCGTTTGGGTTGATTAGTGCCCCGACGGTATTTATGAATTTGATGAACAAGGTGTTCCATCAGTACCTTGACAAGTTCATGGTGGTGTTCATCGATGACATACTCATATACTCGAAGATACCGGAGGAGCACGAGGAACATTTGCAGATTGTGTTGGATGTATTAAGGAATGAGAAGCTGTACAGGAAGTTGTCCAAGTGTGAGTTCTTCCTGGACAAGGTGGAGTTCTTGGGACATGTTGTAACTGGTGATGGTATTTCAGTGGATCCGAAGAAGATCACAGTCGTGGAGTCTTGGAAGACCCCGAGTTCAGTAGCAAAGATTAGGAGTTTTTTGGGATTAGCAGGCTACTACAAGAAGTTTATGTAAGATTTTTTGAGGATTGCCGAGCCGATGACTAGACTCACCAGGATGGATGTAGAGTTTGTTTGGAGGAAGGATTGCCAGGTTGCTTTTGAGGAATTGAAGAAGAGGTTGATGTCTGCTCATATTTTGACGTTGCCATCAGGGTCTGGAAGTTTCACTATTTATAGTGATGCATCGGAGTAAGGTTTGGGTTGTGTTCTTCAGCATAATAGGAAAGTGATTGCCTATGCATCCAAGCAATTATGTCCTCATGAGAAGAACTATCCTACCCATGATTTAGAGTTGGCAACAGTTATCTTTGCATTGAAGTTATGGAAATATTATTTGTACGAAGAGCATGTGGAGATCTTCACAGACCACAAGAGCTTGTAGTATATTTTTACGCAGGAGGAGTTGAACATGAGGCAGCGTCGGTGGTTGGAACTGATGAAGGATTTTGACATCTCTTTACAGTATCATCCTTGGAAAGCTAATATAGTTGCCGATGTCTTGAGCAGGTATCCGGTAGCTATGTTCTTGACGCAGGATCGATATTTGTTGAAGGACTTAGAATGCTTGGGCATTATAGTAATAGTTTTTGGTTTTGCTATACAGATGTGGGGGATGTAGATACACTAAGAGTTGATGGACTGGATCAAGGCAGTCCAGTATGAGGATATATCTCTGAGGAGCATCAAAGCTCAGGTCAGAGCAGGATTAGAGGATAATTTCACCATTGCCGATGATGGTTCTTTGCAGCATGGCGTTAGATTGTGTGTGCCTAATGGGGAGCTGTGTGAGGAGGTATTACAGAAAGTGCATCTCTCTCAGTATTTTATACATCTATGTGCCAATAAGATATATCGGGATATGCGAGAGAGTGTATGGTGGTATGGTATAAAGAGAAAAGTGGCACAGTTTATATCCAGATGCTTAGTGTGGCAGCAGGTAAAATCCGAGAGGCATAGGACAGGTGGTTTACTTCAGTCATTACCCATTCCAGAGTGGAAGCACATTACTATAGATTTTGTGTCCGAACTTCCACGATCTCCAGGAGGGAAAGACATGATTTGGGTCATCGTTGATAGGTTGACCAAGTCGGCCCATATTTTACCTTTTAAGGTGGGTTTGTCTATGGAGAAGCTGGCAGAGATGTATGTGAGGCAGATCGTCAGGATACATGGAGTTTTCGTCAGCATAGTCTCAGATTGGGATTGTCGTTTCATTTTTCATTTCTGGAGGAGTTTATAGGCGAGTTTGGGCACCCAGCTCAAGTTTAGTACCGTATATCATCCCCAAACAGATAGAAAGTCATAGAGGACTACTCAGACTCTCAAGGATATGCTGCGCACTTTTGTACTAGATTTTGGGGGTTCTTGTGAGGACCATCTCCATTTGGTAGAGTTTGCTTACAACAACAACTAGCAGGCTAGTATAGAGATGTCACCATTTGAGGCTCTGTACGGTCGGAGATATCGTACTCCCTTGTCATGAGATGATATTGGAGAGAGAGTTTTGCTAGGGCCAGAGATGGTTGTGGATGCAGCGGAGAAGGTTAAGTTGATCAGAGACAAACTCCGAGTGGTGTAGGACAGACAGCGGCATTGGGCCGAAAGCCACTGAAGACCTTTGGAGTTTGAGATATAGTTTTAGATTTTTGTTTTGTGCTTGTTATTGGTTGTTTTTTATAGATTAAGTTCTTAAGGTTGTGTTTTGTTCTATGTCGGTGGTTTGGTGTTTGTGAGAATTTCTCTGACAAGAGGCACGATTCACTTCTGTGGAGCCGGGAAGCTTAGTCCATAATTTATCGGAACTTTCACTATTCTAGAGAGGGTCGTTGCAGTTGCTTATAGACTATACTTGCCACCTGCTTTGGAGGAAGTGCACAACGTATTTCCCTTGTCGTATTTGAGATGGTAGATGGCAGATCCTAGTCACGTGTTGGATCATCAGAGATACAGATGGGCCCTACCCTTAACTATCTAGAGCAGCCAGTTGAGATTCTGGATTGGAGAGAGAAGGTGCTGAGGAAGCAGACTATTCCCTTGGTACGCGTTGCATGGAGGCATCACTCTCTTAGGGAGTCTACTTGGGAGAGAGAGGATGAGATGCGAGAGCGTTATCCATATTTGTTTGTACCTTGAGGTATGTTCTGATATGTTCTTTTCTAGTTATGTTCTGTTCTTTCTGTTCTATTCTGTTATTTTCTGGGGGTAGTTTTAGTCTTTGAATTTTGAGGACAAAATTATTTTAAGGAGGGTAGACTTGTCACTACCATATTTTCTAGAAAAGGGTATTTTGATAATTTTATATTTAATTTAAATATTGTGCATATTAAATAATTATTTATTATATTATTTAATTGTTGTTAGATGTTAGTTTAATATTTTGGACTTGTGTTAGTGGACCTAACTAGTTTAGTTTAGACTCATGGACCAATATTTATAATTAGTTAGATTTGAGCCCAATTCGAAGCCCATTCATTAGTAGGATGATTAATTTAATTAAATCATTAGACTAGAACCTTCCTTCCTTAATTATTTCTTCATGAGAGGCCCTAAGGGGTATAATGAACATTACATAGTAGCTTGAGGAAGGGGCAAGGCGGGCGGGCCGGCCATTATAAACAGGGGAAAAAAGTTTTTCTCTCCTCTTTTAATTTTAAAACTAGATCTAGAATTTTTCTTAACAAAATTATTTCATTCCTACATCAATTTTTACCCAAATTTCATCCCAATTCCTTCCCAAATCACCATATGAGGCTAGTAGAGCAAGGATCTAGAAGGAGGAAGCAAGGATCGACAAAGAAGAGCAAGGATCTATAAGTTGAAGGCCAATTTTATCAAATTTGGAGGTTACATTGGGAATCCATCTCCCAATAGGTATAATTCAGTTTTTTTCCTTCAATTAGGCTCTAAATATAAGATTTAACCATGAGAAACTAACCCATATGCATAGGCTACCTATAGGAATTGGAATTGAGTTCATATGAGACCTATGGAGAAAGTTATGATGCTTTTTGTGTCAATTTTGGAAGAATTCTGATATTGACACATATTGTGTTTGTCAATTGGTCATATAGATCAAATTGGAATGTGTTTGCTTGCTTGTAGCTAGTGTCGTGTCCATAATTTGATACGTGTAGGTCGTATCCTAATAAATTGGTGATATATATTGATTTGGGGGTTTTTTCTCTGACACGGGACTTGTGCATGTCATATTTTGACACAGACACATAGATGGGTGTTTGACTTTTCGTATTATTCATAAATAGTAATTTAGATTTGCTCGTGTCCCTTGGGGTACGTTTGGTTGTGTGGTGGACTCGTATCGCAAGCGTATCATAGATCTAGTGTGATACGGGTGCGATGCACTCCACGTGTTTGTTATGTTTCATTTCTAGATCCAATTTCCATTGTTCTTAGCTATTGGTAATATATATATACATATGTACATAGATATAGTATTATGTATATGTATAAGTATATGTAATTATATGATACATATAGTTATGTATGTATATAGCTATGTGATTGTGCATGTATGAGAGGGAGTGATCTATCTACCTATGTGTATGTGTGTATCTAATATATTATGTTGTAAGTGTGTTGATACCCCTATGTATGTGTACATTTGTTGAGTCTATATATATATACATAGGTGTACGAGTGTATGTTACTTATGGGTGTCTATATATATATATATATATATATATGTGTGTATGTGTGTGTGTGTGTATGTGTGTGTGTGTGTGTAGTTATGTGTTTATGTATGAAGTCGTGTGTGCAAGAGGGGGGTGAGGCTCGACAGCAACAGCAAAAGAGGGGACAATAACAACAAAAGAGTGGACAACAGCTATACAAAATGCTAGCAGAAGTGGCAGCATATAGACCAGTTGCAGCAGCATGTAGTCGCATAGCAGCGACAACAGCTACACAGTGTAGCCGAGCAGCAGCAGCAGCTATGTAGAGCTAGGAGCAGCAGTAGCACCAGTACAGAGCCTCGAGGCAGCAAGTAAAGAGTAACCAAGAAGCAGCAGTAGGTTTCAGTGGCAACAACAGCGAGGTTAGGCAGAGGTTTAGATGTTCAGATAGTTAGTTAGTTAGTTAACTATTAGTAGTTATTGTTAGTTAACTAGTTAGTTAGTAGTATCTAGTTAGTTAGTATCTATTTAGTTATACCTCTTATAGATATCTCTAAGTTATATATATATATATATATATATATATATATATATATATATATATATATATATGTGTGTGTGTGTATGTGTGTGTGTGTGTGTGTGTGTGTTTGTATTAGTGGTATGGATAGTTAACACGGTATGGTAGTTAGTATTTAAATTTATAGTAGTAAATACTAGTAGTTGGTATAAGTACATACTAGTACTTTATATTGGATTGATATATATATATACCTATTAGTATATAGTTAGATTGGGTAGCTACTATGTTTTAGTGTGGCATTACCTTTAGATACCACGGTAAATTTCAAGGTATTGGCCGATACTCAAGGTATTGAGTTTGAGTATCAAGATGGAGGTTTACTAGTGCGATACAGCATTGGTTCAAAGCCAAGGTATCCATTTAGTAGTTATAATTAGGATTAGTATATATATATATATATATATATATATATATATTTGAATGAATATACATATATGATATTTCTATATCTCTTGTTTGCGTATCTTGAGATACGGTATCTTAGTGTGTTCATAGTATCTTAGATTTAACTAATGTAGCCTAGATTCTTTGTGTATGAACCCAACATCCTAGAGATAGACTCATTCAACCTAGAAATAGGTAGTTTGACCAAGTTTGAGCGATTTGACTTAGAGTTGACCTAATTTGACTATTTTGACTTAGAAATGGCTCTTTAACCTAGATGTTGACTAGTTTAACTTATTTTTATTTTGAAACCTTGTATTGATGTTATATTTTCTATCTAGGTCTTCGAGGCACCGTACTAGACATCTGTGATACTATTCACCGATCTTCAGGCGAGTACATAATCTGATAGTTTCTCATTTATGATATCCTCTACGTTCATTATATCTAGTGTAGATATCCTTGATTTCTTGACATGATGGTTACACGGATTGGTATATCTGGATCTCGTCATGAGATGTTATTCCTTGGTATATATGGTGTATCTTGTGCAAGTCTTGTTTCCTTGTTTTTTGTACATATACAGACACTGATTCGCTTGGAGAGTAGCTATCTTCCTATAGAATCTCGTGCCTTAGCGTACCATGGTTGGATCAACTATACCAGTCGGGGTTGGGGAGTATGTAGTGTAGATATATGATCATACCCTCCTTGTGTCAAGTCTTGTTCATTAAATAGTGTCAATCATACAACGCATGTATAATTAGTTAGGCCATATATCTTGTATCAAGTTCCCAAGTCGATCACATGTTAAAGCTGGTACTCACTCACTTAGTTATTTAGTATTCTTGTTCGTTGCCATATTGTTCTTTCTTGTATTTATTTCCAGTATTTCTTTTATTGTATATCTCTTGTATCTATTATTGCATCTTGTATATTCACATCTATTTACTGTTATATAGTTTATATCATTGATTAGAACTGTTGTTAGAGATGTACTATGCTCCTTTCCTGACTGAATTTTTTTTAGATTACACTGAGGAGTGGTACTCAACTCATTATGGGCCTCAGGATTTTGTGGTCTTAGAGTCAGAGACCCTGGCTCAGGAGGGACTCATCCCTACTGAGACAGATGATCCGGGACTTATAGCTTCTTAGTATTCTCTTGTACTGAATTTGTCTTCAGCTTATTGTTTAGTATTTTCTCAGACTCATTGATGTTATTTTTGACTCATGAGTTGTATGGTGACTATTCTATTCTTTTACCATATTCGTGCTCATTTCCATCATAGATCTATGATTGAGTATATTGACATTGTTGGTGGCTTATTATATTGTTAGATAGATTACCCAAACATCGTTCTACCATCGATTCTGTGACATAGGCTGGACGTTACTCCCGACTTGCATCCCTATACCGGGTGCAGATCATGACATGTTCTGAGAAAATGGTATAAATCGGTGTCCGAACTGGTGTCACACACACCTATATAGAAAATATCATGTCACTTGGTGTAATGGATGAGAAATGAGTTAAAATACACTAATATAATTTTCTTGACTATTTCTAAGTCTCACTAGTCAAACTAGGTAAAATATTGACTTTTGGGGGTCAAACTAGTCAAACTTAAGACCTACACAAGTTTTTAGGTTCACACTAAGGTAATTAGTCCATATTGGTCACTAACTAGCTATCACTAGCTTATAATAGCTATACTAGGTCATTACCTTAGTGTATAAGTCATACCTTAGCTAATATTAATAACTTAACATTAACTTACTAATGATATCACTCTAATTTATCTCACTAATATACATACCCTAACTATACTAAATGATAATAGTTATATACTAACTGATATCAATATACTAACTAATAACTGATATCACTACTAACATACATATATACTGCTAACTTAACCCACATAACAGATAATACAGTAATTATTAACTAATACTAACTTACTTACTAAAACTCTTGCTAATCCTAACAGACATTCATTAAGACTGATACTTCCCATGTATCAGTTGGTTCTGATACATAAAAGTTTCCCCAACACAGACACTCTAATATTCTCCATGTATACATAACCGACACTACTCTACAATACCCAAGCCTCTAAGTCATTTGTTACTTACCTCACTGATACAACATAAATAAATTATCTCCATCTTATTGATTATTGATACAGCTGCTACTAGCAGCTCCCTAAACCACACACCTCACTTTCCTTGCCAATGTTGTTGTTACATCTTGCTCGAGTTCACTGCTAAATGCAGTGAATGAATAATCACTAAAACCAAGCAACCATCTAACATCTACTGTAACCAGGCCCGACCCCCTATAACTCTTCACACCGACACTGATGAACACAGTACACATGCATGCACTTAGCTCTCACACAGGCCATCCTTGTAGTATGGAAGGAGGTAGTGCACACTCTCCATATAGCAGTATACAATAGTGTGCTGCCTGCACACATAAGTGCACAACCCAGACTCCTTCAGGTTTCCCTATGATACTCAAATGTAGGCTACCTAATTAGAAATTCATAACCCGACCCCCCTTCCAGTCTCACCTCACTTCTACACTACTATACAACAACAATAATATCTCTAACACAACTTGTTAGATGATTGCTACAGACCAGACCCAACTGTAAACACAGTCACAGTAAGCTCTCATCATCAATATCAACATCAAATACCACCACCCTCATGCTATTCAAGATACACACACACACACACTCATATATATAATCTTATACATACATCTATATAATATATTAGAAGCATTTAAGCAAATACTTAGAGTGTAGAACTAGAGTATTCATGATACACATTCAACCAAGTTCCAAATCTCTCAATTCTCCACACTAATCATATATACTTCTCAATTATATATAATAATAACTAATATAACTAGTTACAATAGGAATTGAAGAGAATTAACACAAATCAACCAAAATGAATCTTGTATCACAAATTATCACACAGTATCGTGATACGACCTCGTATCCAATTATGGATACGTAGCTAATCCCATAACCCCGATCTATGTCTAATTAGATCTAATTAATCTCATGACACATACTTGATATATCAATCTCGAAATCCCCCAAAATGGGCACAAATTACCATATAGAATTTATAATAGAGGTCCTATAAACCTAGTTCTTGTTCCTATGGGTAGTCCTAATCCAAGGAATATTTTCTAATGGTTAAATGCATGAATTATAGTCTAAATTATAGAGTAATTCAAAATTTACCTAATGGAAGAAGGATTCACAATGAAATGCTCAATGGACACAAATATGACATAATCTCCTTATCAATTCCTCCTCCTTCAAGTACTCCTTGCAATCCAAGCTCCAATGCTTCTAATATTATAAAATTGAGAGAGAATAAGAGTGAATTAGGGGAATTTGGTGGTGGTGTGAGTCAATTTGGGGAAGAACACAATTAGGAATTTAGAATGAATGAACTAATGAGAGGAGAGAGAGAGAGAGAGAGAGAACCTCCTCTAATGGCCGGTCCCCTCTTTCCCCCTTCCCAAGCAATGTACAATGTGCTAGTTACCCCTACTAGTTGGTCATGAGATTTAATTAGAGAGGGCTATATTAGAAAATTTCTAATTCTTTATGAAGCTAATCTACTTAATTAATTAAGGGAATGGGTCTAATGGACCTAATCCAATTATGGGCTCAATGTGTTATGACAAACTAATGGGTCCACTAATGACAAGTCCAAATAAAAATAGCCTAGCCCACTAATAAATAATAAATATCACAACACCATATAATTAATTAGTAGCACATAATATAAATATTTATTCATTAAATAATAAATATGCTAAATGACAATAATATCCTCATCTAGAAATATGGTAGTAACACTGTTACCGCATATCACAACTTTATATAAGATATCCATTCCTATAATTCTTATGATTCCTCATAGAAATTATACCAATTAGTTACTCGGTCTAAGATTCTTATTCTTTCTTGAGCCTCGAACTTGAAGGTTGATTTTATATCCACACATCTTGCTTACATCATACACTCGTTATTATAGATAATCTTCATTGTAATCCATGACTCAATTTATCTTATGATACTACTCAACTTCTACCTTACTTTATATCAAAATTTCTTACAATTTTATCATTTTTTCTCTTCAATCAGTCGACTTAAACATAGTAATGCTTTTATAACTCTTCCTACATTATAACCATTATGTTTTTTGAATTCAATTTAATCGCTCTACTTATGACCCCTACGGAGTTCCTAGCTAACTTGTATCATTCAAGGGTTTATCATAACTATGGTTTACTATCCTAGTCATTATATGATCTCTAACCCCAATCTCCATCCTTATTTATGGCTATCCATGTTGGCTAGAAAAATCAAATTCAATCCTTAAACTCTATACTATACTCCTATAGTTATCCTTCAAATCTTTTTAACAGTACGACGAACAATTTAGTCCTTCTAGCTATAGTATACTATACAATAATTACAAGTAACTCCAACATTTCTTATACCTAGCTAATTAGGTAAGTAATTAACACTAAGCTAGCCAGGCGATCAATTCTAATACTTGACAACTATTTGTCTGTTGAAAAAATCTCTCAGTCAGGATTTGATTTACTGTATTTATTCTAATCTACTATATATGAAAATATATGTCTAAATCTTAACCAACTCAACAAATCCACACAATAACCCATTTCACTATTGTTCATAATTGTTTCATCTATCATAATACATAATTCTTATGTGATCATCAAATACCTGTCTTCCTCGGGAGAGGCCTCTTCACTAAAATATTATCGTATTCTAATTTTTTACTCTATTCCTAAGCACGATATTATGATGATATCCTCAAAGTAAAATCTTCTCAAACTAAATATAGTGATAGAATTATATACATGCACTACTCTGGTCTTAAGTACATGGCTTATCTATCCATTCTATCAGTAAAGATCTCACAACATACTTTCTAAGGCCTGTTACACATCTGGTCCCATTTGTTTAGGAAGCTATACTAACCTCTAAAGTTCAACTATATATTCCTCAAATTACTTCGATCACTATGATTAGGGAATCCATCATACCCCTAACCAAACCTTGTTATACCTTTATTCAACTCTATCTAACTTATGTAACATGGGTTATATAAGATCCAACAGTTATTACGTTCTAACCGACTGTCCAATAGAGGCATATGTCCAAACCATTCCTAACTTAGATAGTCACACACTTTATAAATATTTCCTCTACCATGAACATAATATTCATTGTGCCCTCAAAATTCAAATTGCATATCCTATAAGCACGAGTTTACTTAGAATCCTTGTACCTAATAATCTTTCCAAGATAGAATCATTAAGTTCCATTTTCCTCAAGTTCATAATATATTTTCTTGTATCATCATGGGCTATAACTAATCCCTACCATCTTGGTAGGCTTTTCCCTATTCAGTCTACTAATAGTAACCCATCACTTCTAGTATTTGGTACAGTCCATCTTGTTTTAGGTTCCTTCTACTAACGTTAATTCTCATATCTTAATTTATTCTAACTCTATTATCTAGAAAATATCTACTATAATCTTTCCTACTCAGGTAGCCATTTACTTTCCAATATTATATCAGGTATACCTTCTTCGTCTTGACGAGAATCTCCTCATGGAGAAATTTTCACACATGAGTGTTCGTCTCTTAGAGATAGGAAAAACACAAGAATAAATGAATAAGAGTTCAAAGGAAGTATGAATGAATACAGTTACGAGGTTCAAGGATGTTAATAGAAATCAAAGAAAGTTCCAATAGTAGTTATGGATTAAGATCCTAACAAACTTATCCCAATGTAGGTTTGGTCGGCACTGTAACATAACCGAAGCAATATATTCTCGACCTGAATAGGTCACCATAAAAAGCATGTCACGCCCCCAGTTCCAAAATACGTAGGACTAGGAATACGTAAACATGCCAATTACGTATCAAGGGAACTCCAGTCCAACTCAAATACGTATAAGCTGTACTATCTAAATAATATATTAAATCTCTATGTCTCAATCCACAAGAAAATAAATAAAAGAAAGAACAACATGTATCATGGTGTGCACTCCATACAACACTTGTCCGAATAGACTCGAAAGAAATAGCATGAGTATACAAAACTAGGATATTTCAGCAGAAGAGTAAACAACGAGAATAAGTAAATATAACTAAGGAAGAAATAATACATGTACCTAGTTCCAATGCTTATATAACAAGCCGGTACGCCTCAACAGCTCCATAAATAGTCCACGACGGTCTATTCTATAAAACTGGCATGAACCCATGTCCTCAGAGGGATGTAACAAGGTACAAAAATAGTGTGCCAAAAGTAAACAGTGAAATAGTATAAAAACTCAAGGGTAAGCTAACGGTTTAAGTGATATGCACATGAGAGCAATACTCATACTCCATGCAGGTAACACGAAGATCTCGATATACACTTTCATAGGCTAGTAAAACACTCAAGGCTCCGTGTGGGGGAACCTAAAGTAATCTAGTAAAACACTTTATGCTTCGTATCATGTAACCTAAAGTAGGCTAGTAAATAATAAAGCAAACTATGTAGAAATCAGTCCATAGCACGATTTATACTCTTCCCTCCCATGTAACCTCACATATCATATTATAACACTCAAGATTATGACCTCTATCTATAACAATGAGTCATAGTAAGCTAAATATTACTGTGTATATATATCACAAGTCCTATAGCCCTATACAGAATCCAAAATACCAAGAATATGTCGAGATAAATTCTTTCACATGAAGGTCATGCCAAGTGTCCTACGGTCTAACGTGCAAAGAGTACAAGCACGTTATATGGGTTCGTGGTATCAACTCTCTAACTAACGATATTGACTCCTCTAACGGACGTTGACATCCGAATCTGGTTCGGACGCTAAGTATCGTCTAACGGTCCTAGGGTAACCATGTACATCAACAAGAATATGTAATAATAATATCTATGTAAAATAAATAATACAGGAAACTGTGAACTACATGGCAAGATACACTTGCCTGTCACCTGTTGCTACGAAGAAGTCTATCCCATATCCGCGTTCGAAGATGCTGCAGATTACAAAATGTCCTTAAGAATAAATTAAACTAAATTAAAATGACTCGATCACTAATCTACGTTACACATTAGATCTATTGGGATTATAGTATATAACTAGTCTATTTTTATAAGGATCCACAAAATGCCTATGTCGTAATGTCAGTTCCCTATTCTCACTAATACTGCACCTATTAAATATTTATTATATCGTAGGCCTTCACATCAGCTTTTCGAATATTCAAATATATCATGTTTTTGTGTCTAAAAACTTCCAAAATCACAAAAACACATTCGTCTTTAGGACACTTGTCACTCAAATAATTCTACAGAAAGTTATAAATCGAATTTAGCCAATTAATTTGAATATTTGGAAAGCTAACTTCGATGCGGCTCTTTTAAAAAATATAAAGATTAAACAAAATTCCGAGTTGGAGTTATGGCTTTTCGACATTACTAGGGTTGCTAAAATGATGCTAAAATCAATGACGAATTTGGGCTATTTAACAAACTTTGATGCACAGTTTTACACAAAAATTAATGGGTTCTTAAGCCATAAAGTTGTATATTCAAGATGCTAACATGATTTATATATTTATATAAAATGTTATTATTAACGAATAGGAACAAATTTAAAAGATAGAATACGTACCATGTTGATTATGGCAGAGCATTACGATGCGTTTCTGGCCTCTAGGACTCGGATAGACTCCAAACTACTTGGAGCTCGAAGGGGGGTGAGACGGCTTCGAGAAAAAGGATTTTTTAGCCTTGGGGAGGCATGCACAGCAGTGTAAACATGCTAGACAGCAGCAATAGCAGCCTTGCTGTAGTCGGGTTTAGGGGGGCGACCCTAGTGTCTGTTTCAGCTGGCAGTTGGGGGCTGTGGAGGGGGAAGGAAAGTAGAAAAATGAGGGAAAGAAGGATAGGAAGAGGAGGAGGAGGTCAGAGAGGGCTTGTGGTCGGCTATGGAGAGGGTTTGGGGGCAGGTAGTTAGGGTTAGGGTGAGGGAGTTGATATATATATATATATATATATATATATATATATATATATATATATATATAGGTGTTGGGTTGGGTTTGGATGGTGAGGATTTGAAGTTGATTTTATCCTATAGAGGAGGTTGTTTGAGACCCTAATATGGCATCAAGGCCATGCAAATTAATGGACTAAATATTTACATAATTAGATTTGATTTAAAATAGGGTGGATAGATGGTAAGTGCACAATTGGTTTCCAAAATTGGAAATCTGAATTTTAATTCTTAAACTTGGAAATATACAAAGTTGTGAATGCTAAAAAGTGTTTTGTTGTGTTGTAGGATAGGGGATGGATGTAGGACATTATCCATGCGTCATTGAAGGTGGTTCAGGAGTTCGGATTGGGTGGTTGGCTTAGTTGTGTGCGATAGTACAAAATGTATCGCACAAGGCTACAAAGTGAGTTAAGGTGGTTGATAATTTTTATGGAGCATGTAGTGACTAAAATAAATTGGAGACTATTTTAATGGACATAGTATGTCTAGTTAGGCTCATGAATATATAATTGGTCAGAAAAATTGAGTTGATGTTGCGTATTAAAATCGTCCGCAAACGGAAAAGAGATTTTAGTTTTATTTTTCGTAAACTGTGTCGCAAAAGTTCTGCGACTAAATCGAAACATGGAAATTTAAATTTGTGAGTGACAATCATGGTATGAACCTAATTTGGCTCGACTAAGTCTAGCATGTAAAGCTGGTTGGAAGGAAAAGGCTAGTGTGTTGCTCAAAATTTTAAGACCATGGTGATATGTATCAAAGGCTTAAGAAATATCTAATAAATATAATTAATAAATAAATCCTTGTAAAAAAAAAAATATTTTTTAAATACCAAGAATAACCCTATATAAAAGCCAGAATGCTTACACTCGCCATAAGAGTTCTAGGAGGAGGAGATAGTGGTCCCAATTTAGCTTCTTGAATTATTGGGCGATCAGATGAAGTCGATGCTACTAAGAGAAGAAAAGTGATTACCAATAAAACTTACAAATATAAAGAGTGTTTCAGGGCAGAGCTTTATAGCTTCAATGGTTGGAGGAACAATGGCCACAGGCTCAACCGATTACTCAATATCAGTTGGGTTGACCAATCCTGCTTTCTTAGCAGGTATAACTTTAGTAGTCTATTCTACTCCTTTTTCAAGAGTAACAATTTATTTGGGGTGATAGATACCTTCGCTAAATTGGGGCAGAATTCTTTTTGATGGGTCAAACCAGTAAACTATTATGACTAAATGTTATCTACATGCCAACAAACTAAAATAATTGACTCTAGTCCAGCTGGAGTTGGTGTTAATCCAACCGTTTAGCGTGCTAAGTTGCTCCATAGAAGATCGAAAAAGAAGATATCTCAGTGCACACATAACCGAAGTGGGTATACAAGTTTCTACTTCACTAGCAATTTCTAAATTAGTGATTGGTATGTCACTAACATACTCGTTTAGTCATTCTTCATCAACCGAGTTGCGTTCTTCTACAGTAGTGTCAAAATATTGCTCTTCAGAAGAAGTTTTAAAGTGCAGTTCTTCAATAAATGGTTTAAGATTTCTCTCGGCCCTTAGTGAGTATTCGGGCTAAGAAGGAATACCTCTCTCTCGGACTCATTTATATAGAAGGTCCTAACATTATAATGTGCGGTCGTCACTATTGATGATATCTACGTGGCAAAAGATGACTCTGGAGGCAAATATAATAATGGTATGAGGATTTTAGCTGCAGCATCAAGAATTGGGTATACCTTTGGAAGAAGTAAAGGTACGAATTTCTTAAGATGAATACTTCTGCTCGGAGTGTCTACATTTTTGTTACCCCAGAATACGTTTTTCTTAGTATCCTTTTCTTCTTTGTTGATGGTGATCAAGCTGAAGAGGAAGCTTTGTGTTTACACCCTATCAATGTGATATCAATAATAGGTGGCTGTTCCTCAAAGGGGTCTGTATTAAAGGTAATTTATGGATCGATCTGTGGCTCGTTATACGCATCTTTATGAGTTGGATAGGTATAATCCATCGAAGCAATAGGTTCCTTACCTTTTTGAGATTTGTTTTGAAGATTCTACTGGCAAGAAAGAAGTTTTACGATCAAAATCTATTTTTAAGTTATTGATTAAACAATAAAACCTTGTTGTAGAAGTTAGTATTTAGAAAGGAATATTTTTCTTCGCCAAAGTAAAGGAGACATTTGTACAACCCATACAAAATTACCTCCAAACTCGGGCCCCATCGATCAAACTGCCTTCATATTATAGGCAAAACCTGGCATTCCCTAAGAATAGATGGTGATATCCAAATTGGAGAACGAACCAGCTTGACATATACTGCCCCAGGAATCATTTGTCCTTGATTCTATATAATAAATGTGAAGGATGGATGGAAAGTAGCTAGTGGAAAGCTCTATCTGGAAGTGTTGAATTGTTAGTACCCATATCCAGGAGGGTCTGCACCGATAGTTTAGGAAGATATAAAAAAAGTTGCTCCCTCCTAATATGTTCAAGGCTTTTATAGAATTTTTGAGGCGACGGTAGTTCCATCTTGAATTTTTGAATGCTACAGATGTACGCTTCTTCCGGCATACTAAAACTCTTCAATCTTTGCTCATCAGCCCGGGATAATTTTGTAGTAGCCACCCCATCAGATAGAGGTGAGGTATCTCAGTTCGGGGGAATATCTTTTGCCTCTTTTCGTAATCAATAAATGGGTAAACTAGCGGAGTCCTCTGTTCAATCAAAAAGCAATTGTTAGTAGAGGCAAGCTGATGATTGCAAACCAATTGGATGGCCGATAATAGGAGGTTTCAGCTAAGTTTGTTTATTGACCTAGAATACCCTGGGATGACATATTTTTGCAGCCACAATGATAGATAACCTTGCAATGCTACATATTCGGATAAGACCATATTCAGCATGGTGGAATAAATTAAGGATTCGAGTACCTGTTTTATAACCCATCACGTCATCATAGAGCACTATATTATCTTACCCCAACCGTGCCATAGTATTCCTGATTTGTGTGGGAGTAGGGTGGCTAGTAGTCAGTATCCCCTTTTCTATTTTATAAATAGGTGAACGGCCGAGGCGGTATTCAAAATGGTATTTTCCTCTGAGGCGTTCTTCTTATTTCGCTTGTGCCATATATGGAAGTAGCACATCATTTTTTATATAATTTCATAAATTTTGAAGCTTCCTTCTCCGAGTTGCTTAACTCCTTCTGGCAAGGACTGTACTCTTCATAGGGTTCCTGGCCCATTGTCATCTTTGATACTTCCTGTATCTCGTTTAGGGAAAAACCAGCTTGCATGTAAACCCCCACCTCTAAATTTTATATTGTATGCTAACCTAGCTAATAATAACATAGTTAAATTATGATTATAAATTATATATATATATGTGTGTGTGTGTGTGTGTGTGTGTGTGTGTGTGTGTGTGGTAGTGATTACTCATAGACATTGTATAGAGTGACCTATGCTACGATTAGAATAGGTGTAAGCCATGTTGGTTTAAATTCAACCTAGTGTATTTGAGTTAGTTGGTTAGATTAGGCTAAAAAAACAAATCCAAACCAACCCAAACTTGAACCTTATGTACTTGGGTGTATGTAGAGCAAAACCAAGCCTTGTTGGACCTCTTCTAGTGCACCCAAACTACGGAGGACAATAGCAAACATAGCCTAGGATGTTCACTATTTTGACGGGGTTCCCATCACTTGGTAGTTTGCAAAACTACCTTCCCACCTCTTCAAACTTCCTTTAAACCATGCCACTACTTTTTCTCTTCCCTCACCTATAGCTTATACTTCATTTCTATTCATTTTTCTCCATATTTTCACTCTCCTTCCTCCCCTTCTCTTGGTCGAACCCAGCATGGTGAATGCTGAATTCTTCTCAAGCTGAAAAACATATGCAAAAATTGGTAAAACTGTTCCAATATCTTCTTCCCTTACACCTACAACCTCTCCTCTTACTTTTCCACATCTTTTTATAATATTTCTTTCCATTTCCCCTAGCAAAACCTATCTAAGTTGCTGCTGAAATTCAGCTGGACGTATTGATGTCCACTAGTCTTATAAGCGGAATGTATCCTTTCCCCATGTTTTTAAGTCGCAAAACTTAAGAAATATGTAGATATCTCGATGATATAGGTAGAAATAATAATTAAAATGTGAAAAACTAAGTTTAATAATGATAAACACACTCACAAGCACATAATTCCAGAATTGTATTTTCATGTTTATGTACACAACTTCATTGGTTATACTTCCATTTTAAGCTTGAAATTCACATGAACATGTACCTATGTATACCCCCTTCATTATCATACATAGGAACCATGTTAGAATCATGATTAATTATATTTAAATTATGTTTTTACCACTTTTATTTCTGAATTCCAAAGTTGGTTTTCTTGGTTTCAAACATAGAAATCACTAGCCTCTTCGTTTGTACTTGAAATATCCATGATAAGTATACAAAAACTTTGTCCTGCCATAACCCTTCAAAATTATGCTAAATACACCTTTTGAATCATGTTTTATCATGCTCAATTTTACGAGTTTCTGTCACAAATTTTAGCACCTAGTCTATGCGAGAACTTGTTCAATCTTGTTGTTAGAATGTGTTTTACCATATGTGTATTTTATATTCTGATTTGGGCATATGGAATACATGTTGTAACATGTTAACATGAAGTATCAGATGTTAGAAAACTATAGAAATAATATAAATATAGGATTGTAAGTTGACAAACTGAACATGTTGACAATCACAAGTTGCAAATATGGAACCTTGACAAGTTGTACGAATAAATCTAGTTACCCTTAGCAATTGTGACATATTTTCATGTGTTAGAATGGTTTAGAAATAGTGTAAATATGATTTTATAGTTTATCTATTTAGTTGGTAATTTGAGATTGAACCCTAGTAAGTGTTACAAATATGTTGACACTTGTAAATGTGATTTTGGTACGATTACTAAGTCACATTGTTAATGACTAATCCGAGTAGGAAGAACACCTAGTATCACATGTTGAGTAATAAATAAGGAACCATGACAACCTAGGGTTATATATAAATATTTAGGTTAACGAGTTGTTAGGTGACCGGTAGACCAAAATTATTTTCTAAAGCTGGTTTACCCTTAACTTGTGACAAACCTTAGTTTCATTACCAATATTATATGTAGATAGATAGTGTTCTTATGCATGGGTAACAAACTATATAATAAAGACTAATTTAATATTATTATATAAATATAGGCTCTTGGGGTAATTCAATCTTGGATACGGAGTCAGGATTGCAGTATTCTTATCTTGGAGATCCAAAAAAACTATATCTTGCCTTGTTTTATATTTTAAACTTAATTAATATAGTTTATATGCTTTTGCTCTGAATATAATTTGTTAACTGTATCTAAGAATGTCTTGGGTGCAATCGATGAAGACGTCAATGTTTAGTCTTGTGTTTTTGACCTAGTTTCTAGTAGATGTACCTGAAATTGTGGAGTTATTATTATATCTCCCAAGGCCTTGTCCCGTATCATTTTATGACAGAGAGAGAGAGAGAGAGTGCATGTTACGACACGAGCTTACGCATTCGACTAGTTATCAATGCATATATGTCACTACTATATTTCTAGATAAAAATATTTTGGTCATTTAGTCTAATTACTATTTAGTAATTAATATCTATTTATATTATGCTATTTATTTAAATTATGCTTGTGCTATTTAATTAATTATTAGAGGACTAACCTATATTTATTGGACTTATCACTAGTGAACCCATTAGTTAGTCATGACAATATTATATTTAGCCCATCATGAGACCAAGCCCATTAGACTATTTTTCTTAGTTAATTAAGGAGATTAGTTTAATTTACAGTAGTTTAGAGTTTTTTCAATATAGCCCTTCCTAATTATCCCTCATAACTAACTAGTGGGTGTACTTTAGACATTTGTTGTTGCTTGAAGGGGAAGGAAGAGGGGGCCGGCCATTTAAGGCTCTTCATTTTCTTTCCTCTTAATTAGTTCATTCCAATTAGATCTCCAGTTGTGCTCTTCCCCAAATTGACTCATTCCTGCACAAATTTAACCCAATTTATACCCATTTTCTCTAAATTTCTCATCAAAGAAGCATTAGAACTTGGATTGCAAGTAGCACTTGAAAAAAGAGGAATTGACAAGAAAATCGTGTCCTAATTTTGCCCATTGAGCATTCATTGGGAATCCATCTCTCAATAGATAAATTCTGAATCTATCCCTTAATTTAGACTCTAATTTATGTATTTAAACATTAAGAATTATCCCTTGGCTTAGGGCTACCAATATGATCAAGAATTAGGTCCATATTACTTGTATTGTGAAAGTTACATGGTAATTTATGTCCAATTAGGAAAAATTATGAGATTAACACATTAATTATGTGTCATGAGACAAATTAGATCTAATTAGACTTAGATCATGGTTGTGGGATTATGTACGTGTCCACAATTGGATACAAGTAGACCGTATCATGGTATTTATGATATGGTATGATATAGGGCTCATTTATGGGTAATTTGTGTTAATGTCTTTCAATTTTCTTTGTAGCAAGTTCTTTTTGTTTTATTACGATGTTTATGATATGTACGTATGGGTAATATGGAGATTTAAAGGTTTTGGTATTCCAATTGGATATGTATCGTAGTGTACCATAGTTAGCATGCCAAGTATTTGGTCTAATGCTTTTATTGTGTGTGTGTGTACTATATAGATGTATATATTATGTATATGGTAAATATATGAGATTTAGTATATGAGTTAGTGTGTAAGAAAGTAGAGGATTCTTGATGGGGAGTGAAGAGAGCAGGGAGGAACTGTATTTGTATGCAGTAGGTGCACACAATGCTGGTGTACCACAGTGCATGGGGGTAGCTTTGTGGCAGTCCAGATTAGAAGAGGGTAGTCGGGTATATGTGCTTGATGGTTCAGTAAGCGTATAGTATTAATTAACTCGGGTATCATGCTGTAGCAGTAACGTAGGCAACATAACAGCAATAGCAGTATATAGCAGCAATATATGCAGTAGCAGTATGTGTGCTCGGGTTAATTGAAGTAAGGGTTGCCTGTGTGATGGAGAGTGGTGTTGGTGTTGGCTTTTGTAATATGCATGGTGTGGGGTTTGGGTTTTACCAAAAATAGAACTAGCACTAGTAATAAAGATACAGCAGCAACAGTAAGAAGCATCAACAGTACCAGCAGCTAGGTGCAATAACAACTAGCAGTAGCAGAAGTAGGTGCAGCAGTAGGTGCATTTGCTAGCAGTAGCAAAAAACAAGATGTGGGAATTATAGCAGATATGCTTGTGGGTTAGTACTTGAGGGTACCATGGCAGCAAGTAGCAGTTGATGTATTAGTGATACATTGGGTGTTAAGATGGGTAGTATACAGAGAACTGGGTCCAGTTGGGCTAGGAATGTCACGACCCGCACCCAGATATTCAGGTACCGGTTCGCGATTACGTCCAGCCTACGCCGCAGTGTCGGCGGTAGTACGCTGTCTAGATCATACTCACAAGTAATTTAAAATCTAGCTCATTCACAATAATTAAATAGGCAAAGATAAGAACAGGAAATAGGGATGTTAAGATTTGATAAGACAAAATTTTGTGACATCCAACAATCCACAGTTTAAATACAGAACCAGAAGATAAATCGGGGACAAACCCGAGTACTATGCTGAAAGAAAAATACTAACTAACTGGCTAACTACTCCTCAAAAGTAGTCTTTTGAGTAGGAACAGGCTCCTCAATAGTATCATCTGCTACGTCATATGGGCCATAAAAGGTGGGGGCATAGTCCTTATCATCGCCTAAATGTCAACGGATCCAGTCAGGAAAGGAGCAAAGTACCAATACATAACAAAGCTTAAACTAAATAATTATGACAAGTAGTAAAAACTGACTAAGTATCACGATAAAAATTATACATAATAAGTAGTAAAATTAACTAAGGGATAATTGCTATAAATCAGGGATATGAGTAAAACAGGAAGATAATGAGACAAGAAAATGGAACTGCAACAAAACAAAGAAACTATGTGTATGAAATTGTGTATTTAGAATACATAGTTGGCATGTAGGGGTTATAAGGTTAATAAGGCACGTTATAGACGGCTAGCAGTCAGGAACAATCGAGTATAAGGCTGATGGTTCAGTCGCGTACTCAACAGCTAGCAGTCATGACATGGTGGAAAGGGTAGACCACATACCTCCTAGTATCCTCCCTCCCGACACAAAAATCGAGACATGAAATCAAAATTCTAATACTAAGTGTAATCACCCAATGGTGCTAGTAGAGCAAGGAACTAATTATCATAATATAAAGAATAAACTTGAAGTGTAGGTATTTGCCTGATGTTTGGATTCCAACTACGGTTCTGTCCTCAAAAAATTTCTAGATATGCCTCCAGATGCTGAAATAACCATTACCATCATGCTCAGAAGATATCAAATAGCTAGAAATGCCTGTCCTTGAGTCCAATTTGGACACAGGGGCGAAAATGACAATTTTGGGTCAAAACGGGGTCCGCGTGTGGGCCCGCTTTGCACCGAAAAAAACATGTCAGGTTCAAGGTCTCCAAATTCGTCCAACTTAGTGTCAACAAGTCAGGAACGCTGATACGAACTCAATGGAACTTCCAGAATTGGATTCCGATGAGCCGATCACAAAATCGCCCGTCGAGTGGAGCCTGCGGGGCCCACGACCCGCGATTTCGTCAACGTTCTCGGATTCGGACCAAACTTGGGTCACAGGACCAGCGTATTGCTACGAGTCCGATGGCGCAAGTTTTATTTCGATCCGACGTGTGTACACAAAGTTATGATGCATTCCAGAACTGACGAATACGGGACGGTGTCCGCGGATACGCGTTGATTCCGGTGTGCACGCACATCCAAATCAACTTCTGCGAAATCCTGCACGTCCGTATCAACGACGCACACGTATCTGTGAAGGCCGTACGCGACCAAGTCGACCCGTTTGGCGGGGCGCACTCAGTTCCGGGGTGAAACAGGACATTGTTTTTCCTGTTTTTGGATCGCGGTTCACGATCGCCACAGGACGCGATACACCGAGCGGATTGCACGGGCACCGAGGAGGTCATGCAGGGTTTGCGATGCAAAAGACTGAATCAGAAACGAGTAAATGAGCAGGGAGATACGGGTACCTAAACGGGGCTCGAAAAACTGAAAAGCTCCGTGTCCGACACGTGTCCGACCTAGGGTTAGGGTTTGGGGAGGCTGTCGGAGCTCGGGCGGCTCGGGGGCACTGTGGCCGAAGGTGGAGGCGGAGGATCGGTGCTGACGACACGCCGGAGCGGGCGAGGGACGCCGGCGGCTGCAGGAGGCGGCGCTGCGGCTGCAGCGGGCTGTGGGTCGTCGGCTGGCTTGGGGGTCTGCTGCGGGCTGAGGTCTGGCGGCGAGGAGGAGGAAAGGGGAGGAGAAGGGAGGAGGAGATGGCGGCCGGAGGCGGGCGGGGCGAGGCACGGCAGTGCTGGTGAGGCAGGGCACGGCGGGTGGCGGTCGGAGGGGGTGTGGCCGGAGAGGAAGGGGAGAGGGGTTTATATAGGGCTACGGGCGGCCGAGCTAGGCGGAGGTGAGGCGAGGAAGGCGGGGAGTGGGGTATCGTGGCCGAGCGGAGCGCGGGGCGGGCGGTTGCGTTGTCGGAAATGGCGGATCCGGCGGAGCGGGTCACGCGGGGAGAACGGGTTAGGGAGAGGGGTTCAGAGCGGGTCGGGTTCGCGGGCGGGTTCGGGTCTGACCGACCCGACCCGACCCGATAGCCCAACGGGCCGGGCTAGAGTTTAGGTTTAGGGCTTGGGTTTAGGTTTAAATAATTGAATAAATAAATAAATAAATAAATAGATAATAGTTTTTAGGTGATGCAAAATAGGTCCGGGGCCCAATAAATTCCAGAAAAATTACCCTAAGTCCAGTTTTTTATTTTACACCATAAAATATTATTTTCATAATATTTTAATATATTTTTAAAAACATTAATTTTATTTAATGCCAAAATCACCTTGTTTATAATTAGCAAAAATTCCCGAAAAATCCTAGAAAATTTCGAAAAATCCAGTTTGAAAAATCTTGAAAGAATCAGGGGGTTTACAATCTACCCAACTTATAAAAATTTTGTCCTCAAAATTTAAAAATTAACAATGGCACGAAAAGAAGGATCGAGAGTTCAAATATACCTCAAGGTTCAAAAAGATAGGGGTAGCGCTCCATAATCTCGTCTTCTCGCTCCCAGGTGGATTCGCCGGGAGAATGATGCCTCCAAGCAATACGAACAAGAGGAATAACTTGATTCCTTAGAACTTTCTCCGTTCGGTCCAGTATCCCCACAGGTTGCTCTTGGTAAGTCAAGCTTGGGCCCACTTCGAGCTCTGAATGATCCAAAATATGACTTGGATCTGACACGTATTTTCTCAGTTGCGATACGTGGAATACGTTATGGAACCCATCTAGAGTGGGTGGCAAGGCCAGACGGTATGCCACTTCTCCGATTCTCTCCTGTACGCCAAATGGTCCAATAAATCTTGGGCTGAGTTTTTTGCTCCTTCCGAACCTAATGGTGCCACGTGTCGGAGAAATCTTCAAGAATACTAATTCTCCAACCTCAAATTCCAATGGTCTTCGATGGCTATTTGCCCAATGTTGTTGCCTGTCTTGAGCCACACGAAGTCTTTCCTTTATTTGTTTCACCTTCTCGGTTGAATCGACCACCATCTCTGGTCCCAGTAAAGCTCTTTCTCCTATATCGTCCCATGATAGTGGGGTACGACATCTTCGTCCATATAAAGCCTCAAATGGAGTCATTTTAATACTTGCTTGGTAACTGTTATTATAAGAGAACTCCACAAGATATAGATAATCTTCCCACGATCCTCCAAAATCCAGAACACATGTACGGAGCATATCTTCAAGTGTCTGAATTGTACGTTCAGATTATCCATCGGTTTAGGGATGATAAGCTGTACTGAATTTAAGTTGAGTCCCCAAGCTAGCTTCTAATCTCCTCCAGAAGTGAGAGGTAAATCTTGAATCTCGGTCAGAGACAATACTTACTGGAACTCCATGCAATTTAACAATCTAACGAACATATAAATCTGCCAACTTTTCCGTAGGTAGCCCTACTTTGAAGGGTAGAAAATGTGCAGACTTGGTCAGCCTATCCACTATCACCCAAATAGCATCCTTCCCACTAGGTGTCCTTGGAAGCCCAGAAACAAAATCCATAGTAATATGTTCCCACTTCCACTCCGGAATGGGTAGTGGTTGAAGCAATCCCCCAGGTCTTTGTCTTTCAGTCTTGACTTGTTGGCACACTAAGCAACGGGATACGAACTTGGCTACTTCTCTTTTCATGCCATACCACCAAACATGCATCCTTAGGTCTTTGTACATTTTGTTGGCTCCTGGATGTATAGAGTATTGTGATCTGTGTGCCTCTTACATAATTTCTTCTCTTATATCTCCTTGAGGTACACATAATCTATCTCCATGTCTTAGTGATCCATCTTTATGAATTTTGAATTCCTCCAATAAGCCAGCTTGTACTTGGCCTCGAATGCTTCGTAGGCCTTCGTCTTGAAACTGAGTCTCCTTAATCTTATCCATTAAGGTAGATTGGATCTTCAAATTCATCATCTGACCTTCTATTCCAGGAATAATTACCTCAATTCCCAAACTGTCCAAGTCCTCAAGCAAGTGTCGGTCCATCGTCAAGTACATTGCCATAGGATATCTGCTTAGAGCATCAGCAACTACGTTGGCCTTCCCCGGATGATATTGAAGGGTGATGTCAAAATCTTTCATTAACTCCAGCCACCTTCTTTACCTCATGTTCAGCTCTTTTTGAATAAAGATATATTTTAGACTTTTGTGATCTGTAAAGATTTTCACCCTTTCTCCATAAAGATAATGCTTCCATAGCTTAAGAGCAAAGATAGTAGCTGCTAATTCTAAGACATGAGTTGGATAGTTCTTTTCATGAGGTTGAAGCTGTCTAGAAGCATATGATATTACTTTTTTGTTCTGCTCCAATACACAACCTAGACCTTTTCCAGAAGTATCACTGTATATAGCGAATCCTCCGGTTCCAGATGGTAAGGTCAGAATAGGGGCAGTAGTCAGCCTTTTTTTTAATTCTTCAAAAGCATGTTAAAATTCATCAGTCCATATAAATTCTTCATTCTTCCTTGTTAATTTTGTCATTGGTTCAGCAATTCTAGCAAAGTCCTTCACAAACTTCCGATAATAGCCAGCTAGCCCCAGAAAACTTCTAATTTCTGGTACAGAGTCTGGAGTGGGCCATGATTCTACTGTTGCTATCTTCTTAGGATCTACTGCTATGCCATCTCTAGTTACAACATGTCCCAAAAATTCAACTTTGTCTAGGAAGAATGCATATTTCGATAGTTTTCCATAAAGTTTTTCCTTCCTTAATGTCTCCAATACTAGCCTCAAGTGTTCTTCATGTTCTTCTGGAGTCTTGGAATAAATCAAAATATCATCAATGAAAACTACCACAAATTTGTCTAGATATTATTGGAAGACTCTGTTCATTAAATTCATAAATACTGCTGGTGCATTAGTCAACCCGAACGGCATCACTAAGAATTCGTAGTGTCCGTTCCGGGTATTGAAAGCAGTTTTAGGGATGTCTTCCTTCCTCACCCTTACTTGATGGTAACCAGACCTCAAGTCAATCTTCGAAAATACCCGAGCTCCACTTAATTGATCAAATAAATCATCTATCCTTGGTAGGGGATACTTATTCTTGATTGTTAAAGCATTCAAAGCCCTGTAATCAATACACATTTGAGATGTTCCATCCTTCTTTGGCACAAATAATACTGGAGCTCCCCAGGGCGAAATACTAGACCTAATGAAGCATTTGTCTTCTAACTCTTTTATCTGCTCATTTAATTCTACATTCTCCTTCTCGTTGATTCTATATGGGTTTTGAGATACTAGCGCTGCTCCTGGCACTAAGTCAATAGAGAATTCAACTTCTCGGTCTGGGGGTAATCCTGGGAGATCCTCAAGGAAGACATCAAAATATTCAGAAATGATAGGTAGTGGCAATTCTTCTGGTACTAGGGCTCCACAACTTTGGTTACTACCCAATTCTCTATAACCTCTAGTGAATTCAAATTCTGGCTTGTCAGGGGGCCTGAAGATTACACTACCCCTGTGACAATCTATAGTGGCATGATGCTGACTCAACCAATCCATACCCAGGATAATGTCAAAACTGGGAATTGGCATTACGAGTAGCCTAGCATATAATTCTCTTCCACATAGTGTGATAGGACAATTGTTACATGCATCACTAACCGGGATAATTCTTCCACCGGTAATGATCTTATAACAATTCCTAAGAGGTTCTGTGACTAAGCTATGCTTCATAAGAAAATCTACAGACATGAATGAATGTGACGCTCCAGAATCAAATAAAGTAATGGCTGGTACAGAATTTATAAGTACAGAACCTGTTATCACATCTACTGTGGCTTCAGCTTTCTCTAGAGTCATTGTTAAAGCATGGCCTTGTTGAGTTGCACCCCTCTGTTGCTGATGCTGGTGCTGAACAAAGCGTTGTTGTTGAGTTGGGAGTGGGGGTCCTCTCTGTTGCGTTGCTGGGGGCCTGGCCTGAACTGGAACTTTTTGTGCAGCTGTGCGTCCCTGAGCAGCAGGACAGTCCTTCATTTAATGTGCTGCTGATCTGCAATATAGACAGACACCTAGCCTCTTTCTATAAACTTGCTAAGTGTGACCTTGTTTTTGACAATAGCCACAAGTAGGAGCTTATTGGTTCTGTCCTTGAGTTTGTTGTTGGGGTGCTGTGGTTCGAGGGAGAGGACGTTGGGTTTGTTACGGGGCCCTCTGCTATAGTTGTTATTGGAATGGGCGTTTGTGGGGTCCCATACTTCCAGCATCCCTTTCCCGCTTTAGTCTAGGTCCCATGTCTCTTTCAACACCTTGTGCCACGCTCAAGATTTCTTCGTATGTACGAGCTCGGCTAGTGGTGACAGCAAGGCGAATATCAGGAGACAACCCCTTCTTAAATCTACGGGCTCTATCTTCAGGGGTACGAACCATATATTCTGCAAAGTGGCTCAGTCTGCTAAATTCAGCAGTGTACTCATCAACAGAAATATTACCTTATTCCAGCCTCTCGAATTGACTTTCGAGAGCTTCTCGAGCCACTTCGGGATAGAACTTCTTCTTGAACAGCCTCTTAAAATCCTCCCAAGTGATCTCAGGAGCAGATAACTGAGGTTCATCTCTAAACCAAGTCCGAGCTATGTCGAATAGTTGCAGGCTTGCAGATTCTACCTTAAGATCATCAGGGACCCGAGCAGTTTTCAGGAGTCGCTCCACATTCTCTATCCATTCATCGGCATAGAGAATACCTTCAGTCCCATAGAATTCCATGGGTCCAAGGTTCTTGAAGTCCTTGGCATTTCCTGGCCTCTTTTGTGGTGCCTCATGGGATCGAAGAGCATCTGAAAGGCTAGTTCGTAGCAGGGCAGTCTGTTCCCTCTGGGATTCTATAAGTCCCTGAAATATTTCGAGTAGCTGTGCTCCATCCATAGTAACTGTCGAAGTAGTTGGAGGCGGAGGGAGCGCAAGGGTTTCAGGCACAGTCTGCTCGACGGGTTCGGATGTGCCTCCTACGGTATTCCGTGTCTGAACCATTCTGAAAGGTTAAGGGATAGTAGGATTAGAATAAATTACTTGGAAATCAAGGATGATAGGAAAAATTTACTAAGGAATGATGTCAAGATTTGAAATAAAAGATCATATTCTGTGAATGAGCTTTTCCTAAACTTCTCAATCTTATTTCATACTCTGTCCTAGGATATTACACTCTGACCTGCATGGGCTACCATAAAAAAGTGTCACGACCCGCACCCAGATATTCAGGTACCGGTTTGCGATTACGTCCAGCCTACGCCGCAGTATCGGCGGTAGTACGCTGTCTAGATTATACTCACAGGTAATTTAAAATCTAGCTCATTCACAATAATTAAATAGGCAAAGATAAGAACAGGAAATAGGGATGTTAAGATTTGATAAGACAAATTTTTGTGACATCCAACAATCCACAGTTTAAATACAGAACCAGAAGATAAATCGGGGACAAACCCGAGTACTATGCTGAAAGAAAAATACTAGCTAACTGGCTAACTACTCCTCAAAAGTAGTCTTCTGAGTAGGAACAGGCTCCTTAATAGTATCATCTGCTACGTCATATGGGCCATAAAAGGTGGGGGCATAGTCCTCATCATCGCCTAAATGTCAACGGATCCAGTCAGGAAAGGAGCAAAGTACCAATACACAACAAAGCTTAAACTAAATAATTATGACAAGTAGTAAAAACTGACTAAGTATCACGATAAAAATTATACATAATAAGTAGTAAAATTAACTAAGGGTTAATTGCTATAAATCAGGGATATGAGTAAAACAGGAAGATAATGAGACAAGAAAATGGAACTGCAACAAGACAAAGAAACTATGTGTGTAAAATTGTGTATTTAGAATATATAGTTGGTATGTAGGGGGTTATAAGGCTAATAAGGCACGTCATAGACGGCTAGCAGTCAAGAACAATCGAGTATAAGGCTGATGGTACAGTCGCGTACTCAATAGCTAGAAGTCATGACATGGTGGAAAGGGTAGACCACATGCCTCCTTGTATCCTCCCTCCCGACACGAAAATCGAGACATTAAATCCAAATTCTAACACTAAGTGTAATCACCCAATGGTGCTAGTAGAGCAATGAACTAATTATCATAATATAAAGAATAAACTTGAAGTGCAGGTATTTGCCTGATGTTTGGATTCCAACTACGGTTCTGTCCTCGAGAAATTTCTAGATATGCCTCCGGATGCTGAAATAACCATTACCATCATGCTCAGAAGATATCAAATAGCTAGAAATGCGTGTCCTTGAGTCCAATTTGGACACAGGAGCGAAAATAACAATTTCGGGTCAAAACGGGGTCCGCATGTGGGCCCGCTTTGCACCGAAAAACATGTCAGGGTCATGGTCTCCAAATTCGTCCAACTTAGTGTCAACAAGTCAGGAACGCTGATACGAACTCAACGGAACTTCCTGAATTGGATTCCGATGAGCCGGTCACAAAATCGTCCGTCGAGTAGGGCCTACGGGGCCCACGACACACGATTTCGTCAACGTTCTCGGATTCGAACCAAACTTGGGTCACAGGACCAGCGTATTGCTATGAGTCCGATGGCGTAAGTTTCGTTTCGATTCGACGTATGTACACAAAGTTATGATGCGTTCCAGAACTGACGGATACGGGACGGTGTCCGCGGATACACGTTGATTCCGGTGTGCACGCACATCCAAATCAACTTCTGCGAAATCCCGCACGTCCGTATCAACGACGCGCACGTATCTGTGAAGACCGCACGCGACCAAGTCGTCCCGTTTGGCGGGGCGCACTCAGTTCCGGGGTGAAATGGGGCATTATTTTTCCTGTTTTTGGATCGCGGTTCGCGATCGCCACAGGACGTGATGCACCGAGCGGATTGCACGAGCACCGAGGGGGTCTTGCAGGGTTCGTGATGCAAAAGACGGAATCAGAAACGGGTAAACGAGCAGGGAGATACGGGTACCTGAACAGGGCTCAAAAAATCGAAAAGCTCCATGTCCGACACGTGTCCGACACATGTCCGACCTAGGGTTGGGGTTTGGGGAGGCTGTCGGAGCTCCGGCGGCTCGGGGGCACTGTGGCCGGAGGTGGAGGCGGAGGAGCGGCTCTGGCGACACGCCAGAGCGGGCGAGGGATGCCGGCGGCTGCTGGAGGCGGCGCTGTGGCTGCAGCGGGCTGTGGGTCGTCGGCTGGCTTGGGGGTCAGCTGCGGGCGGAGGTATGGCAGCGAGGACGAGGAATAGGGAGGAGAGGAGAGGAGGAGATGGCGGCCGGAGGCGGGCGGGGGCGAGGCACGGCGGCGCTGGTGAGGCGGGGCACGGGGGGTGGCGGTCGGAGGGGGTGTGGTCGGAGAGGAAGGGGAGAGGGATTTATATAGGGCTGCGGGCGGCCGAGCTAGGCGGAGGAGAGGCGAGGAAGGCGGGGAGAGGGGGATCGTGGCCGAGCGGAGCGCGGGGCGGGCGGTTGCGTGGCCGGAAATGGCGGATCCGGCGGAGCGGGTCACGCGGGGAGAACGGGTCAGGGAGAGGGGTTCAGAGCGGGTCGGGTTCGCGGGCAGGTTTGGGTCTGACCGACCCGACCCGACCCGATAGCCCAACGGGCCGGGCTAGGGTTTAGGTTTAGGGCTTGGGTTTAGGTTTAAATAATTGAATAAATAAATAAATAAATAGATAGATAATAGTTTTTAGGTGATGCAAAATAGGTCCGGGGCCCAATAAATTCCAGAAAAATTATCCTAAGTCCAGTTTTTCATTTTACACCATAAAATATTATTTTCATAATATTTTAATATATTTTTAAAAATATTAATTTTATTTAATGCCAAAATCACCTTGTTTTTAATTAGCAAAAATACTCGAAAAATCCCAGAAAATTTCAAAAAATCTAGTTTGAAAAGTCTTGAAAGAATCAGGGGGTTTACACGGGGTTGATGAGGTAATGAAGATAGCAGTAACATGTTGCAGCAGTAACATGTTGCGGCAGCAACATGTCCATCTTAGCAACAGGTATGGATGGGGATTAGCTTGTACCACTTATGGACTTGAGTTGGTATCAGTTGCTTTAGTTAATTTGTATCAGTTAACATGAGGTAGAGTTAAGTTATTGATAGATATCATAAGTATATATATATATATATATATATATATATATATATATATATATATATAATTTGCTAGTATAGCTAGTTAGTGACTAATATGGGTTAATTACCTTAACGTGGACCTAGAAACTTGGGTTTGACTAAAGTTGGCTAGTTAGACCTAGTATGAACCTAGAAAATCATCCTGAGGTCATTTTGCCTCATTTTTTACTTCATTACACCAAGTAACATGATATTCATATTTAGGTATATGTGACACCAGATCGGATATCGTGATATACCATTTTCTTAGGACCACAAGCGAGTACATTCTTCGATAGTATCCTTATTTGATATCCTTTATGTTTCATGTATTTAGTATTGATATATTTGATTCTTGGCACGATGGTTTCACGGATTGGTATACGTGGATCTTGGTCATGAGATGTTATTGTCGTGGTTATTCAATGATCGTCGTATCGTGCTTCGTGATTACTCAATGATTACTATGATATCTTAGTGATTATATTGACTGTGATAATAGTGCATTATATTATAGATCGTGCAGTATGATATACGTATTATAACGTGTCATAATTTTGATCTGTGTACTAGTCGGGGGTTGAAAAAGTATTAGTAGATATATGATCATACACAATAGCCCGTGATTTAGTATAGCCCGTGATAGTTAGAAGATTATGTCACTCACGCGTGATCACGCTTGCTCACCTTTTATATATAGCCCGTGTTAGGCCCAAGCCGATCATATTATCTTGCTAATAATTTAAGACACATTTATTATATTATTTCCTTTATTACAATTTATTGCATTATTGTTCCTCACCATATTTTTCTTAGTTATTTCTATTATTTATCGTGATCCTCTTTCTTGTGATATTTGCGAGTTCAGTTATTTCTATCATTTATGCTCATTTTTATTACTGTTTTATAGTTTTTGTCAATTATTGGAACTACTATTTTGGTTTTTCTTTGCTCCAATATTTACTGGATATATTTTTCAGATGATTCATTAGAGGACTGGTATCCTACGCACTACGGGCCACATGATAGCGAGCTAGTTGAGTTATCACCCGTAGAGCCAGTTGAGTTAGCACCGGTAGTTAATGAGGCATAGTTAGTTCATTCATGAGATTGTATATGTCAGTTAGACTTTGGCATTATTTGAGATCTTATGTTGAGATTAGACTTGTACTTGTGTTGTACTTGTGACTCTTTTTTTCCTTTTATTATATATCGTGCCTTATCATCCTCGAGTTTGTTATTGTGATTGAGTATTGTCTACCATTACCATATTATCATATTATCCTCTATATGGAGTTGAGATAGCATGACAGGTACCTTATATATATTGTGTGAGATATTTAGATAGTATTATTGTTGTTGCATCATAGGATGGATGTACCCACGTACTCATGCCCTTACACCGGGTGCGGGTCATGACACATGTTTATGGTGGCCTATGTAGGTCTCTGACTTTGAAACTAGTACGATGTTAAGGTATTAGTACTCAGACTTAGAGTATTACTGCTAGCCTGCTATAGAATATAGGACTAATGACATAGGATGAGAGGATAGTCAATCAATACTAGGAAACATTTCTATCTATTAAAATTACTATCTTTATCATTCATAATAATTGCTTTTTTGGAATATTACTGTCCTTTCTTGATGCTATCGTATCTTGTGCAATATTGATTTCTTTGTTGAATCTGTCTTCAGGATGCCTCCGAAGACTCGATCGCAGCGCTCGGAGCAATTTCGACGAGGTCTGTTACTTTGTCACCATAGAGAGAGCCAGCAGCGACTGTTCTGTCTTCTTTCACTCAGAGGATTGCTTCATAGGTCCAGGTGGACATTTCAACAGTATCTTTTGGGGGTGATCCACCACTAGCTCTGAGGGTTGTTCCATCAGTCACGAAGGATCTTCCACTACTACCACATATACAAGCAGATGGGACATATATATTCGCTATGTTATAGGAGATGATGGGGTGCACCAGAGAGAGACAGACGCTCTACGTCCGGGCATCGAGAGTTCTCACAAGTTAGCACTAGCTAGTGTGGAGAGGGTAGCACTTGTTCATCCACAGAACGTACCACTTTATCCCATACCGTACCAAACGAGGACAGGTACCATCATTGACTTTAAAATGATAGGGCCCAAGGACTTTAAGGGCATTGAGGGAATATTCTACACGGACGATTGGATCAAGGACATTGAGAGAGCCCTGAGACTAGCACAGATCTCGAAGGGCTTATTGGTAGAGGCAGCGGGCAGCCTGATGTTCGACATGCGCTGCATAATTCTGCACATAATTGAAACTAGCACAGATTTCGAAGCTTTCAAATAGATTTTCAAGAAGAAATTCTTTCCAGATGTGGCTCTGAGTGCTATAGAGAGCCAATTCTTAGATCTCGTCCAGGAAACATGATGGTGGACGAGTACGCAGCGGAGTTCTGCAGACTAGACAAATTTGTAGAGGGATAAAATACTCTAAGGAAGGCCCGAAAGTTTCAAAAGGGATTGATCAGGGAGATCAAATCTATTACTAGAAAACATCGTATGGCGACATTAGATGATATCCTGATGGACACATAGAGATCAGAGGATGACTTGGAGCTCAAATCCAAGAGGATGCGAGACACGTCAGGAGGAGCTAGTAGTAGTGCGGGTCCATCCAAACGACCCCACTTCTAACATCAGAGAACTTTCCAGCAGCAGAGACAACAGTTTCATACACCATTTTTAGCACCGACATAGCAGGCATATAAGGCCCCGAGACCAACACAGCAGGTCCCACAGTGTACTCATTGTGGAAAGAGTTGACATACACGGGAGGTCTGTAAGAAGAGGCTTGGAGTGTGCCTCTATTACGAAGAGCCAGGTCACCAGTTGAGGGAGTATCTAGTGGCTCTGGTTCGAGCAGGCCAGGGAGCAACACCGATACAGAGAGCACCAGCGAGACCACCTATGTGACAACAAAGGTGACCTCTTTTACAGAATCAATATCAGTATTTTGTTTAGCACTAGCAGCAGCAGGGAGGTGCACCACGAGTGCGAGCTTTCGCCATGGCAATTGAGAAGGAGGAGCCGGTCGAAGATTTGATATCAGGTTCAATTTTTCTTGATTATATTCCAACTTATGCTTTGTTTGATTCTGGTGCTTCCCAATCTTTTATATTTGCATCTTTTGCTCTTAAGCATCGATTAGAGTCTGAACCTTTGGCTAGGACTTGAAAGATCATGACTTGGGGAGGCATTATCCTGGTGAGTGATGTTTGCAAGGATCGTAGAGTTATACTGGGAGGTCGGGAGTTGAGCGCGTGCTTACTTGTAATGTCACTTCTTAACTACGATATTGTACTTGAGATGGATAGGTTGAGTAGGCACTATGCTAGTATAGATTGTCATGGAGGCAGAGTTTTATTTCAACCACTAGGAGATCCAGAGTTTGAGATTGCCAGCAGAGCAACAGAGCAGAGCAGGGATGCCATATATGGAGTCATAATAGAAGAGAAGGAGTTGGCATATCCGTTGATATTAGAGTTTATGGATATTTTTCCTGAGGAGTTGCCGGGTTGGCCGCCAGGCTGAGATGTTGAGTTCTCTATAGATTTGGTGTCAGACGTAGAGCCAATATCTCAGTACGTCTATAGAGTTAACAACAGCGAACTAGTAGAATTGAAGAAGCAGGTGGATGAGTTACTGTACAAAGGATTCATTCAATCCAGTTCATAACCATGGGGTACTCCGGTAATGTTTGTACCAAAGAAGGATGGGTCGGTATGCATGTGTATCGACTATATGGCTCTAAAAATCCTCACTATTAAAAACAAATATCCGCTGTTGAGGATTGATGATCTCTTTGATCAGTTGAGCGGAGAAAAGATATTTTTGATGATAGACTTGAGGTCAGATTACCAAAAGGTGAAAGTAAGGAAGGAAGCTATTTCGAAAATAGTTTTTCGGACTCGGTATGGCCAGTTTGAGTTCATGGTGATGTTGTTTGGGTTAACCAATGCCCCTGCGGTATTCATAAATCTGATGAACAAGATATTTACCAGTATCTTGATAAGTTTGTGGTGGTATTTATTGATGATATTCTGATATATTTGAAGACCCCGGAGGAGCATGAGCAACATCTAAGGATAGCTCTGGAGACTCTTAGGAAAAAGAAGCTTTATGGCAAGCTTTCAAAGTATGAGTTCTTCCTTGACAAGGTTTAATTCCTTAGACATGTGATCACAAGTGACAGAATCTCAGTGGACTCGAAGAAAATTTTAGTAGTGGAGTCGTTGGCCACCCGAGTTCAGTGGCAGAGATTAGGAGTTTTTTGGGGCTAGCTGGTTATTACCGAAGATTTGTACAGGTGTCATGACCCGCACTCAGAATTTGGACATGAACCATCGGTACGTCCAGCCTACGTTGCAGCATCAGTGTTAGATCGTTGTCTAGGTCTCAATACTACTAATCATAACTCATAACATAACCTGTCAATGATCTTACCTCCATAAGAAGGACAATGAATATATATTTGATTATCAAAACATAAATTACTCCATCACAATAACTATAGAAAAGTAAATGGCATGATAAGATATAAAAGATAAAAAAAGTTTTGACATAGGTCTAGAACACAACTCAAATAACAATAATAAGTCTAGAGTCTAACTGACTCAACATAAATATACCCAAGTCTCATAGTTATAATAATCCAAAACATAAATAAACTAGACTAAGTGCAGTCTAAATAACTGTGGGTGGTGTCTCCTATAAGGAGAGTGGCTTCTCTAGAATCTTCGGGATGTAATCTCCATCTATTCCTGCACCATAGTGGGTAGAGCAGAAATCCTCGAGATCCTCTAAAAATATTATCCAGTCAGGATTGGAGCAAAGCACAAACACTAACAGCAATTTTAATTATATTGACAAAAACTATAATGAAGTGTAAGAAAATACACGATGAAGGAGATACTAAAAAATAAAAAATACTGGAGAGACATGTAATTAGCATATAGATCTAACTAGCATTGAACAGATATATGAGAAATTTAATAAATGAGTTTACTGAAATAACATAATAGGAATTCTATCTAAGTGTTGTGAAATATCAGTTTGCTATGTGATCGGCTTGGGACTATATCAGGCTTGTAATATATGATTGGCTATGATACATGTGAGGTCAGACTAAACATCTGGTTAGCTATGATGCGAGCAATAGTCAGGCTAATCATATATAATAGGCTATGAGGCATGTAAATGGTCAGGCTACACCCTGCGTGATATATGGGGTGAGCTATGATGCATATAAAGTGTGGTATGATCACATAATCTTGCTAATATTTTCCCGTCCCCAACTAGTATGATGGATTCCAATCATGACTCCTTATGATAGGTATCTATGATACTAGCCCGTGTATCCGCTGTGTTGGAATCAAGTATACACTACAACTAAAATCATAGTAATGATCAAAATAATAAAAACTGTCAGAGAATGTGCTTGCCTGAGGTCCTGAGCAATGTGTGAGGATCGATATCCAAAATAGAGTCACAAAGACCTAAATATGAATGTAAGTGTTAAAGAGTGATTTAGAATGTTCAATCTAGGTCTATTAGGCCAAGCTAGGTATTCTAGGTCAATACTAAGGTTTTCTAGTTTATATATTATAATATCTTAGCTATAAACTCATTACCCTAGTGTTAAGTCTAAGTTTCTAGGCCTTACTAGCTAATACGGATACTATGTATCAAATAATATATAGTTAGATATATAATCAACACCTTAACTAGCTACTATCATCACATAACCTATTATCTTACTCAAAGTAGTATCTAGTATCAATATCTTCAAGGTATTCTCATTTCCTCACAATAACTCAATACTTTGATACTACTAATATCTTAACCTATGCTCTTTAACTAAATATGCTATATTTACAACTAATACCTTAGTGTATAATCTTTGCATCACTTGTTAATATCCTCACAACTACTGATACTAATTGTACCTCATGTACTGATACCATCGTCCACTGACTGAGAACCCAACAATACTGGACACCCCACTATAACAGGCCAACACTATCATCAACACCAACTCCCTCACCAATTGAACACACATCACAAACACTTGCATTAACCTACAATATGAGATGGCAACAGTTGCACAATTTCTCCGTAGGTTGCAACCCGATCCCCCCATACTGCTGCTACCAAGATGCAAGACCCAAGCCCCCTTTAAACTCGCACTGACACAACAGTCCAGACCACTCATCCACTACTTGTTGTTCTTTCCCTCTTGCCTGTCATAAGCATGCAGACCTCTGTCTAACCTCCTGCAGTACTTGAACACTGACTGCACCTAGTGTGTACCCTGCTGCCAATATGGCAATTGTTCCTGCATAATAATGTTCAATGGTATAACAAGTTGCTGAACACACACACACCACAGTCATACTTCACTCTCCAAACCATTCCTCACACTATCACCTAATCTCACATGTGTTCACTTTTCCCTTACTTAAACACCTAACAGACTAACATAGACAATAAGCCCAAAACCTCAACTGATTACTACCATACTAACTCAAATGATACCATCACTGATACTTTATGTATCAGTATCAAATCTCCTAATAACTCAGATATACCCACACTAAACTGTATAGAACTCGATCCCCACTGATAATGGTATCAGTCACTGATACACCTCAACTCCTAACACATGCAACAACTTGAGCCTAAGCACAAGCCCCCTACTGCTGCCTCTGTATTCATTGACTACTCAAGATATTGCTGCTATCTACTGACTGAAGCCCCCTTGCCTGCAACCTGAGATCTCATAACGCCTATTACCCATGTCTCCCCAATACATGTTGTGCACTCAAGGGCACTGCAAGGTATTCCTCTATTGTAAGTTCCTGAATATGTTGGATTATACTGCCCTCTCCTTTCTGATACCCTATTGCACCTATATGTAGACAACATTCTGAACCCTATACCCCTAGATACTTGTCACTACCACATCCTAAAATAGGGATAATTTTGTTATTTTATTTATTATAAGTATTGTGTGTATTTGTTTTAAATAATTGCATGATATGTGTATTGATATATATTATATATATAGTATTCTTTAATGCATGAGCTAGTAGAGTAGACCTAGAAGCCTACTAGATGAACCCCTGACCGAAATATAAGATTATGGATTTTAATTTGTATTATTTGGATTAAATATTGAGGATTATAATTAATTACCGTGATTTTATTTAATTGTTGTGCCTTACTGTTACTTCAATAATTGGAGCGCTACACTAACTTTTGCCTTCCAACAAATTTTACATCCTTGTCCTAGACGTGCCCGTCTTCCATTCTGACCTTTGTGTAACTCATGAATATGCTCTCTTGTGCTTCATTTTAGTCGCATAATATTCGTCGTAGACGTTTATTTTTAATTCTAAATAAATTTGACTTTACATCTTTGTGCGTTCCAATCGAAATTGGAGACACAATCTCGACCCATTTTGTGCAACCCAAATTATGACAAATTTCTTATTTTGAGTCTTCTACGTCTATGATATTTGTGTCCCACCTAATTTTAATCCCATGTACTTCAAATTAATTCAAGAACACCGTTTACATTAATTTTAATTAAATTGTTGTAGGGATCCAACTTGACCCAAAACTAGACACAACACCAAACCAAAACCCCATTTATACCCTCAAGACTCATACTAAACACCACACACCCTTTTTAACCACGATATCACACCAAACATGGTATTTTCCCTTATTTAATCCAAAAACTCACTTTTTGTGCAATTTTTTAATTGTTGGGGACTTTATTGCAAAAGTGCAATGACGTGTCAGCATCCTATTGGTCAAGCACATGAAGAAATCACCCCCACCTCCCTTTGACTGTTCAACTCTCTCTTTCTCTCTCCTTTTTTTGTTTGTGTATCTTCTCCATGTTTAATCTTGGCTATCCATTTAAATGGAGCACCATCTACACCACACACCCCTTTTCTATATATGTAATCCTTAACCTATCCCCTCTCCCAATGCAAACCCCATCCCAAGGAGTGCCAAACAGGCCCTAATCCCTAGGTTGTCATCTTCTCATTTCCTAGGCAAAAACTATCATCCTTTCCATTGTATTATTTTTATCACTATCACAAAAACTACGAAACCCAAAACCCAAACCTAACCTAGACTTCACCCTCACCATTGTCGGCCAACTCTAGCCTTCCCCCGGCTTTCTTCTCCGTCCACGAGCAGCGGCATCCTTGCCTGAACTCTTCGACAACGGCAACCCGCCTGAACTCCTCGACGACCGTCTGTACACACTCTGAACGACCCCGCCGACCTTCTCTTCCCTTCCTCCTCTGGTGATCACCTGCCCGAGCCTCCCAGTTCTTTTCCTTCCTCGACAAGCACCCGACAGCCCTTCCCTTGACCCGCTTGAACCGTGGCAGCCAATGTTCCCATCATCTTCCCCAGCACCTCCCAGTCGCTGTCATTAATCCCCTCGCCCGAATCACACCGTTACAACCATCCTCGACGTCCCCGGAGCTCGAAAGCGCTGCCATTCGCCTGAACGCCTAATATCGAGGCCTCGCCAACCTCCCTCGCTGTACCACCTGCCTGAGCTCTGACTCTGGCAGCAAACCTCGACCCTGCCTCCTCCTCTTTATCATCATCATCAACATTATCATCATCATCATCATCATTATCACCATCATCATCATCACCAGCATCATCATCATCATCATCATCATCATCATCGTCGCCATCGTCATCATCATCTTCATTATCGTCGATCTCGTACATGTGCACACTAGCGCACAGGTTCGAACTGCCCTCTCGTGATTCTATGTATACGTGTGTGAATGGTATTAGGTTAGCATATCATTTCATGATAGTTTATGTGATGTGCATTGTGCGACCCGTGTCGGTGAACCCAGTGTTGCGTACACGTATTCGTTTCCGTATACATGTATTGTTCAATTAGTATATGTTTAGTATGTATATATTTGGTGTATATATATATATAAATATATATATTTAGTATATGTATTCAATTGGTATGTATATAATTATTGGTTGTTATATACATATATAAAAATATGGTATGTATATATTGTAAGTAATTTAATACTATGCTAGTTAAGACTATATGTATATTTGTATATATACAATATGTCCTAATATTAATTAGTATTTTTTGTATTTACCTGGACCATGTGACCCTGTGAATTGTTAGCAGACTGCCTTATGTACACTGACATACTGGCGAGACCCGTATTATTTTGACTATATGATTTTGCACAGCAATTACAAACGTAACACCCGTGCAACTAGACGCACACTTGACCCTGTAGATAACAAGTAGCACCCCTAGCGTAGTCTCTGAGTTCAATGTGTACTATTGATTGTGTGTATGATAGCGTATCGAATGATTCTGTATTATAATTAAATAATATCTATTGGAATGTTGGATCATTCAGACAAGACTTACAAATTAGGTTATTGGTATTGCCAGCAGAGGACCACAGGCGAGTACAATTTTTAACAGTTTTTATTATGTTGATCATCTCTATTATTCTAGTTTTATAGCGTACATGATTCTGACACTGTGGATACACGAGTTGGCATCATCGAGACCTGTCATAAGAAGTCGTGATTGGGATCCATCGTGCTAGCTAGGGACGGGAAAATATTAGTAGATTATGTTATCATATCCAACTCTACATGAATCATAGCTTACCCATACCTCACGTCGGTGCAGCCTAACCATTACATACCTCCTAGCCTATTATATATGATTAGCCTGACTATTGCTTGCATCATAGCTATCCGGATGGTTAGCCTGACCTTATATGAATCATAGCTAGTCATACATAGCAAGCCTGATCAGTCTCAAGCCGATCACACGATATGTTGATGTTTCACACACTTAGCTAGATATTCTATACATGTATTTCTAGATCACAGTTCTAGCATTTACTTATATTCTAGTTATTGTTCTAGCATTCACTTATATTCCAGTTTATTATTCTAGCATGTACTTGTATTTTTGTTCATCGTTAGTTGCACCATTGATGACATATGCTCCAGTATTTTTATTTCCAGTATTTTATTATCTCCAGTATTTTTTATTGCTAGTATTTATATCCATCTTGTATTTCTTTACACTGCATTATAGTTTTTGTCAATATACATGGAACTGCTGCTAGTACTTATACTTCGCTCCAATCCTGACTGGATATTTTTTCCAGACTATGACTTAGAGGTCTTGTTTCCAGCATACTTAGAGATTTGGAGGTTATGGATTGCAAGTTAGATCATTTTGTTGTTTAGACTTGTCTTGTATTTTATTTATTTTCTTTGATATCTTATCGTATATTAGTTTATGTGATTGAGTATTCAATATTATATTGTAATATCTGTGTCTCCTTATTGAGTTGGATATTCGTAAGAGATTGATTAGATAGTATCATGCCCTAGACAGCGTTCTACCATCGATGCTGCGGCGTAGGCTGGACGTATTCACGCACTCGTGACCAAATTCTGGGTACAGGATGTGACACATTTTTAGTGGTGGCCCATGCAGGTTAGACTTCGCAAGTTGTACGATATCGTAGTAGTGCGACGTCTTCATTGTACTACTGCATGCCTGCAATAGGATATAGGACATAGGATACTAGGATGAGAGAGGATACTCAATCATAAATTTGTTTAAGAGATTCCTGGGATGACCCTTAAGAATCTTATTTTAATTTCCAATTAAATATTTCCCTTGTTTCTGTCTGTTCTCACTTGTTGTTATTGAAATCGATTCTTGTTGATCAGTAGTTAAATTTAATTCTTTGTGTCGTTGTTGAGTTTGATTTTATATCGAGATGAATTTTATAGACTAAAATTTTATGGTATCATGAGGACAGTGAGAAAGGTAAAACATCTACTTTGGTTATGGAGCCTAGTGTTTATCGTAGCCACATTAGCTGTCGTGGCAAAAACATAGGAACCTGACCTTGGATGTACATATCTTAGTTATAAAATTTAGAGTTTCTCGGAGCCATACCGGTTGGCGTGACAAGGATTCTAGATGACGTGATTATAGAGTTACATACCTTAGTTATGGAACCTATCATTTATCGCAGCTATGCTTACTGGCGTGGCAGGGATTCTGAGAGTCATAATTTCGGACAGACGTGTATGATTATCAGGTTGTATCTTAAATTAGTTCTTTAAGTATCATCTCAATACTTATCTACTTCTGGTATTTTAGGACCTTGTTCCATTATTTTCTTTGCTAGCAGTAGAGATACCTTCAGTCCTTAGTCCAGTTTCTTTTTGATCTTATTTCCATTAGGATTTCTTGTTAGTGTAATAATTGGTAAATTATAATTAGGTATGTGTCTTGTATCAGTGTTGACTGTTGGGAGTGTGGCTTGTGAGTTTATAAGCATTTCTTGGTTGGATATGTGAGCAGTAGGCATCGATCTAGAGTTAACCCGTAGCATAGTACCTTGTAGCAATAGTTCTATAATAGGTGCCATTATAGTTAGTATTGGTACTATAGGCAGAAGAAAGAGTAAAGAGTACCAGTGATGGTTCCAGGAGTTAGTATCAGAGCCAGCATGCCAGTCCTAGATAATCATGTATTCATGTAGTTGGATGATCCATGTAAACAATTAGGTATCGAGAAAATTGTACTAAAAATTAATGGAGCATAATACTCAATTTGATGGTTGATTACTTGGGTGTGTCAAGAGTAAAGAAATGTATATGCATAAAGGGTATTAATGAGATACCATGGGTAGAAAAATATCAAGATTGGTCATAGAAGGTGTGAAGTGTATCACTGATTAGTGTACCAGTCTGTAAAAGGTTAAGGGGAGATACATATATATCAATCGAGATATGGAATCATATGCATGCATTTGAGAGTAAAGTGAAATATGTGTATTATAAAAAGTGCAAGTGATCATGAGTTCTAGAGAGTGTGATGAGGCATATTAATGATGAAGCTAGTATCCTAGAACATTAAGGGCATATGTTGTGTAGTGAGGAAGCTAGTGTTACAATACCAAGAGTGCTAGTATTTCTATATCAAGGATTAGTTGATAAATGTTCTAGTAAAAGTAAGCACCTCATGTGATAATATTAGATTGGTGTATCAGTTAATATGGATAGAAAATTATTGAAAGTAATAGTGCAAGTAATACGGGCAGTACAAATTTTTGTACACAGTTGAGGGTTGTAGATAATTGGTGTATTTGTGTGTACCTTGAGTGTTAGAGATTGTGAGAATTATATGTATACTTAGATAGATGTGGATTTAAATTTATAATTTGAAGATTGGAAATTAATTTCAAATTTTAAGAATTTTTGAGGAGATGAGATTTTATGTTATTAAAATTTTTGAGGATTCAAATTTAATTCACTAAACATAGTCAAAGCTATACAGATATTTGGAAGTGATTAAAATTTATTTTAATATTTGAATATTTGACTTTTGAGGAAAGTATATACATTTTATTTTAAATTGTTCGAGATGTTAAATTTTGAGGGTTTTATTTTGAGGATAAAATTTTATGGTTGGTAAGAAATATATAATAGTATATGAGTCAATGAAGTGCATGTGTAAGGATCTATAGCTTGAGCATGATTAAGATGGTACTGCAAACTGACTTGGGTGTCCATCTAGAGTTGTATTAGAGGGAGTAGTACTTAGTGTGGTGTGTTGCACTTGGTGTGCACTTGAGTGATAAGAACAATTAGTATAAACAATTACAGTAGGTAAGGGAGAGTTAGCAGAGAGTGTGCTTGTAGTAGAAACAGTGGTACCTAAAGGGATAGAGGTATCAAACTTTGGATGCATCATTTAACATATGGTTGAGTTAGAAGGTTATGTTCTGTTCTTTCCTTCTGTTCCTTTTTCGTCTGATTGATTGATTGATTTCTTAGTACCATAGCTTGTATCAATGATTTTCTTGCTAGAATATAGTTAGTAGTATACCCTAACAGAGACTGCAATACCATGACAAAAGTGACCATAACCATGCATGTTTTCTCTATATTGCAGCTAGTATAACTATAGGTAGGATTTTCTTAGACCTTGATAGTTGGGGGTTTGACCGTAGTAAAAATTAATGAAGAGATTATGACTGGACAGAGAGAGACAATGTGCCTTAAATTTTGAGGATAAACATTAATTTAAATAAAGATTTGAGAACTTAATATGGCAGAATTGACGATTTTGTTAAATTATTGATTTTATGAAGATTATGATATGATTGAATTTGTTATTAACATTTAAGGAAGTTAAGAAGATTATCATTATATTTATTTGACTGCAAGGTATAAATTTAAAATTTATATTTCGAATGTTGTATTGTATTTAAAGATTTCATAAGTATTACATAGTTTGAGTATTGTGTGAAAAAATAATCGAGGAATAAGATCACTGATGGATTAGAGTTTGAATTCAAATTTTGGGACGAGATTTCAAATGTTATAAATATGCATTGATTGGATTTCAATTAGAGGATTGAATATTAAATTTTTGTATTTAGTTATCAACTTAAAATTTTTGAGGAGATTGTGATAAGAATGGAATTTGAATTTTAAATTTAAAGATTTTCAGTAAATATGATAATTATATAATTTTAAATTTTTTGTGAAATAACAATATGGATTTACTTTATGATTATATGGCTTGATGAATTTAAATTTTGATGGTAAAATATAAAGGAATAAATAAATACAAGTATTGAGGATCTTAAATTTTGAGGACGAAATTTTTCTAAGGAGGGTAGACTTGTCACTATCACATCCTAAAATAGGACTATTTTTTTTTATTATAAGTATTGTGTGTGTTTATTTTAAATAATTGCATGATATGTGTATAGATATATATTATATATATAGTGTTCTTTAATGCATAAGCTAGTAGACTAGACCTAGAAGCCCACTAGGCCGAAATATAGGATTATAGATTTTAATTTGTATTATTCGGGATTAAATATTGAGGATTATAATTAATTACCGTGATTTTATTTAAGTGTTGTGCCTTACCGTTGCTTCGATAATTGGAGCGCTACACTAACTTTTGCCTTCCAACAAATTTTACACCCTTGTCTTAGACGTGTCCGTCTTCCATTCTGACCTTTGTGTAACTCATGAATATGCTCTCTTGTGCTTCATTTTAATCGCACAATATTCGTCCCAGACATTTATTTTTAATTCTAAATAAATTTGACTTTGCATCTTTGTGCGTTCCAATCGAAATTGGAGACACAATCTCGATCCGTTTTGTGCAACCCAAATTATGACAATATTATATTTTGAGTCTTCTACGTCCATGATATTTATGACTCACCTAATTTTAATCCCATGTACTTCCAATTAATTCAAGAACACCGTTTACATTAATTTTAATTAAATTGATGTAAGAACCCAACTTGACCCAAAACTAGACCCAACACCAAACCAAAACCACATTCACACCCTCAAGACTCATACTAAATACCACACCAAACATGGTGTTTTCCCTCATTTAATCCAAAAACCCACTTTCTGTACAATTTTTCAATTATTGGGGAGTTTATTGCAAAAGTGTAATGATGTGTCACCATCCTATTGGTCAAGCACATAAAGAAATCACCCCTGCTCCCTTTGATCGTTTAACTCTCTCTCCCTCTCTCCTCTTTCTGTTTGTATATTTTCTCCATGTTTAATCTTGGCCATCCATTTAAATGGAGCACCATCTACACCACACACCCCTTTTCTATATATGTAATCCTCAACCTAACCCCTCTCCCAATGCAAACCCCATCCCAAGGAGTGCTAAACCTGCCATATTCCCTAGGTTGTCATCTTCTCCTTCCCTATGCAAAAACTATCATCCTTCCCATTATATTATTTTTATCACCATCACAAAAACTACAAAACCCAAAACCTAACCTAGTCTTCACCCTCACCATTGTCGGCCAACTTCAGCCTTCCCCCGGCTTTCTCCTCCATCCACGAGCAACGACATCCTCGCCTGAACTCCTCGACGATGCCAACCCGCCCAAACTACTCGACGACCGTCTGTACACCCTTTAAACGACCCCGCCGACCTCCTCTTCCCTTCCTCCTCCGGTGATCACCCGCCCGAGCCTCCGTGTTCTCTTCCTTCCTCGATGATCACCCGAAAGCCCTTCCCTCGACCCGCTTGAACCATGGCAGCCACCGTTCCCATCATCTTCCTGAGCACCTCCAAGCTGCGGTCAGCAATCCCCTCGCCTGAACCACTCCGCTGCAACCATCCCCGACGTCCCCGAAGCTCGGCAGCGCTGTAATTCGCCTGAACGCCTTCCATCAACGCCTCGCCGACCTTCCTCGCTGCACCACTAGCCTGAGCTCCAACTCCGGCGGTAAGCCTCGACCCTGTCTCCTCCTCTTCATCATCATCATCACCATTATCATTACCTTCATTATCATCATTATCATCATCATCATCATCATCATCATCATCGTCGACATCATCGTCGTCATCGTCGTCATCGTCGATCTCGTGCACGTGCACGCTAGCGCACAGGTTCGAACTGCCCTCTCGTGATTCTATGTATACGTGTGTGAATGGTATTAGGTTAGCATGTCATTTCATGATAGTTTATGTTATGTGCGTTGTGTGACCCGTGTCGGTGAACCCAGTATTGCATACACGTACTCGTACATGTATACGTGTATTGTTCAATTAGTATATGTTTAGTATGTATATATTTGGTATATATATATATATATATATATATATATATATATATGTATATGTATATATATATATATATATATAGTATTTTTATTCAATTGGTATGTATATAATTGGTTGTTATATACATATATAAAAAAATGGTATGTATATATTGTAAGTAATTAAATACTATGCTAGTTAAGACTATATGTATATTTGTATATATACAGTATGCCCTAATATTAATTATGAATATTCCGTATTTACCTGGACCATGTGACCCTGTGAATTGTTAGCAGACTGCCTTATGTACACTGATGTACTGGCGAGACCAGCATTATTTTGACTGTCTGATTTTGTACAGCATTTACAGACGTAACACCCCTGCAACTAGACGCACACTTGACCTTGTAGATGACAAGGAGCACCCCTAGCATAGTCTCTGAGTTCATTGTGTACTATTGATTGTGTGTATGACAGCGTACCGACTGATTCTGTATTATCATTAAATAATGTCTATAGGACTGTTAGATCATTCAGACAAGACTTTAGAATCAGGTTATTTGTATTACCAGCAGAGGACCACAGGCGAGTACATTTTTTGACAGTTTTTATTATGTTGATCATCTCTATGATTCTAGTTGTATAGCGTACATAATTCTGACACTGTGGATACACGAGTTGGCATCATCGAGACCTTCCACGAGAAGTCGTGATTGGGATCCATCGTGCTAGCTGGGGACGAGGAAATATTAGTAGATTATGTGATCATACCTAACTCTATATGAATTATAGCTCACCCATACCTCATGTCGGTATAGCCTGACCATTACATGCCTTATAGCCTGTTATGTATGATTAGCCTGACTATTGCTCGCATCATAGCTATCCGGATGGTTAGCCTGACCTTACATGAATCATAGCTAGTCATACAAAGCAAGCCTGATCAGTCCCAAGTCGATCACATAATATGCTGATGTTTTTCAGACTGAGCTAGATATTCTATACTTGTATTTCCAGATCATAGCTCTAGCATTTCCTTATATTCTAGTTATTATTCTAGGATTCACTTATATTATAGTTCATTGTTCTAGCATTCACTTGTATTTATGTTTATTGCTAGTTGCACCATTGATGATATATGCTCCAGTATTTCTATTTCTAGTATTTTATTATCTCCAGTATTTCTTATTGCCAGTATTTATATCCATCTTGTATTTCTTTACAATGTATTATAGTTTTTGTCAAAATACATGGAACTGCTGTTAGTGCTGGTACTTTACTTCAATCCTAACTAGATATTTTTTCCAGACTATGACTTAGAGGACTTATTTTTAGCATACTTAGAGATTTGGATGTTACGGATTGCAGGTTAGATCATTTTGTTGTTTAGACTTGTCTTGTATTTTATTTGTTTTCTTCGATATCTTATCGTGCATTAGTTTATGTGATTGAGTATTCCATATTATATTGTGATATCTGTGTCTCCTTATGGAGTAGGATATTCGTGAGAGATTGATTAGATAGTATCATGCCCTAGACAGTATTCTACCGCCGATGTTGCGGCGTAGGCTGGACGTACCCACACACTCGTGCCCAAATTTCGGGTACGGGTCATGAAACTCTCCTTCCTGATACCCTGTTGCACCTATATGCAAACAACATTCTGAACCCTATACCCCTAGATACTTGCTGCTACTCCACTCCACTCTCTAGTATCACTGAACCTGATACCTCTCTACGTACATAGTTGCACACACAACACTACTACTAGGTCCACACTGTCACATACTTGTAAAGACAATACATATACTTATACTTATATACACATTCATGCATTCCCAATATATATATATATATATATATATATATATATATATACACCTTTAATAGCATATGAACTTAGCATTATAAATAGGTTACACCCTCTATTAGTCATTTTAACAAACACCTAGTGTGCACAAGCAAGGTACTCATGGTACACAACCAATCCTCTTGCCAAAACCCCCAAATCATAACTAATAATATATATTCATATCAAATATAAATATAAATATAAATATAAATATATATAGTATAATTAGTTGTTATGAAAAATAGGAGAAAATACACCCTTAAAACAAAAAACCCCAAATATAAATATAACACTATGAAGAAAACACTATGGGAACCAAAGGAAACAAATTCCCCCTTTGTAGCTATTCATAATCCATGGGTGGGCTTCTAATGGCCAAACAAATAATAAAAACAGAATTTAAATGAAAGATTTCAGATTTTTACCTAATGGGATATGGGTTCCCAATGCAAACTTTTTATTCTCCCAAGCTTGTTGAAACCTAAGCTTCTAGGCTTCTTAGATGAGGGAAATGAGATGGATTGGGTTTTAAATTCTAAAATTTGGTTGATGAAGGAAAGGGTTTGGAGAAGAGCTATTTCTAGGGTTTTTTTCATGAGCTATGATGAACAAGAGCGTGGCTCCCTCTCTCCTATATATGGCCGGCCACTAAACCTAGGGCTATCTAATGCACAAATTCCATAATGCCCCCATATGGTTGTCATAAAGAGTTATTTAATTAAGTGGGGTTCTCATCCCAAGTAAGGGGGTTTAACTAGATTCTAATTTCAAAAAGATAGGGATTAATTAGTGGGTTCAAAATGTCTAGTCCACTAACCTATATTATTAATACTAATAATACCACACCTAATACATATTTTATAACTACAACACAATATATATATAAATATTGCAAATGACATCAATGGCCCTACTCCAGAAATGTGGTAGTGACAAGTCTACCCTCCTAAAAAAAAATTGTCCTCAAAATTGAACTATACTAGCACAACAATACAATCAGAACAATAAGAACTATACCTCAACGCTCGAAGAGATACGGGTACTGCTAGCGCATTTCATCCTCCCTCTCCCAAGTTAACATACCTGGAGAATGATGTCTCCATGCAACATATACCAAAGGAATAGTCTGGTTTCGCAATACCTTCTTCCAGCGATCCAAAGTCTCTATGGGTTGCTCAGGATAGCTGAGAGTCGGACCAACCTCGATCTCCGAGTGATCTAGTACATGACTAGGATCTACCATATACCATCTCAGCTGTGACACGTGGAACACATCATGTACTCCCTCTAGTGCAAACGAAAAGTCTAGTCTGTAGGCTACTGCACCAACCCTCGCAAGAATATCGAAAGGTCCGATGTACTGTGGACTAAGCTTCCCGCCTCCACTAAAGCGAATTATGCCCCGTGTCAGAAAAATCTGCAATAACAGTAAATCGCCAACCTAGAATAAATGTAGCCTTAACACGCAATCTAAAACAAAGCAATCACAAACAATTATAACAAAATCTATACCTCAAACTATAAGGGTCTATGGTAGCTGTCGGCCCAATGCCGATGTCTGTCCTGCACCACTCGAAGTCTATCTCTGATGAGTTTCACCTTCTCCGCTGCATCCACTACCATCTCTGGTCCCAACAAGGCTCTCTCACAGACATCATCCCAAGATAACGGTATACGGCATCTTCGTCCATATAGAGCCTCGAATGGTTACATCTCAATACTGGCCTGGTAGCTGTTGTTTTAAGCAAACTCTACCAGGTGTAGATGATCCTCCCAAGAACCTGAAAGATCTAGAACACAAGTGCATAGCATATCCTCGAGAGTCTGAATAGTCCTTTTTGACTGCCCGTCTGTCTAGGGGTGATATGCGGTACTAAACTTAAGCTGAGTGCCTAAGCTAGCCTGCCAACTCCTCCAGAAATAAAAAGTAAAATAACTATCCCGATCTGATACGATGCTCACAAAAACCCTATGTAATCTGATAATCTGTCGCACATACATCTTTTCTAGCTTCTCCGTTGATGTACCCACTTTGAATGGTAAAAAGTGAGTTGATTTGGTCAACCTGTCCACGATGACCTAAATCGTATCTTTTTTCCTAGAGAACGCGGAAGCCACAAAACAAAATCATATGCTCCCACTTCCACTATGGGATGGGTAAAGGCTGAAGCAATCCACCTGGCCTCTATCTATCCACCTTTACCTGCTGACACACTAAACATCGGGATACAAAGCGTGCTACCTCGCGCTTCATACCATACCACCATACGTGCTTCCTCAGGTCTCGATACATCTTGTTGGCACCTGGATGCATCGAGTACTGAGAGCAATGTGCCTCTTGCAAAACCTCCTCGTGTAGCTCCCCGCTTGGCACATATATCCTAGTACCGTGCTCCAACGATCCATCATCAAAAATAATAAAATCCTCTTATAATCTTGTCCAAAATTGTGCCCTGATACTCCTCAGAGCCTCATCATCATACTGCGTAGCTCTAATTCTATCCATCAGCTCAGACTATATCTGCAATCCCCACATCTAAATCTCGATACCAGGAACTAACACCTTAATTCCCAAGCTCTCAAGATCAGCCAAAAAGTGTATGTCTGTCGTCAAGTACATAGCCATCGGATACCGGCTCAAGGCATCGACGACTACGTTGGCCTTTCCTGGGTGGTACTACAATGAAATACCAAAATCCTTTATCAACTCTAAACTACCTCCTCTACCTCATGTTCAGCTCCACGTACTTTAAGCTTTTAGGTTCGGTGAAGATCTTCACACGCTCTCCGTACAGATAGTATTTTCATAGCTTTAGAGTAAAGATAATTGCTGCCAACTCCAAATCATGGGTGGGATAGTTTTTCTTATGAGGACGTAATTGCCTGGAAGCATAGGCAATCACCATTCCGTGCTGCTGAAGAACGCAACCCAAACCCTTCCCTTAAGCATCACTATAGATAGTGAATTCACCTGTCCCCGATGGCAACGTCAATACTAGAAGCCGTTGTCAATCTCTTCTTTATCTCATCAAATGCGGCCTAACAATCTTCCTTCCAGAAAAAATCCATATCCTTCCTAGTCAGTCTAGTCATCACCTCTGTAATCCTAGAGAAGTCTTGTACAAACCTCCTGTAGCAACCTACTAGTCCAAAAAACTCTTAATCTCAGCCACTGAACTAGGAGTAGCCTACGACTCCACTGTCTCGATCTTCTTTGGGTTAATTGAGATCCCGTCACCCGTCACCACATGCCCAAGGAATTCAACCTTGTCAAGGAAGAACTCATACTTTGAAAGCTTCCCGTAAAGCTCATCTTTCCCGAGAGTCTCCAAAACCATCCTCAGGTGCTCCTCATGCTCCTCCGGTATCTTCGAATATACAAGAATGTCATCGATGAACACCACCACAAACTTGTCAAGGTACTGGTAGAATACCTTGCTCATCAGGTTCATGAATACTATCGGTGCATTAGTCAAACCAAATTCTATCACCATGAACTCAAACTGGCCATATCGAATCGGAAAAGCTACCTTCGGAATGTCTTCTTTCTTTACTTTTACTGGTGGTAGCCTGACCTCAAGTCTATCTTTGAAAATACTTTTGCTCTGCTCATATGATCGAAGAAATCATCTATCCTCTACAGCGGGTATTTATTCTTGATAGTGAGATTGTTCAGGGCTCTGTAGTCGATACACATGCGTACCGACCCATCCTTATTTGGTATGAACAATACTAGAGCTCCCTACAGTGATGGTAGTGGTGGTGGTCGTGAGGATGACGGTGGTGGTAGCGGGTTAAAGGAAAAGGGAGAAGGTGGTGGTGATGGTGGTGTAGGTGGTGGTGGTGGAAGTTAATGGAGGAGGAGGTGGTCGTGGATGATGGTCGGAGGTCGAGGGGTACTGGGGATTATAGTGGTGGTGAGGGGACCGTTGTGGTGGTGATGTGGTTGATGGTGGCTGTCGTGAGGCTCGGGTGGAGGAGGAGGAGGGGACTATGGTGGTTGGTGATGGAGGTGATGGTGGTAGTGAGCTATGGTGGTGAGGGTGATGTAGGAAGGAGGAGAAGAAGAATGATAAGTAAGGAGAGAGGGAAGATGTATATTTAATAAAGAGGGGGCATTGGGATTAGGGCCAGCTAGGTTCCCAAGGAGAGAGGGGTGTTGTCATTAAGAAAATGGGTGGTGGAGATGTGTTGGGTGTTTGAATGAGAGGTTAGGATTTAATATAGGTAGCATAGTATCATACAAAGAGGGGAAGATACACATGTGACCGGTCAAGCATGCCAAAGTGGGTTTCTTTTATTTGTCCCAACCAATAGGAGGTGGATACATGGCTAGTTATTTGCACAAAAGTCCCCAATAGTTTAGGACTTGCGCAAAGAGGAGAATTGGGATTGGAGGAAAATTACCATGTTTGGTTTGTTAAAGTGGGAGAATTTAGTGTGTGGTATTTTGTATGAGCCATGAGGGTGTGGGTGTGGATTTGGATTGGTGTTGGGTCATTTTGGGTTAGGTTGAGTCATTGTACCAATTTAATTAAAATTAGTGTCCAAGGTGTTCTTTAATTAATTGAAAGTGCATAGGATTAAAATTTGGTGGGATACAAGTGTCATGGACATAGTAAACTCGGAATAGATTTTTGTCATAAAGTGGGTTGCACGAAACGAGTCGAGGTTGTGTCTCCAATTTTGATTGGAACGGGCTAGGATGCAAAGTTGGATTTAAAATTAGAAAATGTGCACGAATATTATAAAATTAAAATGAAGCACAAGATAGTGCATTCACGAGTGACACAAAGGTCAAGATTAAAGATTGGCTTAGAGGTCAATGATGTGAAATTTGTTGGAAAGAAAATGATAGTATATTGCTCTAGATATTTAAATAACAGTAATGTGCACTAAGTGATATGAAATTTGTATATTAATTTAAATCACTATGTTTTAATTCTAAATGGCTCCAAACTAACCCTAGTCTCTCTATCTAATCTAGGTAGGCCTAAATTTAGTCGAGGAAGTTTACAATCTAACCTCCTTCGAGCATTTCATCCTAGAAATTAAAACAGACATATGGTAAAACTATTGACTAAAATTTAAATACTACTACATACCTAGGCCTTCAAAGAGATAGGGAAAATGCTGCCGAATATTATCCTCTTGTTCCCAGGTTGACTTGACTGGAGCATGATGCCTCCATACGACACGAACTAGAGGGATAGTCTGACCTGGCAATACCTTCTTGCTTTTGTCCAGAATCTCTACAGGCTCCTCCTGATATGACAAACTCGGCCGAACAGTGATCTTCGAGTGGTCAAGCACATGACTAGGATCTGGCTTATACCTCCTTAACTGAGATATATGGAAGACGTCATAAACTCCTTATAATGTCTATGGCAATGCTAATCTATAGGCAACCTCTCCGATACGCTCTAACACTTCGAATGGTCTGATGTACTTTGGACTAAGCTTTTCTCTGCCTCCAAACCTGATGGTCCCTCGGGTAGGCGAGATTTTTAGAAATACATGATCTCCAACCTGGAACACTAGGGGTCATCGATGTGCATTTTTCCAATGCTTCTGTCTATCTTGTACTGCTCGCAGGTGCCCTTGGATCTTCTTTACCTTCTCTACTGTACGAACAACCAACTCTGTTCAAGAATCTGCCTCTCGCCCATATCACTCCAGCACACTGGGGAATGATACTTCCTGCCATACGATGCCTCATAGAGAGCCATCTGAATGCTCAATTGATATCTATTATTGTAGAAAAAATTGACCAAATGTAAATGGTCCTCCATGATCCACTGAAATCAAGCATGCACGGCCTCAACATGTCCTCCAGCGTCTGAATGGTGTGCTCGGACGGGCCATCCATCTGCGGGTGGTACGATGTGCTGAACTTCAGGCGGGTACCGAGACTCTCTTGTATACTCCGCCAAAATTATGATGTGAACCTCGTATCCCTGTCAGACACTATAATGACTGGCACCCCATGCAGTCGCATGATCTCCCACATATACAAATCTACTAAGACCTCTGTAGACTGTCCAACTCTGAAAGGTAAAGAGTGAGTGGACTTGGTGAGTCAATCCACGATCACCCATACCTTATTGCGACCACTGGGATTCATCGAAAAGACCATAATGAGGTCCATAGTGATGTGCTCCCATTTCCACTCAGGTATCGGGAGTGGATGAAGTAAACCTGCAGACTTCTGATGCTCACCCTTGACCTGCTGACACACCAGGCACTTCGCCACAAAGTGGGCTATCTTCCTTTATTCCATGCCAGCAATAGTACTGCCTCAAGTCTCTGTACATCTTTGTGCCTCTTGGATAAATAGAGTATACTGAATTGTATGCCTCCGACATCAGCTCCTGATGAAGTTCTTCGTTCGGAATATAGAGACGATCTTCATATCTCAAAGTCCCATCCTCGTATTTGTGCAATCCTGTCTGCATTTTGACCTCTGTCCTCTGTCGAAGTCTTTGGAATCTGGCATTTGTTAGAAAGGCAGCCTTGATCCTCTCAACAATCGATTTCACCTAAAACCTTGACAACTAATCATCTGCTCCGGGCATAACCACCTCTATACCCAACTTTTCCATATCTCTCAATTGGTGTTGCTGGGTAGTAAAAAAGAATGCCATGGGCCTCCTGCTTAATGCGTCAGCTACCACGTTGGCCTTTCTCGGATGGTACTATAGCTCAATCTCAAATTCTGTCATTGCCTTTAGCCAACGTCTTTTTCTCTGGTTCAGGTCCTTCTCTTAATTTTAAAAATCTCAAGGTCAGGTAATTGTCGCAAATCTTATCTTGTTTCTACTATAACTTTTTACCTCGAACCTGAGGTTTCTCCTAGTTTACTCCATACATACCCTTTATCCAAACTACATGGGTACAATCTTATTTATAACTGGCCATCCATTATAGGTAGTTCACGATATCCAACTCAAGGCTATAACATCTGTCGATACTCTCATCATTCAATCTAATTGCTCTATTTCAGATACTAGCTAAACTAATCGAGTTATCAATGGCAAAACCATGAGCCTAATAGACACTGACAACCCATATAAATCAAGTACATCTAATTTAATTTAAAAGCTATACTGTAGTACTCAAGTTATCTCATCATTCAAATATTGGATCTAGTAATCTACGTCTAGACATCTACCTATCTGTTTTTGCCTAGTCATATAATCATCATTATCTAAAGGGTAAAAAAAAATTAGGTCTGATACTGGAAGTCACAAGAAAATTACTCATTCCTTGCATCACAGCCATGTGTCACAACTAATCCCTAGCATCTAACTATGTATTCCATAAGGTATTCCAGAGTATTAGAATCGAACCCTCTATTTAGCTTCTAATACTTCCAAATTAATGCTACCATAAATAATAGGCAGGGTTAGTTCTAGGCCTCTATTTCTATGCCTAATTCTTATGCCAACACTCTATACTAGCTCTAGTATCAGGAAAGAACCTAACAACCTCCTTTACTAAGGGTAACAATCTTCTCATAAAATATCACATCAATCATACCTTCTTCCGCCTTGACTAGGATCTGCTCCTGGAGGAAATTACCGTGCATGAGCATCCATCTCCCCGAAATAAGGAAGATAAAAAACAATAATAACGATATTGACGGTAAATAAACGAATACAGTAATGATGTCCAAGGACGACAATCGAATACAAGAGGAGTTTTAAAATCTGTTATGGATTGAGATCTTATTCAACATTAATCCTAAGTTACAGGCTCGTTCGGTACAGTAAGGTAATCGAAATGATATGCTCTGACCTGCATGGGCCACCAATAAAACTATGTCACACCCCAGTCCCAAAACACGTGGGACCAGATATGTGACAATGGCCAGCTGGTACGACTCCATAGAACTTTGTAATTTCATGGAACCAACGAAATGCACTTACGTTGTCCACGGTCAAGTGATCAAGCTAAAAATCTAATTCTAACATGTAACAACTAAACTAAATATTAATCCATGGTAAATAAATCTCAAGAAGGAACGATACGCATCATCAGTCTGCAATCCAATAATACATCCGTTCGAATAGGCCAAAAGAATAATATAAGCCTATAAACACTAGGCTATAAAGTAGAATCAAAAAATAGAAAGTAGTACATGACTGTAATAGCTGAAAATGTAAAGATACCTGCAATAATGCCCGCACTCTACTAGATCAAGCATAATGCAAACTCCATAAATAACCTGGAAGGGAACCAGGTCCTCAGAGGGAAGTAACAAGATACAAAAAATATATGCCATAATGTAAATACTGAGTAAAGTAAATCAGGGTGAACTATCCTCCTAAGTGAATGTAATTTGAGGACAACTTAGTGTGTATGGAAAGTGTAGGCTAGACATATGCTGACATAATTCACCAATCATCGTGACTAGCTAGTATATGCCACATATGTCCCCCATCTTGGGACAATCTGCATATATAATAACTTCCAACTCTCCGAAGAGCGTGGTATCTTCATAAGTAAATACATCCAACGTTCTAAAAAGTGTGGTATCTTCACAACGTCCAACGCCCTGAAGAGCGTGGTATCTGCACATGTAACGTCCAACACTCCAAAGAATGCGGTATCTGCATAAATATATACGTCTATATCGCTCTGAAGAATGCGATATCTGTATAAAGGAGGTGGGAGTCCCATATGCCTAATAGTCGTCCTTCCCGCCCAATACTAATTTACAAGTCTCAAGTGCGACATGGACATCTCATAACTTTAATGCAAGTCACATAAAATAATACACATATGCTAAGTACCATCACACGAGCTACTCACACCGGTGGCCAGTCGAGTGCGTAAACCTGTGTCCTATCATGAACTTACTCCGTAACATAAAATGATATGTGTCAATGCCTCAGAGTTAAAATCATAACTCTGTCACTTAGGGTACGTCCACTAGATGCTAGGTCAAACACAAGTCCTAACGTCAACGCCTTCGTCGATTGCACCCGAGTCATTCTCGGATGCGCACAGTTTTATAATATAGAGAGAGCATAATATATAATATTAACTTGAATTTAAACAGTACAACAAGGCAAGGTATATTTACCTGAAAGCCAAGCAAAGATTCGAACACGAACTCGCCATGGAAGTAGCAGCGCAACAATAGAAACTGGAGCTGATATCCCCGGATGTTGTCACAAATATCACCAATAGTCCCAGAATGAGTGAGATTCTTAGAAAAGCAAATACATACGTCCAATTTGGACACAGGAGTAAAAATGCAGTTTCTGGTCAACACGGGATCCACTAGTGGGGCCCGTCTTGCACCAAAAAATATGCCAGAGATAAAGTTCTCCAAATTCATCAAACTTAGTGTCTACAAGTTTAGAATGATGATACGAACCCAACAGAACATCCAGAACTGGATTCCGATGAACCGATCACGAAATTGCCCGTCATGTCGAACCATGGGGCCCATAAAGTGATATTTTATCAACGTTCTCAGAGTCAAACCAAACTTGGTCACAGGACCAGCGTAACACTGTGAATCCGATGGCGCAAGTTTTGTTACGAAATAACAGGCACACACAAAAGTTGGATGAGTGTAAGAACAGGCCGATACGGTACTTCTTGTCGGGCGTTGATTTCGGTATTCACGAACATCCAAATTAAGTTCCGTGAAACCCCGCACGTCCACATTGACGATACGAGCCTTTCGGTGCAATCGGTACGCTACGAGGTTGCCCGGATTGATTGGACCAACTCTGTATCGAAGAATTTTATTATTTTAAAAACTATTTTTTCTCTTGAATTGGAACTCAAATAACTACCAACCTAAATCAAACTAAAATAATATAATTAAAGGCGCTATAAGAAGGTCAAGTGGAGTGTTAACCAGAGGTGGCAGTTCGAGGATCGGATGAGCGAGGAGGGTATAATTGGCTCATATAAACAGGTAGTTGGAACTTGGTTCTGACACAACTTTGGGTGCTCGGGGTCATGGAGTGTACTCGGGTCCTCCATGGGTGGCCAATGGTGGTTGGTGGCGGTCGGGGGATGCCACGGGTGGGTCGTCGGCCATCGAGAGGTTATCGCCAATTGTCGGGGGTCATCAGAGGGGGTCGCGGAAGGCAGCAACAGCAGCATATGCAGTCGCAGCAGCTTCAACAGCTTCAGCATACAATGGTGGAGGCGGGTTGCTGGTGGCGGTGGTTTGCGGAGATGATGGTGGTGGTGATGATGAAGGTGGCAGTGGTGGTGGTCGTGGAGGCGAGGTGGCGGTGGTCGTGGTGGTGACGATGGCGGTGGTCATGGAGGTGAGGGTGGCGGTAGTCGTGTGCTAGAGAGGAGAGGGGAGCTCGGGTGGTGATATTGGTCGTGGAGATTATAGTGGTGGTGGAGGCTGTCGATGGTGGTAGTGGTGATCATGAGGATGACGGTGGTGGTGGAGGTTGTCAATGGTGGTGGTGGTGGTCGTGAGGATGACGGTGGTGGTGGCGGGACGAAGGAAAGGGGAGGAGGTGGTGGTGATGGTGGTGTAGGTGGTGGTGGTAGAAGTTAATGGAGGAGGAGGTGATCGTGACTGATGGTCGGAGGTCCAGGGGTACTAGGGACTGTAGTGGTAGTGAGGGGACCATGATGGTGGTGATGAGGTTGATGGTGAGGTTGATGGTGGCTGTCGTGAGGCTCGGGTGGAGGAGAAGGTAGAGGAGGGAACTGCGGTGGTTGGTGATGGAGAATATGGTGGTGGTGAGCTATGGTGGTAAGGGTGATTTAGAAAGGAGAAGAAGAAGAATGATAAGTGAGGAGAGAGGGAAGATGTATATTTAATAAAGAGAGGGGGGCATTGGGATTAGGGCCGGCTAGGTTACCAAGGAGAGAGGGTATTGTCATGAAGAAAATGGGTGATGGAGATGTGTTGGGGGTTTGAATGAGAGATTATGATTTAATGTAGGTTGCATAGTATCATGTAAAGAGGGAAAGATGCACATGTGACCAGTCAAGCATGCCAAAGTGGGTTTCTTTCATTTGTCCCAACCATTAGGAGGTGGACACATGGCTAGTTATTTGCACAAAAGTCCCCAATAGTTAGGACTTGAACAAAGAGGAGAATTGGGATTGGATGAGGAAAATTACCATGTTTGGTGTGTTGAAGTGGGGGAATTTGGTGTGTGGTATTTTGTATAAGCCATGAGGGTGTGGGTATGGGTTTGGATTGGTGTTGGGTCAAGTTTTAGGTTAGGTTGATTAATTGCACCAATTTAATTAAAATTAGTGTCAAGGGTACTATTTAATTAATTGAAAGTGCATAGGATTAAAATTAGGTAGGACACAAGTATTATGGACATAGTAAATTTAGAATAGATTATTATCATAAATTAGGTTGCACAAAACGGGTCGAGGTTGTGTCTCCAATTTTGATTGAAACGGGCAAGGATGTAAAGTTGGATTTAAAAATAGAAAATGTGCACGAATATTATAAAATTAAAATGAATCACAAGAGAGTGCATTCACGAGTGACACAAAGGTCAGGATTAAAGATTGGCTTGTCTAGGTCAAGGATGTGAAATTTGTTGGAAAGCAAACGCTAGTGCATTGCTCTAGATATTTAAACAACGGTAATGTGCACCAAATGATACAAAATTTGTACATTAATTTAAATTACTATATTTTAATTCTAAATGTCTCCAAACTAACCCTAGTCTCTCTATCTATGCCAGATAGACCTAAAGTTGGTCGAGGGAGTATACAACTAATATGCCTCAGAATACAAGTTCATTATGTGATCGGTATGGGTGAACATGATAAATAACGTAAGACGATTACAAGTGTGGTATATAATCAGAATGTACACGATGAACAATGGAGCTTTGATCACAAAATCAACTCCTCCTCTCCCATCCCCAACTAATACCAATGGATCCAATTACGACACGCTACGAACAAGAATATGACTACTGAACATGAGCAGTGTGTGTACATGAATATAATCACACTGACCACATGCAGTGTGTGTACACGAATAAGCACATTGAACATTAGAAGTGTGTGAACACAAAATATAAATCAATACCCAATATACACGATAAAATACATATACAGGAGTATCCGCTGAACACGGTAGGGGATAATATCTCCTGACGGGATCCAAGTAGTACAAGTCCGTAAAATAACTATGTCGGAATCAGGTATAAAATTCTAGAACATGTATATATATACTATTTTGAATTAAAAACTATCAGAGAAATATACTCGCCTGAAGTCCTGAGCAAGGTGTGTCTCTTGATGCCCAAGCTGGGGTCACAAAGACCTATATATGGGATATTGCATCAATACAAGGTTCAAAAATAAAAATAAGTTAAATTGATGCAATTCTAAGTCATAAAGCCATTTCTAAGGTAAACTGACTGATTCTAGGTTTTATGAGTCTAACACTAGGATACTAGGTCGATATACTATGAAACTAAGCTATACTAGCTAATCTATTATACCATGAAACACACAAAAGGCCATATCTCAGGATACGCAAGTTTCAATATATGAAAATAGTAATTTATATACATATACAAGTCAATATATATAGTATCTAACTAATCAATAAATTTTGAATACCTTGTCCTTGCACCAATGCATATCACACTACCTACATACCAATCTCGATATTCAAACCCAATACCTTGGTATCGACCCATTACCTTGATATCCCAAGGTAATTCAAAACCTCGTGAATATAGCTAATATATAGCTACTACCCCAATACTAACTATATCAATATAACTAAACTAACATGGTAACCCATATACTAACTATGAAATATATATATATATGCTAATACAATACATATACCTACTAACTATATATAATACTTACTAGTTCATATAGTTACTTAGTTAACTTATATATATATATATATATATATATATATATATATATATATATATATATATATATATATATACACTAATCATTCTAACTATTAAAACTAATCAACTACTAACACACATAAATAACTAAACTATCCACTGACTAAAACCACTACCTAACTATGCTAATAAACTTGCTGATACTTGAGACAGATACATGTCTGATACTACCCCTTAACTAACTGAAACCATCTTACTGACTGAAACTAAACTTACGGACCATTAACTAACTGATAACTACTAAACCCCCTTAGTTAACTGATACATTGATACTGATACAGTGCTCAGCTACCTAACTGATACATGATACTGTGTTGTGCAGTGATTTCTCTTCCCCCTTACTGTAATAACTACGGATACTGCAGTGTAGAATGCAATGCTTCACTGCCTCTCCTTGTTGTTGTGTAGTACTGTGCACAAGTTAAATGCCTGCAGGGGACTGAATGCACTGCCTCAAGCTCCTCACAAAACGGTCACACCTGTTGCTCTTTTTGCTGATTTGAACTGCACGAGTTATTGCAGGACTGTGCAGTACTGCCACTGCCTTGTACACCCAGCTACTGTGCATTGCACAGCTCTACCTCCCTGCAGTTGGATGCACGAGTGGTTGTGCACTACTCTCTTGTGCCCGAGCTGCTGTCCAACTGCTCACTCACTCACACACAAAAATACTTAGCACACACATACATATATACCAATCCATAATCAATCTATATATATATATATATACACACACACACACACTCCCTTATATATATATATATATATATATATATATATATACAATCACACATATACACACATATATATATATATATATATATATATATATATATATATATATATATATATATATATATATATATATATATAGATAACATACATAAATACAATATATATATAACACATCTATATATATATATATATATATATATATATATATATGTATATATATCACCACTATATATCTATATATATATATATATATATATATATATATAAACACTCATACATATACATATAGATATATCAATACATATAGTTATATAGATATATACATCTATCTATATACGTAAACTCATATGCATGTATAAACACATAGAAATGAGGCAATAAAAAAAACACGTGGAGGGCACCGCACCCGTATCACACTCATTCTATGATACGCTTGTGATACGGCTCCTCCACACAACCAAACGCATCCTAAAGGATACGAGCAAGTCTAGAATACTAATTATGCACTATACGAACAATAATATATACAACTACGTGTTCGTGTCAAGAAGTGATATGCACAAATCCCCGTGTCGAGGAAAATCCCAAAAAATAACCTGTATTGCCAATTTGACGAGATACGTCCTACACGTACCCAATTATGGACATGACACTAGTCACAAACAATCATTCACATGTCATATTGATCTATTTTATTAATTAACAAATATCACATGTGCCAATCTCGGAATTCTCCCAAAATTGACATAAAAACACACATAACTTCTACCATAGGTCTCCTATGAACCTAAACCAATTCCTATGGGTAGCCTATACATGTGGGGTAATTTCTCATGGTTAAATCTCATATTTAGAGCCTACTTAAAGAGGGAAAATAAAAATATACCTATTAGGAGTTGGATTCCTAATAAAAATTCTTAAATATAGAATATAGCCTCCTCCTTGTAGATCTTGGTCTCCTTTTTATTGATCCTTACTTCCTTCTTGTAGATCATTATTGTAGTAGCCACAATTAAAGAATAAAAAGGAATATAGGAAGAAATTTGTGAGAGAATGGTGAAGGAATGAAGGAATTTGGAAAGGAGGAAAAATCTAGATCTAATTGTAAATAAAAAATGAGAAGAGAGACACACACTCTCCTCCTAAAGGTGGCCGGCCATATACCCCTTCCCCAAGAAAATATGAAATATCTAATTTACCCCTTGGGGCCTCTCATGAAGAAATTAATTAAGGAGGTGAACTAATTAAGGAGGGAAGGTTCCAGTCTAATGGTTTTACTAATTAATTCATCCTCCTAATGAATGGGCCTAATTTTTGGACTCAATCTAAACCAATATAAAATATTGGGTTCATGCATCTAATTTAATTAGTTAGGTTCACAATATAAGTCCAAAATAATCTTGCATCTAACAATAAATAAATAATACAATAATTAAATAATACACATACACAATATTTAAATACAATAAATTCTGAAAATAAAATACCCATGTGAATTACCAAAATACCCTTGATTGAAAATATGAGGGTGATAATCCTACCTACCTTAGAAAAATTTTGTCCTCAAAGTTAAGGAAGAAACTAACTACCAAAAGCAAACAATACTATACAAGAACGAGTTATACCTCACGACTTGAACAAATATGGATATCGCTCGCGCATCTCGGCCTCTCGCTCCTAGATACTCTCTCCTGGCGAGTGATGCCTCCACGCGACATGCATCCAAGAAATTGTCTGGTTCCTTATTATATTCTCTCTCTGATTTAGAATCTCTACTGGCTGCTCTGGATAGCTAAGAGTAGGGTCTACCTCTATCTTCGAGTGATCCAACACATGACTAGGATCTACCATGTACCGTTTCAGCGGCGACACATAAAACACGTTATGCACTCCCTCTAATGCAGGTGGTAAGTCTAGTCTGTATGCAACTGCACCGACCCTCTCAAGAATACTGAAAGGTCAGATGAATCACTGACTAAGCTTTTTGCCTTCACCGAAATGAATCGTGCTACGTGTCAGAGAAATCCTCCAGAAAACTAGACCGCCAACCTCAAACTCCAAAGGTCTCCGGTGGCTATAGGCCTAATGTCAGTCTGTCCTGCGCTACTCAAAGTCTATCCCTGATGAGCTCCACCTTCTCAGCTGTATCCACTACCATCTCTGGTCCCAATAAAGCTCTCTTACCAACATCATCCTATGATAACGTATTACGGTATCTCCGTCCATATAATGCCTCAAACGGTGACATCTTGATACTGGCTTGGTAGCTATTATTGTAAAAAAACTCTACCAAATAAAGATGATCCTCCCAAGAGCCTCCAAGATCCAAAACATATGTGTGTAGCATGTCCTCGAGAGTCTGAATAGTTCTCTCCAACTGTCCGTCGGTCTGAGGGTGATATGCGGTACTGAACTTGAGCTAAGTGCCCAATCTAGCCTACAAACTCCTCCAGAAGTGGGACATGAAGCGACTATCCTGATCGGAGACTATGCTCACAGAAATACCATGCAATCTGACTATCTGGTGCACATATATCTCTACAAGCTTTTTCGTAGATGTACCAACTTTGAATGGTAGAAAGTGGGCTGATTTGGTCAACCTGTCCACGATGACCCAAATTGCATCTTTACCACCTGGAGAACGCGGAAGTCCTAAAATAAAATCCAAGGTCACATGCTCCCATTTCTATACTAGTATGGGTAAAGGCTGAAGCAATCTACCTGGTCGTTTGTCTCTCCGCCTTTACCTGTTGGCAAACGAAGCATCTGGATACGAAGCTAGCTACCTCCCACTTTATACCATACTACCAAATATGCTCTCTCATGTCTCTATACATCTTGTTCGCACCTAGATGCATAGAGTACTGAGATCGATGTGCCTCCTGAAGAATCTCCTCATGTAATGCTCCACTCGACACACACAATCTGGTACCTTGCCGCAGTGATCCATCATCTGCAATGCTGAAGCCTTCTGCCAACGCTATCTGGACCTGTGCTCTGATGCTCCTCAGAGACTCATCCTCAAACTCTGTGGCTCAGATCCGGTCCATCAACTGTGATTGTACCTAAAGTCCCCACATCTGTGTTGCGACTCCAGGAACTAATACCTTAATGCCCAAACTGTCAAGATCGGCCAATAAGTGTCTGTCTCTCATCAAGTACAAGGCACTGGATACTTGCTCAAGGCATCCGCGACTACGTTGGCCTTTTCTGGATGGTACTGCAAAGAAATATCGAAGTCCTTCATCAACTCCAACCATCGCCGCTGCCTCATGTTGAGCTCTTTTTGTGTAAACACATACTTCAAGCTCTTGTGGTCTATAAAGATTTTTACTCTCACTCCATACAAGTAGTATTTCCACAGTTTAAGAGCAAAGATAACTGCTGCCAACTCCAAGTCATGGGTAGGTTAATTCTTCTCATGCGAGTGTAATTTTTTGGAAGCATAGGCAATCACCTTCCCTGTCTGCTGTAACACACAACCCAAACCCTTACCTAATGCATCATTGTAGATAGAAAATCCTCCTGCTCCTGATAGCAATATCAAAATTAGAGCTGTAGTCAACCTCTTCTTTAGCTCATCAAATGTTGACTGACAATCCTCAGTCCAGACGAAGTCCACGTTCTTCCTGGTTAGTCTAGTCATCGGCTCTGCGATCCTAAAAAAGTTCTGAATAAATCTCCGATAGTAGCCTACCCAATCCAAGAAAATTCCTGATCTCTGCTACTGAACTCGGGGTAGACCATGACTCAACTGCCAAAATCTTCTTAGGGTCTACTGAGATTCTATCTCCTGTAATAATATGCCCAAGGAATTCAACTTTATCAAGGAAGAACTCACACTTTGAAAGCTTTCCCTACAGCTTCTTCTTCCTGAGGGTCTCTAGAACTATCCTAAAGTGCTGCTCATGCTCCTCTGGGATCTACAAATATATTAGAATATCATCAATGAAGATTACAATAAACTGATCCAGGTACTGATGGAATACCTTGTTTATTAGGTTCATGAATACTGTCGGGGCATTGGTCAACCCAAACGGCATCACCAAGAACTCAAACCGCCCATACCGAGTCCTGAAAGCTGTCTTCGGGATGCCTTCCTTCTTCACTTTTATTTGGTGGTACCCCGACCCCAAGTCTATCTTTGATAATACCTTCGCTCCGCTCAACTGGTCAAATAAATCATCAATCTGCAGCAACGGATATTTATTCTTGATAGTAAGTTTGTTGAGTGCCTTATATTCGATACACATACATACTGACCCATCATTCTTTGGTACAAAAAGTACCAAAGCACCCCATAGTGAAGAACTGGAACGGATAAAGCCCTTGTCCTACAACTCATCTACTTGTTTCTTCAACTCCGCCAGTTCGTTGTTGTTCACTCTATAGACGTATTATGATATTGGCTCTGTGCCTGGCACCAAATCTATAGAGAACTCCATATCTTTGTCCGATGGCAACCCCGACAACTACTCTAGATGGACATCCATAAACTCTGTAATCAACGGATATGGTAGCTCCTGCTCTTCTATCAAAGCTCTAAAGAAGTCACCTTCGCTCTGCCCTGCTGATCCTTTGACGAACTCGAACTCTGGCTCTCCTGGAGTCTGAAACAAAACTCTGCCTCCACGATAATTAATATTAGCTGGATGCCTACTCAACCAATCTATCTCGAGTTCTAACCTCCGATTTCCAAATTTTCGAAATATTTAGATTTTAATTTATTTTAAAATATCAAGTTTATAAAATATTTTCTCCTTGAGTTTTAGTATTAGATTTTTGAGCAATGTTTGATTTTAGAAGGTGATTTGAAATCTTTTATAAAAATTATTTTTCCTAAATGTCGATTTATTATAAATTAAATAGATAAATAATGATATATATAATTCTCTAGCTTCAAATATTTATTGGCTTGAAATCATAAAATTATTTAAAGGACTACTTGTTTTCTTCATAATAAATTTTGAAATCCATTTGGGATAGTAAATAAAAAAATTGCATACTTTCTAAAGGTTTTGGAACATGGGTTTAATTAGTAGCTAATTGGGAATTAGTTAGCCTTGGGAGCCTCTTAAAATATTTTCTTAAATTATAATCTTTTTCTTTTAAAAATTTTACAAGTTTGCCATCTTCCATTAACTAGCCAACACCCTCATTCCCACATGAAGAACTCATTCATGTCTAATCTTGGCCATTCATTATTTGGGCCAATCCTCACCCTTTATCCCACACCCACTCTCCCTATTTAAAGTCTCTCACCCATACCATTCCCAAGAAACCCTAATCCCCAAAACCTAAGTTAGCCCTCACAAATTCCCACAAGCCAACAAGCCATCACCATTTTTTTGTGTGCTCGTGTCCATGTGTCCAGCTTTACGTGTCAGCCGTGTTGGCCTCGGGTCCGACCCCGGGTGTCCTATCGTATCCATTCATTTCCTGTGTCCAGTTATTACAATATTACAATGAGATTGTGTCCGACACCATCTGGACACATCCACCTCCACCATAGTACATCATCTCTGTGTCCAATACCCGGACACATCCACCTCCACCACAGTACATCCATCCTCGTGTCCAACACTCGAACACGATCAAACCCTGACACGATTCACAAAATTCAAACCCTAACCCTACTTTAACCTAACCTACCGCCGGTGGCCGCCGCGGATCCCCTCATCCTTGTCGAGCAGGTGGCCGCGGCTCTCCTCCTCGGCGTTGAGCGCCTGTGGCCTCCTCGAGACGAGCACACCCGACCACCGCCGAGCTTCGACCGCCGCTGCCACAGCAGATCTGTCGACCGCCGCCGCCCCGAGACGAACGCTCGACCACCGCCGCCACAGCAGATCCGTCGACGCCTTGGCAGCGTGACCCCGACGGACTTCCCCGACCATCGACGCCGGAAACCCCCAGGTGAGCTCTTCCCTCTTCCCTCTTCCCCTTTCTTTCGATTCAGAGACTGAACTGATTAGTATTTAATTAGTTTAGTTATAATTAGATTAGTTAGATATAAAAATATATTGGACTTGTATCCGATTTCACTATAGATATAAAAATATATTGGCTTTTACATAAATTCTAAATTTTATAAATAAACTTTTATTGGTAATTATTGTTCAAAATAATTTTGAAATGATTTTCATTAAATTAAGGTGTTACCTTAATTACGAACAATCGACCCTTTTCTCTTATTAGCCTGGTATCCTTATCTCGATTTTCGTGCCGAACTCCGATCTTGAACTTCTTTATATAGTTTCTAGCTATTTGGACTGCTCCAGACTCATTGGAACTAACTGCTACTTCATTTGGGATCACCTTGAGAAGTGTAGCATTATGTACATTCTCTGATTAGTTATATATATATATATATAAATATTTGATTGATATATATTTAAATATGTATTTTGGTATATAAATATATATTTATATACATCTATTTAGTGTATATACATATATACGTATTTTGTACAATTACTAATAGACACTTATATATATATTATATACATTTTTATTGGTATATACTCTGAGTGTAAATGTGTATTATATACGTATCCCTACTAGATAACCCTAGTTGACTAGAGCCATACCTGGCATAGCCCTGAGGCCAGGGTATTTCTATTATGTGTTAGTGTAGCATCTGATACAAGTGATATTATTATATGTTTATAGGACTGTCGGATTCTCCAGACGATACTCTGGGACAGGACATTGGTATTGACAGCTAAGGACCCAAGGCGAGTACATTCTCTGATTAGTTTCTAATTTATGATATCTCCTATGTTCACTGTATCTAGTGTAGATATCCATGCTCTTGACATGTTGGTTACACGGATTGGTATACACGGATCTCGTCATGAGATGTTATTCCTTATTCATGGTGTAGCTTGTACAAGACTTATTCCTTGTTATCTTGTGCATATACAGACACAAAGACCCGGGGAGATTTACTACCTCCCTAGGGAATCCTGTGTCATAGCATACCATGATTGGATCTACTATACCAGTCGGGGGTGGGGAGTATTTTAGTATAGATATGTGATCATACCCAACTCTACATGCATCATAGCTCACCCCACATCTCACGTCGGGTGCGGCATGACCATTTACATGCTTCATAGCTGTTACGTGTGATTAGCCTGACCTCTACATGCATCATAGCTAACCAACGGTTAGCCTGACTTTACATGAATCATAGCTAATCACATGTAACTAGCCTGATCAAGTTCTCAAGCCGATCACATGTTAAAGCTAGTACTCACACACTTAGTCATAGGTTTCTTGCTCATTGACATATTGTTTCTTTTCCTGTATTTACTTACAGTATTTTCAGTATTTCTTTTATTGTATATTTCTCGTACCTATACATGCATCTCGTATATTTTCACCTAGAACTGCTACATAGTTTATATCATTAATATTGAACTGCTATTTAGAGATGTACTTTGCTCCTTCCTGACTGGAAAATATTTTCCAGACTGTGACCTTAGTGGACTTGTTTCTGACACTTGGGGATTGGATGTTACTGATTACAGGTATGACTATTTTGTCGTTAGACTTGTCTTTCTTGCTTGCCTTGATATCTCATCGTGCTTTAGTTTATGTGTTTGAGTATTTCTAGCATTATTTTATGATATCCACGTCTCCTTATGGATTTGGGTATTCATGTGAGATTGATTAGATAGTTACATGACCTAGACAGCATTCTATCGCCGATGATGCGGCGTAGGCTGGACGTACCCACGCTCTCGTACCCCCATATCGGGTGCGGGTCGTGACACGTTTTTAGTGGTGGCCCATGCAGGTCTGACTTCGCAAGTTGTGCGATGTCGTGGTAGTGCGACATCTTAGTTGTACTACTGCATGCCTGCTATAGAACATAGGACATAGGATACTAGGATGAGAGAGGATACTCAATCACAAAAAAAAAAAATCTTGAAAGATTCCTGGGACGACCCCTTGAGAATCTTATTATAATTTCCAATTTAAATCTTTTTTCTTATTTTTGTCCGCTCTCGCTTGTTGTTATTGAACTTGATCCTTGTTGACCAGTTATTAAATTAAAAATCTTGGTATCATTGTTGAGTTTGATTCTTGTTGACCAGTTGTTAAATTTAAATTCTTGGTATCATTGTTAAGTTGATTTCTTATCGAGATGAAATTTTACGGGCTAAAGTTTACGGTATTATCTGATGACATATATTGATGAGGACAGTGAGAAAGGTAAAACGTCTACTTTGGTTATGGAACCTAGAGTTTATCGTAGCCATATTAGCTGTCGTAACGAGAACGTAGGAATCTGACTTGGATGTACATACTGTAGTTATGAAACTTAGAGTCTCTCGCAGCCATACCGGTTGGCGTGGCAAAGATTCTAGATGACATGATTATAGAGTTGCATAACTTAGTTACGGAACCTATCGTTTATCGCATCTATGCTTACTGGCGTGGCGAGGATTCTGAGTGTCATGATTTCAGACAAACGTGTATGATTATCAGGTTGTATCTTAAATTGGTTCTTAAAGTATCATCTCAAGACTTATCTATTTCTGTTATTCCAGGACTTTGTTCCATCGCTTCTTTTCTTTACTAGCAGTAAAGATACCTTCAGTCCTTAACCCAGTTCTTTTGAGCCTTATTTCTTTAAGGATCCTTGTTAGTGTGATAATTAGTGACTTGCAATTTTGGTTGTGTCTTGTATTAGTTTGACTGAGTGTAACTTGTGAGTTTGTAAGTGTTTCTTAGTTGGACATGTGAGCAGTAGGCATTAATCTAGAGATACCCATAGCATAGTACCTTGTAACAATGGTTCTAGGAAAAGTGTCATTAGAGACTGAGAGTAGAAGGAGAGCATAGAGTATCAGTGATAGTTCTCAGAGTTAGTATCAGAGCCAATATACCCATCCTGGATAATTATGATTATGTAATTGAGTGATCTATGTAAATAATTAGGTATCAAGGAATTGTATTAATGATTAATGGAGCATAACGTTCAATCTGATGATTGATATCGGGTGTGTTAAAGGTAAAGAAATTTATATGCATGAGGAGTTATAATGAGGTGTCATGAGTAGAGAAATATCGAAATTGGTAATGAAGATGGTGAAGCGTATCACGGATTAGTTTAACAGGCTTTAAAGGGTTAAAGGGAAATACATATACATCAATTGAGATGAGGAACCATATGCATGCCCATGAGAGTAAAGAAACATGAGTGTTATAGAAGGTACAGGTAATCATGAGTTCTAATGAGCTTGATGAGATGATCCATTAATGAAGCTAGTGATATAATACCAAGAGTGCTAATGGTTCTATATCGAGGATTAGTCGAGAATGACGCTAATAATAGTAAGCACTCTGTGTGATAAAATTGGATGATATACCAGTTAATATAGATTGAAAATCATGGAAGAAAATACATATAATGATAACCTTGATCATTTGGAGGTAATAGTGCAAGTGATTCGGGCAGTACAATTTTAGTACACAGTTGTAGACAATAGAGGTATTGAGTGCACCTTGAGTATTAGAGACTATGAGCACTTACATGTAAAATTGTGGATTTATAAATTAAGGAGTGGAAATGAATTTTTACTTTGAGAATTATTGAGAAGTTGAGATTGTGTCATAAATTTTTTTGAGGATTTCAAATATTGATTCAATAAACAAGGTTAAGGCTATAAAGATTTTAGAAGTGATTAAAAATTTTATTTCGATGTTGAGTATCTGACTTTGAGGAGGTATATGCAATTTATTTTTAAGTTGATCGAGAAGTTAACCCTTGACGATTATTTTGAGGATAAATTTTATGGTAGATGAGAGATATGAATATTAATATATGAGTAGATGATATACATGTGTAAGAATCTGGTGACTTGAGCATGATTGAGATGGCACCGCAGACTGACTTGGTTGTCCATCTAAAGTTGTATTGGAAATAGCAGTACTTAGTATGGTGTGTTACACTTGGTGTGCACTTGAGTGATAAGAATAAATAGTATGGACAATTGTAGTAGGAACGAGAACTAGCAGTGGGTGTACTAAAGTAGAACAGGGGTACCTAAAGAGATAGAGGTATCAAACTTTACATGCACCAATTGACCTATAATCGTGTTAGAGGTTCTTGGTATCAGATTTTGGTATTAATAGACAGGTGTGTGCAATACGGATATATTCATGTATTTTGTGGATTAATGATTAGTTGATATGGGTACCAGTGTACATGAATAGAAATTAGTTAGTGAATGTGCTAGAGTTAAGTGTTTGTTAGAGATAGTAGATACTACAAGTAATATATTAGCAGGTTTTCTTTTTCCTAATATTTTCGTCTCTTGATTGATTGATTTCCCTAGTGCTGTAGTTCGTATTCATGATTTTCTTGTTAGAATATAACTAGTAGTATACCCTGACAGAGACTGCAGTACCATGACAGAAGACACATGACCTATATATTTTCTTAGATTGCATGGCTGTAGGTAGAATTTTCTTAAACCATGATCATTAGGGTTTTGACCATAGCTAAGATCTATGACAAGGATATGACTGACAAAAAGGGACAAGATGATTAAATTTGTGGATGAGCATTAATTTTAAATAAAGAATTTAGGGGTTGTTATAACAGAGTTGATGGATCATTAATTTTACGAAAATCGAGGTATGATTGAAATTCGAGGATAAATATTAACTTAAATAGAGAGTTAAGGAATTCATAGGGCAAATTGAGGATTTAATGATTTTAGGAAGGTCCTGATATGATTAAATTGGTTATTAAAATTTGAGAAAAATAGGGAAATTATCATTATATCTATTTGATTGCAAAATAGAAATTTAAAATTTTATATTACGAATGTTGCATTTGAAGATTCCGTAAGTATCGCATTGTTGGGTATTTGAGGAAAAAGGAAATCAGGAAATAAAAATCGTTAATGGAATAGTATCGAATTCAATTCTCGGGATGAGGATTTAGATTTGAATAAGCATCAATTGAATTTGAGTTAGAAGAGTAAGATGATTGATGGATTAGTGCTTAAAATTTAAATTTTGGGATACAAATTTTTAAAATTTTTATAAATATGCTTTGATTGGATTTTAATTGGAGGATTGGATATTAAATCCTGGAGTATTTAGATACGAACTTAAAAATTTTGGAGGAGATTATAACAAAAAGGGAATTTGATCTTTAAACTTGAAGATTTTCAGGAATATGAATTTTGAAAGGTTGTGAAATAACAATATAGAATTACTTCATGATTATTTGGTTTGAAATTTAAATTTTGATAGAAATAATATAATGAGTAAAGGCAATTATTGAGGATCTTAAATTTCGAGGACGAAATTTTTCTAACGTGGATAGACTTGTAACCTCCGATTTCCAAATTTCCGAAATATTTAGATTTTAATTTATTTTAAAATATCAAGTTTATAAAATATTTTCTCCTTGAGTTTTAGTATTCGATTTTTGAGCAATGTTTGATTTTAGAAGGTGATTTAAAATCTTTTATAAAAATTATTTTTCCTAAATGTCGATTTATTATAAATTAAATAGATAAATAATGATATATATAATTCTCTAGCTTCAAATATTTATTGGCTTGAAATCATAAAATTATTTAAAGGACTAGTTATTTTCTTTATAATAAATTTTAAAATCCATTTGGGATAGTAAATAAAAAAATTGCATACTTTCTAAAGGTTTTGGAACATGGGTTTAATTAGTAGCTAATTGGGAATTAGTTAGCCTTGGGAGCCTCTTAAAATATTTTCTTAAATTATAATCTTTTTTTTTAAAAATTTTACAAGTTTGTCATCTCCCATTAACTAGCCAACACACCCTCATTCCCACATGAAGAACTCATTCATGTCTAATCTTGGCCATTCATTATTTGGGCCAATCCTCACCCTTTATCCCACACCCTCTCTCCCTATTTAAAGTATCTCACCCACACTATTACCAAGAAACCCTAATCCCCAAAACCTAAGCTATCCCTCACAAATTCCCACAAGCCAACAAGCCATCACCATTTTTTTTTGTGCTCGTGTCCATGTGTCCAGCTTTACGTGTCAGCCGTGTTGGCCTCGGGTCCGACCCCGGGTGTCCTATCGTATCCATTCATTTCCTGTGTCCAGTTATTACAACATTACAATGAGATTGTGTCTGACACCATCTGGACACATCCACCTCCACCACAGTATATCATCTCTGTGTCCAACACCCGGACACATCCACCTCCACCACAGTACATCCATCCTCGTGTCCAACACTCGGACACGATCAAACCCTGACACGATTCACAGAATTCAAACCCTAACCCTACTTTGACCTAACCTACCGCCGGTGGCCGCCGCGGATCCCCTCATCCTTGTCGAGCCGGTGGTCGCGGCTCTCCTCCTCGGCGTCGAGCGCCTGTGGCCTCCTCGAGACGAGCACACCCGACCACCGCCGAGCTTCGACCGCCGCCGCCACAGCAGATCTGTCGACCGCCGCCGCCCCGAGACGAACGCTCGACCGCCGCCGCCACAGCAGATCCGTCGACGCCTTGGCCGCGTGACCCCGGCGGACTTCCCCGACCGTCGACGCCGGAAACCCCCAGGTGAGCTCTTCCCTCTTCCCTCTTCCCCTTTCTTTCGATTCAGAGACTGAACTGATTAGTATTTAATTAGTTTAGTTATAATTAGATTAGTTAGTTAATTTCTTAATCAGTTAATTAATTTCTTAATCATTAGTTTAGTAATTAATGTAATTAGTTTAGTAATTAAATATATTTAGTTTAGTAATTTCATATAATTAGTTTAGTTAAATTAGAATATAATTAGTTTTATTGCTTATAATGTATGAATTTAGTTATTTATTATGTGTAAAAATTTGGTTATATTAATATGTAATTAGTTAGTTTTTATGTAATTAGTAGTTGCGTAATAATTATAAGGGTTTTTGATTATGCAAAAATATAATAATTTGTTGGGGTTTATATTATTATTTAAGAAATAGTTTCAATAATAAAAAATTAGTTCAAATTTGGTTATTTTTGGACTGGTAACCGATTTCACTATAGATATAAAAATATATTGGCTTTTACATAAATTTTAAATTTTATAAATAAACTTTTATTGGTAATTATTGTTCAAAATAATTTTGAAATAATTTTTATTAAATTAAGGTGTTACCTTAATTACGAACAATCGACCATTTTCTCTTATTAGCCTGGTATCCTTATCTCGATTTTCGTGCCAAACTCCGATCTTGAACTTCTTTATATAGTTTCTAGCTATTTGGACTGCTCCAGACTCATTGGAACTAACTGCTACTTTATTTGGGATCCCCTTGAGAAGTGTGGCATTATGTATATTCTCTGATTAGTTATATATATATATATATATATATATTTGATTGATATATATACAAATATGTATTTTGGTATATAAATATATATTTATATACATCTATTTAGCGTATATACACATATACATATTTTGTACAATTACTAATAGACACTTATATATATATTATATACGTTTTTATTGGTATATACTCTGAGTGTAAATGTGTATTATATACGTATCCCTACTAGATGACCCTAGTTGACTAGAGCCATGCCTGGCATAGCCCTGAGGCCAGGGTATTTCTATTGTGTGTTAGTGTAGCATCTGATACAAGTGATATTATTATATGTTTATAGGACTGTCGGATTCTCCAGACGATACTCTGGGACAGGACATTGGTATTGACAGCTAAGGACCCAAGGCGAGTACATTCTCTGATTAGTTTCTAATTTATGATATCTCCTATGTTCACTGTATCTAGTGTAGATATTCATGCTTTTGACACGTTGGTTACACGGATTGGTATACACGGATCTCGTCATGAGATATTATTCCTTATTCATGGTGTAGCTTGTACAAGACTTGTTCCTTGTTATCTTGTGCATGTACAGACACAGAGACCCGGGGAGATTTGCTACCTCCCTAGGGAATCTCGTGCCATAGCGTACCATGATTGGATCTACTATACCAGTCGGGATTGGGGAGTATTTATTATAGATATGTGATCATACCCAACTCTACATGCATCATAGCTCACCCCATATCTCACGTCGGGTGCGGCCTGACCATTTATATGCTTCATAGCTGTTACGTGTGATTAGCCTGACCTCTACATGCATCATAGCTAACCAACGGTTAGCCTGACTTTACATGAATCATAGCTAATCACATGTAACTAGCCTGATTAATCCCAAGCCGATCACATGTTAAAGCTAGTACTCACACACTTAGTCATAGGTTTCTTGCTCATTGACATATTGTTTCTTTTCCTGTATTTACTTACAGTATTTCCAGTATTTCTTTTATTGTACATTTCTCGTACCTATACATGCATCTCGTATATTTCCACCTAGAACTGCTACATAGTTTATATCATTAATATAGAACTGCTATTTAGAGATGTACTTTGCTCCTTCCTGACTGGAAAATATTTTCCAGACTGTGACCTTAGTGGACTTGTTTCTGACACTTGGGGATTGGATGTTACTGATTACCGGTATGACTATTTTGTCGTTAGACTTGTCTTTCTTGCTCGCCTTGATATCTCATCGTGCTTTAGTTTATGTGATTGAGTATTTCCAGCATTATTTTATGATATCCATATCTCCTTATGGAGTTGGGTATTCATGTGAGATTGATTAGATAGTTATATGACCTAGACAGCGTTCTACCGCCGATGCTGCGGCGTAGGCTGGACGTACCCACGCTCTCGTACCCCCATATCGGGTGCGGGTCGTGACACGAGTACTATATCATAGCTCGAAAGTGGCATTACGAGTAGACATACGCTCAACTTTTGGCCTCCCAAAGAAACTCTTTGGCCCTTGCAAACATCACTAACCAGGATAATGCCACCCCCGGTCGTGATCTTGCAAGTCCTCGCCAACGGTTCAAACTCAAGATGATGTCTCAGAGCAAAAGATACAGATTAAAAAACTATGAGAAGCACTGGAATCAAATAAATCATGAGCTAGAAAAGAATCAAGATAAAGTGAACCTGAGATGACATCGTCGACTGGCTCCTCCTCCTCGACAGTCAAGGCAAAAGCTCGCCCCTGTCGTTGGGCAACACTCTGCTGCTAGTGCTGAGCAAACTGTTGTTGCTGCGATGGTAGAGGTCCTCTCTGCTATCCCGCTAGTGGTCTAGCGGGTGCTCTCTGTGCCTGACCTCAGCCCTTAGCAAGACGAGTTAGGACTTTTGGACAAGCCCTCAACTGATGGTCTCATGATCCGTATAATAATAAGCACTGGCCATCCTGCATGCATTCCATCCATGTCATTTCTTCTTATAGAAAATGCAAGGAATAACTTCCCTCTGGATCTGGTTATTTGCTGTGCCGGCGCTCTAGCTGGTCCGTGATACTACTGCCTCGAATACTGGTAGTGCCTCTAGTGCTACTGCTAAAAATGAGACCTCTTTGCTGGACCTATATTAGTATTGGATCCTTCTGTGTCCCTCGGCCTCTTATATCCAAACTCTAAGTTATCCTCTACCCTCTGAGCCTGTCTAAGAATCTCCTCGAAGGTGGCGGTAGGGTCTCCATTAGTGTGGGATTTGACTTCCCGGTTCAGGCCCTTCCTGAACTTCCTGGCTCTCCCTCTGGTGTTTTGCCCCTCCATAAAGTGACCTAATCGGCAATACTCCACCGTATACTCGTCCACCGAATACCTCCCTGGACGAGGTACTGGAACTGGCTCTGTAAAGATGTCAGAGCCACGTCTAGGAAGAACTTCTCCTTGAAAAGCTCTTTGAAAGCTTCCCAAGTGAGTCATGGTACTGTAATCCTGGGGTCTATCCTGAACCATGTCAAAGCAATATCGAACATCATGCACCCTACTCCCTCTATCTGCAACCTCTCTGGAATTTGTGCCAGCCACAGGTTCCGTTCGATGTCTTTGATCCAATCAATAGTAAAAAGGATCCTCTCTGTGCCTCTAAAGTCCTTTGGGCCTATACTCTTGAAGTCTATGATGGTCCCCGGCCTCAGCTGCTGCGGAATAAACTGAGGTGGTGTCGTCTGTGGCTGGACTGTGGAAGCCCTCTCAACTGCTTTAAGCACGATATGGTGATCATTCTCCACGCTCTATCGTAGGACCTCTGACTGACGCTGCTGCACCTCCATCATCTGCTAAAAGAGCATGAATATCTGTGTCTGATCGACTATTGGTGGTGGGGTGGAAGATCCCCAAAAATTGTTTAAGATATCCTCGGTACCGGTGGTGGAGCACCTCCGAAAGCTGCTGCTGATACGCCCACCTCGACCGGTGAAGTTGACCTCCTGAATATAGGTTCTGAGGGTACTGCCCTCATGGGTGATAAAGTGACTGATCGTGCCATCGCGGCATCTGAGCGTTCTGAACGCGTCTTCGGTGGCATCCTGAAGATAGATTAAAATAAGGAATCAATATTGAATATGATATGATATTATCAAAGAAGGATAGAATTTATTCAAAGCAAAGCAAACATTCAATAGATAGGGATTGTAAAACTAATATTGGAATATTTCCTAGTTGTGATTGAGTAAACTCTCAGCCTAAATCCTATTTCCTAAAGTAGGCTAGTAACAGTACTCTAGGCGAGCACCACTACGATATCACACTACTTACGAATCTAGACCTGCATGGGCCACCAATAAAAATGTGTCACGATTCGTACCGGGATATTCGGACACGAGTACATGGTTACGTCCAGCCTATATCGCAATATCGGCGGTAGAACGCTGTCTGGGTTATTTCTAATTATCTAACATCTCAACAATATAATATGGTACCTATCAATCATCTCAGCTCCAAACGGAGGAACAATATGGTATCTCACAAATATAACTAAACTCAATCACAAAGCAAACTAAGAAAGATAAAGCACGAATAGAATAGCGAAGGAAAGAACAAGATACAATCCACAAGTCTGAAATAATATATAAACTATGAATCTCTATAAATAGTCTAATACAAGTCCAATACAATAACTAGACCTCCTCGGGCTCTGCAACTAAGCCCTCCTGGTCTACAGGAGTATCCTCTATAGGTACACCGTCCTGTGGCCCGTAGAATGTGGAAAACTGCTCTATAAGTCAATCATCTGGAAAAATATATCCAGTCAGGATTGGAGCGAAGTACATACCTCTAAAAGCAGTTTCAATAACATAATCGAGCATATAAAATAGATAATAGAAATAAAATACAACATCACTAAACATATGAATGAATAAACAATAGGTATATAGATAATGTACGAGAATATAGAACAATAATATGAATATCTATAATATGAGAAAATGACTACAATCTAACTAATGTGCCTCAGAATACAAGTTCATTATGTGATCGGTTTGGGTGAACATGATCAATAAGGTAAGACGATTACAAGAGTATGCAATCAGAATGTACACGATGAACAATGGGTCTTTGATCACATAATCAACTCCTACTCTTCTATCCCCAACTAATACCAATAGATCCAATCACGACAAGCTACGAACACGAATATGACCACTGAACACGAGCAGTGGGTGTAAACGAATATAATCAGACTGAACATGAGTAGTATGTGAACACGAATAAGAATACTGAACACGAGCAGTGTGTGAACATAAAATATAAATTAATACCCAATGTACACGATAAAATACATGTACAGGAGTACCCATTGAACACGGTAGGGGATAACATCTCCAGACAGGATCTATGTAGTACAAGTCCGTAAAATCACTGTGTCAGGATCAGGTATACAATTCTAGAACATGTATATATAAACTATTATGAATTGAAAACTATCAGAGAAATGTACTCGCCTGAAGTCCTGAGCAAGGTGTGTCTCTTGATGTCCAAGTTGGTGTCACACAGACCTATATATGGGATATTGCATTAATACAAGGTTCAAAAATGAAAATAAGTTAAATTGATGTAATTCTAAGTCATAAAGTCATTTATAAGTCAAACCGACTGATTCTAGGTTGTATGAGTCTAACACTAGGATACTAGGTCGATATGCTATGAAACTAAGCTATACTAGCTAATCTACTATACTATGAAACACATAAAAAGCCATACCTCAGGATACGCAAGTTTCAATATATGAAAATAGTAATTTATATACATATACAAGTCAATATATATAGTATCTAACTAATCAATAAAATTTGGATACCTTGGCCTTGCACCAATGCGTATCACGCTACCTACATACCAATCTAGATACTCAAACCCAATACCTTGGTATCGACCTATTACCTTGATATTACCTTGGTATCCCAAGGTATTTCAAAACCTCGTAAATATAGCTAATATAAAGCTAATACCCCAATACTAACTATATCAATATAACTAAACTAACATGCTAACCCATATACTAACTATGAAATACATATATACACTAATACAATACATATACCAACTAACTATATATAATACTTACTAGTACATATAGTTACTTAGCTAACATACATACATATATATATATATATATATATATATATATATATATATATATATATATATATATATATATATACTTATTATATACTAATCATTCTAACTATTAAAACTAATCAACTACTAACATACATAAATAACTAAACTACCCACTGACTGAAACCATTACCTAACTATGCAAATAACCGTGCTGATACTTGAGACAGATACCTGTCTGATACTACCCCTTAACTAACTAAAACCATCTCACTGACTGAAACTGAACTCACTGACCATTAACTAACTAATAACTACTAAGCCCCCCTTAGTTAACTGATATACTGATACTGATACGGATACAATGCTCAGCTACCTATCCGATACCTGATACTGTGTTGTGAAGTGACTGCTCTTCCCCCTTGCTACAACAACTGTGGATACTGTAGTGTAGAATGCAATTCTTTACTGCCTCTATCTGTTGTTGTGCAATACAATGCATGAGCTAAATACCTGTAGGGGACTGAATGCATTGCCTCAAGATCCTCATAAAACTGTCATACCTGCTGCTCTTCTTGCTCATTTGAACTGCACGAGTTGCTGCAGGACTGTGGAGTACTGCTACTTGCCTTGTGCACCCTGCTGCTTTACATTTCACAGTTCCACCTCCCTGCTGTTGGATGCACGAGTGGTTGTGCACTACTCTATTATGCTCGAGCTGTTGTCCAACTACTCACTCACTCACACACAAAAACACATAGCAAACACACACATACATATTTACCAATATATGTATAATCAATCTCTCTCTCTCTCTCTCTCTCTCTCTCTCTTTATATATATATATATATATATATATATATATATATATATATATAAACACACATATACACATATATACATAGATAACATACTTAAACACAATATATATATATATATATACACACACATATATGCATAGAGGAGAGGATTGATATATATATATATATATATATATATATATATATATATATATATATATATACATATATATATATACATATATATATATACATATATATATATATATACACATATATGTATATATATATATATAAATACTCATACATATACATATACATATATCAATACATATAGTTATATAGATATATACATCTATCTATATACGTAAACTCATATGCATATATAAACACATAAAAATGAGGCAATAAAACAAACATGTGGAGGGTACCGCGCCCGTATCACACTCATTCTATGATACGCTTGTGATACGGCTCTACCACACAACCAAACGTATCCCGAAGGATACGAGAAAGTCTAGAATACTAATTATGCACTATACGAACAATAATATACACAACTACATATCCGTGTCAAGAAGTGATATGCACAAATCTCCGTGTCGAAGAAAAATACCCAAAAATAACCCGTATCGACATATTGATGAGATACGGCCTACACATACCCAATTGTGGATACGACACTAGTCGCAAATAATCATTCACATGTCATATTGATCTATTTGACCAATTGACAAACACCACATGTGCCAATCTCAGAATTCTCCCAAAATTGACAAAAAAATACACATAACTTCACCATAGGTCTCCTATGAACCTAAAACCAATTCCTATGGGTAGCCTATGCATGTGGAGGGATTTCTCATGGTTAAATATCAAATTTAGAGCCTACTAAAAGAGAAAAAATAGAAATATACCTATTGGGAGATAGATTTCTAATAAAAAATTTCAAATATAGAATGTAGCCTCCTCCTTGTAGATCTTGGCCTCCTTTTTGTTGATCCTTGCTTCCTTCTTGTAGATCCTTGTTGTAGTAACCTCAATTAAAGAATAGGAAAGAAATTTAGGAAGAAATTTGTGAGAGATTGGTGAATGAATGAAGGAATGAAGAAATTTGGAAAGGAAAAAAATCTATACTAATTGCAAATAAAAAATGAGAAGAGAGACACTCTCTCTCCTCCTAAAGGTGGCCGGCCATATACCCCTTCCTTAAGTAAATATGAAATCTCTAATTTACCCCTTGGGGCCTCTCATGAAGAAATTAATTAAGGAGGGAAGGTTCTAGTCTAATAGTTTCACTAAATAATTTATCCTCCTAATGAATGGACCTAATTTTTGGGCTTAATCTAAACCAATATAAAATATTGGGTTCATGCATCTAATTTAATTAGTTAGGTCCACTACACAAGTCCAAAATAATATAGCATCTAACAATAAATAAATAATACAATAATTAAATAATATACATGCATAATATTTAAATATAATAAATTCTAAAAATAAAATACCTGTGTCAATTACCAAACTACCCTTGATTTAAAATATGAGGGTGACTGTCTGTACATGTACAAGAAGAACAAGGAAACAAGGCTTGCACAAGATACACCATATATACCAAGAAATAATATCTCATGATGAGATCCGGATATACCAATTCGTGTAACCATCGTATCAAGAAATTAAGGATATCTACACTAGATACAAGAGACATAGAGGATATCATAAATAAGAAACTATCAGAGAATGTACTCACCTGAAACCTGGTGCACAGTATCACAGATGTCCGGTATGGTGCCTCGAAGACCTAGATATGGAATATAACATCAATACAAGGTTTCAGAATAAAAATAAGTTAAACTAGTCAACATCTAGGTCAAAAAGTTATTTCTAAGTCAAACTATGTCAACTATAAGTCAAACCGGTCAAAATTGGTCAAACTATATATTTCTAGTTTGCATGAGTCTATCTCTAGGATATTGGGTTCATATACTATGAAACTAGGCCACACTAGTTAATCTAAGATACTATGAAATCACTAAGATACCGTATCTCAGGATACGTAACCAATAGATATAGAAATATCATAATATGTATATTCAATCAATATTAAATATACTAATCCTAATTATAAATGCTAAGTGGATACCTTAGCTTTGAACCAAATCGGTATCGTACCACTAAATATCCATCTCGATACCCAACTCAAATACCTTGAGTATCAACCTGATATCTTGATATTTATCTTGGTATCTCAAGGTAATGTCACTCTAGTATATAGTTAACTACCCAACACTAACTATATACTAATACATATATATCAATCTAATATAACTATAAACTATTATGTATTATCTAATACAACTACTATACTATACTAACTATAATACCTACTGATACATATATACATACATGCCCACATACAAGAACATAACGACTAGAGATACAAGGGAAACATATGTATAGATCTAACTTACCAATAAACTAGCTAGCTATACTAACAATTATCTAACTAAACCAAGTAACTACTACCCATACCTTGTTGTCTAAGCCCTAATACATGCTGCTGCTGCTCGGCTTGTATCTGCTGTTGCTGGGCTTGTATCTGCTGCTGCTGCTCGGGCTATAACTTGCTGCTAGCTGGTACTAGTGAAGATCGTTGCTGCTGCAATACTGAATGCAGTGGCCACTGTAGTTGCCTCGATGCACTGTGCAGTGCATGCTCACTGCCCGAGCCCCCTTCTCACCAACACAAACAACACACCCTCTCACTAGTAGCATATATATATATATATATATATATATATATATATATATATATATATATATATATAGGTAATTACCCAAGTATATATAAATATATCACACTTCACATATATATATATGGAACTATGCATAAACAAGTATATACATATTACAATATATATATAGATAACTATAAACCAATACATATAAGTACATATCAATATATCTATATATATATATACATACATATACACATGTACACTAAAATACATATATATATATATATTTCCATATACTAGTATATATATATATATATATATATATATATATATATATATATATATATATATATACATTACCAATAGCAATGAACAATGCAATATAAATCTAGAAATGTAATGCAACAAATACGTAGAGTGCATTGCACCCGTATCACACTAGATCTATGATACGCTTGCGACAAGAGTCCACCACACAACCAAACTTACTCCGAAGGACACAAGCTTGTTTAAATTACTATTTATGAACAATACGAAGAGTCGAACACAGTCCACCACACAACCAAACTTATCCCGAAGGACACGAGCATCTCTAAATTACTATTTATGAATAATACGAAAAGTCCAACACACATCTATGTGTCCGTGTCAAAATATGACATGCACAAAGCCCCATGTCGGAGAAACCCCCCCAAATTAACACGTATCACAAAATTATTGGGATACGGCCTACATGTATCCAATTTTTGATACGATACTAGCCACAAATAATCAAACACATATCAATTTGGTTTAATTGACCAATTGACAAACACAACATGTGTCAATCTCCAGATTCTTCCAAAATTGACATAAAATACACCATAACTTCCTCTATAGGCCTCTTATGAACCTAATTCCAATTACTATGGGTAGCCTCATCATTTGGGGTGGTTCCTAATGATTAAAATATAGTTTTACAATCTAATTAAAGAGAAAAAAACTAAATTATATCTATTGGGAGATGGATTCCCAATGTAACCTCCAAATTTGGTGAAATTGGCCTTTAACTTGTAGATCCTTGCTCCTCTTTGTAGATCCTTACTTTCTCTTTCTAGATCCTTGCTCTACTAGCCTCCAATGGTGATTTGAGAAGGAATTAGAAATAAATTTATAGGGAATTGATGTGAGAATGAAGAAATTTGGTTAAAAAAAATTTAGATCTAGATTTAAAATAAAAAAAGAGCAGAGAGAAATTTCTCCCTCTCTTTTAATAGGCCGGCCATCTTACCCTTTCCCTAAGTTTCTATATAAAGTCTAAAATATCCCTTGGGGCCTCTCATGAAGAAATAATTAATGAGGGAAGGTTTTAGTCTAAAGAATTTAATTAAATTAATCCTCCTCCTAATGAATAGACTTCTAATTGTGCTCAATTCTAACTAATTATAAATGTTGGTCCATGGATCTAATCTAAACTAGTTAGGTCCACTAACACAAGTCCAAAACAATAAACTAAAATCTAAAAATAATTAAATAATACAATAAATAATTATACAACATACATAATATTTAATTAATTATAAAATGACCAAAATATCCTCTCCTAGAAAATGTGGTAGTGACAGCTATTTCTAGGTTTTTTTATAAGCTATAATAAACTAGAGGGAGGCTCCCTCTCTCCTATATTGGGTCGGCTACTAAACCTAGGGCTAGATAATACACAAAGTCCATAATGCCTCCATATGGTTGTCATGAAGAGTTATTTAATTAAGTGAGATTCTTATCCCAAGTGAGGGGGTTTATCTAGATTCCAATTTAAAAAGGATAGGGATTAATTAGTGGGTTCAAAATGTCTAGTCCGCTAACCCATATTATTAATACTAATAATACCATACATAATACATATTTTATAACTATAACACAATATATATATATATATATATATATATATATTGTAAATAACATCAATGCCCCTACTCTAGAAATATGGTAGTGACAACAGGACTTCACCAGGATTGCAGAGCCAGTGACTAGGCTGACTAGGAAGGATGTAGAGTTTGTATGGACAGAGGAGAGTCAGACCATTTTTAAGGAGCTGAAGAAGAGGTTGACGACAACTTCAGTGTCGACGTTGCCATCATGAGAAGTTGGATTCACTATATATAGTGATGCTTCAGGGAAGGGTTTGGATTGTGTCTTAGAGCAGAATAAGAATATGATTGTCTATGCTTCCAGGCAATTATGTTCTCATGAGAAGAATTACCCAACCCACGATTTAGAGTTGGAAGCGGTCATTTTTTCTCTAAAGCTTTGGAAAAACTATCTGTACGGAGAGCGTGTGAAGATATTCATAGACCACAAGAGGTTGAAGTACGTGTTTATCGAGAAAGAGATAAATATGAGATAGCGATGGTATTTGGTGTTGATAAAGGGCTTCGATATATCTTTGTAGTACCATCCAGGGAAGGCTAATTTAGTTGATGCCTTGAGCAGGTATCTAGTGGCTATGTGCTTGACTATAGACATATATTTATTGCCGATCTTGAGATCCTAGGTATTGAGGTGCTGGTACTATGTGTCGAGATACAGATGTGGGGACTGCAGATACAGTCAGAGCTGATGGACAGGATTTGAGCTACGCAATATGATGATGAGCCTCTGAGGAGCATCAGAGTACAAGTTCGGATGGGATTATCCGAGGACTTTACTATTACTTAGGATGGATCACTACAGCATAGTATCAGGTTGTGTGTAATACCCTGTTCCGTTCTAGCGGACTGCCGACTCAAACGGCAAAAATACAACTGTCCAGACTCGCTTTGCCTCAAACGAGAAGCAAAGGATATCCAGACTTGTCCCTACAGGAATCTGGCTTAGGCTTTCAGAGGCTCTCTTGACGTATCGCTCTACCAAGGCGAATCATCACTAAGGTGGGTGGCTACGGTGAACTTGTCTTTGCTTAGCCAGCACACATAAAATTTAGAATATTCATCCTAGTCGCTAGGTGATTTACCCCTTGCATGCTAATAAGAATCCAACGCACCTAGCTAAGGGAATAATCCCAACTTGTATTACTTATGCTAGAACATAGAAATTGAAATACTGCTCATATTCAGACCCTCGCATGCTAAGTCCCTTACGATTTCATCTCTCGGCTTACCTTCGGGTCCGAGCAACGTGTCTGCCTACGTTCCTTAGAAACGCATGCTTGTCTGCTTGAATGTTGCCTTGTTTTCATCCAACCCCGGGAGACTACTAAGTAGTCGTCCCGTGGATGATTGAACCTGCAAGTATCCGGGACCGTTAGGTCACCAAACAGCCCCGAACCAGGGGAATGCACCAAGGCAAGACTCATTCAGGTATTCGGATCTCTGCCAGTCTCCCTCGAGCGGGCTTACATCAGCCCAGGAGACTGTGCACATCCAATGGCAAAGTGAATCCTGATTCAATTATCCCGTGTACTCGTGTACTCGTGTTCCCGTGCACTCGTGTTCTCGTGTTCTAGTGCACGCGTGTTCTCGTGTTCTCGTGTATCTCGTAATAATTGGAAGACCCCAATTTGTATATCGCGGACTAGTTCCACGGACGGTCACCGGGGCACTGGGGCCGATCCGGTCCGGATGGAGCTCGTGTGTAGTCATCGTGTTCGAGACTGGGTAGCTTGCAGCGCATCATATACTCTCATAGCATGCTATCCTTGTCCTCGACTACGTCCATAATGGCTATGCCAGCGACTCGTGTTCATATAGATAAGTCATCCTCGCTTAGCGGCTATCCGCGTGCGAGTCATTGTATCGTATCAAGAAACAACTGAACACCTGAACGATCATGATACAACAACACACGTGTTTGCTTATGTTGTTGCCTTGGTTTTCATTATGAATGCCCCTGAATATTTATACTTGCCCGTGCTTGAATTAACAATGTTTGCCTTGGACAGGGAAGGTAAAATGGTAAGTCTCGCCGTGTTTTCTCTCATATCGCATGGCGCACTGCCACACAAGTTAGGCTATTCAAATATTTCATAAAACTGATCCTAAGGCAACTAGAATGATAACTTAATAGTTATGCACGGAACCTGTATTACGTGTTTGGATTTGTCGAACGGGCGAGTAGCTTCCCCACCAGTGCATTCAATGTACTAATAATCCACCAGTTTGTATGCAGGGTACGGGAGAACCTCGTTCGGTGTGGATGCCTCCTTCGTGCATGCTAAGGTATGGAGATCACTCCGAAACAACGGCACATCCGGAACGAAAGCACATATACAAGACATAATGTTGTGAACATTGCCTGAATATCGCCTAAACTCGCCTGATCATCGCCTGTACAATCATTCCATAATTGTAGCCACTTGGCACGCTTTTACTGTTTCAGAGAGAGAGGCTTAAGAGACTTGTAATCTTGGCTATACGTCGCCTGTAACACATATTTATATCAATAAAAGAGCTTGCTTTACTTCAACTTATGTTTCAATGCTTCCACAATATTGTCAACTCAGTAAACTTGTTACCAATCGCCTATGCGTTCATGACTCCGCTGCACTCGGATAATCTGTGCGACTCTGTGAATTAGAACTCTTACCGCCAGCCAATGGACCATGGCCTTGCATGGGCGTAGCTCACGCTCGTGCGGCATGACGCCCGGATGGGTCAAGCGATCATTCCGCGGGAGCGCTGGCGAGGGTGATTCCTGCCTAGCGGGAACGGACGATTTGCCTGCGGGAGATCGGGGCATGACATTGTGTGTGCCAAGTAGGACATTGCACGTGGAGGTTCTTTAGTATGGCATAAAGCAAAAAATAGAGCACTTTGTATCCAGATATTTAGAGTGCCAGTAGGTAAAGGCAGAGAGGCAGAGGCTAGGTGGTTTACTTCAGCCTTTACCCATTCCAGAGTAGAAATGTGAGCATGTTACTAAGGATTTTGTTTCAGGGCTTCCGTGTTCTACAGGAGAAAAAGACACGATTTGGGTCATCGTAGATAGCTTGACCAAATCAGCTCACTTCTTGCCATTTAAAATGGGTACGTCTACGGAGAATCTAGCGGAGATGTATGTGCGACAGATTATTAGATTGTATGGAGTTCCTGTGAGTATATTCTTGGATTAGGATGATCGTTCCATATCCCACTTCTGGAGTAGTTTGTAGGCTAGCTTGGGTACTCAACTCAAGTTTAGTACCACATATCACCCCCAGATAGATGGAAAGTCAGAGAGGACTATTCAGACTCTCAAGGATATGTTTTGCACTTGTATTTTGTATTTTAGAGACTCTTGGGAGGATTATCTTCACCTGGTAGAGTTTCTTACAACAACAGGTACCAGGCCAGTATTGAGATGTCACCATTCAAGGCTTTATATGGACGAAGATATCACACTCTTCTATCTTGGGATGATCTTGGTGAGAGGGTCTTGTTGGAACCAGAGATGATTGTGGATGCAACTGAGAAGGTGAATCTCATCAGAGATAGACTTCGGATGGTGCAGGACAGACATCGGCATTAGACCAATAGCCAACGAAGACCTTTGGAGTTTGAGCTATATTTTTTTGATTACTTTGTTTTAGATTGAGTGTTAAGGCTATATTTTGTTCTAGGTTGATGATCTGGTGTTCTTATAGATTTCTTCGATACAAGGCATTTTTCATTTTGGTGGAAGCGGAAAGCTTAGTCTACGGTACATCAGACCCTTCGATATTCTTATAATGGTCGGTGCAGTGGCCTACAGACTAGACTTGTTGCCTGCATTAGAGGGAGTGCATAATGTGTCTCTTATGTCACAGCTGAGATGGTACATGGCAGATCCTAGTCACGTATTGGATCATTCAGAGATCAAGGTGGGTCCAACTCTCAGCTACACAGAGCAGCCAATGGAGATCCTGGATCACAGGGAGAAGGTGCTGGGGAACCAGATGATTTCCTTGGTGCGCATCGCGTGGAGGCATCACACTCCTGAAGATCTACCTGGGAGAGAGAAGCTGAGATGCGCAAGCAATACCCTTATCTCTTTGCGCCGTGAGATATCATTCTTTCTTGATTCCTGTGATTTTTTGTCGTAGTTCTAAGTTCTTTCTTAAATTTCGAGAACATAACTTTTCTAAGAAGGGTAGACTTGTCACTACCATATTTCTAGATGAGTGTATTTTGATTATTTAGCATAATTACTATTTAGTAATTAATATCTATTTATATTATGCTATTTATTTAAATTCTTCTTGTGTTATTTAATTAAATGTTAGTGGGTTAGCCTATGTTTAATGGACTTGTCACTATTGGACCCATTAGTTAGTCATGACAATATTATATTGAGCCCAGCATGAGACCAAGTCCATTAGAACATTTTTCTTAGTTAATTAAGAAGATTAGTTTAATTTATATTAGTTTATAGCTTTTTTAATATAGCCTTTCCTAATTATCTCTCCTAACTAACTAGTAGGGGTACTTTAGACATTTGTTATTACTTGAAGGGGAAGGAAGAGGGGGCTGGCCATTTAAGGCTCTTCATTCTCTCTTCTCTTAATTAGTTCATTCCAATTAGAAACCCAATTATGTTCTTCCCTAAATTGACTTATCACTCTATAGATTTAACCCAATTCACATCCATTCCCTTTCAATTTCTTATCAAAGAAGCATTAGAGATTGGATTGCAAGGAGCACTTGAAGAAAGAGGATTTGACAAGGAGATCGTGTTCTAACTGTGTCCATTAAGCATTTATTGGACTTTAATTTAGACTATAATTCATGAATTTAACCATTAGGAATTATTCCTTGGTGTAGGGCTACCCATAGGATCAAGAATAAGGTCCATATGACTTGTATTATGAAAGTTACATGATAATTTATGTCCAATTAAGGGAAATTATGAGATTGACACATCAATTGTGTGTTATAAGACCAATTAGATCTAACTAGACTTAGATCGGGGTTATGGGACTAGGTACGTGTCCATAATTGGATACGAGCAGGCCGTATCATGGTATTTTTGATACGGTGTGATACAGGGCTCGTTTATGGGTGATTTATTTTAATGCCTTTCAATTTCCTTTGTAGCAAGTTACTTTAGTTGTATTATGATGTTTATAATATGTACATATGGGTAATATAGAGATTTGGAGGTTTTGGCATTCTAATTTGGTACATATCATAGTGTATCATAGTTAGCATGCCAAGTGTTTGGTCTAATGCTTTTATTGTGTGAGTGTGTGTGCTATATAGATGTATATATTATGTATATGGTAAATATATGAAAGTTAGTACATGAGTTAGTGTGTAAGGAAGTAGAGGATTTTTGATGAGGAGTGAAGAGAGCAGGGGGAACTGCATTTGTATGCAGTAGGTGCATATAGTGCTGGTGTACCGTAGTGCATGGGGGCTGCTCTGTGGCAGTCCAAATTAGAAGGGGTGGTAGTTGGGTATGTTTACTTGATAGTTTAGTAGGTGTATAGTATTAATTAGCTCGGGTATCATTCTGTAGCAGCAGCATAGGCAGCATAACAGCAATAACAGTATATAGCAGCAGCATATGTAGTAGCAGTTAGTATTCTCGGGTTAATTGAAGTAAGGGTTGCCTGTGTGATAGGGAGTGGTGTTAGTGTTTGGCTTTTTTAATGTTCAGGATGTGCATTTTAGGTTTTAACAGAAATAGAAGTAGCAGTAGCAATAAAGATACAACAACAACAAGAATAATAGCTGCAAGAAGCATCAGCAGTAGCTGCAGCTAGGTACAGCAACCTAGCAGTAGCATTAATAGGTGCAGTAGCAGCTAGCAGTAGCAGCAGCTAGGTACAACAAGAGCTAGCAGTAGAAGAAAACAAGATATGGCAGTTGTAGCAGATATGCTTGTGGTTAGTACAAGAGGGTACCATGGCAGCAAGTAGCAGTTGATGCATCAATGATACATTGGGTGTTAAGATGGGTAGTGTACAGAGAACTGGGTCTAATTAGGCTCAGGGATGATGAGTTACTGGAGATAGTAGTAACATGTTGCAGCAGCAACATATCCATTTTAGCAACAAGTAAGTATGGATGGGGGTTACCATGTACCAGTTATGGGCTCTAGTAGGTATCAATTGCTTTAGTTAATGTGTATCATTTAACATGAGGTAGAGTTAAGTTATATATATATATATATATATATATATATATATATATTATCTTATCTTATTTATATAGATATTAGTGTTATTAGCTATAATAGCTAGAATTGGCTAATGCAGCTAGTTAGTGGCTAATATCGGTTAATTACCTTAGTATGGACCTAGAAACTTGGGTTTGACTAATGTTGGCTAGTGAGACCTAGTATAAACCTAGAAAATTATCCTTAGTACATTTTGCCTCATATCTTATTTCATTACACCAAGTAACATGATGTTCATATTTAGGTATGTGTGACACCAGCTTGGATACCGAGATATACCATTTGCTTAGGACTATAGACGAGTACATTCTCTGATATTTTTCTTATTTGATAGCATCTATGTTTCAAGTATTTAATATTGATATATTTGATTTTTGACACGATGATTTTATGGATTGGTATAAATGGATCTTGGTCATGAGATATTATTGTCGTAGTTACTCAGTGATCGTCATGTCGTATTTTATGATTACCGTGATATCTTAGTGATTATATAGACTGTGATCATAGTGCATGATATTATATATAGCCTGTAATATGGATATATGTACTAGTCGGGGTTTGGAAAGTATTAGTAGATATGTGATCATACCTGATAGCCCATTATTTAGTACAGCCTGTGATAGTTTATAAATCATGTCACTCATGTATGATTACGCTAGCTCACCTTTTATATATAGCCCGTGTAGACCCAAGCCGATCATATTATCTTGCTAATATTTCAAGGAACATTTATTATATTATTTCTTTTATTCCAGTTTATTATATTAATGTTCCTCACCATATTGTTCTCAGTTCTTGCCATTATTTATCGTGATAATTTTTCTTGTGATATTTGCTAGTTTATTTATTTCCATCATTTATGTTCATTGCTATTATTATTTTATAGTTTCTGTCAATTATTGGAACTTCTATTTGGGTTGTACTTTGCTTCAATCCTGATTGGATATATTTTTCAGATGATTCAATAGAGGACTGGTGTCCTACGCTCTACGGGCCACATGATGGCGAGCCAGCTGAGTTATCATGCACCCGTAGAGCTTGTTGAGTTAGCACCAACAGTTCGTGGGGGCATAGTTAGTTCATTCATGAGATTGTATATGTCAGTTAGACTTTGGCATTGTATTATTATTTATGACTTGTGTTGAGATTAGATTTGGAGACCAATGAGTAGAGCATTGTGCTCTTCCACGTTATAGGAACATGCTTCACTGAGAAAATATGTTCGATGAATGAGTAGTTTATCAGGAGATACTAAGACTATGCCAACTCCTGCTACTATGTTGCCTTTGGGTCTTATTCTTGATGCGCCGTTAAAGAATAGTTGCCAGGTGTCATCTTCCATTGCCATATTAGATTCTAAGACTTCATTTGGGATGTCATTGTATAGTTTGGAAGTTTTCAGTACAAGATGAGCTACCGGGATATCAGTTAGCACTTGACCCTTCACTGCTTTTTGTAGGACATATCCCATGTCATAAGGTGATAGCAGCATTGCCCATATAGCCCACCAAAAATTGAATGTGCTTGGCTTGGTCATCAATACCCAGAGGCGATTTACTTTGGATATAACATGAATGGTTTAACCTGACACGTAATATAATATCTTCTGAATAGCAAACATTAAAGCAAGGCATTCTTTTTCTACCGGATTGTATCGATATTCAACGTCGACCATTATGTGACTAAGATAATAGATCATCTGTTCATGGACTTCATCACTCTTCTGTGCAAAAAGAGCTCTTGTGGAGTGATCCATTGCTCGAACATATATCCAAAAGGGTTTTTCTACGATCGGAGACACCAAAACTGGCGGATTTGTTAAAAATAGTTTGATATCATCGAATGCTTGTTGACATACTTCATTCCAGAAAAATGATATGCCATTCTTCATTAACTGAGTGAAGGGTCAACATTGTCCCGAGAGATTGGAGATGAACCTCCTAATATATGTCAGACGACCTTGCAGACCACAAAGTTTTTTGAGATTACACGGAGGCTGCATTTCGAGGATAGCTTTAATTTTATCAGGGCCAATGTGAATATCTCTGAAAGTTATAACAATTCCAAGAAACTTGCCACTGGAGACTCCAAAAAAGGATTTAGTTGGATTCATTTTCAACTGATAGTGGCATATTAATTCGAACACAGTTTTCAAATCTTGAAGGTGATCATCTTTGTAGCGACTCTTGACAGCGATGTCATCCACATAGCATTCTACTGTTTTCCATAAATACCTTTGGAAAATTATACTCATGGATCATTGATATATTGCACCCGTATTTTTTAAGCCGAAGGACATGACTTTATAATAGAAAACTCTCAATGGTGTACGAAAAGATGTATGTTTTTCGTCATCAGGCAACCTATTGATCTGATTGTATCCTGAAAATTCATCCATGAAGGACATACGTTCAAAGCCACATGTATTGTCGATCATGACATCTGTGATGGGAAAAAAATTTATCTTTTGGATAGGCCGAGTTAAGATCTCAATAATATACGTAGACCCAAACTTTTTCATTTTTCTTTATGATTGGAACGACATTGGCTATCCAGTCTGAATGTTGCTATTCTCGAATGAAGCTACATGTTATGAGTTTCTTGACTTTGAATTCAATTGCATCCATCATATCTGACGGAATTGTCGTTGTTGTCATTTTACCAGTTTAGCATTCAGAAGAATATTGACCATGTGTGTGGCTATTTGAGGTTCTAGGGCAAGCATATCCTCATAACTCTAGGAGAAGTGCCACGACCCGCACCCAGAATTTGGGCACGAGTATGTGGGTACGTCCAGCTTATGCCGCAACATCGGCGGTAGAACGCTGTCTAGGGCATGAAACTATCTAATCAATCTCTCACGAATATCCAACTCCATAAGGAGACACAGATATCACAATGTGATATGGAATACTCAATCACATAAACTAATGCACGATAAGATATCGAAGTAAATAAACAAAATACAAGACAAGTCTAAACAACAATAATAGTCTAACCTGCAATCAAAAACATACAAATCTCCAAGTATGCTGAAAACAAGTCCTCTAAGTCACAGTCTGTAAAAAATATCCAGTCAGGATTAGAGTGATGTACAAGCACTAACAGCAGTTCGATGTATATTGATAAAAACTATAATACAGTATAAAGAAATATAAGATGGATATAAATACTGGGAATAAGAAATACTGGAAATAAAAATACTGGAGCATTTGTCATCAATGGTGCAACTAGCAATGAACAAAATACATGTGCATGCTAGAACAACAAACTGGAATATAGTGAATGCTAGAACATAAAGAAATGCAAGATCAAGACTAGAGATACATGTATAGACTATCTAGCTAAGTGTGTGAAACATCAGCATATTATGTGATCGGCTTGGGACTGATCAGGCTTGCTATGTATGACTAGCTAGGATTCATGTAAGGTCAGGCTAACCATCCGGGTAGCTATGATGCAAGCAATAGTTAGGCTAATCATACATAACGGGCTATGAGGCATGTAATGGTCAGGCTGCACCGACGTGAGGTATGGGTGAGCTATGTTCATGTAGAGTTAGGTATGATCACATAATCTACTAATATTTTCCCATTTCCCCAGCTAGCACGATGAATTCCAATCACGACTCCTCGTGACCGATCTCGATGATGCCAACTCGTGTATACATAGTGTCAGAATCATGTACGCTATACAACTAGAATTATAGAGATAATCAACATAATAAAAACTGTCAGAGAATGTACTCTCTTGTGGTCCTTAGCTGGTATGAATTAGAGTCCAAGTCACTGTCCAAATAGCCTATGTATTACAATTTTACCATGTCAAAAGATAATTTATTTAATTTTGGAATAATTACCCTAAAATCTTATTTTAATCTTATAATTCTGATTTTTAGGTTAATTCCTAAATTTTGTCCAAAGGAACTGAATTTTATAAACTCGAGACTCATGGCACGCAAATCGAGGCGATCAGTTGACCAAAAAGTCAACCGACACAAACTCAACTTACATGCATGATTTCCTGTAGAATTCAGCATCAAAAATCTGCTATAATTTATGGCTCGTCCGAATTCAAATTCGTTTGGAAATTATTGCACATACAAATTTTGTATTGTACAACGGTAGTTAATTTCTAACCTAGAAGTTCTACAGAATTAACAGTATAGAAATACTTTGAATTAAATTCTGGGAAAAATATATGTCAGTGATCTTGACATTAGCTTTCTGAAACTTTATAAGGTTCATGATTATGATTCCTGGTTCTCCCGAAATCGTGAAAATATTAAGATGCGTCTATTTTCGGACATGCTGTTCTCTACGAATTTTTCAGAATTTAATATTCAAAATTTTGTCAAACAATTTATATATTCAAAAAGCTAACCTCAATACGGTTCTAATACAAGAAACTGGACCGTATTTGGAGTCCGGAGCTATGAGTAATGGCTTCTGGAAGATGAAGAAATTCTAGATGACAACTCTCCAAAATTTCTCTCTAAAATAATAGAATAATTACGGTTATTATATTATATTATATATATATATTATATTATATTATATATATATGTGTGTGTGTGTGTGTGTGCTGACATGCGGCTGAATGATAAAAATAGGATGACACGTGTCAGAATCTGATTGGGTGATTTTGTTTATATTATTTGTTTTTGATTTACATTTATCAAAATATTATTTAAGTCATTTTAAATTGAAATAACTCAAAATAAATATTAAAAATAATCATAAAAATCTAGAAAATATATAGAAAATATATTTTGAACCTAAAAACCCTAGAAAAATACTTTGAATAATTTTATATTCATAGGTTTCCTACTATAATTAGGAGAAGCTCTAAAAATTAGTTTTACGTATTTAAATAAAAATAAATAATAAAAATATTCCAACAATTCTGAAATAATATTCAAAAAATATATAATAATATTATAAATACTAGAAAATTTTATGGATTGATTCTATATTCTTGATATTGCACAATAAATTCTAGAAGTCCTAAAAATTAGTTATTAGCCTAAATAACTCCCAATAAATATTAAAAATACTCAAACAATTCTCAAAAAATTCTCAAAAAATTCTAGAAAATATATTTGATTATTTAGAACCTAAAATAAAAGTTTTAAATATTTTTAATTATGTTTGACACTAAAATAAATTCTTAAAATTCTTAAAAATTTATTGTTACTAGTTTTAATTAACCAAAAATTGTGAAAAATTTTAATAGCCCTAAATTAACCGAATAACAACATTTAAGCACGAATTTCAGGACACGGAGGTTATAAGTCTACCCACCTTAAAAAAATCCGTACTCGAAATTTAAAATCCTCAATAGTTTTTTTTTATCAAACCATATAATCATGAAGTAAATTCATATTGTTATATCACAAATGTTTCAAAATTCTATAAATATATCATATTACTACATATTCTCGAAATTAAAATCTAATTACATTCTTATCACAATCTCCTCCAAAATATTAAGTTAATAATTAAATACTCAAAAATTTATACAATCCTCTAATTTAAATCCAATCAATGCATATTTATAAAATTTAAAATCTCATCCCAAAAATTTGAATTCAAACACTAATCCATTAATGATTTTACTCCTCTAATTTAAATCCAATCAATGCATATTTATAAAATTTAAATTCTTATCCCAAAAATTTGAATTCAAACACTAATTCATTAATGATCTTACTCCTCGATTCTTTTTTCACATCATACTCAAACAATATAATACTTATGAAATCTTCAAATACAATATTCAAAATATAAATTTTGAAGTTATATCTTGCAGTCAAATAAATATAATGATAATCTTCTTAAACTTCTCAATTTTTTTTGACAAATTAAATCATATCATAATCTTCATAAAATCAATGATTTAACAAAATCGTTAATTCTGCCATATTAAGTTCTCAACTCTTTATTTAAATTAATGTTTATCCTCAAAATTTAAGGCACCTTGTCTCTCTCTGTCAAGTCGTAACCTCTTTATTAATCTTTACTACGATTAAACCCCCAACAATTAAGGTTTAAGAAAATTCTACCTATAGTCATACAACATGCAATCTAGAAAAGACATGCACGATTATGGTCACTTTTGTCATGGTACTGCAGTCTCGGTCAGGGTGTACTACTAACTATATTCTAGCAAGAAAGTCATTGATACAAGTTATGGTACTAAGAAATCAATCAATAAATGGAAAAGAACAGAAGGAAAGAACAGAACATAGCCTTCTAACCCATCACTTAGACATCTTCAACCATTATCATACACTTAATTCTGTCATATTCACTCACAAATTCCTATCCCTATACACTGATACCTACATCAACTAATCATTAATCCACAAGATATCCATGGATACATCCACATTGCACATATATGTCTATTGATACCAAAACCCGACATTAAGAACCTCTAACACAACCATAGGTTTAATGATGCATCCAAAGTTTGATACCTCTATCCCTTTAGGTACCACTGTTTCTACTACTAGCACACCCACTGCTAGCTCTCTTACCTACTATAATTGTTTATACTAGTTGTTCTTATCACTCAAGTGCACACCAAGTGCAACACAACACACTATGTATTACTCCCTCTTTACAACTCTAGATGGACACCCAAATCAGTTTGTAGTGCTATCCCAGGCATGCTCAAGCCATAGATCCTTACAAATGCACATCATCTACTCATATACTAATATACATTTCTTACCCACCATAAAATTTTATCCTCAAAATTTAACTTCTCGAAGAATTTAAAATAAAATGTGTATACTTTCCTCAAGAGTCAAATATAAAATTTTAATCACTTCCAAAAATCTTTATAGCTTTGACTATGTTTATTGAATCAAATTTGAATCCTCAAAAATTTTAATAACATAAAATCTCAACTCCTCAAAATTCTTAAAAGTTGAAATTTATTTCAATCTTCAAATTATAAATTTAAATCCACATCTATCTAAGTATACATATAAATACTCAGTCTCTAACACTCAAGGTATACACAAATACACCGATTGTCTACAAACTCAACTGTGTACTGAATATTGCACTACCTGGATTACTTGCACTATTACTTTCAATAATTTTTTATCCATATTAACTGATACATCAATCTAATATCATCACACGAGGTACTTACTGTTATTCGCACATTTCTCAACTAATCCTTGATATAGAAATACTAGCACTCTTGGTATGGTAACACTAGCTTCATCATTAGATTACTTCATCACACTCACTAGAACCCATGATCACTTGCACTAGTTATTAACTTCTATAATGCACATGCTTCACTTCACTCCCAAAGGGAGACATATGGTTCCATATCTCTATTGAATTATAAGTATCTTCCCTTAACCTTTTACAGACTGATACACTAATCAGTGATACACTTCATAACTTCCATTACCAATCTTGATATTTCTCAACCCATGACACACCATTATAATTTTCTAAAAATCATGCTTCCACTTTCATGAGCTCCCACACTGACACTCATCACCCACTGTACATCTTGTACATAATTTCTAGACACTCTTCCATCTATTATTTCCAACACATCACTTGCCTCAATATTAGGTGATACATCCATCATTAGTCATATATCGGTACACTCAGATCAAATAACATATCAAGGCCCTACTTTTATCTGTAACACAAGTCTCACTACTTAGCACAATGTATTCTTATTCTCTCATATACTCTTATCCACTTATGGGTATCCTCCTACTATGGCACACTCATTAATTTCCTTTATGCATTTCTTTACTCTTGACACACCCAAGTATCAACCATAAAATTAAATATCATGCTCCGTAAATTTTTAATATAATTTTCTCAATACTTAATTGTTTACATGGATCACCCAACTACATGATTTCATGACTATCCAGGACTGACATGCTGACTTTGATACTAATTCTTGGAACCATCACTGATAATCTTTACTTCTTCTACCTATAATACCAATACTAATTATAATGATACCTTATCATAGAACAATTGCTACAGGGTACTACGCTACGGGTTAACTCTAGATCGATGCCTATTGTTCACATGTCCAGCCAAGAAAAACTTACAGACTCACAAGCCATACTCAACAGTCAACACTGATACAAGACACAGACCTAATTGCAAGTCACCAATTATCACACTAACAAGGATCCTTAAAGAAATAAAGCTCAAAAAGGAATTGGACTAAGGACTGAAGGTATCTCTACAGCTAGCAAAGAAAATGATTGGAACAAGGTCCTATAACAACAGAAGTGGATAAGTATTAAGATGATACTTTAAGAACAAATTTAAGATACAACCTAATAATCATATACGTCTGTCCAAAATTATGACACTCAGAATCCTCGCCACGCTAGTAAGCATAGCTGTGATAAATGATAGGTTCCATAACTAAGGTATGCAACTCTATAATCATGTCATCTAGAATCCTTGCCACGCCAACCGGTATAGGTACAAAAACTCTAAATTCATAACTAAGATATGTACATCCAAGGTCAGGTTCCTACGTTTCTGCCATGACAGCTAATGTGGCTGCAATAAACTCTAGGCTCCATTACTAAAGTAGACGTTTTACCTTTCTCACTATCCTCATCAACATATGTCATCAGATGATACCGTAATTTAGTTCATAAAATTCATCTTGATATGAAATCAAACTCAACAACGACACCAAGAATTAAATTTAACAACTGATCAACAAGAATCGATTTCAATAATAAGTGAGAACAGACAAAAACAAGGAAAGATTTAAATTGGAAATTATAATAAAATTCTCAAGGGTCGTCCCAGGAATCTCTCAAATAATTTGTGATTGAGTATTCGCTCTCATCCTAATATCCTATGTATTATATCCTATCACAAGCATGCAGTAGTACAACTAAGATGTCGCACTACCACGATATCGCACAACTTGCGAAGCCTGACCTGCATGGGCCACCACTAAAAATGAGTCATGACCCATACCCGGAATTTAGGCACGAGTCTGTGGGTACGTCCAGCCTACGCTGCAGCATCGACGGTAGAACGATATCTAGGGCATGATACTATCTAATCAATCTCTCACGAATATCCAACTCCATAAGGAGACACAGATATCACAATATGATATAGAATACTCAATTACATAAACTAATGCAGGATAAGATATCGAAGTAAATAAACAAAATATAAGACAAGTCTAAACAACAATAAATAGTCTAACCTGCAATCAATAACATCGAAATCTCCAAGTATGCCAGAAACAAGTCCTCTAAGTCACAGTCTAAAAAAAATATCCAGTCAGGATTGGAGTAAAGTACAAGTACTAACAGCAGTTCCATGTATATTAAAAAAAACTATAATACAGAGTAAAGAAATACAAGATGGATATAAATACTAGTAATAAGAAATACTGGAAATAGAAATACTGGAGCATATATCATCAATGGTGCAACTAGCAATGAATAGAATACATGTGCATGCTAGAACAATGAACTAGAATATAGTGAATGCTAGAACAATAACTAGAACATAGAGAAATGCTAGATCAAGGCTATAGATACATGTATACACTATCTAGCTAAGTGTGTGAAATATCAGCATATCATGTGATCATCTTGGGACTGATCAGACTTGCTATGTATGACTAGCTATGATTCATGTAAGGTCAGGCTAAGTATCCGGATAGCTATGATGCAAGCAATAGTCAGGCTAATCATAAATAACATGCTATGAGGCATGTAATGGTCAGGCTGTACCGACGTGAGGTGTGGGGGAGCTATGGTTCATGTAGAGTTGGATATGACCACATAATCTACTAATATTTCCCTGTTTCCCCAACTAGCACGATGAATTCCAATCACGACTCCTCGTGACCGGTCTCGATGATGCCAACTCGTGTATACATAGTGTTAGAATCATGTACGCTATACAACTAGAATTATAGAGATAATCAATATAATAAAAAATGTCAGAGAATATACTCGCCTGTGGTCCTTAGCTGGTATGAATTAGAGTCCAAGTCACAGTCCAAATAGCCTATATAATACAATTTTACCATGTCAAAAGATAATTTATTTTAATTTATTTAATTCTAGAATAATTACTCTAAAATCTTATTTTAATCTTATAATTCTGATTTTTAGGTTAATTCCTAAATTTTGTTCAAAGGAACTGAATTTTATCAACTCAAGACTCATGGCACGCAAATTAAGGCAATCTGTTGACCAAAAAGTCAACTAACACAAACTCAAATTTCATGCATGATTTTTTATAGATTTTAACGTCAAAAATATGCTAGAATTTATGGCTCATCCAAATTCAAATTCGTTTGGAAATTATTGTACATACAAATTTTGTATTGTACAACGGTGGTTAATTTCTAACCTAGAAGTTCGACAGAATTAACAGTAGAGAAATACTTCGAATTAAATTTTGGGAAAAATATAAGTCAATGATCTTGACATTAGCTTTTTGAAACTTTAAAAGGTTCATGATTCAGATTCCTGGTTCTCCCAAAATCGCAAAAATATTGAGACGCATCAATTTTTGGACATGCTGTGCTCTACAAATTTTCCAGAATTTAACATTCAAAATTTTATAAAAAAATTTATATATTCAGAAATCTAACCTCAATATGGTTCTAATGCAAGAAACAGGGCCGCGTTTGGAGTCCTGAGCTATGAGTAATGGCTTCTGGAAAATAAAGAAATCCTAGATGACAATTCTCCAAAATCTCTCTCTAAAATTGTCACGACCCGCACCCGGTTTAGGGCACGAGAGCGTGGGTACGTCCAGCCTACGCCGCAGCATCGGCGGTAGAACGCTGTCTAGGTCAAGTACTATCTAAACAATCTCACTCTAGTATCCAACTCCATAAGGAGACGTGGATATCAAAATGAATCTAGAAATCCTCAATCACAACTACAGCACGATAGGAAATGAAGAAATAAAAGAATACCATACAAGTCTAATGACAACATAATCGTACCTGCAATCATTAACTTCCAATCCCCAAGTGTGTCGGAACCAGTCTACTAAGGTCACAGTCTGGAAAAATATTTTCCAGTCAGGAAGGAGCAAAGTACATCTCTAAATAGCAGTTCTATATAAATGACATAAACTATGTAGCAGTTCTAGATGGAAACATACCAGATGCATGTATAGGTACGAGAAATGTACAATGAGAGAAATACTGGAAATACTGTAAGTAAATGCAGGAAAGAAAAACAATATGTCCATGAGCAAGAAACCTATGACTAAGTGTGTGAGTACTAGCTTTAACATGTGATCGGCTTGGGAACTTGATCAGGCTGGTTACATGTGATTAGCTATGGTTCATATAAAGTCAGGCTAACCGTTGGTTAGCTATGGTTCATATAAAGTCAGGCTAACCGTTGGTTAGCTATGGTGCATGTAGAGATCAGGCTAATCACACGTAACAGCTATGGTTCATATAAGTGGTCAGGCCGCACCCGACGTGAGATGTTGGGTAAGCTATGGTGCATATAAAGTTGGGTATGATCACATATCTACACTAAAGTACTCCCCAAACCCCCGACTGGTATAGTAGATCCAATCATGGTACGCTATGGCACAGGATTCCCTAGGAAGGTAGCAAATCTCCCCGGGAATTAGTGTCTGTACATGCACAAGATATCAAGGAAACAAGTCTCGTACAAGCTACACCATGAATAAGGAATAACATCTCATGACGAGATCCGTGTATACCAATCCGTGTAACCATCGTGTCAAGATCATAGATATTTACACTAGATACAGTGAACATAGGAGATATCATAAATTAGAAACTAATCAGAGAATGTACTCGCCTTGGGTCCTTAGCTGGTGAAACCAATGTCCTGTTCCAGAGTATCCCCTGGTAAACCAACAGTCCTATAAACATAACACAAGCAACCCACATTCGCATCAGATGCTACACTAACACAGTCAAAAATACTGGTCTCAGGGCCATGTCAGGCAGGGCACTAGTCAACTAGGGTCATCTAGTAGGGACACGTATATAATATACATTACACTTATTATACTTACAATATTTATACATGCACCAATTTAAATGTATTTACAATATATATATATCTTTTAAATACATATTTGATTTATACTAGTTGAACATTATATATGTATACTCATACATATGCTAAAATACCTTTTTAAAATATATATATATATAAATACTAAATTGATTACATATACTATAAATACGTATTTACGTATATAAATCATTTCGAACTTATTTTGAACAATAATTTCAAATAAAAGTTTATTTATAAAAACTAGAATTTATGTAAAAGCCAATATTTTTCATTTATGGTAAAATCGGTCACCGATCCAATAAACTAATTTTTGAACTCATTTTATTATTGAAACTATATTTTTTAATAATAATATAAAACCCAAGATTTATTATATTTAACATAATCAAAAACCTTTTAATTTAATACGTAAAAATGAACTAATTACATGAAATCACTAAACTAATTATATTTAACTAATATAGATACTGAACTAATTATATTACTAACTGTTTACATATAAATTAACCAAATTGATTAAATACTAACTACTGATTATATAATACTACTGATTATAATTAACTACTAACTAAACCAATATATAACTACTAGCTAATTATATATAAGCTAACTGATTAATTAATCTACTGGTTAAGAATAATTAACAAATTTATAATTTAATTAACTGATAGGGAATTAATTACCAATTAAGAACTAACACAAATTACTACTGATCATATACTAAACTAAACTAATACATGAAATTAACTATTCCATATTCATTAACTATTTATTATTACTTAAGGTCCAACACCAATTAAAGACTTATCATCCCACAGTTATAAACTCATCTTTATTTAATATATTAAAATCCTTTCAAACAATTTTTACACTGCTAACATCAAACCTAATCCAATTTATTAAATATACTTAACAAAACTTAAAACTATATATTGTTATATGTATACTATATTATTTAACAAAGCTAATGTATTATAATATAACTAATTATTACACATTATAATATTTTAAAGTAACTATACTATCTCTGCCATCAGAGAGAAACCAATCACTCAGAAAAAAAGAAAGAATGAAAGAGGGGAGAAGAGAGGCTCACCTAGGTTTCCGGCGAGGTCGGCCGGCCAGGGCGTCGGCGCGGCGGTTCGACGTGGAGCTCGAGGCAGCGGGCTCGGCGCTCGAGGGCAGCGGCTCGGCGCTCGAGGGCAGCGGCTTCGAGGAGACGTCGGCGCGGGATCTCGACGACGGCGGCGTCTGGTCGAGGAGGCGGGCTCGATGGTGAGGTGGTCCGAGGCGGCTCCAGCGGTGGTGGCAGCGAAGCTCGGTCGACGGATCCCAGGCGGTTCAACCCAGGACAGCGACAGGGCGGCGACGGCGGCTTCGTTCCAGCGGCGGGCCACCGGCTTCAGCGGCGACGACGACGACGACGACGACTCTGGGCGGCGGCTTCGAGTCTAGGGTCAGGGTTCTGGGTTTTGTGTCGGGGTTGGGTCTGTGGATCGTGTCCGGGGCAGGACACGATGGGTGCTTTACTGTGGACGTGTCCGGGTTTGCCGGACACGGAGATGCTGTTGTAAACTGGAGGATGTGGATGTGTCCGGGTGTGTCGGATACGGAAAAAATCTGTTTGTAATATTGTAACCGGACACAGAAAAATGAATGGATACGGTGGGACACCCGGGGTCGGACCCGAGGCCATCACGGCTGACACGGTGATGCTGGACACACGGACACGAGCACACAAAAATGGTGGTGGCTTTGGCTTGTGGGAATTTGTGGAGGCTAGCTAATAAATTGGAGATTAGGGTTTCTAGGGAGTGGTGATGAGAGACTTAAATAGGGAGAGATGGTGTGGGATAAAGGGTTGCGGGTTGGCCCAATAATGAATGGCCCAGAATTAAATATGAATGAGTTCTTTATGAGAGAACGAGGGTGTGTCGGCTAGTTAATAGGAAATGACAACTTGTAAAAAAATTTAAAAGAAAAGATTATGATTTCGGAAAATATTTTAGGAAAGCTACGTAATTTATTTATTTACTATTCCATTAAATATAAAAATTATTTTGAAGAAACAACTAGTCCTTTAATTAATCCAATAAATAATTTTATGATTTCAAGCCAATAAACATTTGAAACTAGAGGAATATATATATATATTATTATTTATTTATTTATTTTGTAATACATCGTCATTTAGGAAAAATGATTTTTATAAAGATTTAAATTACCTTCTACAATCAAACATCGTTCAAAAATTAACTAAAAATTTTCAAGGAGAAATGTTTTATAAAACTTGATATTTTAAAATGAATTAAAATCTAATTATTTGGAAACTGGAAATCGGAGGTTACAAGTCTATCCACCTTAGAAAAATTTCGTCCTCGAAATTTTAGGGATGACTAGGATGGAAAAAAATTTGTTGTTCATAATAATGAATATATCATTGAAGAAAATATTTCTATAAGGAAAAATATTTACCAAACAGAAGGAAACATGAAGAAAAAGAAAATATGGTTTAAGACAGGAATAACTTGAAGGAATTATGGCTTGGCCTTGAATCCTCTAGAAGGTTTAGGTTTGGGAAGTAGACACGATCACAAAAACAGATAATTTGAATAATGCACGTTACCTTTTCAAAGTAACTAAACCAAGGAAGACCCAGTATAATGAATGATATAGACATGAAAGTTATAGCTAATTCGAAAGATACGGTCGACAATTTGATTTAAGAAACTTAAATACATCCTTCAGAATGTAATCAAGAGACATCTAATCGCCTTTCTTGATTTCTAGGAAAAAGAGTAGTCTTTACTACCTTCTGAAAATAATCCTTCCTTTTTATCCTCGTTCATTTTACTTTTCTCAATCTTGTGATTCATCATTAACTAATATCTATAAAAGTTTCAAATTCCACAAACTTTATTAGATTAGATCCTAGAATTTCTGAATCAAAATTTATTACATGTCCAAAATCCTTATCATCAAATTCGAGTTTGTTTATCTTCACATCAACTATACCTCGATTATTTTCTTCGATTTCAAATGTTACTGTCATGGTCAAGATTTTAATTTAAATCACAACCTCAATATACCATGATCTTACCTTACGACCTTCAATTATATGATCCCATAATCAATTATATTATAATCTCCTCAAATTTTGAGTAAATAACTAAATACAAAATTTACTATCCAATCCCTTTTAATTGAAATCCAATCAATGCATATTTATAAAACTTAAAAAATCTGCATCCCAAAATTTAACTTTAAACACTCATCAATCATCTAACTCAATTTCAATCGATGCTTATTCCAATCTAACTCCTCATCCCAAGAGTTTAATTTGACACTATTCCATTTACGATTTTATTTCCTGTTTTTCTTTTTCCTCAAATACTCAACGATGCGATGCTTCCAGTATCTTCAATGCAACATTCCTACTATATAAAATTTCTATCTTGCAGTCAAATAGATAAAATGATAATCTCTCAAATTTCTCAAATTTTTAATAATCAATTCAATCATATCAAGACCTCCTTAAAATTAATAAATCCTCTTTTTTTTTTTTTTTTTTTTTTTTTTGGCTCTGTGAATTTCTTAATTCTCCCTTTAAGTAAATGTTTGTCCTCGAATTTCAATCAAACCTCGATTTTCGCAAAAACAATGATTCCATCAACTCCGTTATAACAACCCCTAAATTCTTTATTTAATTTAATGCTCATCCACAAATTAAATCCTCTTGTCTCTTTTTGTCAGTCATAACCTCGTCATAGATCTTTGCTATGGTCAAAACCCTAATGATCATGGTTTAAGAAAATTCTACCTACAGCCATGCAATTTAAGAAAAATATAGGTCATGTATCTTTTGTCATGGTATTTCAGTCTCTGTTAGGGTGCACTACTAGCTATGTTCTAACAAGAAAATCACGAATAAAAACCACGTTACTAGGGAATCAATCGATCGAAAGACGAAAAGAACATTAGGAAAGAAAAGAAAGAACCTGCTAACATATTACTTGTAGTATCTACTATCTCTAACAAACACTTAACTCTAGCGCATTCACTACTAATTCCTATTCATGTACACTGGTACCCATATCAACTAATCATATATTAATATTTATATCTCTCATCTACCAAAATTAATCCTCAAAATAATCGTCAAGGTTTAACTTCCCGATCAACTTAAAATAAAATTGCATATACCTCCTCAAAATTAGATACTTCACATCGAAATAAAATTTAATCACTTCTAAAATCCTTGTAGCCTTAACCATGTTTATTGAATTCATATTTGAAATCCTCAAAAATTTAATGACAAACTCTCAACTCCTCAATTATTCTAAAAATAAAATTTTATTTTCACCTTTTAATTTATAATTTCATAAATGTACATATCAATGCTCACGGTCTCTGATACTCAGGGTGTACTCAATGCATCTAGTGTCTATAATTGTGTACTAAATTCGTACTGCCCGAATCACTTGCACTATTACCTCCAATGATCAAAGTTATCGTCAACTGTGTTTTCTTTCCTGATTTCAATTTATGTCAATTGGTATATCATCTAATTATCAACACACAGAGTGCTTACTGTTATTAACGTCATCCTTGACTAATCCTTGATATAGAATCATTAGCACTCTTGGTATTATATCACTAGCTGCATTAATGGATTATCTCATCAAGCTCATTAGACTCATGATCACCTGTATCCTCTATAACACTCATGTTTCTTTACTCTCATGGGTATGTGTATGGTTCCTTATCTCGATGGTTGTATAGGTATTTCCTTTAATCCTTTAAAGCCTATTAGACTATCCCGTGATACGCTTAACCACTTTCATTACCAATTCCAATATTTCTCTACCCATGACACCTCATTAACTCTTTATGCGTATGTATTTCCTTACCTGTAACACTTCCGATATTAATCATCAAATTGAACATCATGTTCCATAAATCCTTAACACAATTCCTGGATACTTAATCGTTTACATAAATCACTCAATTCCATAATCATGATTATCCAGGACGGGTAATTGGCTCTGATACTAACTCTGAGAACTATCACTGATACTCTATACTCTCCTTAACTCTCAGTCTCTAATGACACTACTCCTAGAATCATTGGTACAAGGTACTATGCTAAGGGCTAACTCTAGATTAAAGCCTACTGCTCACATGTCCAACTAAGAAACACTTACAACTCACTAGCAACACAGTCAATACTAATACAAGACAAACAAAATTACAAGCCACTAATTATCATACTTAACAAGAAATCCTCAAGGAATAGGAGCTCAAAGACTGAATTGAGGACAGAAGGTATCTTTACTGCTAGTAAAGAAAGAAGCGGTGGAACAAAGTCCTGGAGTAACAGAAATAGATAAGTCTTGAGATGATATTTTAAGAACCAATTTAGGATACAACCTGATAATCATACACGTCTGTCTGAAATCATGACACTCAGAATCCTCGCCACGCCAGTAAGCATAGATGCGATAAACGATAGGTTTCGTAACTAAGGTATGCACTCTATAATCATGTCGTCTAGAATCTTCGCCACGCCAACCGGTATGGCTGCGAAAGACTCTAAGCTTCATAACTATAGTATGTACATCCAAGTCAGGTTCCTACGTTCTCGTCACCACAGCTAATATGGCTGCGATAAATTCTAGGTTCCATAACCAAAGTAGACGTTTTACCTTCCTCACTGTCCTCATCAATATATGTCATCAGATGATACCATAAATCCTAGTCCGTAAAAATTCATCTCAATTTGAAATCAACTCAACAACGATACCAGGAATTAAAGTTAACAACTGGTCAACAAGAATCAAACTCAACAATGATACCAAGATTTTAATTTAATAACTGCTCAACAAGAATCAAGTTCAGTGACAACAAGCGAGAGCGGACGAAATCAAGGAAAAAGATTTAAATTGGAATAAGATTCTCAAGGGGTCGTCCCAGGAATCTCTCAAGAATTTGTGATTGAGTATCCTCTCTCATCCTAGTATCCTATGTCCTATATTCTATAGCAGGTACGCAGTAATACAACTATGACATCGCACTACTACGACATCGCACAACTAGCGAAGTCAGACCTGCGTGGGCCACCACTAAAAATGTGTCACGACCCGCACCCGGTTTAGGGCACGAGAGCGTGGGTACGTCCAGCCTACGCCGCAGCATCGGCGGTAGAACGCTGTCTAGGTCAAGTACTATCTAAACAATCTCACTCTAGTATCCAACTCCATAAGGAGACGTGGATATCAAAATGAATCTAGAAATCCTCAATCACAACTACAGCACGATAGGAAATGAAGAAATAAAAGAATACCATACAAGTCTAATGACAACATAATCGCACCTGCAATCATTAACTTCCAATCCCCAAGTGTGTCGGAACCAGTCTACTAAGGTCACAGTCTGGAAAAATATTTTCCAGTCAGGAAGGAGCAAAGTACATCTCTAAATAGCAGTTCTATATAAATGACATAAACTATGTAGCAGTTCTAGATGGAAACATACCAGATGCATGTATAGGTACGAGAAATGTACAATGAGAGAAATACTGGAAATACTGTAAGTAAATGCAGGAAAGAAAAATAATATGTCCATGAGCAAGAAACCTATGACTAAGTGTGTGAGTACTAGCTTTAACATGTGATCGGCTTGGGAACTTGATCAGGCTGGTTACATGTGATTAGCTATGGTTCATATAAAGTCAGGCTAACCGTTGGTTAGTTATGGTTCATATAAAGTCAGGCTAACCGTTGGTTAGCTATGGTGCATGTAGAGATCAGGCTAATCACACGTAACAGCTATGGTTCATATAAGTGGTCAGGCCGCACCCGACGTGAGATGTGGGGTGAGCTATGGTGCATATAAAGTTGGGTATGATCACATATCTACACTAAAGTACTCCCGAAACCCCCGACTGGTATAGTAGATCCAATCATGGTACGCTATGGCACAGGATTCCCTAGGAAGGTAGCAAATCTCCCCGGGAATTAGTGTCTGTACATGCACAAGATATCAAGGAAACAAGTCTCGTACAAGCTACACCATGAATAAGGAATAACATCTCATGACGAGATCCGTGTATACCAATCCGTGTAACCATCGTGTCAAGATCATGCATATTTACACTAGATACAGTGAACATAGGAGATATCATAAATTAGAAACTAATCAGAGAATGTACTCGCCTTGGGTCCTTAGCTGGTGAAACCAATGTCCTGTTCCAGAGTATCCCCTGGTAAACCAACAGTCCTATAAACATAACACAAGCAACCCACATTCGCATCAGATGCTACACTAACACAGTCAAAAATACTGGTCTCAGGGCCATGTCAGGCAGGGCACTAGTCAACTAGGGTCATCTAGTAGGGACACGTATATAATATACATTACACTTATTATACTTACAATATTTATACATGCACCAATTTAAATGTATTTACAATATATATATATCTTTTAAATACATATTTGATTTATACTAGTTGAACATTATATATGTATACTCATACATATGCTAAAATACCTTTTTAAAATATATATATATATAAATACTAAATTGATTACATATACTATAAATACGTATTTACGTATATAAATCATTTCGAACTTATTTTGAACAATAATTTCAAATAAAAGTTTATTTATAAAAACTAGAATTTATGTAAAAGCCAATATTTTTCATTTATGGTAAAATCGGTCACCGATCCAATAAACTAATTTTTGAACTCATTTTATTATTGAAACTATATTTTTTAATAATAATATAAAACCCAAGATTTATTATATTTAACATAATCAAAAACCTTTTAATTTAATACGTAAAAATGAACTAATTACATGAAATCACTAAACTAATTATATTTAACTAATATAGATACTGAACTAATTATATTACTAACTGTTTACATATAAATTAACCAAATTGATTAAATACTAACTACTGATTATATAATACTACTGATTATAATTAACTACTAACTAAACCAATATATAACTACTAGCTAATTATATATAAGCTAACTGATTAATTAATCTACTGGTTAAGAATAATTAACAAATTTATAATTTAATTAACTGATAGGGAATTAATTACCAATTAAGAACTAACACAAATTACTACTGATCATATACTAAACTAAACTAATACATGAAATTAACTATTCCATATTCATTAACTATTTATTATTACTTAAGGTCCAACACCAATTAAAGACTTATCATCCCACAGTTATAAACTCATCTTTATTTAATATATTAAAATCCTTTCAAACAATTTTTACACTGCTAACATCAAACCTAATCCAATTTATTAAATATACTTAACAAAACTTAAAACTATATATTGTTATATGTATACTATATTATTTAACAAAGCTAATGTATTATAATATAACTAATTATTACACATTATAATATTTTAAAGTAACTATACTATCTCTGCCATCAGAGAGAAACCAATCACTCAGAAAAAAAGAAAGAATGAAAGAGGGGAGAAGAGAGGCTCACCTAGGTTTCCGGCGAGGTCGGCCGGCCAGGGCGTCGGCGCGGCGGTTCGACGTGGAGCTCGAGGCAGCGGGCTCGGCGCTCGAGGGCAGCGGCTCGGCGCTCGAGGGCAGCGGCTTCGAGGAGACGTCGGCGCGGGATCTCGACGACGGCGGCGTCTGGTCGAGGAGGCGGGCTCGATGGTGAGGTGGTCCGAGGCGGCTCCAGCGGTGGTGGCAGCGAAGCTCGGTCGACGGATCCCAGGCGGTTCAACCCAGGGCAGCGACAGGGCGGCGACGGCGGCTTCGTTCCAGCGGCGGGCCACCGGCTTCAGCGGCGACGACGACGACAACGACGACTCCGGGCGGCGGCTTCGAGTCTAAGGTTAGGGTTCTGGGTTTTGTGTCGGGGTTGGGTCTGTGGATCGTGTCCGGGGCAGGACACGATGGGTGCTTTACTGTGGACGTGTCCGGGTTTGCCGGACACGGAGATGCTGTTGTAAACTGGAGGATGTGGATGTGTCCGGGTGTGTCGGACACGGAAAAAATCTGTTTGTAATATTGTAACCGGACACAGAAAAATAAATGGATACGGTGGGACACCCGGGGTCGGACCCGAGGCCATCACGGCTGACACGGTGATGCTGGACACACGGACACGAGCACACAAAAATGGTGGTGGCTTTGGCTTGTGGGAATTTGTGGAGGCTAGCTAATAAATTGGAGATTAGGGTTTCTAGGGAGTGGTGATGAGAGACTTAAATAGGGAGAGATGGTGTGGGATAAAGGGTTGCGGGTTGGCCCAATAATGAATGGCCCAGAATTAAATATGAATGAGTTCTTTATGAGAGAACGAGGGTGTGTTGGCTAGTTAATAGGAAATGACAACTTGTAAAAAAATTTAAAAGAAAAGATTATGATTTCGGAAAATATTTTAGGAAAGCTATGTAATTTATTTATTTACTATTCCATTAAATATAAAAATTATTTTGAAGAAACAACTAGTCCTTTAATTAATCCAATAAATAATTTTATGATTTCAAGCCAATAAACATTTGAAACTAGAGGAATATATATATATATTATTATTTATTTATTTATTTTGTAATACATCGTCATTTAGGAAAAATGATTTTTATAAAGATTTAAATTACCTTCTACAATCAAACATCGTTCAAAAATCAACTAAAAATTTTCAAGGAGAAATGTTTTATAAAACTTGATATTTTAAAATGAATTAAAATCTAATTATTTGGAAACCGGAAATCGGAGGTTACAAAAATAATAGAATAATCAAGGTTATTATATTATATTATATATATATATATATATATATATATATATATATATATATATATATATTTATGTTTGTGTGTGCTGACATGCGGTTGAATGATAAATATAGGATGACACGTGTCAGAATCTGATTCGGTGATTTTGTTTATATTATTTTTTTGATTTGCCTTTATCAAAATATTATTTAAGTCGTTTAAAATCTAAATAACTCAAAATAAACATTAAAAATAATCATAAAAATCTGGAAAAAATATAAAAAATATATTTTGAACCTAAAAACCCTAGAAAAATACTTGGGACAATTTTATGTTCATAGGTTTCCTACTATAATTAGGAGAAGCTCTAAAAATTAGTTTAACCTATTTAAATAAAAAGAAATATTCAAAATATTCCAAAAATTCTGAAATAATTTTTGAAAATATATAATAATATTATAAACACTATAAAATTTTATGGATTGATTCTATATTCTTGGTATTTCACAATAAATTCTAGAAATCCTAAAAATTAGTTATTAGCCTAAATAACTCCCAAAAAATATTAAAACACTCAGAAAATTCCCAAAAAAATTTAAAATATATATTTGATTATTTAGAACCTAAAATAAAAGTTTAAATATTTTTAATTATGTTTGACACTAAAATAAATTCTTAAAAGTCCTAATATTTTATTGTTACTAGTTTTTATTTAACCAAAAATTATGAAAAATTTTAATAGCCCCCAAATTAACCTAATAACTACATTTAAGTACGAATTTCAGGATATGGAGGTTACAAGAAGACATTGATATACTCCTTTATTAGCTGGAGTAAAGCGTGTTGATCTTCTTTAGGAAGACTCTTGCTAATGAAGATTGGTCTTGGGAAAGATTCTTCTCCGACATCAATTTGGACTATTTTATCCTCTATAGGTGGTTCACGTAGCTCAAACTAAAGCTCCTATTAAGTATCCATTTATTGTGCCCATAGATCATTTTTGAATGGTTCCAATAGTTCAACGTCTTTCTCATCTGGGACAGTTGATACCATATTTATAGAGAATGCTTGTTTGAATACGTCACCCATGCTTTCGTCAGAATCCCATAATGATGAGTCAGAAGAATGAGAATACATCTCTTCTTCCGATTTTAAATTTTTAGACTTGTTGGTGGTGTAACATATCCCAAACAATGTTAAGTCCATTGCTATATGTTTTTGGCTTGCCTTTAGGAGAGAGGTGACATATAGGAGCCTGTCTTCCTTTTCCATAATTTAGTCCCAAGCCAGATTTTAAGTTATAGCACATCAATTGTATGATATTCTTGGTTGGTTGGCTGTAACAATATGATTGTATCTTTCCCATATTCTCGTCAGAACTATTAATCTGTACGACTCTTTTGTTTCTAGCTTTGCTAAAAATTATATGATGTTGCTTGTCCTATCTCGCTGGGACTATGAAGTATGCCTCCTCATATGGTTCATATGACAAATCATATTGGAATGGAGATACCACAGGTATGGACACAGGTTCGTAGAAGTGAAGAGCCTCTAAGATTTTTTTAGCAAAGGGTTCAACATCAGTGTATTACGAAGTAGAGTCTTCTTTATTCATGAAATATAAGATTTCTTCATCTTCCACATAGTCGACATAATCTTCATATTTGACAGGAGGCTTGGCAAGATTGATGACTAGGAGTTGATTCACTGACGTTGATTGCTTGTTACGATGAAGGTCGATAACAAGTGGCTCATTCTCCATTGTTGGTTGTTTATTGCATCGAAGCTTGATGACCAATGGAGATGACTTGTACAGGTCGATGCTGAGTGGCTTCATTGGAGTTAGACGAGTAGTACGACCTTTGACTCTGATTATCAAAGCCTCTTATTTTTTTAGTATTTTTAGCTTTATCACTAGCTTGATTAGCTTTATCTTTTATATACTCCGGTGTATAGAGTGCAGAGTCAGCAAAATAGGCTTCGACACCTTTGAAAGGGTTGAGGTCAGCTACCTCTATTTTGACATTTACTTTATTATTCACATACTTGAAGCATTGATGTAGGGTAAAGGATAAAATTTTATGTTCGTATGTCCATGGCCGTCCCAGGAAAATGTTATAGGATACGTCAGAGTCAATCACATAGCATGTTAGTTCAGTATGTAGATCGTCTATCTAAATTTTTAGGCGTATCTTTCCCAGTGGTTTACTTTTCCAGCATTGAAGCCTAGAATGTTAGTACTAGTAGCAGATAAGTTGTGGTTTGGTATCTTCAATCCTCTCAGTAGACTTTTAGAAATGATGCTGAGTGAAGAACTAGGATCGATGTGAATTTGATTCACCTTAATAAATCTGATATAACCGATATAATACAGAGGCATGTCGTGTTGATTATCTTTGAATAGCATATCATCTTGCGTAAAGGTGATATTAGAAATCTTCTCGATCACGATATGGAATTGAGGAAACGCTAATGGATCTTCATCAGGAGTCTTGAGTTGAGTTAAGCATGAGTCTGCATGTATCAGAGCTTCGCTCAAAGCTTCATGAGTCTCCTTCGACAAATAAAGCAACTCGAATATGGAGAGTCGGGCTGGGGTATTGGCCAGTTGTGCCAATATGTCAAAATTGTAGGGCTTTTCAAGTCCTTGGGGTACATTTCTCTTTAGAGATTTTTTGAAGTGTACTTCCTTTTGCTTTCTTTTCTCTCTCGTAGTAGGCTTCAAAGGACCAAGTTTGGTTGTGACCGTAGCAGCAGGAGTTGGCAAAGTAGGAAGAGTATCAGGAATATCTACCGGGACAGATTTATAAGTTTTATGATAATCTTTGTCAGACCTGGTACCAGGTATGGCTTCTTCTTTGGGCATCGTAGAAAGAAGTACCGTGTTACAGGACTTGAGTTTATTTTTATCATGCCCCTTCTTGGAGCGATTTGTGGACTGGTCTTGTCGTATCCCAATTTACTATAAGATTTATTGGATTATCCTCGGAGTTGTATAGGAATACATCGTTCCTTACCAAAGTTCAAACCTTCATATTTCTGGAAATCATACCCCATATTTTGCATCAACCGTACATATTGTTAGCTGTATCGATAAAATTAGGGACGATCCACCTCAAGCACCTGAGTCGAGGTCGATGCTCTAATGGTTGAAGAAGAAGAAAGAAGAATTTATTTAGGAACACCTTTATAAGCACTAAAGATTTGTTGTGCCCTATATAGAGGAACGCTGCCAATCATGGACCATTGTCAGTGCGTCAAGCGAAGCTTGCGAGTAGAGCTTGGTAGGGTAATGTTCAGATTTTAAAATCTGATCTTGAGAGATACATCTTCTTATTGTTGGTCCTAATCTTCGTCTAAATGAGGATTCGAAGAAATCATATTACATGATTTATAATTCTTATCCTTCTTAGATTTTGAATTGGAAGATATTGCTCCCTGATTCCAATCTGACAGCATATCGGGATGAATCCATATAATCTTGCCATAATCTGTGGTAAGAGGCACTAGTTCCTCTGTTTGACTTTTAGGCAGCGAAAGATTTACCACTTCCATCGTAGCTCAAGGTATTAGGACAACGTCGTTCGGGACTTCTTATGCTGGAAAGTCGCTGAATTGAAGAGACACCATATTGGTAGTGACTGTCTTCTCTTCGTTGTAAAGGGTGATAGCTTTATCATCTATCAACTGATGTATCTTCCTTTTCAAGATATAACAAGCCTTGGAAGGGTAATTTTGTCATGACCTGCACCCAGTTTAGGGGCACGAGTGCGTGGGTACGTCCAGCCTACGCCGCAGCATCGGCGGTAGAACGCTGTCAAGGTCTTGATGCTATCTAGCTAATGTCACACAACATCCAATCTCCATAAGGAGGCACGGATGGCACAAATAAACGAGCACATACTCAATCACAGGATTACAGCACGATAAGATAACGAACAAAAATTAAATACAACACAAGTCCCAAAAAGTAATATACTAACTCAACAATATCCAAGTCTCATCAAAATGCCGGAGACAAATCCGGTGCCAAATAGTCTACTTAAAGAACTAACTAAAAAATAGAAATTTCCGGCTAGACTTTCCGGAATCACAACTAGACTACCAAGTCTGCAGTTACTCACCATATGATCCATAAAGTGTCGGACAGCGGTCCTCTAAGGCATAGTCTGGAAAAATATTTTCAGTCAGGAAGGAGCAAAGCACAATCTCAAATAACAGTTCCATTTAATTGATAAGGACTATAAAGTAATAAACATGTCATGCTAGCTACTGAGAAGACAGTAAAATAAATGCAATAACAATTAAAGAGAGACAGGCAATGTAAAGAGACAGGCAAATAGGCAATATGATACAGTCAATGCATGTATGAAAATGAAAAGAACAAGAAACAATATCATATATGGGTGATGTAGTATATGATTTAAATAGGGAACTGTAATCTATTCTAAGTGTTTGAAATAGTAGTTTCAAAATATGATCGGCTTGGGAACATGTACGATAGCTACAGGGCCTGGTTAATCATGGGTGAAGAGCATGATTAACACTTACAATTTTCTATACTACAATAAGAGGTTATGATCACATTTCTTACTAACTACTTCCCCGCCCCCAACTAGTATTGTGGATTCAACCATGACACGTCACGATACACGAGCAAGTCAAGTCTATCATGTACGATGTCTAATATATATGTCGTATACAATGTCAATACGATAATCAGGGTAACATATCATGACTGCAGATCCAAGCTATACTAGTCCGTGTAGCACAGTGTCAAAGATTCAGTTGTAACATTTCAAGATTATTGAATTTATAGAAATTATCAAGAAATTGGAAATTATCGGAGAATGTACTTGCCTTGGGTCCTTAGCTGGTATTTATGGATGTCCTGTTCCAGAGTATCCCCTGGGTAAACCAACAGTCCTAAAAACACAACACAATATAACTTTTTGCATCAGAGGCTATACTAACACACAATAGAAATACACTGGCCTTAGGGCTGCGCTAGGTACGATAAGGGTCATCTACTAGATAGGGCAACTATATATATTAATATCCCTTAATTACAATAATGGATATAAGTATAAATATATACACTTTAAATAAAAATAATACCTGTATGTACATACAAACATATCTCAAATTAAATACCTATACAAAATATACATGTATATATTATAAAAATGTGCTAAGGGTTTATACAAAATATATCTACACCTACGAATTAACAAAATACATACATAGACTAATTACATATGTATACTCATATATACCAATTAAAATATACAATACTATATACAGGTAAATATACCAATTTATATTATATATACAAACCAATACGATAATATAATCTACATATATATATATATACCAAAATATGGTTATATATATACCAATTATTATACAACACATAAATTTTAAATACTAAAACATACATTAACATGTATATACTGAGAAACATTTATACTAGAATTCATACATGTTAAATATTTATAAAATAAATAATTATACATATACTAATTTAAATTACATTAGTATACTTTTATTAAATAGATGCCATAAAATAAACCAATGTATATATACATATATATATACAAATTAATTAAATACATACACTTACATTCACATTAATTAAATAAATGCTATACTTATATATGTATTTATATACTAATACATGGATGCGTATTAAACATTAATTAATTAAATGCTATACATACACATATACTAATTTAAAATATACTATATACACATACATGTAATGTTTAAACATTAAATAAAAATACATATTTACATATACATGTTAGTATATACATATACGTATACTAATTATACTTACAACACCTACATACATACTTATATACATTATATATATATATATATACTATATATATATATATATATATATATATATAAAGAAAGAGGGAGAGGGGAGGAGAAGATGAACTCACAGAGGCTTGCCGGCCGCCGGAACAGAGGTGGCTGGTGGTGGTGATGGTCACAGCGGGAGGGGGAGGAGCAATGGTGGTCGGCTGCAGGGTGCAGCGGATCCGACCGGCCGGAGGATAGGCTCGGCTTGATGGAAAGGGAAGGAGCAGCCAGAGTATGGCCGGACTGGAGGGGGCTTCGTCGGAGTACAGGGGACGGCTCAGTCCACCGCGGGGGAGAACGCTGCTGCGGACCGGTCGGTCGGGGAAGATGCACCGCGGGGAGAGGCGCACCGCCGCGGGGAGAACGCCGGCTGCACAATGCCGCGTGGGGAGGGAGAACGCCGGCTGCTGGTGGCAGTAGCGGGGAGGCAAAGCTCGGCCGGAGTGCAGGCGGCTGCCCGGAGCTTGGCCGTGGCCGGAGTACTGGGAGTCGGGTGGAGATGGTTTGGATGGATGGATGGATGGGTGGACGGATGGATGGGGAAGAGCGGGGCCGGCTGATGGTTGGCCGCCGGAGGGATGTGGGCCGCCGGGGATGCAGCCAGCGGCCGCCGGGGTTGGCCGGGTGGCCGGAGCAAGTCGGGGAGGGGAGCACAGGTGATGGTGTAGTAATGGTTTCCCCCTCTTAGTTTGAATTTAAATTCAAAAACAAATAAAAGAAGAAGAAGAAGAAGAATAAAGGAAAGAGAAGGAGAAAGAAAAGAGAAGAAGAAAAAGAGAAGAAAAGTTACATACGTAGGAGAGAGGAGATGGAGGATTGAGGAGAGTGGGGTTTCCTAGGTTTTCTAGGGATTAGGGTTTGATGTAGACATTAAATAGTAAAAGGGTTAGAGGGTGTGATGGAGGGTGGTGATTGAACCCTTAGAATGAGTGGCTCAGATTTATCATGAGAGAAAAATAATTCATGGGGGATGAGGGTGAGAGATTTAATTAAAATATTAGGTTCCCTCATTGTTAAACAATTGGGTGAGGCCACAAAATACAAATTTGTAATTTAGCCCCCTTAAATTTGGGAAATTGCACAAACACATAAAATGACAAAAATTTGACGGGCGATTCGGTGTCCGGTGTTTTGTAGGGTCAGGGGCGCTGTATGATCGGTATGGGCTCAATTAACAGGGCACTGGAATTAAATTGGAATTTTAGAATCAGATAAAATAGTATCCTCAATTTAAATAGAAATAAATGCAAGTTGTGTTCAACAATTAATTAGGAGTACATGGGGTCAAAATCAGGTCAGGTCATCAGTACCAATAATGAAGAAGACTCAAAACAGAATATTACCCTAATTTGGGCCGTACGAAAAATAGGTCAAGATTGTCTCCAATTTCGATTGGAACGCACAACGATACAAAAATAGGAATTTATTAAATAACGTCTGCGACGATTTTTGTGCGGCCAGAAATAATGCACAGGGAGCAAAATTATGAGGTGCAAAAATAGCAGAATGGAAGGCGGGCATGTCTAGGACAAGATGATAAAACTTGTTGGAAGACAAAAGTCAGGATAGCGCTCCAAATATTGAAGCAAAGGCAATGCGCAATAATTAAATAAAATACAGTAATTAATTACAATCTCCAATAATTAAATTCTAAATAAATAATTAAATACAAAATTCCAAAATTCCTGACAGGTGTTCGTATACTGGCTTCTAGGTCAAGTCTGCTAGCTCAAAATAAATGAACACTGCATCTAATACTATATTTAATTACACATCACACAATCATTTATTAAAAATCAAATATACTATCATGCAATTAATTAATTGCAACTACCATAATATCAAATATTATAAAAATTAGAAAATACCCCTGTCTCGGAATGTGGTAGTGACAAGTCTACCCTCCTTAAAAGAATTTCGTCCTCGAAATTTAAAATCCTCCAAGTAGCGTTTATTCATACACATTATTATTTCCCTCAAAGCTTAAAATTCATCATCCATGAAATCAGGTAATAATCCACAATGCCTTTCCATAAATTTCAAAAATTCTGAATGCATTGCATTCCTGAAAATCCTCGGAATAAAATCAAAGTCCATTTTTATCAAAATTTTCCCAAAATTTTTTTTTTTTTTTTATTTAATAATTCAGTACTCAGAATTTAATATCCACTCCTCAATTTTGATTTTAATCAATGCACATATATATAATGTAATCTCGTTCAAAAAGTTTGAATTTAAACATTAGTCCATCAAAAATTTTATTTCTCGATTTTCTCTTCCTCAAAATACTCAACAATACGATACTCCAGGATCTTTTAATTGCAACATCCAATATAAAATTCTAAAATTCATAACTGGCAATCAAGTAAATATATTGATAATCTCCCAAAATTTCCAAATTTTATAACCAATTTAATCATGCCATAATCTTCCCGGAATTAATTAACCCACCAATTATGAAATGTTAAATTCTTAACCCTGTATTTAAATCAATGGTTATCCTTGAATCTTAATCATCTTGCCTCTCTTGTCAAGTCATAACTCCTTCGTGAATCTTCGTCATGGTTAAACCCCAATAATCATGGTCTAAGAAAAATCTTCCTACAATTATACAACATGCAATCTAAGGGGAAAATGTACGGTCATGGTGTCTTTTGTCATAGTATTGTAGTCTCTGTATCAGGGGTACTACTAACTACATTATAACAAAATCATGCATACAAGCTACGGTACTAAGGTATCAGTCAATCAATCAAATAGATAAGAACAGAAGGAAGAAAAGAACAGAGCCTGCTAACACATTACCTGTAGTATCGGTCTCCTCGACCGTCGTCGCAATTGCCCCGCCCTGTTGGGGTGGTTCCCTTCGCGGGTGCTGAGCAATATACGGTTCCACAGGTAGCCTAACTGGATCTCTATAATCTGAAGCTGCGCGCTGGCCGGGAAGATAAGAGGCTAGAAGACAATCCCTTACTCGATGTCCCGCAGCGCCGCAGTGCAAACAAAGTCCTAGCCTCGTTCTACAGCTCTCCCAAAGGTGACCTGGCTTCTTACAGAAATGACAGGTCTGCTGTGTCTCTCTCGGAGGCTGTTGCTGATTCTGCTGAACACGGACTGGTGCCTGGTACTATTGTTGATACTGATACGCCCATGGGTGTTGTTGGATAGGAACTGGTGCCCGGTACTGCAGTGGATGCTAAAATGTCCATGGTTGTTGCTGATTATGAAATGGTACTTGGTACTGCTGTTGGTGCTGAATACGGGGATGCTTGGCTGGTCCTGTACTACCATTCGTATCTCCAAAAGTATTGTGACTCCTCTTAGGCCTGAGATCCAGATCCTCTTCTGCAATCTGGGCATCCATCAAGATAGCCTCATAGGTAGCGGTACGACGACCAGAAGTGCGTGACCTAATCTCTCTTGTCAGCCCTTTTCTAAACTTTTGGGCTCGATCTCCTGGGTCCCGAATCATAGATGATGCAAAACGGCTCAATCTACAGAATTCTGCAGCGTACTCGTCGACCGACATGTTTCCTTGAACTAAGTCATGAAACTGACTTTCCAAGGTTCCCAATGCCACGTCGGAAAAAAACTTCTCCTTGAAGAGTTCCTTGAAGGTCTCCCAAGTAAGTCCTTGTGCAGTAATTCTCGGCTCTGTGCGATACCACGTGAGTGCGATATCGAACATCTGACTGCCAGCGGCTTCTATCTGCAAGTTCTCCGAAATCTGGGTCAATCGCAGGCTCCTCTCTATATCCTCTAGCCAGTCGTCAGCGTAGAGTATCCCTTTGGTACCTTTAAACTCTCGAGGCATCATCCTCTTGAAATCCACTATAGTGCCTGATCTCTGCTGCTGGCCAGGAAACTGTTGGTACTGTGCTACTCTCTCCAAAGCTTGGAGAGTCACTTGATGAGCATTCTCCATGTTTTCTTTCATCAGCTCGGTTTGTGCCTGGTGCGCTTCTGCTTGCACCCTCTGAGCCTCAGCTTGGACTCGCTGAGCATCTGCCGTCACTCTCTGGGCATCTACCATGCCCTGGATCAAGGTAAACATCTGCGTCCCGTCAATTGGCAAACCTCCGGGAATCGGAGTCGGTGGAGGGGGAAGGTTATCCGTCACAGCTGCGGCAATCTTCTGAACAGGTGGGGGAGGAGGATTCCCGAAAATTGCAGATACACCTACGTGCATCAGAGATGTAGGAGGAACTACGGATGTCTGTCTCTCAGGTGGAGAGGTGGCAGGCCCCTCTAAAGCTGATGTTCCCGCTCTCATAGACCGTGTCTGCGGCGACATCCTGAAGACAGATCCCAAAGAATCAATTAAGGTAAAATGCGATATCATCAAGGAAGGACAGTACAGTTCTAAAGAAGCAACATTCAAGATAAAAGATTTGGAATAAATATTCCTAGTTGTGATTGCACAGGTCAAAGATACATCCAAGGTCTGGTACTTCTATCCCTCTAAGTACCACAGTTCTACTAGAAACATACTCTCTGCTAGCTTTCTTACCTACTGCAATCGCTGATACTAGTTATCCTTATCACTCATGTGCATATCAAATGCAACACACCATACTAAGTACTGCACTCTCTAATACAACCCTAGATGAAAACCCAAGTCAGTTTGCAGTGAAATCACTATCATGCTCAAGCCAACAGATCCTTACACATGCATCTCATCTGCTATATGCTAATATATCTTTCCCACTATAAGATCTTATCCTAAAATGAAATTCCTGAAAATAATACCTCGAATAAATTTTAAGTAAAAATGCATATACTTTCCTCAAGACCAATTATCTGAAGTGAAAATTTTATCAATTCCAAAAATCCTTATAGCTTGTCTAGGTTCATCAAATTGAATCTGGATTCCTCAAAAATAAAATTTTAATAATATCTAGACTCAATCTTCTCAAAATTCAAAAATTTGAAATTTATTTTCAATCTTCAATTAAAAATTTTAAATCCACCTTCTTGTAGTCCAATAGCTCTAATGTTAATCCTTTTCACTGTCCTCATCGACATGCGTCATCAAATAATACCATAAATTAGTTTGCAAATTCATCTTGATACGAATTCAAACCCTACCATGAAATCAAAATCCTAATTTAATACCTAAATAACAACAATCAAATTCAAAATCAATAAGTGAGAATGGACGGAACAAGGGAATGATTTAAATTGGAAGTTTTAACAAGATTCTCAGGGGTCATTCCAGGAATCTCTCAGGAAATTGTGATTGAGTATTCGCTCTCGTCCTAGTATCCTATGTCCTAGATCCTATCGCAGGCACGCAGTAGTACAACTAAATTGTCGCACTACCACGACATCGCTCAACTTGCGAAGTCTGACCTGCATGGGCCACCACTAAAAATGTGTCACGACCCGCACCCGGTTTAGGGGCACGAGTGCATGGGTACGTCCAACCTACGTCGCAGCATCGGCGGTAGAACGCTGTCAAGGTCTTGATGCTATCTAGCTAATGTCACACAACATCCAATCTCCATAAGGAGGCACGGATGGCACAAATAAACGAGCACATACTCAATCACAGGATTACAGCACGATAAGATAACGAACAGAAATTAAATACAACACAAGTCCCAAAAAGTAATATACTAACTCAACAATATCCAAGTCTCATCAAAATGCCGAAGACAAATCCGGTGCCAAATAGTCTACTTAAAGAACTAACTAAAAAATAGAAATTTTTGGCTAGACTTTCCGGAATCACAACTAGACTACCAAGTCTGCAGTTACTCACCATATGATCCATAAAGTGTCGGACAGCGGTCCTCTAAGGCATAGTCTAGAAAAATATTTCCAGTCAGGAAGGAGCAAAGCACAATCTCAAATAACAGTTCCATTTAATTGTTAAGGACTATAAAGTAATAAACATGTCATGCTAGCTACTGAGAAGACAGTGAAATAAATGCAATGACAATTAAAGAGAGACAGGCAATGTAAAGAGACAGGCAAATAGGCAATATGATACAGTCAATGCAGGTGTAAAAATGAAAAGAACAAGAAACAATATCATATACGGGTGATGTAGTATATGATTTAAATAGCGAACTGTAATCTATTCTAAGTGTTTGAAATAGTAGTTTCAAAATGTGATCGGCTTGGGAACATGTACGATAGCTACAGGGCCTGGCTAATCATGGGTGAAGAGCATGATTAACACTTATAATTTTCTATACTACAATAAGAGGTTATGATCACATTTCTTACTAACTACTTTCCCGCCCCCAACTAGTACTGTGGATCCAACCATGACACGTCACGATACACGAGCAAGTCAAGTCTATCATGTACGATGTCTAATATATATGTCGTGTACAATGTCAATACGATAATCAGGGTAACATCTCATGACTGCAGATCCAAGCTATACTAGTCCGTGTAGCACAGTGTCAAAGATTCAGTTGTAACATTTCAAGATTATTGAATTTATAGAAATTATCAAGAAATTGGAAATTATCGGAGAATGTACTTGCCTTGGGTCCTTAGCTGGTATTTATGGATGTCCTGTTCCAGAGTATCCCCTGGGTAAACCAACAGTCCTAAAAACACAACACAATATAACTTTTTGCATCAGAGGCTATACTAACACACAATAGAAATATACTGGCCTTAGGGCTGCGCTAGGTACGATAAGGGTCATCTACTAGATAGGGCAACTATATATATTAATATCCCTTAATTACAATAATGGATATAAGTATAAATATATACACTTTAAATAAAAATAATACCTGTATGTACATACAAACATATCTCAAATTAAATACCTATACAAAATATACATGTATATATTATAAAAATGTGCTAAGGGTTTATACAAAATATATCTACACCTACGAATTAACAAAATACATACATAGACTAATTACATATGTATACTCATATATACCAATTAAAATATACAATACTATATACAGGTAAATATACCAATTTATATTATATATACAAACCAATACGATAATATAATCTACATATATATATATATATATATATACCAAAATATGGTTATATATATACCAATTATTATACAACACATAAATTTTAAATACTAAAACATACATTAACATGTATATACTGAGAAACATTTATAATAGAATTCATACATGTTAAATATTTATAAAATAAATAATTATACATATACTAATTTAAATTACATTAGTATACTTTTATTAAATAGATGCCATAAAATAAACCAATGTATATATACATATATATATACAAATTAATTAAATACATACACTTACATTCACATTAATTAAATAAATGCTATACTTATATATGTATTTATATACTAATACATGGATGCGTATTAAACATTAATTAATTAAATGCTATACATACACATATACTAATTTAAAATATACTATATACACATACATGTAATGTTTAAACATTAAATAAAAATACATATTTACATATACATGTTAGTATATACATATACGTATACTAATTATACTTACAACACCTACATACATACTTATATACATTATATATATATATATATACTATATATATATATATATATATATATATATAAAGAAAGAGGGAGAGGGGAGGAGAAGATGAACTCACAGAGGCTTGCCGGCCGCCGGACCAGAGGTGGCTGGTGGTGGTGATGGTCACAGCGGGAGGGGGAGGAGCAATGGTGGTCGGCTGCAGGGTGCAGCGGATCCGACCGGCCGGAGGATCGGCTCGGATTGATGAAAAGGGAAGGAGCAGCCGGAGTATGGCCGGACTGGAGGGGGCTTCGTCGGAGTACAGGGGACGGTTCAGTCCACCGCGGGGGAGAACGCTGCTGCGGACCGGTCGGTCGGGGAAGATGCACCGCGGGGAGATGCGCACCGCCGCGGGGAGAACGTCGGCTGCACAGTGCCGCGCGGGGAGGGAGAACGCCGACTGCTGGTGGGAGTAGCGGGGAGGCGAAGCTCGGCCGGAGTGCAGGCGGCTGCCCGGAGCTTGGCCGTGGCCGGAGTACTGGGAGTCGGGTGGAGATGGTTTGGATGGATGGATGGATGGGTGGACGGATGGATGGGGAAGAGCGGGGCCGGCTGATGGTTGGCCGCCGGAGGGATGTGGGCCGCCGGGGATGCAGCCAGCGGCCGCCGGGGTTGGCCGGGTGGCCGGAGCAAGTCGGGGAGGGGAGCACAGGTGATGGTGTAGTAATGGTTTCCCCCTCTTAGTTTGAATTTAAATTCAAAAACAAATAAAAGAAGAAGAAGAAGAATAAAGGAAAGAGAAGGAGAAAGAAAAGAGAAGAAGAAAAAGTTACATACGTAGGAGAGAGGAGATGGAGGCTTGAGGAGAGTGGGGTTTCCAAGGTTTTCTAGGGATTAGGGTTTGATGTAGACATTAAATAGTAAAAGGGTGAGAGGGTGTGATGGAGGGTGGTGATTGAACCCTTAGAATGAGTGGCTCAGATTTATCATGAGAGAAAAATAATTCATGGGGGATGAGGGTGAGAGATTTAATTAAAATATTAGGTTCCCTCATTGTTAAACAATTGGGTGAGGCCACAAAATGCAAATTTGTAATTTAGCCCCCTTAAATTTGGGAAATTGCACAAACACAAAATGACGAAAATTTGACGGGCGATTCGGTGTCCGGTGTTTTGTAGGGTCAGGGGCGCTGTATGATCGGTATGGGCTCAATTAACAGGGCACTGGAATTAAATTGGGATTTTAGAATCAGATAAAATAGTATCCTCAATTTAAATAGAAATAAATACAAGTTGTGTTCAATAATTAATTAGGAGTACATGGGGTCAAAATCAGGTCAGGTCATCAATACCAATAATGAAGAAGACTCAGAACAAAATATTACCCTAATTTGGGCCGCACGAAAAATAGGTCAAGATTGTCTCCAATTTCGATTGGAACGCACAACGATACAAAAATAGGAATTTATTAAATAACGTCCGCGATGATTTTTGTGCGGCCAGAAATAATGCACAGGGAGCAAAATTATGAGTTGCAAAAATAGCAGAATGGAAGGCGGGCATGTCTAGGACAAGATGGTAAAACTTGTTGGAAGACAAAAGTCAGGATAGCACTCCAAATATTGAAGCAAAGGCAATACGCAATAATTAAATAAAATACAGTAATTAATTATAATCTCTAATAATTAAATTCTAAATAAATAATTAAATACAAAATTCCAAAATTCCTGACAGGTGTTCGTATACTGGCTTCTAGGTCAAGTCTGCTAGCTCAAAATAAATGAACACTGCATCTAATACTATATTTAATTACACATCACACAATCATTTATTAAAAATCAAATATACTATCATGCAATTAATTAATTGCAACTACCATAATATCAAATATTATAAAAATTCAAAAATACCCCTGTCTCGGAATGTGGTAGTGACAAATTTATATATCGACAAATAGTACTTCGGGTTGTCTATTTTACCAGCAATATTTGGTTGACTTCAGGCAACAACTTGTTAATTTTTATCAAGCATTCAAAAATGTTGGGATATCACTCTCGTCAAAGGAATATTTTTCCTTAGGCCTAGAGGACTCTATAAAAAATTTTGTTGGAGGAGAGGTGGGTCGCTTTGACAAATTTATCGCTAAGGTCTCATTTTCTTTACTGTTGCAATTATTTGCACTATTGGAGGGACGCTTCCCTTTCGAACTGGTCATTTGTAATCCCAAATTATGTGCCATTTTTGTGTTATCTTCAGTAGCTTCGGCCCCGATTATGATCGACGACCAGTCTTGAAATTGAGTTGGACCTGTCCAGAGCCCTACTATAGGTAATAGCTTCTTTTTGCAGGTATCAATGAATGCAGAGTCTGTAAACTGGGGGTAACTTCAGAGTTTTCTGCCTGAAATGCTCAACAAATTAATGAGCTAATTCTTTCTCCTTCTGTTTGATATCGATGAGTGAAGGCATCGTCATATCCATGCCTTCCTTGTAGAATCGTGAGAGAAAAAGATACTTCGTATCTTCAAATGAGGATATATAGTTATTAGGTAAACTGCGATACAAATCGTAGCATATGCCAACCAAGCATCCCATGAATAATCTGATAAGGAGATCATCCTCTTTCTGTAGATAAACTGTTGTCATATTAAAGTAATTGATATATTGGCTCGGTGATGTCCTGCTTTCAAACAAGACTATTGATTGGGGTTTGTATTTAGGAGGGAACGAAATATTATACCAATGCGAAGGATAAGGCTTTTTTACCCTCAACTTGCAGAGTTAGTCTTTGTTCTTTAAAATATCGACCTGTGTAAGAAACTCTCGGATAGCTTCAAGAGGATCTTCTGGTTGGAGTGGTACAACTGACTGATAGGATCCTGGTTGAACATGAATCATCACCAGCGTAGATCTACCCCTAATATTGAGAGAATTAAGAGTTAGTACTACTGACTCTTGGTTTATGACCACTTATGGATCTGTATTATCCTACAGAGGCATTGTTCCAGGAGTAGGGTGCGTAGGTATGAATGAAGCTACTTGGATGGGTGCTGGTGTAGCAGAATGTTAGACTGCCGATGCATATTTTGCAGCATGGTGTGCATGTCCTTGAGAGCGGCCTCTAATGAGTTAAGGCATTGCTCGGTGGCTTCTGATGGAAATTTTCTTTGTTAATCACCGATGGCGTAAACTCTAACATCCCTGTATACGACAGATGGATTGGTAGAAAGAACTGTGTAGTTCGAGTCTACATGGTCAGTTTTAGAAAAAGAAAGATTGCTACCCCCAGCCTCGGATTATGAGGAATGTGGATTCTCGTGACGAATGAACTCCCGTCTTCGAGAATGAGTATTTTGGTATATTCCTTCAAATGAGTCGACTAGTTGGTCAAATCTTCTCTGGCTATGTGTTATTGAAGAACTTTGTCTTAACTGTCTTCTACCACAGGAAAGAGGTCAATCCATATATGCTGAAGCAAAGAGCGGTTCATCATTATGCTCTTGGTTGTTAACTTGATTTGTATGTTTAAGCTTAGGAGACATAGTATATGTCAATCAGTCAAACATAGACCATTTTGTTGATGCACAGTAATATTCGATTACAACTCTATGACAATTGCAACGATGTTCATTAGGAAATACCATTGTAATGTCAAAAGGGCCCCTCTCTTTACGTTTTTGTATAATAAGCTCACATAAATCAAAAGCGGGAGGAGAAGATGAGGAAGATGGAAGATCTTGTCGCTTTATATAAGAAATATTGGATCTTTGTGCATATTTTTGGTCCTTTGTGTATAGAGTGATGTACTGGCTTGATTGGCAAGTGATTCATCATATCTTGAGTTTTTGCTCTTTAGGTAGGAGAGAAAGTTGTCTCTAACAGTCCTCTTATGCACACGCGCATAATCATCATGTTGTGTAGAGATTGCTCATGTTTGGCGCATACTCTGTAGTGCAGACAAAGTTGGTGCAGTTTGTCTACACGTATTTAATTTTGCCGGGTGGTCTTGACCTGGCGCATAAGTGGTGCATAATTTTTTGTGCTAGTAATCAAGATATTAGGAGCATTTTTTGTGCCGATCGAAGCAGTGTTGAGTTTAGCTATCGCCTTCTAGTCAGAGGAGAAGATAGTCCCCAGCAGAGTCTCTATCCTTGTTTGCGAGGAAAAGTTTATATAAAACTTTTGTGTTAAAAACTGTCGAAAAGAAAGAAAAGTACACAAAGATCCTAAACAGGAATCTAAGTACAATTGATTCTGGAAAAGTATAGCTGTAGAATCTGATCTACGGACGATCACTTTACTCATTGGACCACTTGACGATAAAGAAATGCACACGATGACAGAGAAGTGCATACGAAGATGAAGTAATGTAGGGAATGCTGTGAACTTGGAGAGCTGAACAATGAGAAATCTCTGGTATAACGGCACGAGAAGCTTCTATTTCTCTCACTCTGCTCTTGAATTTCAAAGACTTAAGAATTCTAGTGCCTTTCTCCCTATTACTATGTCTTCAGGTAGTCGCTGCCTGTCTTTCTATTTATAGAGTTTAGGAGCGGTTACGAGAGTGTGTGCACACTATGGACAATCAACACTGCTTTACCATTATGCGCATACTTTTGGTGGATTAACACCCTACGTTCTGTATGAGTGGGTGAACAACTTGCTGCCTGCTTGACAGGTAGCTTCATATAAGAGGAAAATATAGGTCATGGAGGACAGTTATTTGTACACCTATCACTAGAAGTACGGCATATAAGACACACATTTGTAACTACTCACTGTCGGTTAGGATAGTATGTATACTTTAAAAGTCGTCTGGAGACGGGCGCATTTTTAGTAATATTGGCACTACGGCGCACTCTTGAAGAAAATTGACACTGTGGCGCACTTTTAAAGAGAATGGCACTGCGGTGCACTTTTAAAGAGATTAGCACTACGGCGCACTTTTGAAGAAAATTGATATTGTAGCGTACTTTGGAAGAAAATGGTATTGTGGAGTACTTTTGAAGAAATTGGCACTATGTCACTACCACGTTCCAAAAACAAGGGTATTTTTGACTTTTTATATATATTTAATATTGCGTGTATTTAATTTAAATAATTGCATGAGATGTGTATTTATAATATTATATATATATATACAGTGTTAATTAATGTTGAGATGGTAGACTTGACCTAGAAGCCCACTAGATGAACACCTGACCGAATTATAGGGTTGTGTATTAATTTGTATTAATTAGAATTTAATTATTTGGGATTGTGATTAATTATCGTAATTTTATTTAATTATTGCGCCTTACCGTTGCTTCGATATTTGAAGGGCTACCCTATCTTTTGTCTTCCAACAAATTTTACAACCTTACCTTAGACGTGCCCGCCTTCCATTCGGACCTTTTTGTAACTCATATTATGCTCTCTTGTGCTTCATTTTAGCCGCACAATATTCGTCACGGACGTTTATTTAATTTCTAAATAAATTCCAACTTTGTATCGTTGTGCGTTCCAATCGAAATTGGAGGCAATCTCGACCCATTTTTTGTACAACCCAAATTAGGGTAATATTCTATTCTGAGTCTTCTTCACTAATGATATTTGTGTCCCAACCTAATTTTGGCCCCATGTATTTCTAATTAATTTTAGAACACCGCTTGCATTTATTTCTAATTAAATTGGGGATACCAACTTTGACTAATCCCGTTTAATCCTAATTTAATCCAAATACCCTATTGATTAAGCCCATACAAAACAAAAAATACCCCCTCATCCTATAAAATACCAAACACCAATTGCCCCACCAAATTTTTATTATTTCATGTGTCTGTGCAAATACCCAAATTTAAGGGGGCTCATTTGCAAATGTTGCATTAGGTGTCAACTCCCCGTTGGTTCAAACCAATGGAGAAGCCCTAATATTGACTAGTCAACCCAACCCTCACCCTTGCATGAGTAATTCTCCATGTCAAATCCTGACTACCCATTCAAAATGGGTGCATCATCACCACTTATTTTTCCACTCACAATATCCTATTTAATATCTCCTCAAGGCCCTCTTCCAAACCATTACCTAATCTCCAAACCTTGGAAAGCCCCCATCTCCTCCCTCCTCACTCAACTGTAGCTTCCCTCCTTCTTTTTTTCATTTTTCCTTTCTTCTTCTCTTCTTCTTCTTCCCTTCTTCTTCTTTCTCTTTTTTAAATAGAAGAAGGGGGGAATACCAAACAGCTCACCACTGTTCAGCCCGGGCCATCCCGGCCGGCCGAGCCCCACCAACTTCCATACCGTGACCTCCACCTCCGACCCCGATCGACTCCACTGCATCTTTCCTCTCCGGCCGGCAGTGCAGCGCAGCACCCCACAGCTCAATGCCACAGACCGGCCTGCTGTTCGCGCGTTGAGCCTGCACCCCGCAGCCCGGCCTGCTGCTCCAGCACAGCTCCACCACTCCCCCTCCATCTTCTCCGACCTGCATTCCCCGGCCCCCACCATATCACCACCGTCGTCGTCGTCAGAATCACTACCATCATCGTCATCAGCTGAACCGGCCCCCAACTCCGGCCAGCCAGCCTCCCTACACCCGGTCGAGCGTCCCCCCCGGCCACGAGCCCACCAACTGCACCTCGCTCCTCCACTGATCTTCCCTCCTCCGGCCTTAACTCATCACCACCACCACACCGAAACCTCCCCTCAGCCGTGCACCCCCGCCTGAGGCTCCCCGACCCCGCTGCTCTTCTTCCCCGACCTGTCCTTCTTCTTGCATTCCCTCCTCCCGCTGTATCTACTCCGGCCACCCCTAACCTGTAGCACCACCACCATCATCATCAACTATCACCACCACCAGCCACATTAACGAGGGCAGCCCCCCGACGTCCCCTGTCGAGCTTGCCTGAGCATTCTCTACTCCGGCAGCCTCACCCTCTCCATGTTCTTCAACATCCCCACCGTCGTCATCGTCGTCAGGAACGTCATCGACATCATTACTATCACCTTCACCATCGTCGTCGTCAACATCATCACCATCGTCAACGTCGTCGTCATCGTCGTCGTGCCCGTGCGCAGGTTCGTTCCTGCCCTACTTCGGGATTTTGTGCGTATGTGTATATGGTTTGTTTAATACATGTATACAAATAGGTATTGGTATGTATACATTTTGTATATGGGTGTTATTTAATTGGTATAGTATACGTATGTATTTATTCATTGGTATATGTATATATATATTTTGTATATGCATTTAGTATATTCTTAATATATATAATTGGTATGTATATGTATACATATACATATATATATATATATATATATATATATATATATATATATATATATATATATATATATATATAGTATAAACTCAATTGCTGTATTAGTATTAGTATATTTTAATATTAATGTTGATAATATATATACATATATATATATAGTATATGTATTTATCTGGTATATGTACTAATATATATATATTTTAAATATATTTTTGGGATACATATGATGTGTATATATATATATATATATATATATATATATATATATATATATATATATATATATATTGGTATATGGGTATTGTTCAATTGGTATGGTAAGTATGTACATATATTTAGTATGTGTACATTATTCAATATGATGTGTATATATGTAAATATATATATTTCAACTAATATATATATTATATATGTAATTAATTGGTATACATATATTGTATATGTATTTAATTTGGTGCTATATTGTAAGTATTAATGCTAGTTAATAATAGGTATAATATGTTTTATGTGTCTATCTACTGGATGACCCAAGTATGACCACGTAGCATGTTAGCAGACTGCCATATGTACATCGACGTATTGGCGAGACCCGTATCTTTGACTGTCTGACTTGCACAGCATTGCAGACACGACACCCGTGCAATTTGACGCACACTTGACCCTAGTTGGCCAGTGTCATACCTAGCATGGCCCTGAGTTCAGTGCATTTTTATTGGGTACTAGTGAAATGCTGATGCGATTTTATATTTTATGATATGTCTATAGGACTGTTGGATCATCCAAATGATACTCTGGAACAGGATATTGGAGTTACCAGCTAAGGACCCAAGGAGAGTACATTCTCTCATAATTTCCAATTATTGATAATATCTATAATTCCAGTATCTAGAAATGTTACATCTGATTCTTGACACTGTGCTACACGGACTAGTATATAAATTGGATCTACAGTTATGAGATGTTACATTGATTATCGTATTGACATTGTACACGATATTGATATTTAGACCTTGTACATTATATTGGATATTGCTCGTGTATCGTGACGTGTCGTGATTGAATCCACTGTACAATTGGGGGCGGGGGAAATATTAATAGATTATGCGATCATACCCAACTCTACATGCATCATAGCTCATCCCACATCTCACGTCAGGTGCGGCCTAACCATTACATGCCTCATAACTGTTATATATGATTAACCTGACCACTACTTGCATCATAGCTAACCAAATAGTTAGCCTGACCTTACATGAATCATAGCTGCCCAAGCCGATCACATGATAGACTAATATTTCAACACTTAGAATAGTTACAGTTCTCTATTTTAGATCATATACCACATCATCCGTATATGATATTGTACCTCGTTCTCTTTATTTTATTTATGTACGGACTGTATCATATTGCCTATATTGCCTGTCTCTTTATATTGCCTGTCTTTTTATTATGCCATTGCACTTATTCATTGTCTTCTCTCAGTATATAACATCATCTGTTTATTGTTTTATAGCCCTTATCAATTAAATGGAACTGTTATTTGAGATGTACTTTGCTCCTTCCTGACATGGAAAATATTTTCCAGACTATGCCTTAGAGGAATAGTGTCCGACACTTATGGACCACAGGGTCTGCTGACTTGGACTTGGTAGTTCAGTTGTGATTCCGGGAGGTTTAGCCGGAATCACTAGTTATCTAATTAGTTCTTTTAGCATATTATTTTTGGTACCGGATTTGTCTCCGGCATACTCTTTGAGACTTGGATTATATTGTTGAGTTAGACTATTTCTATTTTTGACTTGTGTTGCATCTTACTTGTTTCTTAGAGATCTTATCATGTTGTAGTTATATGATTGAGTATGTTTTTCATATTATATTGTGGTATCCGTGTCTCCTCAGGGAGTCAGATGCTCGTGTGAGATTGTTTAGATAGCATCAAGACCTAGACAGCGTTCTACCGCCGATGCTGCGGCGTAGGCTGGACGTACCCAAGTACTCGTGCACCAATTCCGGGTGCGGGTCGTGACACACTACGGCGCACTTTTGAAAAGATTGGCACTGCGGCGCACTTTTGAAGAAAATGGCACTGCGGCACAATTTTGAAGGAATGAAACTGTGGCACACTTTTGAAGGAATGGCACTGCGGTGCACTTTTGAAGTAGATGACACTGCGGCTGGGTTGTTAAACAACAACCTGGATCTGGGTGCTGTAGCTTCGCTGTATTGATGACCTCTGACTCTTCGATTTCTGTATCTGTCAGCTGTCAGTCTACCGTATTAAATTTTGAGGGAAAAAAGATCGTTTGTGCACTATCTTACATAACATTAAGAAAGTGTTCCACTTTTCTACTCTCTGAATAGTTCGCCATCCTCTGAAATTAATAGAAAGTGCGCCAAAGTAAGAGAATGCGTATATTTCTTCTGGAACAAGTGGAAAGTGCGTCATTCTTCTACTTGTAAGTATTTATTTGTAAAAAACTGTGCCATCTATTTGAGGGGCGCTTTTATGCTTCTACAAGGAGATTCATGGTATAACTTATAGGAGTATAGAATAGAGTTTAAGGATTGAATTTGATTTTTCTAGCTTACGTGAGCAGTCATAAATAAGGATTTGGGATTAGAGTTAGATTTTTTACCTTAAGTAGTCTAGTACCTATAGTTATGTTAAGCCATTAACCAATACATGTTAGCTAGGAATCCTAAGAGTTTCTAAGTAGAACAGTTATATTGAGTTAAGGAAACATAATGGTTATAAAGAGGAAAAGGTTATAAAAGTAGTACTATGTTTAAGTTGAATGATTGGTAAGAAGAAAGGATGATATTACAAAAAAAATTGATATGAAGTAAGGTAGAAATTGAGGAGTGTCATAAGGTTAATTGAGACGAGAATTACAATAAAAATTATCTATAATGACGTAACGAGGATTACGGAGAGTGCATGACTTAAGCAAGTATTTTGTTGTAAATTTAACCTTAAGGGCCGAGACTCAAAGAAAGAATTAGAATGTTAGCTCGAGGGAATAGATGATACAATTTTCTTGATGAATGATAGAATGCTAGGAATGGATATCTTATACAAGTTATGGTAATGCAAGAGTAAGTTGGTAGTACCATAGATTATTTAAGAATCAGGATTATGAAGACTTTTAGTAAACAAGCAAGCAATGCAACGACCATTTTTTACCTCAAGGTTAGTTTGATAATTTTGCATGTTGTAAATTATATTGTATCATAATATACTAGTGATTAGCTTAGAATTAATTTATGTTTCCTAGAACTAATTAGTGTTAGTTATTATGCTAGCTAGTTAGAATAAATTAGTGCTTGTCATGCATGGATAGAATATCTCCTATTGATTAGTAAGATGCTTCCTTAATTAATTAGATTCTTTCTTAACCCAAAGAGATTCCTTCATGACATTTCTAAAACCTAATTTGTGAATGGAGAGGGGCAAACTTGATATTGTATCATCACCCCAAACCTAATATAAGAGGCAAGATCTAATTAGGGTTCTAATCCATTTATTTTATTTCATTAGCCTCATTCTTTCCCAAATTTCTCTCTTCCCTAAATCAACCCATATCCCTATCAAACCCACTCCAAACCAATCCAAATATTTTTATTCCAATTTTTATGGAGGCCTAGAGCATTGGAGAGGACAAGAAGGACCATTGGAAAGGAGCTAGCTAGGAGGATTGTGTCCACTTTATTTTTTGTGTCCATTTTAGAGGAGTTTTATTGGGATCCAAATATCAATAGGTATAATTTTACTTACCCATCAATTTCTATGTTGGAATATTATTTTGAGCCACTAGGAACCTACCCAAGGCTAGGTACAAGCTAATACGTGATGAATTGGGTGGTAGAGACTTATTTTAGTAGATCTAGGTATTTTTATGGCCAATTTGGGATAAATCTGAATTGTGTCCACCAAGTATTTGATTGGTGTCCTTAATTGGACTATGTGTGTCTATTTGATTGTATAATAGTGTCCTTGTGTCCACAAATGGATACGTAGAGTCCTTATAATAATACACCTAGATACTGGTTGGTAGATTTGGTATTTCCTTGGTATTGGTGTCCATTAGTTTCATATACTCAATATTATGTTAGAACTATTATATATATATATATATATATATATATATATATATATATTAATTTTATATATTACATTTATATGGTGTTCTATTGTATTTGGGGATGGTATCCTGATGTGAGAGTGGAGTATCACATGAGTATCATGAGTATCTTGTGTGTATCATAGTGGTGCACACCTAGTGTTTGATATTTGGATAGAGTGCGTATATGTATACACTTGTGTATGTGTGCCATGGTGAGAGTTAGTGTATCGTAATAAGGTACCTAGTGTACATCCCTATCAATGAGTGATATTATTGTTGGTGTATCAACGTGAAACGAGTGTAAGGTTTTCGAGTTAGATGTGAGTGCAAGTGCCAATATGGAATTTGTGTGTATCGGTAGTGGGTAGTACACCTTGGTGTGGCAGAGCGAATAACTAAATAGATATGGATGTGTATACCTATGTACATGTGTGAGTGTTAGGTGTAAGGTATTAGAGTAGTGTGATAACCTATGTGTATCATGAAGAAGTGTCAGTGTACCCAATGTGTGTTGAGCGTATGCAAGTGAACACAATAGGTCTGGTGAGGTATCAGTCTAGTGTGTGAACGGGATTTGCATGTGTCATGTGTGCAGGGTGTGCATTAGTGTATCCAACTCGGGGTAGCACATGAGTATCACAGTGATATGAGAGCCACTAAGTAGGTGCACAGGTGTTCTAATTTTAGTAGCCAAGTGCTAGGCAGTAGGTGCTTGCACAGCAGACACTACTATGATAACAGCAGTTAGAGTATCGGTTCGGGTGAATAAATGGGTGGATAAGGGAACAAGGATCCAATGAAGTATAGACAAGGTTTTGTGCATCCAATTCAGGGGGGCAGCAACTGCCATTGATTCTTGTCTCCATACTCAGCATATATACATATAGTAAGTAGCTATAATTAGTTTTGCAGTTGGAATACTTACAACTGCAGTTGTTATACAGGTAGAAATAGTGAGTGTGTAGAGCTATAAGTGTTTTATATATGGTGAGTGTGTGGTTGTGTATCTGGTTTCAGGGTAAAGTTTAGTGTGTGTTGTACACAGTTGAGTGTGTATATGTCTTTTGAGTGTAAATTCTATTTTCAAGTAGATGTTTGAACTATATCTGGTGTGCATTGAGTGTATCAGTATTTATGGGTATATATATGTTTCACATTTAAGGGGGGGTATATGCAATAAAGGACGAGAACTATATGATGGGTGCTACCTGTGTAGGTTTGGAGTGCGGTTAATATGTGCATGTCAAGTGCAATATGCAGAACCCAAGACCAAGGCAACAACATGTGGAAGTCAACTACAACAGCAAATGTATTGGATGTTCGGGTGTACAATGTATAGTTGAGTATCTTATACCAGACTTCCTGGATACATTGCAGTGGTAGATTTCTTGTTGCAGAAGCAGTTTGCACATGCTGCAACACCTGTGCTCTGGTATGTGAGTGATATGTAGGGCATTCAACAGGGTAGTGAGGGAAATTGGAGTGTCTGCAGGGCATGTGCAGGTGTACCTATGTTAGGATGTAGGTGGATGTGTTGTGTAGGGTAGTGGGGTGCCAAGTTGTGAAATAACTTAGTATGGTATAAAATAAGTGAGTGAGTGTGTGATGAGTACCAAGTTTTGAGTGAAGGTTAGTATGGATTAAGTTAGTGAGAGTATATGTTGGGTTGATTAGAGCATTAGAGTATCAAAGGTACATTGGTGTAAGGGTAGGCTAAAGTATTGCTAAGTGGATAGCTTGAGGTATGTCAATAAGGATACCAAGTCATGGGCAAGGTAAGGAAAGTTGATCCATGTGTTAAGATACGAGGATAATGGGTTAGCAGTTAAGTAATCAATTATGGTACTAGGTTATGAGGTATTGGTACTAGGTAATAGGTTTGGGTAATTAGTAACATGCCAAGTTAGTATATGATATATATAAATATGAGTCTAGGTAGCTAAATATATAAATAGTATGATATACGGTATACTCATACCTACTAGTATGACCTAAAAAACCCAGTTATAGCTAGTATTACCTAGTATGACTTAATATGCCAACTAAATAGGTATTTTGGAACCTAAAACTAGGTAATTAACTAGTTTAAATCCAAATGACCTAATTTTGACCTAGAAGCCTATAATGTAGCTTGTTGAACTTATTTATGATTCTAAACACCTTTTTGATATGGAAATTCATATATAGGTCTTCGAGGCACCATTTCAGATACTGTTTGATATTCAGCATCAAAATATTATATTCTATGATAGTTTTTTTTATATGGTAGCTTCTATATTATATGTATTTAGTATGGTTATACTTGATTCTTGACAGAATGGTACGCGAACTGGTATATCTTGGATCCCTGTTATGAGATGTTGTTTTCATATTATCCCTGTGAATGTTAGCCCTGTGCATGTTATTCCTAAGCATAATATTTTTGTAATTCAGACTTGTCCTGTGATTCATGTGTCAGGATGTGTCATGGTTTAAATCTACAATACTAGTCGGGGGCGGAGGAGTGTTAATTAGATATGTGATCATACCCTCTTCCCTGTGCATGTACCCTGTGAGTGTTAATCATATACCTCACGTATGATTAACAAGGCCATAAATTCCTATGCAAGTTTTCAAGATGATCACATATGAAAACTTGTACTTCAAACACTTAGTTAGTACAATTATTCTTATTTAGTTCATGTACATGATTGATGCTCTATTACTCTTGTTTTCTTATGCTCACTATTACCATGTCATGTTTCCTTCTCTCACTTCTTTATCATGTATTTTTTTACTATTTACTGTTTTATAGTCTTTATTATTTAATTGGAACTGCTGTTAGAGTTATGCTCGTTCCATCCTGACCAGATAACATTTTTAGGATATATTGTGCTCTACGATCCTGGACTTCAGAGTGATGCTATAGTCAAGACTGCTTTTACACGGTAGACCTAGTGGTGACCTCTTGTGAGATCTAGGCTAGTATTTCTCTATCTCAGTGTCATGTCTTTATTTTCTTTTCTTTAGATTATTGTTGGATTATCTTCCTTATTCATTCTTCCTTTAGAATATTGTGATTGAGTATATCATTGAACTAGTGTATTAGTATAATTCACATTGAGGACTAGACAACTTTCTACCACCAATGGTGCCGCATGTCACGCCCCGGTCCCGTAGGGGACCCATCGTCCTCGCTTGGTCCTTATGGAACCGATCATCCTCGCTTGGGCAAGATGTCGTGCAAGCCTAAAGTACGCTTGCACAAGGCCAAAGTTTTGAACAAGGGCAAGGAAGCTATTTAAAACGGAAGTAGCATCACATATTACAAAAAAGTAAAGAACACAATGGCATATGAAAACAAGCTCTTTATTGATAATCAAAAGTGTTACAAGCAGCGCTTGGTCGAGGTTACAAATCGCTCAAGCACTCTCATTCTCTCGATTACAATGACACCGTTCCATACATTATATCCCTCTATACAAAAGCAGCTCAAACTCGATACGGCTCAAGGCATCGACTCCAGATTTCTGGGTCCAAGGGATGAGGCACGGCTATCGCTTCCTCGGACGATCCAGCACCTGAGAATAAGCAAACTGTTGGTAGGTCAGCACTTTGGAGAAAGTACTAGTGAGTATAAAATCAACTGAACAGAAGCAACACCCTCTGAAATCCACACTAAGTAAGCATGTGGAAAAATATTATATTACTAGTAATCTTACTACTTTTACTTATGTTTATTTCATGCAGCTCAAGATTATAGTCAGTTTATATCTTTTTAAAAACATAGCTTTGAAACAATTTTGCATATTCAAACAATAAGCATACATACGGGACAATGTTCTATCGTGCAATGCGCAGCATGTATTGTGCACCATATTCTAACTCATAGGGACAAAGTTCTCTAGTGGGCTATTCATCTCAAATCAAGACAAGCATTAAGTGGACTATCATACTTTCAAGCACATAAGAAGAACTTTCTATATGATTTTGGTCCCCGAGCAACTCAGGATCAGTAGCAGTAAACCAGCTAACTAATAATTCTTTATCAGATGCTATTAGTTGCTGTGACTCATGGTTGCTCTTCACTAACATAATAGCAGTCAGGACCAAGGTTCAGCTCTGCACTAATATCCATTGTCCAACCGATGCAAATGCATAAAATACTATCAGATAAACTCTAAGAAGCACATGTTCATAAACAAGCAGGCTATATATAAACTATTTATGTTTCTTATCCCTTGTCGATCGGTTATTCCTGCAGCAGACATACAAGTTAGCAACAATTTGCATAAACATATATGTATATGGTTCTCTTTCCCTGTCCGTCTCTACATCAAACAGTTAGGTATGCAAGAAGGCTAGCCTAGCATGCACCCTAACTATATGATGGCCCATGGGTAGCGTCATGATTAGTAGCAGTTGCCCAAGGTTCAACTCTTTACTAGCATGCACATATGTCGGCAACTATAACTCAAGGTTCAGCTCTTGACCAACACACATTCCACACAACACTAATAGACACATTGCCCCACTAGACCCCCAGCACGCCGTATCCTCTGGGTGAAACAAAAATCTCTTCCGGACCAAGCGATTTCTAGTGCCCCTAGAACCGTTCGAGAGACAAGACCTTGTGCACAAGTTATCTGAGACCAATGCAATGACATGAAGCATCTGTAATACAAGCAAAATAAATGATCAAGAAAAACATATATGGTCGAGCAAAATATATCTTGTCAAACAAAGCACATCTCTCACATATCTAATAGCACGCCCATTAGATCACAAGGACCGTACCTCAGGGCGCACTATTAGTCTCTGTTTATTCGAATCAATGACTTATAGCAGTTCGATATAGCAAAACAGACAAGCAAAACATATAATAGCAAGCATAATTTTGATTTTATATGTAACATGCAATATCTATCTCTTTCTTAGCATATTACAAAGGGACTTATTCAAGCAATTCTTTTACTTATCTTTTTAGCATGGCAAAGGTTCGTTCGATAGTTGTGTCAGTATAACTTAGCATGCAATATTTTTTATACTTCTTGACTTAGCATGGCAAGCTTCTATCTCTTTCAGACAAGCATACAAATTCTCTAGTTAAGCAAACATGTTCATTTCAATGACAAGCTATACGAGTTCCCTTATTAAGCATGCTAAGTCAGGTTCTATCATTCTTCTTATGAAACTATCTTCTTAGAATAAACATTCAAAAACTCAGATTCATTATTAAGGTGTGTAAGAATCAGAGAATATAGTTCTGCCCACTCATATTGATCAATCGTCTTGTGGTTCGGTCGAAATCTCTTCGAGAAGACTTCAGCTCGAGCAAGCAAAGCGATATCACTTGTACATAGTGCCTATGTTGAGCGGGACACTACATACTTACCCACCAAAAAAAAGTTTTGTCCTTGAAATTGAAGGAGAAATTCACAAAAATCCAGACCAGTGATAGTCCTCATCCCTCACCATCCTCATTCAAAATACAAGCAAATCACAAGCGCGAAAGTACAACTCTCAAGCAAAAAATCCAATTCCAAAAAATTTTGTGTACATCTTTGAGAATATTTATGGACTTATTGTATGGAATGTTCATTGCATCACAATATCGGGCACAACTCAGAGTCAGAGGCAATGGAAGGGGCAAAGAATCGAGTCGCTCTGATACCATTATGTCAAGCCCCGGTCCTACAGGGGGCCGATCGTCCTCGCTTGGTCCCTACGGAACAGATTGTCCTCGCTTGGGCGCAATGTCATGCAAGCCTAAAGTGTGCTTGCATAAGGCTAAAGCTTTGAACAAGTGCAAGTAAGCTATTTAAAACGGAAGCAACTGCACATATTTCAGAAAAGTAAAGAACACAATGGCATATAAAAATAAGCTCTTTATTGATAATCAAAAGTGTTATAAGCGACGCTTGGCTATGGTTACAAATCACTCAAGCACTCTCTTTCTTTCGATTATAATGACAATGTTCCATACATTATATCCCTCTATACAAAAGTAGCTCAAACTCGATATGGCTGAAGGCATCGACTCCAAATTTTGTGTTCCTAGGGATGAGGCATGGCTATCGCTTCCTCGGATAATCCAGCACCTGAGAACAAGCAAACTATTGGTGGATCAGCACTTTGGAGAAAGTACTGGTGAGTATAAAATCAACTGAACAGAAGCAGCACCCCCTAAAACCCACACTAAGTAAGCATGTGGCAAAATATTACAATACTAGTAATCTTGCTACTTTTATCTATCTTCATTTCATGCAGCTCAAGATAATAGTCAATTTACATCTTTTCGAAAATATAGATTTGAAACAGTTTTGCATATTCAAACACTAAGCATACATACGGGACAATGTTCTATCGTGCAGTGCACAGCATATATTGTGTACCATATTCTAACTCTTAGGGACAAAGTTCTCTAGTGGACTGTTCATCTCAAATCAAGACAAGCATTAAGTGGACTATCATACTTTTAAGCACACAAGAAGAACTAGCTATATGATTTTGGTCCCCGAGCAACTCAGGATCAGAAGTGGTAAACCATCTAACTAATGACTTTTTATCTGATGTTATTAGTAGCTATAACTCATGGTTGCTCTTCACTAACATAATAGCAGCCGGGACCAAGGTTCAGCCCTGCACTAATAGCCATTGTCCAACTGATGCAAATGCATGAAATACTATCAGATAAACTCTATGATGCACATGTTCATGAACAAGCAGGCTATATATAAACTATTTATGTTTCTTATCCCTTGTCGATCGGTTATTCTTGCAGCAGACATACAAGTTAGCAACAATTTGCATAAACATATATGTATATGGTTCTCTTTCCCTGTCCGTCTCTACATCAAACAGTTAGGTATGCAAGAAGGCTAGCCTAGCATGTACCCTAACTATATGATGGCCCATGGGTAGCGTCATGATTAGTAGCAGTTGCCCAAGGTTCAGCTCTTTACTAGCATGCACATATGTCGGCAACTATAACTCAAGGTTCAGCTCTTGACCAACACACATTCCACACAACACTAATAGACACATTGCCCCACTAGACCCCCAGCACGCCGTATCCTCTGGGTGAAACAAAAATCTCTTCCAGACCAAGCGATTTCTAGTGCCCCTGGAACCGTTCGAGAGACAAGACCTTGTGCACAAGTTATCTGAGACCAATGCAATGACATGAAGCATCTATAGTACAAGCAAAATAAATGATCAAGAAAAACATATATGGTCGAGCAAAATATATCTTGTCAAACAAAGCACATCTCTCACATATCTAATAGCACGCCCATTAGATCACAAGGACCGTACCTCAGGGCGCACTATTAGTCTCTGTTTATTCGAATCAATGACTTATAGCAGTTCGATATAGCAAAACAGACAAGCAAAACATATAATAGCAAGCATAATTTTGATTTTATATGTAACATGCAATATCTATCTCTTTCTTAGCATATTACAAAGGGACTTATTCAAGCAATTCTTTTACTTATCTTTTTAGCATGGCAAAGGTTCGTTCGATAGTTGTGTCAGTATAACTTAGCATGCAATATTTTTTATACTTCTTGACTTAGCATGGCAAGGTTCTATCTCTTTCAGACAAGCATACAAATTCTCTAGTTAAGCAAACATGTTCATTTCAATGACAAGCTATACGAGTTCCCTTATTAAGCATACTGAGTCAGGTTCTATCATTCTTCTTATGAAACTATCTTCTTAGAATAAACATTCAAAAACTCAGATTCATTATTAAGGTGTGTAAGAATCAGAGAATATAGTTCTGCCCACTCATATTGATCAATCGTCTTGTGGTTCGGTCGAAATCTCTTCGAGAAGACTTCAGCTCGAGCAAGCAAAGCGATATCACTTGTACATAGTGCCTATGTTGAGCGGGACACTACATACTTACCCACCAAAAAAAAGTTTTGTCCTTGAAATTGAAGGAGAAATTCACAAAAATCCAGATCAGTGATAGTCCTCATCCCTCACCATCCTCATTCAAAATACAAGCAAATCACAAGCACGAAAGTACAACTCTCAAGCAAAAAATCAAATTCCATAAAATTTTGTGTACATCTTTGAGAATATTTATGGACTTATTGTATGGAATGTTCATTGCATCAAAATATCGGGCACAACTCAGAGTCAGAGGCAATGGAAGGGGCAAAGAATCGAGTCGCTCTGATACCATTATGTCAAGCCCCGGTCCTACAGGGGGCCGATCGTCCTCGCTTGGTCCCTACGGAACAGATTGTCCTCGCTTGGGCGCAATGTCATGCAAGCCTAAAGTGTGCTTGCACAAGGCTAAAGCTTTGAACAAGTGCAAGTAAGCTATTTAAAACGGAAGCAACTGCACATATTTCAGAAAAGTAAAGAACACAATGGCATATAAAAATAAGCTCTTTATTGATAATCAAAAGTGTTATAAGCGACGCTTGGCTATGGTTACAAATCACTCAAGCACTCTCTTTCTTTCGATTATAATGACAATGTTCCATACATTATATCCCTCTATACAAAAGTAGCTCAAACTCGGTATGGCTGAAGGCATCGACTCCAAATTTTGTGTTCCTAGGGATGAGGCATGGCTATCGCTTCCTCGGATAATCCAGCACCTGAGAACAAGCAAACTATTGGTGGATCAGCACTTTGGAGAAAGTACTGGTGAGTATAAAATCAACTGAACAGAAGCAGCACCCCCTAAAACCCACACTAAGTAAGCATGTGGCAAAATATTACAATACTAGTAATCTTGCTACTTTTATCTATCTTCATTTCATGCAGCTCAAGATAATAGTCAATTTACATCTTTTCGAAAATATAGATTTGAAACAGTTTTGCATATTCAAACACTAAGCATACATACGGGACAATGTTCTATCGTGCAGTGCACAGCATATATTGTGTACCATATTCTAACTCTTAGGGACAAAGTTCTCTAGTGGACTGTTCATCTCAAATCAAGACAAGCATTAAGTGGACTATCATACTTTTAAGCACACAAGAAGAACTAGCTATATGATTTTGGTCCCCGAGCAACTCAGGATCAGAAGTGGTAAACCATCTAACTAATGACTTTTTATCTGATGTTATTATTAGCTATAACTCATGGTTGCTCTTCACTAACATAATAGCAGCCGGGACCAAGGTTCAGCCCTGCACTAATAGCCATTGTCCAACTGATGCAAATGCATGAAATACTATCAGATAAACTCTATGATGCACATGTTCATGAACAAGCAGGCTATATATAAACTATTTATGTTTCTTATCCCTTGTCGATCGGTTATTCTTGCAGCAGACATACAAGTTAGCAACAATTTGCATAAACATATATGTATATGGTTCTCTTTCCCTGTCCGTCTCTACATCAAACAGTTAGGTATGCAAGAAGGCTAGCCTAGCATGTACCCTAACTATATGATGGCCCATGGGTAGCGTCATGATTAGTAGCAGTTGCCCAAGGTTCAGCTCTTTACTAGCATGCACATATGTCGGCAACTATAACTCAAGGTTCAGCTCTTGACCAACACACATTCCACACAACACTAATAGACACATTGCCCCACTAGACCCCCAGCACGCCGTATCCTCTGGGTGAAACAAAAATCTCTTCCAGACCAAGCGATTTCTAGTGCCCCTGGAACCGTTCGAGAGACAAGACCTTGTGCACAAGTTATCTGAGACCAATGCAATGACATGAAGCATCTATAGTACAAGCAAAATAAATGATCAAGAAAAACATATATGGTCGAGCAAAATATATCTTGTCAAACAAAGCACATCTCTCACATATCTAATAGCACGCCCATTAGATCACAAGGACCGTACCTCAGGGCGCACTATTAGTCTCTGTTTATTCGAATCAATGACTTATAGCAGTTCGATATAGCAAAACAGACAAGCAAAACATATAATAGCAAGCATAATTTTGATTTTATATGTAACATGCAATATCTATCTCTTTCTTAGCATATTACAAAGGGACTTATTCAAGCAATTCTTTTACTTATCTTTTTAGCATGGCAAAGGTTCGTTCGATAGTTGTGTCAGTATAACTTAGCATACAATATTTTTTATACTTCTTGACTTAGCATGGCAAGGTTCTATCTCTTTCAGACAAGCATACAAATTCTCTAGTTAAGCAAACATGTTCATTTCAATGACAAGCTATACGAGTTCCCTTATTAAGCATACTGAGTCAGGTTCTATCATTCTTCTTATGAAACTATCTTCTTAGAATAAACATTCAAAAACTCAGATTCATTATTAAGGTGTGTAAGAATCAGAGAATATAGTTCTGCCCACTCATATTGATCAATCGTCTTGTGGTTCGGTCGAAATCTCTTCGAGAAGACTTCAGCTCGAGCAAGCAAAGCGATATCACTTGTACATAGTGCCTATGTTGAGCGGGACACTACATACTTACCCACCAAAAAAAAGTTTTGTCCTTGAAATTGAAGGAGAAATTCACAAAAATCCAGATCAGTGATAGTCCTCATCCCTCACCATCCTCATTCAAAATACAAGCAAATCACAAGCACGAAAGTACAACTCTCAAGCAAAAAATCAAATTCCATAAAATTTTGTGTACATCTTTGAGAATATTTATGGACTTATTGTATGGAATGTTCATTGCATCAAAATATCGGGCACAACTCAGAGTCAGAGGCAATGGAAGGGGCAAAGAATCGAGTCGCTCTGATACCATTATGTCAAGCCCCGGTCCTACAGGGGGCCGATCGTCCTCGCTTGGTCCCTACGGAACAGATTGTCCTCGCTTGGGCGCAATGTCATGCAAGCCTAAAGTGTGCTTGCACAAGGCTAAAGCTTTGAACAAGTGCAAGTAAGCTATTTAAAACGGAAGCAACTGCACATATTTCAGAAAAGTAAAGAACACAATGGCATATAAAAATAAGCTCTTTATTGATAATCAAAAGTGTTATAAGCGACGCTTGGCTATGGTTACAAATCACTCAAGCACTCTCTTTCTTTCGATTATAATGACAATGTTCCATACATTATATCCCTCTATACAAAAGTAGCTCAAACTCGGTATGGCTCAAGGCATCGACTCCAAATTTTGTGTTCCTAGGGATGAGGCATGGCTATCGCTTCCTCGGATAATCCAGCACCTGAGAACAAGCAAACTATTGGTGGATCAGCACTTTGGAGAAAGTACTGGTGAGTATAAAATCAACTGAACAGAAGCAGCACCCCCTAAAACCCACACTAAGTAAGCATGTGGCAAAATATTACAATACTAGTAATCTTGCTACTTTTATCTATCTTCATTTCATGCAGCTCAAGATTATAGTCAGTTTACATCTTTTCGAAAATATAGATTTGAAACAGTTTTGCATATTCAAACACTAAGCATACATACGGGACAATGTTCTATCGTGCAGTGCACAGCATATATTGTGCACCATATTCTAACTCTTAGGGACAAAGTTCTCTAGTGGACTGTTCATCTCAAATCAAGACAAGCATTAAGTGGACTATCATACTTTTAAGCGCACAAGAAGAACTAGCTATATGATTTTGGTCCCCGAGCAACTCAGGATCAGAAGTGGTAAACCATCTAACTAATGACTTTTTATCTGATGTTATTAGTAGCTATAACTCATGGTTGCTCTTCACTAATATAATAGCAGCCGGGACCAAGGTTCAGCCCTGCACTAATAGCCATTGTCCAACTGATGCAAATGCATGAAATACTATCAGATAAACTCTATGATGCACATGTTCATGAACAAGCAGGCTATATATAAACTCTTTATGTTTCTTATCCCTTGTCGATCGATTATCCCTGCAGCAGACATACAAGTTAGCAATAATTTGCATAAACATATATGTATAAGATTCTCTTTCCCTTTCCGTCTCTACATCAAACAGTTAGGTATGTAATAAGGCTAGCCTAGCATGTGCCCTAACTATATGATGGTTTATGGATAGCCCCATGTGTCACGCCCCGATCTCCCGCCGGAATCGGCCGTCCCCGCTAGGCGCGAATCACCGCACCAGCGCTCCTGTGGGCCGTACGTTTCCATCGGGACGCGATGCCGTGCGAGCCTGGGGTTGCACCCGTGCAAGCCAAATACCAAAACGGCCGTTGATAACTAGTTCACAGAGTCGTCAAGCGGAAACATAAAATGAACACAAGTATTGAATCCAAATCAAGCTCTTTATTGATATGAAGTAAAGATTACAAGCGGCGCTAGGCCGAGATTATAAGTCGCTCATGCTCTCTCTCTCTTACAACGAACATGCCCTTAGGCTCAGAACCGATACAAACGATCTTGATGATGATGTTCCCATACAATATGTCTCATATATGCGAGCTCCGGGTTCGTGCGCCACGCTCCAAGACACCAAGTGCGGTCCGGCGCCTCATTGCGTTAAGCGATCTCCGAATCTGTACGAGTTCCCCCTGCACCCTGCATGCAGACTGGTTGGGTATCAGTACATTGAATGCACTGGTGGGGAGGCCTCTCGTCCACGCCACAAAACAAGCACGTTCATTAGTTATGTGCACCGACTGGTTTCGTTGTCTTTATATTCTTTTGCCTTAGGATCAGTTACATGGCAATATAAGGAAAGTAATCTCCGTGTCAGCTCAAGAGTGTCATAATAATAATGGATAATTGAGTTTACCTTACCATTTCTTACCATTCGGCCTTCCTTGTCATAAACAGCAATATAAACAATAATCTACGGAATATCAAGAAGCAACTATAAAACCCAAGTGTTATGCCGTGCCTCTGCCTCACGAGACCCATTTTACTAGAACTATGTGTGATACCGTGCATCCATTCTACTTATGCAAATTATCGTACAAATGCACTCCTTCCCGTTTCTCCTTTTCTCAATGCGGATAGCCGCTATGCAAACATGACTTATCTATATGAAGGTCACTGGCTCTGCTAGCCATATTGGACATAATCTGCGATGGACGGCCATCTTCCCAGCTCGGTTGCTAGCCTTGCTGGGCCTCCCAGCCGTCTAACGAGTCGACGCCCATCCAGGTCGGTAGCAAGCCTTGCTGGATGTCTCACCCTCGCCCGCTAGTCATCAGCTAGCGTATTGCCAGGACTACACTGGCACTGTCCTCCCGGGCCGACACGATTCGGATGCCTCAGCAATCGTGTCGAGGACTCTCACTACCTGGTGCGCAACTAGTTGTCCGTGACCATGCAACTACTCGCCCACATTCCATTTCTAGCCGAGGACAACTCTCGGATCTATCTTAGCCGAGGACTACACTCGGATCTTTTCTTTCTTACGCAGCTCTCAGATTTGAGACTGCTTCGGTGATCTGCATATCCCGAGTACCTTCCTTTCCTTCCATCTCCTGACTCGGAATGACTACTTGATAGCCTTCCTCGTCTATGCATGCAACATGATTTTACTCCATCCCGTGTTGTGTTCCGTACGGTGCAACGCCTAAGTATAAAATCACACTACTTTATAGCATATATGAAGGAATTTACTATATTCCAACTTAACAATCCCGACTACGCAAATAGCAAGTAAAATCTCCATGTTCTATACAATGATAAGGTTGGGTTATCCCCTTAGCTATGTGCGTTCATCTTTTTTATTAGCATGCAAAGGTTATTGCCTGTAAACTAGCATGTAACATCCATTTTCTTAGTGTGCAGCTAAGTAGAGACAGGTTCACCGGGGCCACCCACCTTAGCGATGTATCACATCGGTCGAGCGAGACTCCGGACGCGCCTCTGATAGCCTAAGTCTGACTCCATTGAAGATCCCAGCATAAATGCCTTTGCATCGAACGATCCATCTCGCTGAGCAAGGCGGGTTGAATAGCTATACTTATGCCATTTGAATCGGCCCTCCGGGTTGAGCGGAGCGGGTTGTTACATTATACACCACTCAGAACAAGTCTCGTCCTCGAGACTTCCTGAGCGCAACTCAAACTATCGCACAACTTCTACACCAAACTCTATACATCTTGTCTAACTTCCAAGAACTGTCTCAATACTACAATCATTTATTTATTTTCTCACCATGCGTTACGCTAATATTTAGCCAACTCTCATTGAACGACTCTACCGTTCGATGCCATCGTACTATACTCAACTTATTCGTTGCACTCCCGACTCAAAACCTACTACACCTGGCGCATGATTGCAATACCCAAGCACGGAGTATTCTATAACTTAATGGGCACTTACAACTCATAATTGGGTGGTCTTGCCCAACTAGCTATGTTATCTCCATAGGAGCCCAACGCATCCGAACATATTGACAGTTTACTTGACGTCGCCCCTCGAAACCCATCTTTACGCCAACCCAAAAGTTCGAATCTCGGCTAATTTTTTAATCTCGTTTGCATCAAATCTCTCTGAGTCACCGTCCAATTTCGCTAAGTAAATCACACCCAATCACCTACGTTTTCTTGACTTATTCTATATTGCGCCTTAGCACAGAGCTAAGTTGCCCACCTGGGGTACGCTCTAATCCTTTGCGTCCTTTGTTCCAGTGGAACTTAACTTCCTATTTGTTTTACTCGTTCCGTTCGCATGAGTGCTTAATCATTTTATCCGAATGATCCCTTCGAACAACTTATTGCATTCCCAAACTCAGTCTCTTACTGCGCCTTAGCGCAGAACTATCTCGGTAGCACGGGGAACGATACAATCTTTCCTCTATGATAATTTAGGTTGAGGCTAACCTATTTCAGTTGCCATATTCATCCATGCGAGTTCGAATATTTTCCTTTGCAGCTGCATCTGAGTTATGCATATCGCTAAGTCTGGATCGTACCCATATTCAAGTTGTCCCCCAAATATGTGTATTTCAACCAAGCTTAGTGACAGCTAAGTCTGACAAGCTACTCGTGAAAATCTTTCGAAATGCGGATCGTTCTGCTATATGAGCAACCAAACTCTGGTTCGATTCAGTTTTCGTCTACTCCAATCTCACCCAAAATCAAGTTTAGCATTACTAGTAGCAACGCACATCTTCCAAGCAACGATCCAACTCATCACGCCAACTTATCTTCAATATCACCAATTTAATCGTGAGAGTTCCGTCCGACAACTCTCTAATACCATCTTATTCCTCACCGTCGCATAACTGATCCGACCAAATCAATTATTATCCGAGTCCTATCTCGTATTGCGTTTGTTTCAACGTGAACGTTGCTAGTGTATATTCCAAATTCCAAATCCTAACTCTAAGTCTCGTTGCCCCAGTTCTATCATTCTTCCCGAACGATACTCTGAAGTCAGCCACTCCAGTTTAACTCAAGGCACAGGGTCGTCTGCCTAGCCACTAGGTCAGCTCACAAAATCATAGGTACAATTCAAATTTACGACTCATCGTGCAACCGCATTGCACAACGCTCGCCCCAAACACCCTAAGGTCAAACCATTGTTCCTTTATACGGGTATTCTACCCAAGCTCGTTTTACTCAGATTTCTAAACATCAAGCACAGATCATCCTAACACACCAACACGTTCGTTCAACCGAACCCATGATACGCCCACGTTACAGGTCTAACCCATCGACTCGTACACACTATCTCTATCAACACGTTTGATAGAATTCACCAATCCATCCTCTTCTACGCTTGTATTACTAAGCCACAATTCCATTATAAAACATCGATGTATATCATAAACTCTAAGTCGTCCAGCTTGATCTGCGTATTCTGTTCATGAAACCATCTAACATCTCTTACTTCACGTTTCTAGATTAACTCCTTACCAAAAATCCTTAGGTTCATCTGTATCCTAAAACTTGTCTTTTTGTATCGAACCATAAGTCAAAGTAATCCTTCAATTTGTCACGTTCTGGTCTCCCGCAAGTTCAATCATCCCTGTCGGACGTGATATCACCACGCCAACGCTCCCGCAGAATGATTGTCCTAATCCGGACGTGACGCATGTGCGAGCAAGAAGTCATACTCGCACAAGACAAGAAGGTCAATCGTTGTGGTTATCATCGAACGACTTATCGTCACCTTTCGTTTTATCCCAAGTTGTACATTGATCCACCAAGCCATGTTCTTTTTAAAACCATTCTTACCGCCACCAAGTTTGCCTAACCAAACCGTCCAACTTCAATATTACCATTTGATCACTTCTTAGTCTACTCTTAGCATTCCTCGAACACTAAGTTCAAATCCCCAACCCAAATCTATCCCATTTGATACGTTCCATTCATCGAGTTCGTTTAGAATAATCACCAAACATGTTCCCTTGAGTTCGATTATCCCCGCCGTACGTGAAATCACCACGCCGGTGCTCCCGCAGGATAATCATTCTCGCTGGGACAGATTTTGGATGTTATCTTTCCGAACTTGATTTCAGAATCGCTCTTCCAAACTCCAAGCCAAATTTGTTACCGCTCACCTCGATCCATCAAAATCATAATTTTACTAACTTGCATCAATCTGAGCTATCTTCCAACCATTGTTATAGTCTAAAATCTTTCAAAAGTGAAATCATCGCATTCGTACTCAAACCAAACTCTATCGAGCGATATCCTACTCAATCCAAATTTTTTATGCACTCTATCATTCGTTCGCTCCATTATTTCCAATTGCACTTACCCCGATCGCATCTCAGATTATTCAATCTCAACTCAAGCTTTTAATTCGCTTGTTTCAACTCAAAATTGCTCGTACAATCCTTTAAGTTTCTCCGTCCATGATATCAATTCCAATTGTCCTGAATTCCTAATCGATGTATGCCTTATCCCTTATTTAACTCATTGTAACTCGTTCGAACCAAGTATTGCATGCTCCTCCAAGTTCGCTTACTTGCTAGGCATTGTTTATTTACACTAAGGCTTTACCCGATCTCGTCGCTTGCTGCTAGACTCACTTAATACTCCAAAATTTACGACTACAATCTAGCATTTCTAAGCCGATCCATACACCACTCAGGGTTCGAGTTATACTCCATGAATCTATACAACTCATTATATCCATAATTCGTATAATCGAACAGGGGACTTATCGCATACACCACTCAGGAATTGAGTCATCCTAATAACTCCTGAATCTCGTTCGCATCCTTCACTCGTATTCCCGACTCGTTCCTTAGAACTCCAGCACAATCACTATTTATCACCTTAGCGATCTTAGACTCATATACACCTCTATTCATAGTCCACCATACCGACTATGTTTCAAATCATAACTAATCGCTATGAATAACCGTCCAAACTATATCTGAAAATTTCATACACGATTCTCATTACTCGCCTTAGCGGCACTCCTAACGTCTCTATCGATTTCCTTCCTAAGTCAAACTTTATTCTTATCCGACAATACCCAAAATCTTGCTGCAACTCACTAGCACCAAGGTCTTGGTGCACGATACTCAACGCAACTTGGCCAAAATGCCAAGTGCATAGACCACTGTCCGACGAACGATATTCCGTCTCGCACTCTACTCGCTTGGTATTTTCATATAGACATATAACTTGCTGACTTTAACACGAGCCTACTATCATAATGTCTTTCTCAGGTTGGGACAAAAGCCCACGCATCATAATCCCGTTCAAGCAATCATATATTTTACATGCACTTTTCGAAATTATCTAGACTTATTGTATGGAACATCCATCGAAGCATCGAGAGAGAGCATCTACCACTTCTTCAATACACAAGTTCAAAACTGTCAGAATCGAAACGAATTCCAAGGACGTAAAGCCGTGCTCTGATACCAATATGTCACGCCCCGATCTCCCGCCGAAATCGGCCGTCCCCGCTAGGCGCGAATCACCGCGCCAGCGCTCCCGCGGAACGTACGTTTCCATCGGGACGCAATGCCGCACGAGCCTGGGGTTGCACCCGTGCAAGGAAAATACCGAAATGGCCGTTGATAACTAGTTCACAGAGTCGTCAAGCGGAAACATAAAATGAACACAAGTATTGAATCCAAATCAAGCTCTTTATTGATATGAAGTAAAGATTACAAGCGGTGCTAGGCCGAGATTACAAGTCGCTCATGCTCTCTCTCTCTTAAAACGAACATGCCCTTAGGCTCAGAACCGATACAAACGATCTTGATGATGATGTTTCCATACATTATGTCTCATATATGCGAGCTCCGGGTCCGTGCGCCACGCTCCAAGACACCAAGTGCGGTCCGGCGCCTCATTGCGTTAAGCGATCTCTGAATTCGTACGAGTTCTCCCTGCACCCTGCATGCAGACTGGTTGGGTATCAGTACATTGAATGCACTGGTGGGGAGGCCTCTCGCCCACTGCCACAAAACAAGCACGTTCATTAGTTATGTGCACCGACTGGTTTCGTTGTCTTTCTATTCTTTTGCCTTAGGATCAGTTACATGACAATATAAGAAAAGTAATCTCCGTGTCAGCTCAAGAGTGTCATAATAATAATGGACAATTGAGTTTATCTTACCATTTCACCATTCGGCCTTCCCTGTCATAAGCAGCAATATAAACAATAATCTATGGAATATCAAGAAGCAACGATGAAACCCCAAGTGTTATGCCGTGCCTCTGCCTCACGAGACCAATTTTACTAGAACTATGTGTGATACCGTGCATCCATTCTACTTATGCAAATTATCATGCAAACGCACTCCTTCCCGTTTCTCCTTTTCTCAATGCGGATATCCGCTATGCAAACATGACTTATCTATATGAAGGTTACTGGCTCTGCTAGCCATATTGGACATAATCTGCGATTGACGATCGTCTTCCCAGCTCGTTTGTTAGCCTTGCTGGGCCTCCTAGCCGTCTAACGAGTCGACGTCCATCCAGGTCGGTAGCAAGCCTTGATGGATGTCTCGCCCTCGCCCGCTAGTCATCAGCTAGTGTATTGCCAGGACTACACTGGCACTGTCCTCCCGGGCCGACACGATTCGGATGCCTCAGCCGTGTCGACGACTCTCTCTACCTGGTGCGCAACCAGTTGTCCGTGACCATTCAACTACTCCCCCCATATTCCATTCCTAGTCGAGGACAACTCTTGGATCTATCTTAGCCGAGGACTACACTCGGATCTTTTCTTCCTTAAGCAGCTCTCAGATTTGAGACTGCTTCGGTGATCTGCATATCCCGAGTACCTTCCTTTCCTTCCATCTCCTGACTAAGAACGACTACTTGATAGCCTTCCTCGTCTATGCATGCAACATAATTTTACTCCATCCCGTGTTGTGTTCCGTACGGTGCAACGCCTCAGTATAAACTCACACTACTTTATAGCATATATGAAGAAATTTACTATATTCCAACTTAACAATCCCGACTACGCAAATAGCAAGTAAAATATCCATATTCTATACAATGATAAGGCGGGGTTATCCCCTTAGCTATGTGCGTTCATCTCTTTTATTAGCATGCAAAGGTTATTGCCTGTAAACTAGCATGTAACATTCATTTTCTTAGTGTGCAGCTAAGTAGAGACAGGTTCACCGGGGCCACCCACCTTAGCGATGTATCGCATCGGTCGAGCGAGACTCCGGACGCGCCTCTGATAGCCTAAGTCTGACTCCATTGAAGATTCCAGCTTAAATGCCTTTGCATCGAACGAGCCATCTCGCTGAGCAAGGCGGGTTGAATAGCTATACTTATGTCGTTTGAATCGGCCCTCCGGGTTGAGCGGAGCGGGTCGTTACACCATGATTAGCAGCGGTTTCCCAAGGTTCAGCTCTTCACTAGCACGCACATATATCGGCAACTGTGACTCAAGGTTCAGATTTTTACCAACACACACGAGAACTAGCAGTTGTGACATCATGGGTTCCAAACAACACTAATAAACACATCGACCCACTAGACCCCCAGCGGGCCGTATCCTCTAGGTGAAACAAAAATCTCTTTCGGACCGAGCGATTCCCAGTGCCCAAGGAACCGTTCTAGAGACAAGACCTTATGCACAAGTTGTTCGAGACCAATGCAATGACATGAAGCATCTATAATGCAAGTAAAATAAATAATCAAGCAAAACATATATGGTCGAGCAAAACATATCTTGTCAAACAAAGCACAATCTCTCACATATCTAATAGCACGCCCAACTAGATCACAAGGACCTTACCTCAGGGTGCACTATTAGTCTATGCTTTTTTGAATCAAAGACTTATAGCAGTTCGATATAGCAAAACAGACAAGCAAAACATATAATGGCAAGCCCGATTTTGATTTCATATCTAGCATGCAATATCTATCTCTTTCTTACAATATTACAAAGGGACTTATTCAAGCGATTCTTTTCCTTATCTTTTTAGCATGATAAAGGTTCGTTTGATAGCTGTGTCAGTGTAACTAAGCATACAATATTTCTTATACTTCTTAACTTAGCATGGCAAGGTTCTATCTCTTTCAGAGAAGCATACAAATTCTCTAATTAAGCAAACAGGCTTATTTTAATGACATGCTATACGAGTTCCCTTGTTAAGTATGCAGAGTCAGGTTCTATTATTCTTCTTATGAAACTATCTTCTTAGAACAAACATTCAAAAACTCAGATTCATTATTAAGGCGTGCAAGAATTAGAGAATGCAGTTTTGCCCACTCACATTGATCAATCGTCTTATGGTTCGGTCGAGAACTCTCCGAGAAGACTTTTGCTCGAGCAAGCAAAGCGATCTCACTTGTATATAGTGCCTACGCGGAGTGGGGCACTACACCGCATAAGCTGGATGTACCACATGCTCGTGTCCCGATCATCAGGGTGCGTGACATAACAAGCAGTAAAATGGCTTGAGATAGGAAGAGAAATAAAATTTTAATATTAGAATATAAGAATAAAATAGAATTAGGTTATCTATAAATAGATTAATAAATGATATCTAGAGTTTGAGTTATGATTTATGAGTCAAAAAATCATAAAAGTATAGTTGAATGATAAACGGAGACAAAGGCTAGAAATTAAAATGTCATGCTAAAATTTTAAGGATCAATGATGGTTTGGACCTAGTAGACTGCATCCCCAGTATGTTAACACTAGGTTGTTGGATGAACCGTATGGAAAATCTGGCCACAAGAGTGAGTGAACTGGTTGGAATTGAGATATGGGAATTATGAGTTGATATAAGATGGATTAAGGCTTAAAGTTTTGATATTCCTATTTATAAGAACCAAATATTATCCTAGGAAATTAGGATAAAAAGACTATACACTAGTAGGAGTATAATTTCTTCAGCTAGTTTGATCATCTAAAACCCATGATGGTTCTCATGACCCAAATTTATAAACCACCAACGACTATCCCATTATCTTTTCATATTGAGATCACTTATCTTATACTCACAATCACAGCCTTGTGATTAGCGGTGTCAAAACATTTTAAATAAACAATTAAGAATACCTTTATTCTCTCCCTAGTCGTGCCATGATTTAAAAACTAACTCTTTGATTTGAACATTTCTCATGCTTAATGTCCATATCACCATAGGTACCAATTCCTTTTCTATTCCAATACCATTGACCTAGCCATTATGTCACCTCACATTTCTAGATGAGGGTATTATTGTTATTTTGCCTAATATTTTATTTTTAGTGGTTAATATTAATTAGTGTGCTATTATTTAATATTGTGCTTTGTGTTATTTATTTTATTTTTAGTGGGCTAGCCTAGTATTTTGGACTTGACACTAGCGGACCAACTTAGGCTTGGCATGACAAATTGAATCCAATATTTAGGCTAGGCCCATTAGACTCACTTATTTCCATTAATTAGGAGATAGAATTAGCCTCCATTAGTATTAGAAGCTTCCATCATTAACACTTCTAATTAAATACCCTTTATGAATAATTAGTGGGGGGTATATTGGATAAATTATATTGCTTAGGAAGGGAAGAAGCTGGCTGGCCCTATTAGAGGGATAATTTCTCTCTCTTCTCCATTCATTCACTTCATTCTAGATTCCCAATTTACTTCATCCCTCCAATAATTCACCCTTATTTTCTCTCATTTCCATCAATTAAAGAGCATTGAAGCTTGGATTTGCAAGATGCACTTGAAGAAGAAGAATTGGCAAGGAGATTGTGTCATATTTGTGTCCATTAAGCTTTTCATTGGGAATCCATCTTTCAATAGGTAAATTCAGAATCCAACCCTTAAATTAGACTCTAATTCATTCATTTACCTATTAGAAATCACCGCTTGGCTTAGGTCTATCCATAGGATCAAGAATTAGGTCCATATGACTTGTATTATGAAAGTTACATGGTGATTTGTGTCCAATTAGGAGAAATTATGAGATTGACACATCAAGTGTGTGTCATAAGACCAATTAGATTTAATTAGACTATCAGGATTGAGAAACTAAGTACGTGTCCATAATTGAAGACGAGTAGAGCATATGATAGTATTTTATGATACGGTGTGATACGGCGCACTATTTTGGGTATTTTGTGCAATTACTTCTCAATTTCCATCATAGGAAGTTATTTTAGTTGTAGTATGATGTATTATATATATAGTAATTCTAATTATGGGAAATTATGATTTTTGACACTTGAGTTGGACACGTATCGTGGGTATTCTACTTGTACACACTAAGTTTTTGATCTTTTGACACAATTATGTATCTACATAGGTATATAGTGTATATGATGATAAGTGTTGTATATATTAGAATATATATATATATATATATATATATATATATATATACTGTATGTAGCTCTATATTTTCAGTTAGTACATAATATATATGTGTGTGCATGGTAAATTAAGTGACTGTGTTTTGTGCCAGTGAGGGGGGTTAACAGCTATGTGAGTGTGTTATGTGCAAGGTAAATTGACTAGGGGGACTTTGAGCCTGTGTATTTGGTACATAGGTAATAAGTTGCAACTGGTGATTAATGTGGGCAGTATTGTGTTGATGTTTGTGTGTATTATGAAGGTGAGGTATATAAAGAGGACTGTGAATGAGAGTGTGTGTTTGTTAGTGGTTCATTGTAACTTAGCAACTGTGTTGTTGTGCATACAACAAGGGTCTGGGTTCGGGTAAGTAGGGGAGCATGCAGGTAATAAGGAGAGGGATGTATTGCATTGGTTTTAGTTGTTAGGATGGATTAGTTGTGTTCAGGTATGTGTATTATTAGTTGGTAACTAGGATTGTGTGCTTGTGTGTATTCATGGCGGGATAGAATGTATCAGTTGTTTCAGAGGAGTGAGGGTATGGCAAGTATAGTTGTGTCTGATACTTGTATCAGATATGGCCAGTGTGTGGGTATATTATTGAAGGTTAGTCTGTTACAGACTTGGGTGAAGGCCTTGAGGGCAGGCAAGAGAATATTGGTCTGGGTTGTGAGATTAAGTGTGTGTGTATGTATTTAGTGCATTATGTCGTGTGTTGAATACTGAGAACTGAACAGTAGCATTGGGAGCCTAGGTGTATCACACATTAGGGAAGGTATTGGATGTAAGCTTAGAGAACCAGTGTATGTGTGTGGGGTTAGGAAAACTAGTATGGAATGTGTACACTAGATCAGTGTGCACATGTGTGTCAGTGAAGGGTGTTTGTGGTGCCAGTATGTGTGTATGTGTTTGTATTAGTGTGTATTTGTGTTGGTTAGGGAAGGATTATGAGTGTCAAGTAGAGTGTGTATTGAGTACTTGAGTGATTAGTAGATGTGTGAGTGTCAGTAAGTATCAGCAGAGGTGTGGGTTCAGATCAGTGGGGGTAAGGATTAGTGTATTAGTAGGTTCATGGTTGTGTAACATGTGAGTGTGGGTAGTATGGAGCAGATAACTGAAGTCACATAGTATCAGTGGAGAGTGCCTAAGAGAGGGCTGGTGAGTGTTTAAGTATTATCTAGGTTTAAGTGTGTACGAGTCTATAGGTATTATTAAGTATCAGGGATATGTTGGTATATGTGGTATTGGTATGGTACAAGATTGAGGTAGGGAGGTGTTTAATGAGTGAGTTGGAGCCCAAGTCAGTGCCCAGTGTAAGTATTGAGAAGGAGGGTAGCAGCATGAGTATGTGTTTGTATCGAATGAAAGGATATTGCCATGGTGGAATAGTGCTTGTGTTGTCTGCAAGCTTTAATTCACCCATGCCTATGTTCAGGTGTATTGCAAGTAGGTGTAGACTTGTAATGACAGTAATTCAAGAAGTTGGGGGTTGGTATCAGTTAAGATTAGCTAAAGTGTTAAGTTAGTATATGTAAATTAGCAAGTTATGATATGGGATATGAGTGTATGTTATCTAGGTAGTGAGGGTGTTAAGGCAATATAAGGTATTACTAGTTAATAGAAGGGTATTGGTTACAATACCAAATATAGGCTAAAGTAATGGCTAGGTGTATGAGTTATGGATTAAAGTATTATGAGATAGTGTTATAATAGGGTTATATCTATATTATGAAATATACCAGAATATATTAGCTAGTATTAGTTAATAAACCTAGTATTAGCTATTACACCTTGGATATTAGCTGGAATACCTTAGTATGACCTACAATACCTAGTGTAGCAAGGTATTGACCAAGTTAACCTTGTTATGGACCTAGAAACCTAGGCATGACTTAGAATTTACTAATTGACCAAGGTTGACCTGGTTTGACTAGTGGGACCTAGTATTGACCTAGAAATGGCCTAGAACTCATATTGGTGCATCATTTAGTTTATTTCTCATTTATTACACCATTTGATATGATATTTCTTTAAATAGGATTGTGTGGCACCAGCTCGGGCATCGAGATACACCCTTTGCTCAAGACCAGAGACAAGTACATTCTCTGATAGTTTCTATTATTCGATAATTTCTATAATACAAGCATTAAAAAATATTTTACTTGATTCTGACACACTGGTTTCACGGACCGGTACTATATAGATCCTGTCAAGAGATGTCATCCCTTACCGAGTACTTTGGATACTCCTTCACATGTTCTTTATCGTGTACATCGGGTATTCTTGTTCTCAAATTCATTCTTGTACATTTTTATTCTTCATATACTCATATCAAATTTGTGTTCGTGACGTATCATGATCGGATCCAGGAGTATTGGTTGGGGGGCAAGGGAAGTACTAGATAGATATATGATCAAAATCTTGAACATTGTATTGCATTGCATCATTTAGACAACAGCCAATCATATACCTCACGTATGATTGTGTTACTCCGTAGACAACAACCAATCTTAAATGATTGTGTTCCTTATAGACAACAACCAATCTTAAATAATTGGGTTCCATGTATACAACAGCCAATTATAGTGATCATATGACTGTGTTATTGATCGTGTTAGTAGATCTTGATAACCCAAGCCGATCATATATCTAACTAGTATTTTAAACACTTAGTATAGTTGCAATCTTCTCTATATTCTAGTTTATTGCTTTTATTCTATTTTATTATGATCAGTTTATAACTTATTGCTCCAAATTATCTGTCTCTTTCTGCCATAGTATGATATTGTACATTCTTTTTCGTCTTGAATTACATTCTCTATTTCTGTTTATAGTCATTATCAATTAACTTGGAACTGCTATTGGGTTGTACTTTGCTCCAATCCTGACTGGATATATTTTCAAATGATTAGTTAGAGCAGATGTGTCCCACCTACTACGGGCCACAGGATGGCGAGACCGTTGAGATTGCACCATAGAGCCTCTTGATATTGTACCACTAGTTAGAGAGTTTTAGATTATTCATTATGATATTATATTTGATCTTAGCTAGACTTTATGATATGTACTATATTTGAGATATTTTATTTGAGATTAAACTAATAGACTTAGAATTGTGATGTATGGTAACTCTGTAATCTTTTCTTCTAATTCCATACTGTGTCCTTATTTTTCTTTAGTTTTTATTGTGATTAAGTATTGATTTTTATTTATCATATATCATATTTTTCTCCATTTGGAGTTGAGATAGCATGGAAGGTACCTTATATATATTGTGTGAGATGTTAGATAATATTGTTGACCTAGACATTGTTCTACCGCCGATGTTGCAACGTAGGTTGGACGTACCCACGTACTCGTGCCCCTACATCGGGTGCGAGTTATGACACATTTTTATGGTGGCCCATGTAGGTCCATCTTTGCAATAATGCGATATCATGGTAGTGAAACAGCTTATTTGTACTACTGCGAACCTGCGATAGGATAGGATATAGGATAAAAGGATGAGAGAGCGGATACTCAATCACAACTAGAAAATAATTTCAACCAATAGATTCTTGCTATAATTATTCAATCTGAAGGTTGCTTTCTTTGAATGTTATTGTCCTTCTTTGATGATATCGTATCTAGCACAATATTGATTCCTTGGTTTTCAATCCGTATTCAGGATTCCGCCGAAAATGCAATCCCAGGCCAAGTGTCGTCGAGGTCGGTCATGTTGCCGTCTCTGAGGAGGGCAGCAACAGCCACTACTCCATTATCTCCAGTTCAGAGGACCGTCTCATCGGTCCAGGTGGGCATTATAGCAGCATCCTTCGGGGGTGCTCCGCCTCCAGTTCAGAGGACAGTACAAGCAGTACCAGAGGAGCTTCCACCACCACCACCACCACCACCACCACTAGTTGATCTTGCACAGATATTTATACTCTTCTAGCAGATGATGGAGGCCCAGTTGGACTAGGCAAAGGCTTAGCACCACCAGTCAGACGTGATGAGACAAGAAATAGAGAACGCCCATCAGTTAGCACTAGCAGCCATGGAAAGAGTAACGCTTTCTCAGACTCATATTATTCTACCTCATCCTGACCCACAGCAGCCGAGGCCAAGTACCATTATAAATTTTTAGAGGATAGGGACCAAGGAATTCAAGGGCATCGAGGGAATCTTGTACACAGACGATTGGATTAAAGACATTGAAAGAAACTTGCAACTGGAGTAGATTCCAGAGAGTTTGCAGATAGAGGCGGCTGGTAGTCAGATGTTTGACATAGTACTGAGATAGTTTTGCAATGATCTGAGGATTGCGGCACCTGGATTGACTTGGAGAACTTTCAAAGAGCTCTTCAAAGAGTTCTTTCTGGATGTGACTCAGAGTGCATTAGTGAGCCAGCTTCAGGATCTCGTCCAAGGGAGTATGACGGCGGACGATTATGCCACAGAGTTATGCAGATTAGAAAGATTTATGGAGGGGCAAAATCCCCTAAAGAGAGCTAGGAAATTTATAAAAGGTTTGATCAGGGAGATCAAATCCTATACCAGGGGTCACCGCATCGCTACCTTTGAGAAGATTCTAGCGGAGGCACAACAAGCCGAGGATGACTTGGAGCTTAGATCCAAGAGGATGAGGAATACCTCAGGAGGAGCTCGTAGTAGTGTAGGCTCAACTAAGCGGCCCCACTTCCAGCAGCCAAAAGCATATCAGCACCAACAGTATCCTGTGCCAATTAGGGCACCAGCTCAGTAGACACATAAGTTTCAGAGGGTCGTTCATCAGGCACCACAACGGCCTCAAGGTCAGATACAACAAGCACCCTTCTGCAACTATTGTAAGAAGCCTGGGCATGTTTGGGAGGACTGTAGGAGAAGGCTCAAGGTGTGCCTGTATTGTGGATCTTCAGAGCATCGTGTTAGGGATTGCCCCACCAACCCTTATGGTATAGCCTTTGGTGCAGTTCCAGATCAGAGAGATGGAGTTAGGCCACTGGTGGCACCGTAATTTTCTCAGCTACCGTAGTGGGAGCCACCCGCCAGGGCAGGGCATTTGGATGACGGTCGAAGAGGTCGATGCTTCAAGTGATGGGTTAACAAGTTTTGTTCTTCCTTCCTATTCTTTTATATCCATTTGATTTGATTGCTTCCTTAGTACCTTATAGTTGCTTGTGATATAATTAGTATAGTTAGTAGTGTAACCTTAACTTTGACTGCAATACCACAACAGACGGAGACCAACCCTATACATGTTGTCAATAATAAATGATTTCTTAAATTGCATGCTCATGACTTTAGATTGGACTGGGGTGTGACCTAGAGGGGAGTACAATCATCTTTAAATTTTGATGACAACATTTTTATGAGGGTAGGAATGTCAACCCTATATTTCTAGATGAGGGTATTATTGTCATTTTGCCTAATATTTTATTTCTAGTGGTTAATATTAATTAGTGTACTATTATTTAATATTGTGTTTTATGCTATTTATTTTATAGTTAGTGGGTTAGCCTAGTATTTTGGACTTGACACTAGTGGACCAACTTAGGCTTGGCATGACATATTGAACCCAATATTTGGCCTAGTCCCATTGGACTCAATTATTTTTATTAATTAGGAGATAGAATTATCCTTCATTAGTCTTAGAAGCTTCCATCATTAACCCTTCTAATTAAATATCCTTTATGAACAATTAGTGGGGGGTATATTAGAAAAATTACATTGATTGGGAAGGGAAGAACCTGGTCGGCCCTATTAGAGGGGTTATTTCTCTCTCTCTCTCTCTCTTCTCCATTCATTCACTTCATTCTAGATCTCCAATTCACTTCATCCCTCCACAAATTCACCCTAATTTTCCCTTATTTTCTCTTATTCCCATTAATTATAGATTATTAGAGCTTGGATTTGCAAGGAGCACTTGAAGAAGAAGAATTGGCAAGGAGACCGTGTCCTAATTTTGTCTATTTAGCTTTTTATTGGGAATCAATCTTCCAATAGACAAATTCTGAATCCAATCCTTAAATTAGACTCTAATTCATTCATTTAACCATTAGAAATCATCTCATGGCTTAGGGATTCCCATAGGATCAAGAATTAGGTCTATATGACTTATATTATGAAAGTTACATGGTAATTTGTCTCCAATTAGAAGAAATTATGAGATTGACACATTAAGTATTTGTCATGAGACCAATTAGACATAATTAGACTTAGATAATGGTTGAGGGACTAAGTACGTGTCCATAATTGGATACGAGTAGAGCATATCATGGTATTTTTTAATACGGTGTGATACGGGGCACTATTTTGAGTGTTTTGTGCAATTACTTCTCAATTTCCATCATAGCAAGTTATTTTAGTTGTACTATTATATTATATATATATATATTAATTTTAATTTTAATTATGGAGAATTGTAGTTTTTAACACTTGAGTTGGACACCTATCATGGGTATCCTACTTGTATATACTAAGTGTTTGACCTTTTGACACTAGTATGTATCCACATAGGTATATAATGTATATGATGATAAGTGTTGTATATATATATATATATATATATATATATATATATATATATATATTGTATGTAGCTCTATATTTTCAGTTAGTACATCATGTATGTGTGTGTGCATGGTAAATTAAGTGACTGTGTTATGTTCCAGTGAGGGGGGTTAATAGTTATTTGAGTGTGTTGTGTGCCAGGTGAATTGATTAAGGGGAGTTTAAGCCTGTGTATTTAGTATAAAGGTAATAAGTTGCTACTGGTGATTAATGCGGGCAGTATTGTGTTGATATTTGTGTGTATTATGAAGGTGAGGTACAGAAAAAGGACTATGAATGAGCGAGTCTATTTGTTAGTGGTTCAGTGTAACTTACCATCTGTGTTGTTGTGCATACAGTAAGGGTCTGGGTTCGAGTAAGTGGGGGAGCAGGCAGGTAATAAGGAGAGGGATGTATTGCATTGGTTTTAATTGTTAGGATGGATTAGTTGTGTTCAGGTATGTGTATTGTTAGTTGTTAACTAGGATTGTGTGCTTGTGTGTATTCATGGGGGGGTAGAATGTATCAGTTGTTTCAGAGGAGTGGGGGTATGGCAAGTGTAGTGGTGTCTGATACTGGTATCAGATATGGCCAGTGTGTTGGTATATTGTTGAAGGTAAGTCCATTACAGACCTGGGTGAGGCCTTGAGTGAATGCAAGGGAATATTAGTCTGGGTTATGAGATTAAGTATGTGTGTGTGTGTGTGTTTAGTGCATTGTGTCATGTGTTGATACTTAGAACTGAGCAGTAGCATTAGGAACCCAGGTGTATCACACATTAGGAAAGGGATTGGATGTAAGCTCAGTGTACCAGTGTATAAGTGTGGGGTTAGGGAAACTAATGTGGAATGTGTACACTAGATCAGTATGCACATGAGTGTCAGTAAGGGGTATTTGTGGAGTGAGTGTGTGTGTGTGTGTGTTTGTATTTTTTTGTATTTATGTTGGTTGGGGGATGATTATGAGTGTTAGGGGAGGATTATGAGTGTCCAAGTAGAGTGTGTGTTGAGCACTTGAGTGATTAGTATATGGGTAAGTGTCAGCAAGTATCCGCAGAGGTGGGGATTCAGATCAATGGGGGTAAGAATTAATGTATCAGTAGGTTTATGGTTGTGTAACCTGTGAGTGTGGGTAGTATGGAGCAAATAACTAAAATTATATTGTATAAGTGGAGAGTGCCTAAGTGAGGACTGGTGAGAATGTAAGTGTTAGTTAGGTTTAAGTGTGTACGAGTCTATAGGTATTATTAAGTATCAGGGATATGTTGGTATATGTGGTGTTGGTATGGTGCAAGATTGAGGTAGGGAGGTGTTTAATGAGTGAGTTGGAGCCCAAGTCAGTGCCCAGTGTAAGTATTGAGAAGGAGGACAGCAGCATGAGTATGTGTTTGTATCGAATGAAAGGATATTGCTATGGTGAAATGGTGCTTATGTTGTCTGCAAGCTTGGGTTCACCCATGCCTATGCTCAGGTGTATTACAGGTAGGTGCAGAATTTTAATGACATCAATTCGAGAAGTTGGGGGTTGGTATCAGTTAAGATTAGCTGAAGTGTTAAGTTAGTATATGTATATTAGAAAGTTATGATATGGGATATTAGTGTATGTTATCTAGGTAGTGAGGGTGTTAGGGCAATATAAGGTATTACTAGTTAATAGTAGGGTATTGGTTAGAATACCAAATATAGGCTAAAGTAATGGCTAGGTGTATGGGTTATGGATTAAGGTATTATGAGATAGTGTTATAATAGGGTTATATCTATATTATAATATGTACCATAATATATTAGCTAGTATTATTTAATAAACCTAGTATTAGCTATTACACCATGGATATTAGCTAGAATGCCTTAATATGACCTATAATAGCCAGTATAGCAAGGTATTAACCAAGATAACCTTGGTATGGATCTAGAAACCTAGGCATGACTTAGAATTTACTAATTGACCAAGGTTGACCTAGTTTGACTAGTAAGACCTAGTATTCACCTAGAAATGGCCTAGAAACTCATATTGGTGCATCCTTTAGTTTATTTCTTATTTATTAGGATTGTGTGACACCAACTCGGGTATTGAGATACACCATTTGCTTAGGACCATAGGTAAGTACATTCTCTAATAGTTTCTATTATTTGATAATTACTATAATATAAGCATTTAGAAATATTTTAATTGATTATGACACAGTGGTAACACGGACTGGTACTATATGGATCATGTCAGGAGATATCATTCCATTACCGTATACTTTGGATACTCTTTCACATGTACTTTATAGTGTGCATCGGATACTCTTGTGCTTGTGTTCATTCGTGTACATTCTTGTTTTTCGTGTACTCATATTATATTCGTGTTAATGAAGTGTCATGATCGGATCCATGAGTATTGGTTAGGGGTAGGGGAAGTGCTAGATATATATGTGATCAAAACCTTAAATATTGTATTGCATCATGTAGAAAATAATCAATCATATACCTCACATATAATTGTGTTACTCTGTAGACAACAATCAATCTTAAATGATTGTGTTCCTTATATAAAACAACCAATCTTAAATGATTATATTCTTTATAGACAATAACCAATCTTAAATGAGTGTATTCTTTGTATACAATAACCAATCATACTGATCATATGATTGTATTATTGATCGTGTTAGTAGATCTTGATAAACCAAGCCGATCACATATCTAACTAGTATTTCAAACACTTAGTATAGTTATAGTTACAGTATTCTTTATATTCTAGTTTATTACTTTTAATCTATTTTATTATGATCAGTTTATACCTTATTACTCCAGATTATTTGTCTCCTTCTGCCATAGTATGATATTGTACATTGCCTCTCGTCTTGTATTACATTCTCTATTTCTGTTTATAGTCATTATCAATTAACTTGAAACTGTTATTGGGTTGTACTTTGCTCCAATTCTGACTGGATATAATTTTAGATGATTGGTTAGAGCAGATGTGTCCCACCTATAACGTGCCATAGGATGACGAGGCCATTGATATTGCACCATAGAGCCACTTGATATTGTACCACCAGTTGGAGAGTTTTAGATAATTCATTATGATGTTGTATTTCATCTTAGCTTGGCTTTATGACATGTACTATATTTGAGTTGAGATTAAACTAATAGACTTGGACTTGTGATGTATGGTAACTGTGTATTCTTTTCTTTTAATACCATATCGTGTCATTATCTTTTTTTAGTTTTTATTGTGATTAAGTATTGATTTCCATTTATCATATATCATATTATCCTCCATTTTTAGTTGAGATAGCATGACATGTACCTTATATATATTGTGTGAGATGTTAGTACCTAGATTTTCTCTGATAGTTTGTGACTACGGTCAGAAGTGCCTAATATTCTCATATCGCTTCTTGGAATTAGACCTCACCATAAACCTTATAAATAGGATCATGACTAGGGTTCTTACTGCCAACTTAATATCAATAAGTTGGGTAGTGTCTCGAACTAAGTGTACACCAACTCTTAGAATATGATGTCAAACTTGGATTCTATTGGTAGCTGTATTCTACATCTTTCGAGAATCAAGGTATGACCTTGCATACTTAAATTCTTTTCTACAATTTTGTATTCTTTATCTTTAGATTGTGCCTTAATTTTAATCTCGAGAAATTTGATACGACAAGTCGTATTTATCTTTCTTCTGAGGTGAATTCTAATATTTTTTTGTACCATGTTTATTTTAATTTTGAGGACAAAATTTTTATACAAAATTTATAAATTTATGTTAACCTAGCTAATAATAACATAGTTAAATTATGAGTATATATATATATATATATATATATATATATATAGTGATTGCTCATAGACATTGTATAGTATGACAGAATAGGTGCAAGCCATGTTGGTTTAAATTCAACCTAGTGTAGTTGAGCTAGTTGGTAAGATTAGGCTAGAAAAACCAATCCAAACTGACCCAAATTAGACCCAAAATTGAACCTTTTGTACTTGGGTATATGTAGACCCAAACCAAGCCATGCTGGACCTCTTCCAATGCACCCAAACTGTTGAGGACAACAGCAAACACATCATAGGCTGTTTACAGTTTTAATGTGGTCTACATAACTTGGTAGTTTGTAAAACTACCTTCCCACCTCTCCAAACTTCCCTTAAACCATGCCACTACTTCCTCTCTTCCCTCGCCTACAACCTATACTTCATTTTTATTAATTTTTCTTCTCATTTTTCCTCTACTTCCTCCCATACTCTTAGCCGAACCCAGCATGGTGAATGTTGAATTCTACGGAACAAAAAGCTCTTCTACAACTGAAAAATACATCCAAAATAGGTAAAACTCTTCCAATCACTTCTTTACTAACACCTAAAACCTCTCCTCTTATTCCCCACATCTTTTTATAATATTTCTTTCCATTTTCCCTCTCTAATTGCAGCAAAATCTATCTAAGTTGCTGCTAAAATTTAGTTGGACGTATTGATGTCCACTAATCATATAAGAGGTATGTATCATATGTTCCCTATCTTTTTAAGTCACAAAACATAAGGATTAAGTAAATACCTAGATGACATAGGTAGAAACCATAATTAAAATATGAAAAATCAAGTTTAATAATGCGAAACACACTCACAAGCACACAATTCCTGAATTGTATTTTCGTATTCATGTACACAACTTCATTGGTTACTACCATTTTATGCTTGAAACTCACATGAACATGTACCTATGTGTATCCCCTTCATTATCATATATAGGAACCATTTTAGAATCATGATTAACTACATTTAAATTATATTTTTACCACTTTTATTTTTGAATTTTAGAGTTGGTTTTCTAGCTTTCGATCATAGAAATCACTAGTTAACCTCTTCGTTTGTACTTGAAATATCCATGATAAGTATACAAACCCTTTGCCATGCTATAACCCTTAAAAACCATGCTAAATACACCTTTGAATCATGTTTTATCTTGCTCAAATTCACGAATTTTTGTCACAAATTTTTGCACCTAGTCTGTGCTAGAACTTGTCGAATCTTGTTGTTAGAATGTGTTTTATTGTAACCACACATTTTCACCTTAGGGTTATTTTGGTAATTTTGCATATTAATAAATTTATTTTATCATATTATATTATTAGTTAGTCTAGAATTAATTAGTATTGCCTAGAATTAAATAGTGTTAGTTTAAGTGCTAGATAATTAGAATTAAATTAGTTAGTGTCATAGAGAGAATATTTGTTGTAGAGATTCATTTCATAACTAATTATATTCATTTTTCTCCCAATTTTGAATTTAAATTCGATGATAGAGTGACACAATTTGTAAATTAAACTAATTTTAAGCCCTTGTAATAGATCGGTCATGTCATGGAGAGATTTGAATTCAACTTTTTCTCCATTTCTCCACACTTCTTTCGCAAGCAACATTCATTTTAATTTCTACCGATTCCTATATCTAGAATTTGAATTCCAAATTTATTTTCTACCAAAACCACCAATTCTTCTTCCATTGGAGAGAAAGGAGCTTGGAGCACTACAAAAAGCTTGAAGGGGAGTCCAAGCCTTGGTGGATTTTGTCCAACTCGTCTTTCTCATGTCCAAATTCGGAGTTCTTCAAATGAGCTACAAAAACACTAGGTAATTCTTTTTTTTATCAAATTTATGGTTAGAAATACCCCTTGGGCCTATAAGAACCTTTATATGGTTGGAAATGACCCTCCAATGGTAGATCTAGGTGTTATGAGCCTTCCAATTGGTAGATCTATGCTTGTGTCATGAGAAATGTTGAGTTTTTGACTCAATTTTGGAGAAAATCTGAATTGTGTCCATCAAGTAAGTAATTCGTGTCCTAATGAGAATTATTAGTGTTTATTTGGTTGTGTGTTGGTGTCCATATGTCCACAATTAGATGCATTGACTCTGTATCATGATATTCCATGATATGGGTGTAATGGATTGGTAATCTCTTTGTATTAGTGTTCCATGTTGTCTATTTCTTATATATCTATTTGAATTACTTAATTATAGTTATATATCATATATTAAGTGTGTTCTATATGTTTTAGTAGTATATATTGGTGTTTTGATTGCGTATCATGAGAGTGTCATGGTTTTGGTGTGTATCATAGTGTGGTGCACACTAGGTGTTTGTATTTATGTGTATTGGTATTTTGGTATATATTATGGGTGTATGTAGAGTTGGTAGTGATTGTATTGTATTGGTTTTTTGTGTTTCTATGTGTATTGATAGAGTGAGTGTATGAGTGTTCTTTGGAGTTGGAGAGTAAATAAGGGGTGTGGGGGAAGTATTTGGACAACTAGTAGTGCTTCAGTGTACTGGTTGGTTGTATAAGGGGTCGGGTTAGGACTGGAGAGTTAATATGTAGACTTTGCACTAAAATATGCACTTGCACATCTGTACACGGTCTGCAACAAGAGATGAGCTCGAGTTAGAGAGTATCTTGTAGCAGGGAAGGGTAGTAGTGGCTCAGCTACTGCTGAAGGCAGTAGACCAAGTAGTTGCATCCTGCAGCATCTGCATGAATTAGTACAGAACAGGTAATGTAGATAACTCTATTACTAAGTATTACTTATGTACGGATACTTGAGGTTGGTGTTTGGGCTCAGGATCAAGTATCTGATTATAGGATACTGCTATAATGTTCTAATATTGTACATGTATTCTGGTTTTCCATTTCTACTCAAATGCTTACAGCATTATAGGAGCTCTGATAGTCTGGAATGCTGGTATAGCACTTGCTGCTCTAGAATTGGGTACAGATGTCAAATATTGTCCCTAATAAATGCCAAACTCTGCAGGTAAGTATGGGGGGTGTATGGACTATTTTTAGTGTAGGTTGTGTGAGTTATGTGTGATGGTGTATATGTAGTGAAGTTAAGGAGAGTGATAGGGATTAAGAGTTAATATTGAAGTTGAGTGTGGTATACGTACTGGATATTACACAGATAGCAGCAACAAGTTTGGGTCAATGCACTCAGGTTGAAGCACATTATATGTAGTGAAGTGATGGGGGAAGGAAGCATGGTGTGAAGGTTAGGTTGCAGGTGGTGTGACCTGTTCCAGTCTATAGCAAGAGGAGGAAGTGTGTGAGGTTGGGTGTATCAGTCATGAGTATTGGAAAGTCTAGTTATTTGCTAGAGAGGTAAGTTTATATAGGTATCATAGTATAACTTGGTATCAAGGTATTTGGATTAGATCATGAGTTAGGCTTGATACCAAGGAATTGGTATTAAATTAGGGTAAGATATTAGGTAGGGTGTCAAGATACTCATATATATATATATATATATATATATATATATATATATATATATATATATATATATATATATATATATATATATATATAAGTTAAGGTAATGGGTATTGAGTTATGCGGCAAGGTATTGAGTTATTGGTCAAGGTATTAAAATTTGGTTAAGGTATTAGTGAGGTAATAGTACATAGGCTAAGGTATTAATATGTATTGATATCTATGAGTCTAAATTTTATTTATATATATATATATATTAGAAACTTAGTATTAGTAAGGTATTGACCTAGAAAACCTAGAATGACTTGATATAACCTAGAATTGACCTAGTTTGCCTCAAATAATCTAGTTTGACCTAGAAACCTAATTTAAAGCTAGTTAATTTTATTTATGATTCTAAAACACTTATTTGACATGGAAATTAATATTTAGGTTTCGAGACTCTGATACTAACAATGTTTGATTTTTTTTTATCGACCATATGCGAGTACATTCTCTGATAGTTTTCTCTATTTGATGATTACTATGATTCATGTCTTAGTAGTACTATACTTGATTCCTGGCCCGATAGTACATGTGTTGGTATATCATGGATCCCTGTCTTGATATATTGTCTTCATGTTACCCCTGTATATGTTATCTATGTGCAAGTTATCCCTGTGCTTGATATTCATGTACTAGTATTCAGACTTGCCATGTAATTCATATGTCATGACGTATCATGGTTTGGATCCACTATACTAGTCGAGGTATAAAAATGATAGTTATATGTGTGATCATACACTTTCATGTGCAAAAAATCATATAAGTGTTAATCATACATCTCACGTATGATTAACCAGGCCATAAATCCATGTACAAGTTCCAAAGTTGATCACATGTCGAAACTAGTATTTCAAACACATAGTTAGTATGGCTATTTCCTGTACAATGCTTACTCATGATTTATGCCCAATTTTTCCTGCTTACTTATCTTCATTACTATTGTGCCTCGCTCTTATTTACTTACTTCTATTATGACTGGCCATATTACTTTTTTTTTATATTTCTATCATGTATAACATTACTGTACTATTTTATAGTCTTTATTATTTTATTGGAACTGTTATTGGGTTGTACTCGTTCCATCCTGACTGGATAATTTTTTTAGCCTTTGTTGTGCTCTACGTCCCGGAGTTCAGAGAGATGCTTTGATCGAGACTACTTTTGATTGTGGACCTAGAAGTGACCTCTGGTCAGATCTATGCTAGTATTTCTCTATCTCAGTGCCATATCTTAGTTTTTTTTTTAGATTTTTGTTGGATTATCTTCCTTATTCATTCTTCCAGTAGAATATTGTGATTAAGGAAATGATAGAACTAGTGTATTAGTATGATCCACATTAAGGGCAATACAGCGTTCTACTGCCGATGTTGTTGCGTAGGATGGACGCACTACGTACTCGTGTCCCGATCATTCGGGTGCAGGTCGTGACATATTTTTATGGTGGCCCATGCAGGTCTCGTCTTCGCAACTAGTACGATGTCATGGTAGTACTTCGTGTTACTACCATATTTTTGAGGAAATAGTATTTTGATCATTTCATAATTAACTAATTATTGTGCATATTGTATATTTATTTATAGTATTATATATTATTGTTAGATGTTGTATTATATTTTGGACTTGTGTTAGTGGACCTAACTAGACAAGACTTGGCTCATGGGCCAATATTTATTTTAGTTAGACTTGAGCCCAATAATTAGCCCAAATTCTTAAGTTAGTTATTTAATTAGTCAAACCATTAGGAATATAACCTTCGTTCCTTAATCTTTTTCTTCATGACAAGCTCATAGGGGTAAAATAGACTTTGCACCATTACTTGGAGGCCAAGAAGGTGGCCGGCCTACTTAAGGGGTGGAAGTTTCTCTCTCCTCTCTTTTATTCATCAAAAATTCTAGATGTAGAATAATTTATCCCAATCTCTTCATTTTCTACACCAATTATCTTCCCAATCCTACTCTATTTCACTATTGGAGGCTATTGGATCAAAGAGGAGGCAAGGATCTACAAGGAAGTGAAGAGTGCACAAGTTGAGGGTTCTTTGCATTGAATTGGAGACTTATATTGAGAATCTATCTCCCAGTAGGTATAATTCAGAATTTCTCTTCTAATTAGACTCTAATTCTGTAATTAAATTATTAGGAACCCACCTATGGACTAGGGCTACCTATAGGAAGATAAATTGACCTCTAGGGACCCCTATTGTGAATGTTATTGTGTATTTTGTGCCCAAATTTGGGAAAATCTGAGATTGGTATACCATGTGTTTGTCAATAGATCTAGTACAAATTGACATGTGTTTGGTTGTTTGAGACAAGTGTCGTGTCCATAATTGAATATGAGTAGGCCGTGTTATGACAATTTTGTGACACGGGTTGAATTGGGGTTTCTCTTCGTACGAGGATTTACACAAGTCATATTTTTCCATTAGCACATAGATGAGTAGCTAGCACTTTATATTGCTTATAATTATGCTTCTAGACTTTCTCACATCATTAGCGATGCATTTGGTTTTGTGTTGGGGCCGTATCTAAGCATATCATAGATTTAGTATGATACAAGTGCGATGCTCTTCACGTGTTTGATAAAATATTTAATACTCTAATTAGTGGTGTTTATATCTATTTTAGATTGCTATAAGATATATATATATATATATATATATATATATATATATATATATATATGTGTGTGTGTGTGTGTGTGTGTGTGTGTATCTTTATTATGTATCATAGATATGGTAGTGTGTGATTAGAGAGCATGTGTTTGTGTGTATATATTTTTATATAAAGTATCTTAGTGATTATGTGTGTGTGTGGGTGGGTGTGCACAGTGCTAGGTTTTCTGTGTCTATGTATGAGTTTCAAAGACTATTAGAAGGGGGAAACTGTGATAGCAGCAGTATGAATTACTGCAGGGTGATATTGAGTTAGCTTGTAGGTGCAAGCAATAATACCATAAACTATAGCAGGTAAGGAGGGGTTGACTAATGTTGTGCAGACCCTACCTTGGGGTCTGATACGAGCAGTAGGAATTAGGATGGTGGTGTGCAAGTTTGCAGTAGGGCCTTCAGGCCAGCGTGGGTAAGGATAGGCACTTTAATTTTAGCTATAGTGCATAGGTTCTAGTGTTAGGTTCCAGAGGGAGGGGTAGAGTTGAATGTGAAGTGTGTCACAGTTCTATATGGGAAGTGTTGAGGTATCAGCAACTATAAGAGGGTATCGGATTTGACAGAGATATAGTCAGTAACAGTAGGTAACATCAGTGTGAAGGAGATGTAAACAACCACAACAGGTATGATTAGAGAGCATGTGTTTGTGTGTGTATATATTTTTATATAAAGTGTCTTAGTGATATGTGTGTGTGTGTATGTGTGTGTAAGGGTGTGCACAATGCTAGGTTCATTGTGTCTGTGATTGAGTTTTAAAGACTATTGGAGGAGGGAAACTGTGATAGCAGCAGTATGAATTACTGTAGGGTGATGTCGAGTTAGCTTGTAGGTGCAAGCAATAACACCATAACTGTAGCAGGTAAGGAGGGGTTGACCAGTATTGTGCAGACCCTGCCTTGGGGTCTGATACGACTAGTAGGAATTAGGATTATGGTGTGCAGGTCAGCAGTAGGGCCATCAGGCCAGTGTGGGTAAGGATAGGCACTTTAATTTAAGCTACAACGTATAGGTTCTAGTGTTAGGTTCCAGAGGGAGGGGTAGAGTTGAATGTGAAGTGTGTCACAGTTCTATATAGTAAGTGTTGAGGTATCAGCAACTATAAGAGGGTGTGGGGTTTGACAGAGATATAGTCAGTAGCAGTAGGTAACATCAGTGTGAAGGAGATGTGAACAACTACAGCAACAATAGGACTGAAATAGCAGGCAGGGAGATAGGTGTTGTTCTGTGATCAGAACAACACAATAGCTGCAACATAAGATACAGTAGTAGGTAGCACCTTGTGTACTGCCTTGAGCAGTATTAGGGGTATTTATGGGAGGATCTACTGCGGTTAGATGTAGTACTTAGCAATAAGCAAAACAGAGCAGCAGCAGTTACTGCACAACAGTGTGCAAGTGGGTTGGCAACTGATATTGGTGCAGATGATGAGCAGTGTAGAGAAGGAATTTAGTGCACTGCATCTCGAAGTGTTGCAGCAGGTGAGAAGCACTGCTGGAGCATAATTTGTACTGATGCTAGAGTATAAAAGAGGGCAGTAAGGGGGGAGAGTTATTTGATATCAGTTGTAGTTATCAATTAGTTAGTATGAAGTCAAATAATTTATATTTGAGAGTATCAGTAGTATGTTAGTATCAATTAGAGTTAGAGATAAGTTAGTAACAATTAGTATATATATAAATGCTTGTTAGTATATTAGTCAGTGGTGAATGTTAGTATAAGTTATTGATAACAGTTGTTAGTAATTGTTAGGATAACAGTTAGTTGATTAGTAGTGATACCAGTTAGTTATTATGGTTGTGATGATTATTTATCAGTAAGTTAAATTAGTTAAGAATTAAAGTTAAGTTATCATTAGTAATTGAAAGTATAAGTATTATCTATTGATACTATATAGCTATGATACTCTAGTATCCTAATATAACTAGTATAGCTTAGATACATAGTGTATGGACCCAACAACCTATAGATAGACTCATACAACCTAGAAATAGTTAGTTTGACTAGTTTGACCTAGAGTTGACCTAGTTTGACTGATTTAACTTATATTTGGCCTAATGACCTAGAAATGGACTAGTTTAACTTGTATTCAATTGGAAACCTTGTATTGATGTAATATTCTATATTTAGGACTTCGAGGAACTATTTTTGACATTTTTGATACTGTTCACCGGATTCTAGGCGAGTATATTCTCTGACAGTTTCTTATTTATGATATCCTCTATATTTCTTATATTTAGTGTAGATAACCTTTATTTCTTGACACTTGGTTTCACGGTTTGGTATTCCTGGATCCCGTAATGAGATGTTATTCCTGGTAGTTCCTGGCGTATTCCTTGTGCGAGCCAATTGTTCTTGTACATGCGTGGATACTGATTCATGAGAAGATTAGCTTCATTCTCATGGAATCCCGTGTCATAGCGTGTTATGGTCGGATCTACTATACCAGTCAGGGCAAAGAGTATTTAGTGTAGATATGTGATCATACACCCGCAGTTCTTATTTTTCTTGTATAGTATTAATCATACACTACACGTATAATTAACAAGGCCATGATTCCCGAGCAAGTTCCCAAGTCGGTCACATATTGTCACTCGTACTCACTTACTTAGATGTTTTTTTTATATATATATGATGTTCATATCTCTTATATATATTTTTTGCATGTCCTTATTCCTGTATATTTCTTTCATGTCCTATTCATCTTGTATATGCTCTCTATTTACTGTTACATAGTCTTTATCATTTATTGGAACTGCTGTTAGAGGTTTACTTTGGTCCAATCTTGATTGGATATATTTTTTCAAATGACACTGAGGAGTGGTATCCCACTCACTACGGGCCTCAGGACGTAGTTGGCTTAAAGCTAAAGACTGTGGCTCAGGAGGGATTCATCCCGGTTGAGACAGACGGTACTTTACCTATAGCTTAGTAGATAGGTTTATATGGTACTGGATTTGTCTCCAACTTTGGCAATTAGTTCTCTTTTACTTTTGGACTAATTGGATATTATCTTTTGTCTTGAGAGTTGTATTTTGACTCTTCAGTTCTTTATATCATATTCGTTCGTTGTTCCATCTTATAGTTCTGTGATTGACTATTCATATTTCATTGGTGGCATTATATATCTTGATGATCCTTATTGTTAGATAGTATACTTTATCCAAACAGCATTCTACCGTCGATGCTGCGGCGTAGGCTGAACGTACTCACATTCTCATGCCCTTACATCGGGTGCGGGTTGTGACACATTTTAGTGGTAGGCCATGCAGGTCCTCGAGGTCATAATTAGTGTGATTTGTAGTGGTGCTATGATTTGAGTGCTATTACGAGCCTGTTTCAAGATATAGGATATAGGCTATAGGCTGAGAATACTCAATCACAACTAGGAAAAAACTCTATCGCTCATTTTAACTGTTCTTCCTTACTAATTAATAATTGAGGTTTACTTCTTTGAATAGATTTTATCTTGTGCCATATTAATTCTTCTCTTCTGCTTTGCCTCATGATGTCGCCTAAGACTCGATCAAAGCAGAGAGGAGCAGCTTCTGATAGATCTGTGACTTTCCGAGAGCCTGCACCAGTCACTTCTTCGGGGATTGGCGTATCAGCTGCATTTGGGGATCCACCTCCACTATAGAGGACTGTTTTAGCTGTGTTTGAGGGACTTCCACCTCCATCACCCATGCTGGAAAATGCGATTCAGATGTTTATATTATTTTACGAGATGATGGAGGCTCAGAGGGCCCAGTCAAAGCCTCAACAAAGGCACGCCGACATGATACGGCAGGGTATTGAGAGTGCTTATATGTTTTCCCTTGCTGCAGTAGAGAGAGGAGCTCCGGTCCAGCAGTAGGTTGCTCTGCAGGTTGTCCAGCTTTGGTCGGGTAATATCCAGGACTTCAAGAAGCTGGAACCTTGAGTCTTCTAGGGGATTGAGGGCATCGTCTACACTGATGATTGGCTCGAGGATATCAAGTGTCTTATGAGGGTGTTCTGTCTTGCTGTGGATATGAAGGTTGAGGGAGTGGGACTTCAGCTGTTCGATATCGCCTGGATTTGGTTCAGGAATGAGCCACTTTTTGCTGATGTGGGACAATCTTGTAAGGTGTTTAAGGACCTGTCCAAGAGTAAGTTCCTTGCTCGAATGGACAGATTAGACTTTGGGAGATAGTTTGAGGCCTTACTCAGGGAAGCATGTCCATGGAGGAGTACCCCGCTGAGTTCGGGAGGTTGAGCCAATTTATGGAGTACTTAGTGAGGGTGCCAGAGGTTCAAAATCCGCTTCCGCGGGGGTCTGAATTGGGAAGTGAAGATCCGTATTCCGTCTTTCTATGAGACGTATTCTGAGATACTTGTAGAGGCACGCAAGATTGAGCGAGAGTTGAGCTTGAAGCCCAAGAAAGACCGTGATTCTTTTATAGGGGCTAGTAGTAGTGCAGTGCATGCTAAGCATCTTAATCTCTAGTCTAGGCCTTTTTAATAGCCACAGTAGTACCAGACTCCAGCTAGGGTGCCAGTTCACCAGGCACCTAATATTAGTAGAGACACTCACAATATGCTTCCTGCCACTACTACAAGAAGCCCGGCTATATTTGAAAAGTTTGCAGGAAAATATTAGGAGTTTGTCAGTATTATTGCACAGAGGGGCATCAGATAAGAGATTGTCCTTCAAACCATCGCCGTGCAGCTCAAAGAGCAGTCCAGCTCATATAGAATATGCGATTAGGAATCCATCTTCCAAAAGGTACTATTTAGAATTTTTCTTCTAATTAGACTATAATTCTATAATTAAATTATTAGGAACACACCTATGGACTAGGGTAGGGCTACCTATATGAAGAAGAATTGACCTCTAGGGACCACTATTTTGAATATTATTGTGTATTTTGTGCCCAATTTTGGGAAAATCCGAGATTGGTGCACCATGTGTTTGTTAATAGATCTAGTAGACCAAATTGACATGTGTTTGGTTTTGTAAGACTAGTGTTGTGTCCATAATTGGATACGAGTAGACCGTATCATAACAATTTTGTGATACGGGTTGAATTGATGGTTTCTATTCGACACGATGGTCTACACATGTCATATTTTGCCATAAGCACGTAGATGAGTAACTAGCACTTTAGATTACTTATAATTATGCTTATAAACTTGCTCATATCATTAGTAATGTATTTGGTTTTGTGTTCGGGCCGTATCACAAGCGTATCATAGATTTAGTGTGATACGGGTGCGATGCTCTCCACATATTTGATGAAATATTTAATACTTTAATTAGTGGTATTTATATCTATTTTAGATTTCTATGAGATGTATATGTATATATATGAGTATAGATGTATGTATCTATATTATGTATCATAGATATGGTAGTGTGTGATTAGAGAGCATGTGTTTGTGTGTGTATATATTTTTATCTAAAGTGTCTTAGTAAGAGTGTGTGTGTGTTTTGTGTGTGTGTGTGTGTGTGTGTGTGTGAGAGGGTATAAATAGTGCTAGGTTCACTGTGTCTGTGTATGAGTTTCAGAGACTATTGAAGAGAGGAAACTGTGATAGCAGTAGTATCAATTACTGTAGGGGGTGTCGAGTTAGCTTGTAGGTGCAAGCAATAACACCATAACAGTAGCAAGTAAAGAGGGGTTGACCAGTGCAGTGCAGATCCTGTCTTGGGGTCTGATACGACCAGTAGGAATTAGGATGGTGGAGTGCAGGTCTGCAGTAGGGTCTTCAGGCTAGTGTAGGAAAGGATAGGCACTACAATTTCAATTATAGTACATAGGGTATAGTGTTAGGTTCCAGAGTGATGGGTAGAGTTGAATATGAAGTGTGTCACAGTTCTATATATAAAGTGTTGAGGTATCAGCAACTATAAATGGGTGTCAGGTTTGACCGAGATATAGTCAGTAGCAGTATGTAACATCAGTGTAAGGGAGATGTGAACAACCACAACAACAGTGGGACTGAAATAGCAGGCAGGGAGATAGGTGTTGTTCTATGATAAGAACAACACAGCAGCTGCAATATAAGACACAGCAGTAGGTAGCACCTTATGCACTGCCTTGAGAAGTGTTAGGGGTATTGATGGGGAGGAACTACTGTTGTTAGCATCAGTACTTAGCAAGAACCAATACAGAGCAGCAACAGTTGTTGCACAATAGTGTGCAAGTAGGTTGGCAACTGATATTGGTGTAGATAATGAGCAGTATGGAGAAGGAATTTAGTGCACTGCATCTAGCAATGTTGCAGCAGGTGAGAGGCACTGTTGGAGTACAATTTGGATTGATCCTAGAGTATAAAAGAGGGAACTAAGGGGGGGAGTGGTTTGATATCAGTTGTAGTTTGTCACGCCCCAGTCCCAAAATACGTAGGACTAGGAATACGTAAGCATGCCAGCTGTATGGATATGGCAACTCCAATATATGGAACCCATAACCCATACGTACGCTGTAATATGAATATCAATCCACAAGTGGTTTAAAATGTATCACAAGTCACAGGGTACAATCTAAATCTCATCTACAGAAAATTAATATAAATGAATAACCAGCATCTATTTAACTAGATCTCAACATAAGTATCTAAGGATGATAGTTGGATGAAAATAAATCCACTACCAACTCGAATGGAAAAGTACAACACAATAAACACAATATAGGAAAACCAGCTAACAATTATGGGCTCGAAGAGAAGACATCCTCGAACATATGTAACCATTCAAATCTACGCTCCTCCAAAATACTCAAGAACAGATATACCTGGCAGAGGACCAGGTCCTTAGAGGGATGTAACAAGATACAGAAAAGTGAGCCAACTTGAATACAGTAGACATGCATATAATTTGAAAATAAATAAGTATGTTGTACAAGACAGTCTATATGAATGCAATTAGGACAACTTTTCGACATATGGGCAAGGGTAGGCTACTCGATCTACCTCACAACTCACACACACGTCAATGGACATCAGAAATTGACATACCGCGGGGGTAGCGACCAGCGGGACTCCAGAAATCGACATACCGCGGGGGTAACGACCAGCGCGACACACGCCCGTAGTGCGAACTATATACTATAATTTACCAGAGTGGTTAAAATCCCATACGCCTAATGATTGTCCTCTCATGATACTAGGTGCCATGTGTGTGTCAAGATATCTAATATATAGTAATGACTGAAAGAAATTATACATGCAATAAATAAACAAAAATGCAATAAATACAAAAAAATATACTAAGCATGCAAAATATTGTAAGCAATTTGGCAAGGTATCTTGCCTGGTAAGAAAGCTGCAAGGTGTACTGTCCAGAAGTCAAACGCACAGGATCAAAAGCTATGGCCGCAGAACAAATATCTCCGGATGCTGAAATAAATATCACCAACGTTCCCAGAATAAGCAAAATAGCTAAAAAGCACTTCCCTTTCGTCCAATTTGGACACTGGGACAAAACGGTAATTTTGGGTAAAAGTGGGGTCCACGTGTGGCCCACTTTGTACCGAAAAGCTTGTCGAGGGTAACAGTCACTAAATGGGATAAACTATAGGTCAAACAACTCTAAATGTTAATACGAACCCAACGGTATGTCCAAATGTGGATTCCGATGGGCCGAACACAATTTTGTCCAAAAAGTCAACTATGGGGCCCGCCAATTGGCGATATGGTCAACCATTTCAGAATTACGTGAAAATTGGGTCACAAGACCAGCTCGTTACCACGAGTCCAGTGGCATAAGTTTCGTCGTAATCTGACAAGCGTGCACAAAATACGCACGAGTTCCACAAAAGTTGCGATAAGGGGTGTGTCCGCGGATACGGCCTGATTTCGGCGCGCACACTCGTCCGAATCAGTTCCCACGAATTTTTACGTGTCTGATTATGCTGCGTGCACCGTTCGGTATACTTGGTACATGGTGGGACGGTCCTGTTTGGTGGGGCGCGCTCCGTTTCACAACTTTTAGAATTCTGGAAAAAGTGAGTTCGCGGGGTTTTGTGACGAATTTAATCCTGTCCACAACAGCTAATAATCTAGGGTTATTTAACAGAAAATAAACTAGGTCAAGTATTCTACACATATCAAAAAGAATCACCGAATTCAGATCTCTGTGGTGGGAGATACGAACTCGGCAACATGGGTGGTCACCGTAGTTTTCTGCGATCCCAGAATTTGGTCTGCTCGTGCCAACTTGGGCGCTATTTTTGCCTATGGGTACATGTTGTTCGAGGTCTGCTATTATACAAATATGGAAGAGGGTTAAGGGGTGAGAATATCGGTAAAGACGGAACGGCGTTTGGTTGAGCGAGTCGACGGAAAACAACTCCGGAGCGAAGGTACCTCGTGTGGGAATCTGCAGTGCGCGAGGTCGGGGTTGTCGGGATTGGTTTGGACGGCCTGACGGGGTTCTCTGGCTGCGGTGGCGGCTCTAGATGAGAAAAGGGGGTCTGGAGATTTTAGGTTAGGGTTTTATGAAATAATATATATATATATATATATATATATATATATATATATATATATATATATATATATATATACCTATATATATATATAGGATAGGGAGAGAGAATAGGATGGAGGCGGGTCCGCAAGGGGGGGCGCTGTGTTTTGGTCGTGAGAATTGGGATGGCTGCTTGTTGCTAGGCTTTAGTTGGCTGTGCTTTTGTGGGAAGGAATTTTGCTAAGTTGCATTGCTAGTTTTGCTAATATGGAATAGGAAAGCAAAAGCAAACGTTTGCTAGGTTGGCAAGTTGCTTTAAGAATGCTAGCAAGTTTGCTAGCTTTGGTTGGTTGTTCTTGCTAAGTTGCAAGTTTCTAACTTTTGCTAGTTGGAAGTTGCTAAGTGGAATAATAAAGTTAGTATTATTAGTATTATTATTATTAGTATATTATTAATTATTTCTTTATACTTTCTTTTCTTTTCTTCTTCTTATATATATATATATATATATATATATATATATATATATATATATATATACTCATAAGAAATTTATAGATTAGAATAATGCACACCGTTAGGCTAGCAACTGCTCAAGGGGTCTCCTACATGAAATAAATTCCGAAAAATTCCTAATGGTCGCATAATTCCTCTAAGTGTCCGAACACCTAAAATAAAAATTAATAAAAATTTATTTCTCCTAATTAACCACTAATTACTTCAATTAAATTATTAATTAATAATAAAAAAAAATACGGTGTTTTAGAAATAGGGGTTTTACATTCTACCCAACTTATAAAAATTTCGTCCTCGAAATTAAAACTAAGCCGTGGTAGAAAGTTAAGGGTGGTATAAGATTTGCATTGTTTAAAATACAAGGCTAAGTTTAAAGGGGTAGGCGATGTTGCGCGTTGCACATCCCAAAATCATGGAAAAAATCACATGAGCGAAAAATAGGTTTCTTCATGTGTCATGTCCATTGGTGTGGACACCTAATTGCTCTTTTGCATAAAAGCGTCCAATAATTGGAAAATTGCACAAAGATGAGAATTGGATGATGGGCACGTCTAGGATAAGGGTGTAGAATTTGTAGGAAGGCAATGGCTAGTGTAGTGCTCCAATTATCGGAGCACGATAAGGGACGCTAAGTGATATAATTATTGCAAAATTAAATAAAATAATATCGTGTTATATTTCTAACTAGATTCAATCTAGCCTTAGTCTCACTATCTAAGCAAAGTAGGTCTAATTTTGGGTGAGGGGTTCACAATCTAACGAACTTAAAATTCATCCATTTATCACCTAAGGCTATACATCTAGGAAAACTATTCCTCAAATTATTTAATCATATTATTCAATCCTCAAAGTTTTAACACCAAACAGATCACCTATTGTATGCCCTTAATCAATTATAAAAGAGGGTCACTAAGTTATGTAATTAGCCTTATGGGGTATATCTAGTACTATCAGTATCAACTTATACCAGCACGAGGTTTCGTCTTTCCGAAATAAGGGAAGACGGAGAGCAATAATAAAGAACTCAAGGTAAAGGTGATAGAATACAAGTACGAGGTTCAAAGAGATTTAAGAAATTCGAAAAGAGAGTTGTCAGGATAGTTATGGATTGAAATCCTATTTTTGGTAACTTCCTATTTATATGCTCGTATCAGTACAGTTATGTAACCGATACGATGTGTCAGACATGTCTAGGGGCAAGTATATCCGTCTACTACCATATATCTCAATCCAAGTAAAGTAGTCATGCGAAGAGCGAACCAAGCACACTAAGGTTAGCTAGACCTTAATACATCGATTCTGATTAGGCAATTGTATCATTGTGTGCACCCAATAATACATATGCCATGAGCAAGCTCGATAAAAAAATAAGCTTGCAAAAACTAGGCTATAATAGTAGCATAAGTCAAGGTAGTACAGCAACATAAATACGCTGGATTATGATGAAAGAAGGTACATAACAATTCAAGTTCACAAAAGATAAGACTCCATAATCTCTACAGTTGTCATACTAATTCCTTGTCTAAGTCGATAGTCGACAAAGTAGGAGTATAGCTTTTAAGTTCTACAGTCTGATGAAACATTATCTTCTTATGTTAGCACACAGTTAATGTTATTCAGCTACACTTCAATAATAGGGCAAAAGACTGTGTGATACTAGGTTGTGGGGTATACTACCCAACTTATAACAATAAACTAATATTGTAATTGCCTTAAGGATACCGTAGAAGCTCCTATTAAGGTCTACAGGAAGGGATCTAACTCGTATCGAAGTGGGGGTACATGTTACGCAATTTAAAACTAAGGGATAATCACCAGGTCTCAATCTACAAGAATAGCTTAACCCATCAAGTTCTAACTACTAAGCACACAATTTCAAAATTTAACATTTACAACTATAATCTCAGCAACTATATGTCCTTAACACAGAATAAATCACCTGGCCTACAATCAGAAGTGTCAGATGGCACGAGTTAAAAAAAATAAAGAATAGAAGAACAAAATTTAGTCATCCCGCAATTAACGAACGTTAAGGTCACAGAGGAACAACATATAAAATTAAAACAGGGGCTCTAGATAGCATCATGGTTTTCTAAGGAAAAATAGTATGCTAGTTGCTATGTTTGAGGTATGATCAAGAAAAAGTGTTGATTATATTCCTCCAGGCTTCCTAGGTGCTGTCTACTAATAATAAGACAATGATCAAAGTTTATGGTTCTCCAATACTTATCTAACTATGAAGGTTAGGTTCAGTCCTAATATTCAATTTTGGTTTCTATTGGTTCCTCAATACTAGGGTCAAACATTGTGGTAAACTTCTAACTAACTCTAGTAGTGTCTATACTACTCTCAAGTCTTCATAATACATCCAGGGGTAATGGTAAACCAGTCTATAGATAAGAAATTCTACGGTTCACTAGATATTCTAAACTTAGTGGGGTGTCTATATTCTCGTTGTATTATTAATAGGTGTGCTACCATAATTATCATCCTAATAATAGGGGTTCCTATATTATAGCAGAAGACTATACTCAAAGAACTATTAGGAAAGTACAGGAATCAAGCAGGATACAATTATTCAAATAGAACAGATAGGAGGAAGGTGAATCATAGTCAATTGTGGATGAGATCCTAAACTCTAGTCCTAGGAGCAGGCTTGTTCGGTACAATAACGTAACCGAGACAATATGCTCTCGACCTGCATGGGCCACCACAAAAATATGTCATGCTCCAGTCCCAAAATACGTAGGACTAGGAATACGTAAGCATGCCAGCCGTATGGATATGGCAACTCCAATATATGGAACCCATAACCCATACGTACGCTGTAATATGAATATCAATCCATAAGTGGTTTAAAATATATCACAAGTCACAGGGTATAATCTAAATCTCATCCAAAGAAAATTAATATAAATGAATAACCAGCATCTATATAACTAGATCTCAACATAAGTATCTAAGGATGATAGTTGGATGGAAACAAATCCACTACCAACTCTAATGGAAAAGTACAACACAATAAACACAATATAGGAATACCAGCTAATAATTATGGGATCGAAGAGAAGACATCCTCGAACATATGTAACCATTCAAATCAACGCTCCTGCAAAATACTCAAGAACAGATACACCTGGCAGAGGACCAGGTCCTCAGAGGGATGTAACAAGAAACAGAAAAGTGAGCCAACTTAAATACAGTAAACATGTATATAATTTGAAAATAAATAAATACGCTGTACAAGACAATCTATATGAATTCAATAAGGACAACTTTTCGACGTATGGGCAAGGGTAGGCTACTCGATCTACCTCACAACTCACAAATACGTCAATGGACATCAGAAATCGATATACCGCAGGGGTAGCGACCAGCGTGACACACACCCGTAGTGTGAACTATATACTATGGTTTACCAGAGTGGTTAAAAGCCTATACGCCTAATGATTGTCCTCTTATGATACTAGGTGCCATGTGTGTCACGCTGGTCGTCCGAATCAGTTCTCACAAATTTTTTCGTATGCGGTTACGCTGCATGCACCGTTCGGTACCCTTAGTATACGGTAGGGCGGTCCCGTTTGGCGGGGCGCGCTCCGTTTCACAACTTTTAGAATTCTGGAAAAAGTGGGTTCACGGGGTTTTGTGACGAATTTAATTCTGTCCACAGCAACTAATAATCTAGGGTTATTTAACAAAAAATAAACTAGGTTAAGTGTTCTACACATATCAAAAAGAATCACCGAATTCGGATCTCTGTGGTGGGAGATACGAACTCGAGAACATGGGTGGTCATCGCAGTTTTCTGCGATCCCAGAATTCGGTCTTCTCGCGCCAACTTGGACGCTATTTTCTCTTATGGGTACACGTTGTTCGAGGTCTGCTATTATACAAATATGGAAGAGGGTTAAGGGGTGAGCATACAGGTGAAGACGGAACAATGTTTGGTTGAGCGAGTCGACGGGGAACAACTCCGGAGCGAAGGTACCTCGTGTGGGAATCTGCAGTGCGCGAGGTCGGAGTCGTCGGGATTGGTTTGGACGGCCTGACGGGGTTCTCTGGCTGCGGTGGCGGCTCTAGATGAGAAGAGGGGGTCTGGAGATTTTAGGTTAGGGTTTTATATATATATATATATATATATATATATATAGGATAGGGAGAGAGAAAAGGATGGAGGCGGGTCCGCAAGGGGGGGCACTGTGTTTTGGTTGTGGGAATTGGGATGGCTACTTGTTGTTAGGCTTTAGTTGGCTGTGCTTTTGTGGGAAGGAATTTTGCTAAGTTGCATTGCTAGTTTTGCTAATATGGAATAGGAAAGCAAAAGCAAACGTTTGCTTGGTTGGCAAGTTGCTTTAAGAATGCTAGCAAGTTTGCTAGCTTTGGTTGGCTGTGCTTGCTAAGTTACAAGTTTCTAACTTTTGCTAGTTGGAAGTTGCTAAGTGGAATAATAAAGTTAGTATTATTAGTATTATTATTATTAGTATATTATTAATTATTTCTTTATACTTTTTTTTCTTTTCTTCTTCTTAAATATATATATATATATATATATATATATATATATATATATATATATATATATATATATATATATACTCATAAGAAATTTATAAATTAGAATAATGCACACCGTTAGGCTAGCAACTGCTCAAGGGGTCTCCTACATGAAATAAATTCCGAAAAATTCCTAATGGTCCCATAAATCCTCTAAGTGCCCGAACACCTAAAATAAAAATTATTAAAAATCTATTTCTCCTAATTAGCCACTAATTACTACAATTAAATTATTAATTAATAATAAAAAAAATAATAAATACGGTTTTTTAGAAATAGGGGTTTTACATAGTTATCAGTTAGTTAGTATGAAGTTTTGTAGTATATACTTAAGAGTATCAATAGATGTTACTATCAATTAGAGTTAGAGATAAGTTAGTGAGCAACAGTTAGTATATATATAAATGCCTGTTAGAATTTAAGTCAGTGGTGAATGTTAGTATATGTTATTGATAAAAGTTGTCAGTCAGTGTTAGGATAACAGTTAGTTGGTTTGTAGTGATACCAGTTAGTTAGTATAGTTGTGATGATTAGTTATTAGTAAGTTAAATTAATTAAGTATTAAAGTTTATTTATCATAAGTAGTTGAAAGTATAAGTGTTATCTATTGATACTTTATAGCTATGATACTCTAAATCCTAATATAACTAGTATAGTCTAGATACATAGTTTATGGACCCAACAACCAAGAGATGGACTCATACAACCTAGAAATAGTTAGTTTGACTAGTTTGACCTATAGTTGACCAAGTTTGACTATTTTGACTTAGATTTGGCCTAATGACCAAGAAATGGACTAGTTTAACTTGTAATTATTTTAAAACCTTATATTAATGTAATATTCTATATTTAGGTCTCCGAGGTATCATTTCGGACATCTTTGATACTGTTCACTGAATTTTAGGCTAGTATATTTTCCGACAGTTTTTCGTTTATGATATCCTCTATGTTTCTTGTATTTAGTGTAGATATACTTGATTTTCTGACACTTGGTTTCACGGAGTGGTATTCCTGGATTTCGTCATGAGATATTATTCCTGGTAGTTTTTGGCATATTTTTTGTGCGAGCCCGTTGTTCTTGTACATATATGGACACTGATTCATGAGGAGATTATCTCCCTTCTTATGGAATCCTATGGAATAGTATGTCATGGTCGGATCCACTATACCAGTCGAGGGCGGGGAGTATTTAGTGTAGATATGTGATCATACCCCCGTAGTTCTTATTTTTCTTGCATAATGTTAATCATACACCACACGATTGATTAACCAGGCCATAATTTACGAGCAGGTTTCCAAGTCGATCACATGTTATCACTCATACACACTCACTTAGATGTATTTCTTTATTCTATATATGATGTTCATATCTCTTGTATGTATTTCCCGCATGTCCTTATTCCTATATATTTTTTCCATTCCCTATTCATCTTGTATATGCTCTCTATTTATCATTTATTGAAAATGCTGTTAGAGGTGTACTTTACTCCAATTCTGATTGGATATATTTTTTCAGATGATACTGAGGAATGGTATTCCACTCACTACGGGCCTCAGGACGTAGTTGGATTTGAACTAGAGACTGTGGCTCAGGAGGGATTTATCACGGTTAAGACAGACGATACTTTACCTTTAAAGGACCGTAAAGCAACTCTAGAGGGGGTGAATAGAGTGCAGCAGGATAATCTACCCAATTAAAAAAATAAGTAAAGTGAAGGCAGTAAATAACTAGCAGTGTATATACAATATAATAAAGTAAGATAAAGAGATAGAAAACACAAAAATTAAGATGTATACTAGTTTTCCTCTTAGAGGACTAGTCCAGTCCCGAGAACTCAAGCTTGGAGTTTTATCCACTATAATCACCAATAGTGAATAACAAACTTTGATCTGAAGGCTTGCCACTTCTTTACACTACGAGTTTTTATCCGAAGGCTCGTAACGTCACACATGTGTGTTTGATACGAAGGGCACGCAAAATTCACACAGAAGAAGAGAGGAAACGGATGGAGCCAAGCTCTTTACAACTCTTGTATAATTCTAGACCGAGACCGAACTTGGCACTTAGAAGGCTAGAGAGTTGATCTTGGAGATAAGAAAGTTTTGGCTCTGAGGGTTTACTCACTAAAGAATAGAAAGATTAAAAATGGTCGATTGAGTAAGAATGTGAAAATCTAACTCTATTTATAGGTTATTACCAAACCGAGTTCGGCCAGAATTTGGTAGGAAATATTTAAAATTTTGAACGTTGGAGGCCACAAAATCAGGGATATAACAACTGCATAATTTTATACTAAATAGGTGACCGAGTTCGGTGCAAATTTGGGCCAAATTCGGCCAGAGTTCGATTTCTAAGTATGGTAGGCTTTGTAAGCAAATGTGGACTGATTTTGTGGTTGGATTCGAGGTTTATTTGAGTGGACTTGGGTTATACCAGTGTGACTCGATGTACATAAGTCCTAGACTTAAATAAAATATCAAATTATATATGAAAACCAAGAGCACCGATGACGACAATCTTTTAAAATATCTGCTGACTTGAATACGCTTTTTTTTACGGCAGTTGTCCAAAGATAACCAGATCTAGGAATACCTTTCGGGGGCTTCGTCCTCGAACCCCCACGAGAGGCGCTGTCCCCTCGAACCCCGTCCGCTGACCGGGTAGCAGAACCCCCTGGTGTGACACTCCAGATAGGTCGTAGGCGGTTGGACGAAATCTTCTGGTATAACACCTTCTTTGGCTCACCGTCATATAGCATATGTCCATTATTGATCTTGCTTATTGATTTTTGCAAGCACATATTAGATGAAGAATAAATTACACAGAAGCAAATATTATATATCTGGACAATGCTGAGTTTAAGTATAAGTTGCTATAGTTATTGATCGATTACCATAATGCTAAACTTAATTGATTAGCCATATTCAAAAACTTAACATAAACATTGGGCCAACAACCTGTAGCTCAGTAGATAGGTTTATATGGTACTGGATTTGTCTTCAGCTTTGGCAGTTAGTTCTCTTTTACTTTTGAGACTTATTGGATATTATCTTCTGTCTTGAGAGTTGTATTTTGACTCTTCAATTCTTTATATCATATTCGTGCGTTATTCCATCTTATAGTTCTATAATTGAGTATTCATATTTTATTGGTGGCATTATATATCTTGATGATCCTGATTGTTAGATAGTATATTTTACCCAAACAGCGTTGTACCGTCGATGCCGTGACGTAGGCCTGACGTACCCACGTTCTTGTGCCCTTATATCAGGTGTGGGTCATGATACTTCGGCTTAGACGTACTGCTATGAGCCTTTAACAAAATATGGTTTATGGATTATAAGAAGTATTGTACTCAATCATATATTAGGATTTCTTGAAAGATTTCTGGGATAATCCTTGAGAATAATACTATAAATTTTATTTCAAAATCTGAATCCACTTGTTTTCGTATATCTTCATATGTTAGTTGTTGAATCTAATTCTTGTATCGAGATAAATTTTATGGATTATGTTAAGATATATTATGATGATATTTTGGATAAAATAGTAGAATTTCTAACCGTCTGCCTTAGTTATGGAGTCTAGAGTTTATCATAGTCATACTAGCTGGCGTGGCAAAAATATAGATACTTGATTTTGGATGTACGTATCTTAGTTATAAAATTTAGAGTTTATCGCAGCCATACTAGTTAGCGTGGCACCGATATACTGGTTGGCATGGAAAGATTTCTAAATAACATAATTATAGAGGTACATATTTTAGTTATGGACTCTATAGTTTGTCGCAGCTATACTTACTAGCGTGACGAAAATTTTGGGTAACATAATTTTGGATCAACATATATGATTATCAGATTGTATCTTAAATTGGTTCTTAACCTATCATCTCTATCATTCTACTATTATTATCATTGAATTTTGTTTTATCATCTCTACTAGCTTAGGATAGAGATATCTTTAGTGCCTTTAGTTCAGTTTCTTATAGAGCTTCACCGTTATTAGTTCATGAGGTTCCTTGGATAGTGTAGTAGCTTGGTAACTTAAAGTCAGATTATGTTAAGTTTGAGTATCAGTATTGACTGTTAGAAGTATAACTTGTGAATCTGTAAGTGGTCCCTAGTTGGGTATGTGAGCATTAGGTATCAGTGTACAAGCCTGTAACCACTCATAGTGTAGTACCATTTGTAATAATAGTTCTATAGTAGGTGTCAGAGTATAGTTAGTATTGGTACCAAGGGTAGAAATAAGAGATAGTTATGAGAGAAAGTAGGGTATCAATTTATGATTCTAGGTGCTTGTATATATGTCATCATGTATATTTTAGGTGATATAGATCCATATAATTATGGGATCCATGTATCATATGAGTATCTTAAATTTGTGTCAGAATCAATGGAGCTTTGATATTTTATTGCAGTTTGATACTTGGTCGTGTTAGGAGAAGGAGAATATGTACCCATGAGATGTATTAGTGAGTGTGCTATGGTAGAGTGGTACCCATAAGTGTATAGGTGAGTATGGTAGTATTACAATATGTTGAGCTAGGTAATAGGACTTGATTTATATGTTGAGTATTGAGTATTGGTGTGGGTAGATGTGAGTGCACAGGTATGTGTCTAGTATGGGTGTATCATCTAGTACTTAAGGATGTTGATGTGTTAGTGACTGATATATGGAGGAAGGAAGTAGAGTGTCTATAATTGTGTGCACAAGTGCACAATGAGTGATATGTGATTGAGTGCATCAGTGATGAAGTGAAGTACAAGTGTAGGTGTTTCATGAGTATCATGAAGAGGGGTCTGGGTATTAGAAATACCAATGCCATGGATTGATAAGTGATAAGATTGATCATGAAAAGATACGTTTGGGTGTACCACTAATTATTGTATCAGTTGGAAGTTTCAAGTGTAGTAGGTGTGGGGAGAGATATATAATAGGATGGTATAGAATATTGTGTCTACCTGTGAGTATATAAGTGAGACATTTGTATCTCAGGTGTGAATAACTAGTGCACGTGAGTATAACTATTTGTGAGGGTAATAAGGAGATCTAGTGAGTAAGCTAGTGTCAAGAGTAGAAGTGGTAGGGTGTGTGTGTGTGTGTGTGTTGGTGAGCATTGTTGTGAGTGTTAAGTATAGTTATAAAGTTAGTGTTTGTCTACCACAGTGCCTAGAGAGTGAAAGTATTTAGGGTATATCAAGATTAGGATGAGTAATAGGTGATATGTGTAGTGTGTCAGTCTAGTATCATAGAGTATTATGGTGGGATAGTATTAGCTAAGTGTATCATTATAATATGGAGGTAGGGTATGTAAGAGAGTATCATGGGAAGTATGAGTGTAGGTATTCCAGGCAGTAAGATAAGAGAGGTAACCTGTGTGCGGGTAAATTTTAGTGACTGTGGGTACTATTGTAAGTCTATTTGGTATGGGAGTAGTTATTTATCAGTGAACTATATGATGGATAGAATTGTACCAGTATGATATAGTAGTATTAAGTGTGATAATGCCATAGTGGGTAGGAAGTAATTATATGATACCAAGATATCGTGAGTATCCTGGAGTTATTGTTAGGTGTTAGAGTATGGGTTGTATCCAGATACCAACATAGGAGGGATATTTTGTGTCCAGAGACGAGGTATCTCAAGAATCATGGATATTTAGGTACTAGTATATTAGTTGCTAGTATAGTAGATTGAGATAAAATATTGAGTACCTTAGAATGAGGGTATGAGAAGAGTGTCATGTGTAGGAGTTAGTTTCTTGTATAGATAGTGTTAAGAATTTGGACAGAAATTCTATAGATAGTATCCTAGAGTGTTGAGTGTGTATCAATAAGATACATGGTGTGTGTTATTTGAATGTCATGAGTATATGATTAGTAACAGTGCCAATATAGTATTCATGTTAAGTGTTATAGGATATCTGAGTAGAAAATACATAGATATCTGTTGACAAAGGTATATAAATGACTATATGAGGGATAAGTTAAGGAAGGATAATTACTCATATGCAATTGCATTATTAGGTGTCTAATTAGATATTTATGCATATAGGTGTGTCATATATGTATGTACAAGCATATCCTAGGTGTCTAGTGTGTGTACTAGGGTTGTGTGCCATAGGTATGTAAGGGTACCAATTATATAATGTCTATTGGGTTAAGTGTCAAATTAGGTATCATGATACATAGGCATAAATAGGGGTATTCTAGTGAATACAAAGTAATAGATAAGTATCCTAGTATCAAGTGAGATTATATTGTATTAGGGTGTTTAAATAAAACTATAATAAGATAAGGTAACAAGGTACCGAGAGTTGGAGTTTATGATATTAGTCCTAGGGTATTCCTCTTCATCACTGTTTTAAATGGTGAAGTTCTTTTTGATCTAGAGCATGTCCTTTAGTGTCAGTATTGATTGCCAAGAACCATGTTCTTGCAATTCCATACTGGTCGTTGCTTTCACCATTTTCTAGTAAATGAGTTAGAACCTTAGAGGTTGAATCTATTATAGTAATTCATGTCCTTTCTCCTAGAAATTAGGATAGAGACAATTTATAAGCTTCTTGTTTGCATCCTAGAAGAAGTTTGATAAACTCTTCCCGAGATATTGAAAATGATCGTATTTCCTAATTACCCTAAACACTTCATGTTTCCTAATCTTTAAGTTACGAAGAATTCCTTGATCCTGTTACCTTGAGAGATAATGTATAATCTCTGGATATTTTATCTTCTTCCGGTACTAGTACCTACCTCAAATTTTGAGGCCAAAATATTTCTAAAGGGATAGGATTGTAACCTCCATTTTTTACCTTAGGAGTATTTTGATAATTTTGCATGTTACTAATTTAATTTATTATATTATATTATTGGTTAATCTAGAATTAATTAGTATTGCCTAGAATTACAGTTTATGTGCTAGCTAATTAGAATTAAATTAGTTAGTGTCATGGAGAAAATATTTCCTATTTGTTGTAAAGATTCTTCTCATAACTAATTAGATTCTTTTTTTTCCCAATTTTGAATTTAAATTAGATGATAGAGTGGCACAATTAGTAAATTAAACCAATTCCAAGTCCTTATAATAGGCTGACCATGTCATGGAGAGATTAGAATTCAATTTTCCCCCCATTTCTCCCTGCTTCTTTTCCAAGCAACATTCATTTTAATGCCCACCAATTCCTAGATCAATAATTTGAATTCCAAATCCATTTTCCCCAACAAAATCACTCATTCTTCTTCCATTGGAGAGCAAGGAGCTTGGGGCACTAGAGAAAGTTTGAAGGGGAGTCCAAGTCTTGGTGGATTGTGTCCGACTCGTCTTTCTCGTGTCCAAATTTGGTATTCTTCAAAGAAGCTACACAAACACTACGTAATTCTTTTATTTTTATGAAATTCATAGTTAGGAACACCCTTTGGGCCAATAGGAACCTTCTAAATATTGGAATTAACCCTCGAATAGTAGATCTAGGTGTTAGGAGCCTTCTAATTGGTAGATCTAAGCTTTTTTCATGAGAAATATTCAATTTTGGGCTCAATTTAGGGAAAATCTGAATTTTGTCCATCAAGTGAGTGATTCGTGTCCTCATGAGAATTATTATTATTCATTTGGTTTTGTGTTAGTGTTCATGTGTCAATAACTGGATGCATTGAGTCCGTATCATTATATGCCATGATATGGGTGGATTGGATTGGTAATTTCTTTGTATTAGTGTCTCATGGTGTCTATTTCTTATAGATCCATTTGAATTACTTATAACTTAATTATAGTTATATATCATATATTAATTGTTTTCTATATGGTTTAGTACTATATCTTGGTGTTTTGAGTGTGTATCATGAGAGTATCATGGTTTTGGTATGTATCATAGTTTGGTGCACACTAGGTGTTTGTATTTATGTGTATTGGTATTTTGGTATATATTATGGTGTGTGTAGAGTTGGAAGTGATTATGTTGTATTGGTTTTGTGTGTGTGTATTGCTAGAGTGGGTGCGTGAGTGCACTTTGGAGTTGGAGAGTAAAGAGGGGGTGTGAGGGAAGTATTTGGGCAACTAGCAGTACTTCAGTGCACTGGTTGGTTATATAAGGGGTCAGGTTAGGACTGGATAGTTAATTTGTAGACTTTTGTACTTAAATATGCACTTGCACATATGTGCACAGTCTACAACAAGAGATGAGCTCGGGTTAGAGAGTAACTTGTAGCAGGGAAGGGTAGTAGTGGCTCAGCTACTGCTGAAGGCAGTAGACCGAGCAGCTGCATCCTAAAGCATATGTAGGAATCAATACATAACAAGTAATGTGGAGAGCTCTGTTACTAAGTATTACTTCTGTACAGAGATTTGAGGTTGGTATTAGGTTGGTCTTTGGGCTCAGGCTCAAGTATCCGATTCTAGAATACTGCTACAATATTCTGATATTGGTATTCTATTACTACTCAAATGCTTACTGTATTAGAAGAGATCTGATACTCTGGAATGCTGGTAATGCACTTGATGCTCTAGAATTGGGTAAAGATGTCAAATATTGTCCCTGATACATGCCAAACTCTCTACGTAAGTATAGGGTGTGTGTATACTATTTTGAGTGTAGGCTGTGTGAGTTGTATGTGATAGCGTATATATAGTGAAGTTAAGGTGAGTGATAGGGATTAAGAGTTAATGTTGAGGTTAAGGTTGAGTGTGGTATGTGTACTGGATAGTGCACAGATATTAGCAACAAGTTTGGGTCAATGCACTCAGGTTGGGGCACATCAAGTGTAGTGAAGTAATGGGGGAAGGAAGCATGGTGTGAACGTTAGGTTGCAGGTAGTTTGATATGTTCTAGTCCACTGCAAGATGAGAAAGTGTGTGAGGTAGTGAGGTTAGGTGTATCAGTCATGAGTATTGAGAAATCTTGGTATTTGTCAGTGAGGTAAGTGTGTTTAGGTATCATAATGTAACTTGGTATAAAGGTATTAGGATTATATCATAATTTAGTCTTGATACCAAGGTTTGGTATTAAGTTAGGGTGAGATATTAGGTAGGGTGTCAAGATACTAATATATATATATATATATATATATATATATATATATATATATATATATATATATATATATATATATATATATATATACCAATAAGTTAAGGTAATGGGTATTGAGTTATGAGGAAAGATATTGAGTTATTGGTCAAGGTATTGGAATTTGATTAAGGTATTAGTAAGGTAATAATATATAGGCTAAGTTATTAATATGTATTGATATCTATGAGTCTAATATATATATATATATATATATATATATATATATATATATATATATATATATATATATATATATATATATATATATATATAGTACGACTTAGAAACTTAGTATTAGCAAGGTATTGACCTAGAAAACCTAGAATGACTTGATATAACCTATAATTGACCTAGTTTGACTCAAGTAACTTAATTTGACCTAGAAACATAGTCTCAAGCTAGTTAAGCTTATATATGATTTTAAAACACTTATTTAACATATAAATTTATATTTAGGTCTTCGAGGCTCTGATACGGGCACTGTTTGATATTTCTTTTATCTCAGGACCATATACCTGGTAGTTTTCTCTATTTGATGATTACGATGATTCATGTCTTAGTAGTGTTATACTTGATTCCTGATATGATGGTATACGGATTGGTATATCATAGATTCCCATCAAGAGATGTTGCCTTCATGTTACCCTTGTGCATACTACCCATGTGCAAGTTATCCTTGTGCATGATATTCCAGTGCTGGTATTTGTGTTTGAATAAACAAAAAAATGAGAGAAAAAGAGGGTTTATACGAAATCTTTTTTTTTGCTTATAAACAAGAAAATGAGTATAATTAATCCTATACGAGGATGTTAAGTACAATAAAATTGATTCTGGGGAATAATTGCTATAGGAGTCTGATCTGTGGTCGATCACTTTGTCCCTTGGACCACACAATGATGAAAAAGTACTGTAGAAGAAGAGGGAGCTTCAAAAGTTGCAAGTGGGATTGAATTCTCGTTGCCAAAGTTGTCAATCAACACTCTCTGTCTGTACCCTCTGTCTCTGATCTCTTGATCCTTGATCCCTTGATCGATGATCCTTGATCGATGATCCTTGATCGATCTATCGATTTTTCTGATCCCTATTTTCCCTGTGATCAGGGATCTCTATTTATAGAGATCAGTCACCATAACTGTCCAGTTGGTGTAGAAGCCAATCTGTGAAGAAAGTTGTATCTTTTATGCGGCGGTTATAATAACTACTACCCACGTTCGAATGACCTTCTAAATCTGCGTATGACACGTGTCCCATTATAAGGTAACGTGTATAACTGCTTCTCGAAGATCTTGGCATGCAAGCCACGTAGGTAACTGCCCCCCCTGCGTAAAGATGGTTGGCGTAAAAGCCAAATAACTGTTTTGTTGGCGTAAAAGCCAAATAGCTGTCTTATTGGCGTAAAAGCCAAATAGCTGTCTTGTTGGCGTTAAAGCCAAATAGCTGTCTTGTTGGCGTAAAGGCCGAATAGCTGTCTTATTGGCGTAAAAGTTAAATAGCTGTCTTGTTGGCGTAAAAGCCAAATAGCTGTCTTGTTGGCGTAAAAGTCAAATAGCTGTCTTGTTGGCACAAAAGCCAAATAGCTGTCTTGTTGGCGTAAAAGCCAAAGAGCTGCGTAAAACTTGATGGTTCATGAATAATTGATAACCAGCGTAAAATAGCCAATTATCCATCACGACTGAGGTCTTGAGCGTATTCTGGACTAAATAGCCTGATCACATACCTTTGCAAATATAGCCTGAGCTGGCATATTTTGAGGAGATACTATACGGCGTACTCCTATAGTTAAAAATTGCCTGGTTGGCGTAAAATGCAAGGATGGTGATGTGAGCGTATTAGTCACAGTTTTAGCTCTCCCGATCATGACAATATTTGAAGAATAGAACCAAATCTCGTGCATTAAATGCAGAGATATGTCTTGAGCTCTGTGCAAAAAACAACTTTTGATGTGGCAGCACCGTATTCAGAAGACTCCAGTCTTGAGCGTAAAATACGACTTGTATCACTAAACGACAACCTGGGTCTCTGTGCAAAATCATCATCACAGCCGTCCTTTCGATCATCGTGCAGTACTTTTGTCAGGAGTCAGGTTCACTGATTTGTCTGACAAATTCATCCGAGAAATACGAAGAGTTCCTCGTACAACTTTACGCTGCATAAAAAACAAACGTATTTTAAACTTTACGAGGGAGGGTAAAGCAACCTTTTACGCGGAGCAGCCTTGAAGCACTGCTTTACGCGGACAGTTCTGAAGCTCTACTTTACGCCAGACAGCTCTGAAGCCCTATTTTACACATATAGCTCTGAAGCCATGTTTTATGCCACACTGACTTGAAGCTCTGTTTTATGCGGACATCATGTATGTTGGGGGGAATTAATTGTATAATACGCGTACAATTTCCCAGCGTATTTCATGCTTCTATAAGACCCCCTTCAAAGTTTTCAAATTCCTCGTAATTTGAAATACTTTGAATGAAGCATGAAATGGTCAAATTTGACTCGTTCTTCGAGGCTGATTTTTCGACGATACTTAAGGAGTTGTTGGGATTTCATATGTTCTTTTCTGTCTATATAAGGGTAAGCAGGTGAACTTGTTTTTCCATGCTTCCTTCCACCACAAAGATGGCTGCTGAGATTCATTGGGCTGAACTGAGAAAGAAGAAGATTATGCTCTTTCAGCATGTAAGGAGCCGTAAAAGAGACGTCTTCGAGCAAATATTCTCTAGAATGATGGACCATGGAAGGATATCATTGCTTCCTTTGCTCGAGATAATCAGCAATTTTATATGGCGATTCGCCAAAGAGAGAGGAAGGGTCATATTAGACCACACAGCTTGCTAGCTGTATATTCACCTTTTATAAAGCTGGACCTTGGTGGGCAGCTTGGTCGTGCCTTCTAGTATTGTGTTGGGTTTTAATCCCTAACACAAATCTGAGCATGGCCGCCGATGACGTATGGGGGGTGGGCTTGAATAATACAGGCCCAGTTCTGTATCCTCCCGCCATTAATCATTTTCTTGGCCCCCAACCGAAGAAGCTGACGAAGTGTTATAGAAGAAGAAATAAAGATCTCCATCAGACGAGAACCTAGCGTAATAGATTCCCATCATATGTAATCATGATCTTGAATATTAATGAAAAATCCTTTGTAAAAATAGATTTCCATCATATGTAATCATGATTAATAAACTTGTCTTCTTTTACGCACAATTGTTTTGCCATATTGCTGTGAGAAAAGTCTGATAATACGCAGCTTCAATATGCTTGAGTAATTTTACGCTGACTCTGACAAATATGCCTCCAGTCACGTCCCAACTTTTACGCGTAGAGAAAGATGCGTAAAAAGTTCTTTAGTATTTAAATTGTCTTGAAGATCCAATTGTCATGCTATTTTTGATGAGGAGTCACATAGAATTCTGAACCGTCATTTCTCCTTCATAAATGTGAAGAACATCTGTTCAGATCATCATCTTCAAAAATGGCTTCTCGAAAGATTCTCGAGACGAGGCAAGAAATATCCGCCGAACAGGCCATCCCTGAACTAGATGTAAAAATTCTGGCCAAACTTCGAATGAACTATCAATGGTCAAGGAAGAAAAGTTATTTTCCAGTGAAGAAGACACTTTCAGGGAACTCCTTGGCCCTTCGTCTGATGAAGTCCTTTCGACTGAGGAAGAAGAACATTTTCCGCGCAAACTCTTGTAATTGGCTTTTTTTTAACCGTGAAACCCAAATTATCAAGATGTACGCATATTCCGCTAGCTAATCCGTCGTGCGTAATTTAAGATGGGCGTAGCATAGATCCGCAACTTCTAAGCGTAAAATCGTAGATCTGTAGCTTCTGAGCATAAAAGCTTCTGAGCATAAAATCATAGATCTGTAGCTTCTGAGCGTAAAATCGTAGATCTGTAGCTTCGGAGCGTAAAATCATAAATCTGTAGCTTCTGAGCGTAAAATCGTAGATCTGTAGCTTCTGAGCGTAAAAGTTTCTGAGCGTAAAATCATAGATCTGTAGCTTCTGAGCGTAAAATCGTAGATCTGTAGCTTCTTAGCGTAAAAGCTTCTGACGTTAAAATCGTAGATCCTTGCTCTGCGCGTAAAAGAGTCAGAGCGTAAAATCAGGGATCCGTTACGCAGAATGACTATCTGTCTTCCTATTCAATGATAGGCTAACGTGGTCCCAAATCCTAACTGACTATTAAAAATTGGATTTGGTTAAGGATTCGTAGAGTCACTTGAACTCTGTAAATAGGCCTCGGTCATGAGAGAGAAAAACCCTCGCCTCTTTCTGAAGAACCCTTCGTCTCTTTCAGAGAACTCTTCGTCTCTTTCCGAAAACTCTCAGATTTGCCATGGCACCAAAACAGACCTTCATCGCTAAGGAAAAGAAAGCCGCTTCATCTTGCTCCACTGCACAAGCACGAGCGACTCCTACTAGGCCAAGCGATCCTCGTTCTGAACGAAGTGCTCTGCCGTCTAGCTGTGCACCGGGCATCACAGGTAAAGACTTCGAGAGGAATTAAACCCTTCGCACACGTTGTACGTGTATGCGCAAATACGCCCACATTCTTAATGTGTCAGCGAAAAAAACTTCATATTTTTGCAGTCTGGCGTAAAAACTCAAACTGTCAAATTTTGGCGTATACTGTAAACCTTGCGTTTTACGCACTGGATGTAAATTCCAGCATAAAACTCCATATTTTTGCAGTCTTGCGTAAAAGACCAAGACTGTTAGGTTTTGGCGTATACGGCAAACCTTGAGTTTTACGCATTGGATGTAAATTCCAACGTAAAACTCAAATTTTTGCAGTCTAGCGTAAAACTCAGACTGTCAAGTTTTGGCGTATATGGCAAGAGTGTAGCATCTTATGTTTTACGCGCTGAAAGAAAATTCCAGCGTAAAACTGACTTTTTCTCTTGCTTTTTTGTAGTGGACCTACAGATCTCCCCTCTGGCTAAAGTGATGGGCTTTGTTGCTGGAATGCTAAATTCCAAATACTTGGAGGACTTGTCCCATGTGACTTTCCCCATCTCTGGAAACGAGTATCCTCAAGAAAGGGAAACTCTGATCTCTGCCCAAGGAGAAAGAATGTTGATGAGTATGATCAGTGGGGAACCCTTGACGTACATAGACGGTACTGAGTATAAGAAACCAGCTTTCTTATTTGGGGATGTTATTGATAAACAATCCCAGACAACGCCCAAGAAGGAAGATTGGGTGTTTTCTGCTGAGGGCACGATCATGTATCTACCAAAGATGCCCAGAGATTACCCTATCTCTGCATTCTTCCATGCCACACATCCCAGAAAGATCGTATGGACTCTGACTCATGATCTTTATGGCCAACCGGGGAAGATCTTTTATAAGAAAGGATTAAACCAAGGATTCTTTGTAAGCAGTCCCTCAGGCCCTGTCATGCCCTTCAGAGGCTTATTACCAGGCAACGTCCCTAGTGAAGACTCTTCCTTAATCCAGCTATTTCAAATGGTCACTTTCTGCAATGAATTCATGGGGGGCAGGGAGAAGTATATCCCAAGGTTAACCCTCGCACCAGTGGATGGCTTAGCCCCCATAATCTTCGATGGGCCAATTTAACTGCATGGGCCCAGAAGCACTTCCAGATGGAGCTGGAAAGTATTAACTTATTTGAGGCTATGAGTGCTACTAGTGTTGGGCTGCTTATCAACCCCAATTTGTTCTTGGCTTTGATGGAGCGATATAACTCGCTCACTGGGACTTTCGCCACTTCGATAGATGAGTTGGGCCTGGCCCTTCATGAGATGGAAGATATCTCAAAGCTGCCAATGGGAGACATTTCTTACGAAGAATACGTCCCCACCAACAGAGAGTTGAAGGATACCTACCCTCGGGTAGTGGCAGTGTACCAAGAGCTGATGAGCCACTATCTTGTATGCACCACCTTCTACGGAGAGCCCTCTGATTTATCCTACATTAACAAGTGGGTATCCTATCTCTTCTTCCATCAGGCTAGAAATGCCAAGCAGGACAAGGTTGTAGATAGCAAAGATAAGCCTTTAAACCTTCTGAGCATGCTTAATGCCAACACGATCGATGATCTCATTGAAGATGCAGGGGCTCTATATCGTGTTCTCAATGAAGAGATAGAAGGTTATCTTGCAGGAACCAAAGCCTACAGTTATATGAGGCATTGCCGAAAGCCTCTGTTGTAAACCCCCTCACCAAAAATAGATATTTTGTGTGTATTTTAGATTATTATATTTATTATAGATATTAAATTTCTTTAGAGTATTCTCTTAGTTAATTATAAAATAAATTTCTTGATATATTTACTTATATAAATATTTATTTAGAATTATTTTAGGCTATTTTAGATTTTTGGAGATTTTTCTAGAATTTTTGGTAATTAAAACTTAGAAAACATAAATTTCTAGGAGTTCTATGATTTACTATACGACCATACTTGCATGTTGTTCCTACCAAATATTTATTTTATGTGGTTCTTCTCAAGAGCCCATAACTCCTCGTGCATCGTCAGTTTCCACTTTGGATTGTTCTTGGCAACCTTCTAATTGTTAAGTATAGTAATACTATCCAAAGAAGCAATTAATGTTCCATGAGATAAAGAGATGTTATCTTATGAAACAAACTGAGCAAGGTCCCAACCATATCTATCAGGAGGATTTTTCGCATTGCTGCGAGTGGTCCTCCTTACTGATAATGGTGTGGGAGGGGTAGGAAGAATGATATCACCTGAAGGAAAATTTGGTGGTGGTGGTGTAGGTGTCTCAGGAGTCAAGACAGATGCAGGCAAGGGACTTGGCACTGGCACTATAGGTACTGGTCCTACAGTTTGCTTCCATTTTCTGCTGTAGGTAAGTAACTCCTCCTGAGCCGTGGGCCTAACACCTCTCATCTTCTTCCCTTGTTCCTCTACACTCTCCCCCTCAACTGTTCCTCCATGCCATACTCATAAATCGGTCACCAAACTCTCACCAATCTTCCTCTCTCGCCTCACACTCTCAGTGTCAGGTGAGTTTCCCATGGATAAGGTTCCCTCCTGACAGTAGTATGGCTCAAGCTCCCTGAAGTAAACATCCATGCTCACAAACCTCTTCTTCTCTACTGGGCTCCAACACAAGTACCCCTTCTGAGTCGCTAAATAGCCCACGAAGACACTTGACTGCTCTAGGGTTAAGTTTTCCAACAGACGATCTGTTGTCCTTCACAAGATATACGCAGCCAAACACCTTCAGCGGAAGTATCCTACAATTATTTTCTTTCAATATCTCACATGGAGACTTCTATCCCAGTACTTTCGAGGGCATCATGTTGATCAATTGAGCTGTTGTCAACATTGCATGCCCCCACAGACTCTGTGGGACATTCATAGCGATCATCATGCTCCTTGCTACCTCTAGAAGATGTTTGTTCTTCCTTTCTGTCACTCTATTCTGTGCTGGTATATATGCACAGGTGGTCTGATGCTATATCCCTTGGACGGACATGTATTCCTCAAGTGCTTTGTTGGTATACTCCGTCCCATTGTCAGATCTCAGTACCTTCACCACTGCTCTGTACTGAATCTGGACATGTTTATAAAAGTCCCAGAAATAGGCAAAGACATTACTCTTATTATTCATCAAATATAGCCAGGTGACACGAGAGGAACAATCAATAAAAGAAACGAAATACTTGTAACCATTCATAGTAGTTGTAGTACACGGCCCCCAAATATCAAAATGTATAATATTAAAAACAAAAGAGCTCATATGGCCCGCACTAACATATGACCTCATAGTAAGTTTGACTAAATCACATGCATCATATACTTGTTTCTCCTTATTTGCTTTCTCGTAAATAGATGAATACAACCTACTCAAAATACCAAAAGAGGAGTACCCTAACCGCCTGTGGTGGAGTATTAGTGTATCCTTGACACTCATCTTCGGTCCTTCCACTCTTGCCCTCTCTGCCACAGACACCAACACCAAATATAGCGCTTCTCGGTCCAGGTACCACAATCCTTCATGCCAAGTGTCAGTCCCAAGACTTTATCCCATCTCCTTCTCCTGGAAGATCACCTTATGAATATTAAAAGAGACAATATATTTTAGTTGTAGGATTATACAACTAATGGACAAAAGACTGACTGAAAAAGAAGGATCATGCAAAATATTGGATAATTTTACTGAACATGTACAATCGATGATACCCTTACTGACCACTAGCTGAAAAGTACCATCGGTTGTTTGAATGCTGTCCGCCGATGCTAGGTGAGTGTGTAAGAAGAGAATTTACTAGCATTTCCTGTCACGTATCGAGACGCACCCGAATCGACAATCTAGTTCGACGATCTAAGGGAAGACATAGATGCTAGTGAGTTCTGTAACTCACGATTCACGTTCTTCCTCTCCTAGACCCGATCAGGCCTCTCCCCCATCGGATCTAGGCCTTCGATGTCAACGTCCAAAACTACCCTCGAGAGATGCCGGGAACCGCTACAGAAGGCTCTTTCGGGCTCCGTAAGAGTCGCGAATTCGCGGTGGTGGCGTAAGTGTGGTGGCAGCGTCAACGATGGTGGTGGTGGCGCAGCAGCAGTTATGGCAGCTAGGGTTTGTGCTCTTATACCATGTAGAATATTTTGGAGTTCTATCTTTTTTATTAATAATATATTGGCTATATATATATATATATATATATATATATATATATATATATATATATATATATAGCCTTACAACCCTCCATCTTACATAAAACCTCCTAATACATTCTAATATACCAACAAATCTCAACTTAACTAGATATTTACTAGCTTATGTCTGAACCAGTTTTGAAAGTCAATAATGTTTACTTGAATCTCCAATTGCATGGATTAGTTAGTTGCATGTAAATAAAAGTTGTTCATTTAACCTTTCTTGAAAACTCTATTTCTTTGCCTAGTTTGCATGTATCTAATTTTTTTTATATGTTTACTTTGTTATGTTTTATTCTTTGGTTTGAATTTGAGGTATACAAGAATTAAGTACAAATAAATTCTCAAAAAATAATATTTTAGGTGGTACGGTGCTAGTGTCCTTGTGTCTCTCAAACTATATACCTAAATTTTAGCCCTCCCTAATTTTGGAGACTAGGTCCGCCACTGAAGATACTACACTTAACTTACTCAACTTACCTACCTATTGATATACTACCCTATTATCCAAATCACTAGGATACTAGTGATACACTCACTAATACACCAACCCTCACTCACCTGCACCCAAATTGGGCACTCTCTAAACTGCACCAACCTGTGCCAATTAGCGTGCTTCATTACACTGGCACACTGATGTGCACATAATTACACCAGTGCAAACAACCTCCTATTACACCTTCACACTCAGTCACCCACACACACAATGCCTCACCACATTATACACTTCTAACTCTAAGACACACTATAGGCATGCCTATTGTTACCACTCTCGAGCACACACAAGTACAACTTAATTCTTGTGTCTAATCGAGCATACACAATTCAGATTTCTCCCTAATTGGCCACAAAAATACCTAGAACTATCAAATTAGAGGCCTCTACTACCTAATTCTTCCCCTATTTGGTTGTTCCTAGCCATGGGTGGGTTCTTAGAGGTTTATTATGATAATATAATATAGAAATTGATGGAGATTACAAATTATACCTATTCGGAGTTGGAATCTCAATGAAACTCCTCCAATGGACACAATAGGGCCTCTTACACTCCAAAGCTTCTAGGCCTCCATAGAAATTGAAATAAAAGGGAATGAGTGGATTTGATTAGGGATTTCGGTTGGATTGGAGAAGAGAAAATTTGGGAAAGAAGGAGTCTAATGATATGAATAAATAGATGAACCAACCCCTCTTATAGTAGGGATAGGATGATGCTAAAATGTCAAGTTTATCCCTCTCCATTTTTCATGAATGGAATATAATTAATTAAGAAAAATATCTTAGCTAATCAATAGGAAGAATATTCTATCCATGCTAACTAACATTAATTATTTCTAATTACTAAAGTTATGACTAATAATAATTAGCACTAACTAACACATACAAATTTCTAATTGGCTAGCAACTCACTAACACTAATATAATTTCTAATTGGCTAGTAACTCACTAAAAATAATATAATTCTAGGCAACCAGTAAAAAATTGATAATATACAAAATTATCAAAATAGTCCTATGGTGGAAAGTGGTGGTTACAATCCTACCCCTTTAGAAAAATTGTATCCTCGAAATTTAAATTAGGTACTAGTACAGGAAGGAAACATACAAGCAAGAGATTATACGTTACCTCTCAAGGTAACAGGATCAAGGAATAAAGAAAATATGATCATCGTCAAAAGTTTAGGAAGAGTTTCACGAACGTCTTCCAGGATGTAAACAAGAAACTTATAACAACCTCTAACTCTAGCTAATCCTATCATATAAACATGCTACCATGCAACTTCTATCTAATATCATCTAGAGGACTGCTAGTCTACACTAACTGTGATACTAGCATCTATAAGGATTTGCTAAAATTGGTCTAAAATAATACCTGCATCTATCTGAATGGTCAAGAGGATTTACTGCTGGTAATTTCCTACTACTGGTTGAGTCAGCCACATAACTGTTGGTGGAGGAGCAGTGGGATAGTCTCGTACTCGATGCTCTGCAGATCCACAAAAGAGATATTGGCATAACCTCCTTCTATAATTGTCCCAAATGTGCCTTGGTCCTCGACAATAGGCACACACATCCACTATCATTTTCTGCCTCTCCTGCTGATGGTGATGCTACTGAATTAGTGTTAAAATAGAAGGAGGCTGTTGTAGCTGAAATTGCTGAACTGGAGCTCCTCGAAAAGATGCTTCTACTGATACTTGGAAGTAGCATGCTGAATATAGGGACGCTTCACCGGTATTAACCTACTTCTACCACTTCCTCCAAGAGAATCTTGATCCATCTTGGACCTGAGGTTTAGATCAACCTTGACCCTCGGAGCCTCTGCCAATATCTCAGCATAAGTCTCATGGGTTGAGGATATATAAACCCTGACCTCCTGGCTCAAGCCCTCTTGGAACCTCCGAGCTCGGTCCTCCGAAATTTTTACATGTACTCTGCAAATCTATTAAGCCTGCTGAACTCTACAACATACTCATCCACTGATAAGCTGCCATTCTCCTGAAAAGAACTTCTTCTTAAAAAGATCTCTAAACATCTCCCATGTAAGGTCTGTCACTATAAGCCTTGGTTCATTTTTGAACCAAGTCCTAGCAATGTCATGTAGGTAAAGTCCTACCACCTCAATATTCATATCATCAGATAGCTGAGAGACACGAAGAAGTCTTTCAATATCCTCAACCCACTCATCCGCATATAAAATACCCTCGGTACCATAGAAATATCGAGGCTTCATCTTCACAAAATCCAAGATACTTACCACTGTCGGCTGTGGAGTCTGCTGAGCTATAACCAAATCCAAAGCTGTCTGAGCCACTTGTTGGGCATTCTTCAAGCCCTCACTCAATAATGCAGTATTCTCCTTCTGTGCCTCATTCTGGGCCCTCTGAATCTTAGCCTTAATCCTCTGCGTCTCTAGGAATCCTTGAAGAACCTCTTGGAACTGTGCAGTATCTAAGAAAGCTACCTCAGGAACTACTGGAGATGAGGCTCTATCGGAAACTATACTAGGGGAACTAGAAATAACTCTACCCTGAGCTGGCTGGGGTGATGGAGAAGGAATGGTCTCTGTCGCCTTCAGATATGTTGATCCTCCACCTAATGCCTCAGCAAAAAGGGCATGACGATGACGGTAACTACGCCTAGTGTTTGCCATTCTGACAAAGTTGAAAGATCAAAGAGTTAAAGACAGATAAGATAATCAAAGAGCAAGATGGAACAGAATTGAATGATAACAAGATTTGAATGATAAAGATAATATATTAATAACTAATTTAAGATACAATCTGGCAATCATATATATATATATCCATAATCATATTACTTAGAATCTTCGCCAGGCCAATTGGCATAGCTGAGGTAAATTCTAGAGTCCATAGCTATGGTACATATATCTGTAATCATGTTATTTAGCGTATTTGCTTCTCCAGATAATATGGCTGCATGAAACTATAAATTACAAAATTAAGATATGTGTATCCGAATCATATCCCTAGAACTTTCTCTATCACTAGCTAATATAGCTGCGATAAATTCTAAACTTCATAACTGAAATGGACGTTTACAGTTCTCACCATAACGTCTAAATAAGTCCCCAGATTATACCCTCAACTTAGTTCTTAAAATTAATGTCGATGTAAGGTTTAAGTTCAACAACGTACATATAAAAAAGCAAGTGGAAATGATTTTAAATAGGGTTCATAGTAAAATTCTCAAGGGTCACTCCAGAAATCTTTCAAGAAATCCTAATTTATGATTGAGTACTCTGCTTCCTGTAATCCATCAATCCTATTATATTGCAGGCTCGCAGTAGTACGAGTAATCCTAGGTACTACCACGATATCGCACTAATTACGAAGCTTGACTTGTATGGGCCACCATAAAAATGTGTCACGACCTGCACCAGGATGTTCGGGGCACGAGTACGTGGGTACTCTAGCCTACGCCGCAGCATCGGCGTAGAATGTTATCTAGACCTAAAGGTCAATACAAGTCTAACTTGATATCAATAAGTACTCAATCACAATAACTAAAGGAGGATATAATAAGAAGAGACAAAACCAAATATAATATCTCAAAAGTTGTCAAAGTTATAATTCAGTATCTAATATCATAATACAAGCCAAGGAGTTCCGGAGACAAATTCGGTCGACTATCTGAGATAATAAAACTACAGAAAGATACCAAAACTAGGAAGCACTAAATCTCTCTGTCCTAGAGAAGTCCAAGGTACAAAACAGTCTTAACTATATCCTCGCCTGAAGGTCCAAGTGTGTCAAGCTTCCTAATATTTATCAACATATCCATTCAATAGCGGAGTAAGTACTATAACAACCATACATATACACAATGCATGTATAAATCTATCATGATGGAAACTGTACAGTAAGGTACTTATGTAAAGGAACAACACAGAACTATAAATATGGAACTGGCAATAATAAGCAGGTAATATGAATTGGCAATATAGGAACCCCAATAAAAAGAACTAGCAACAGAAAATAAATGAACTAGAAAGTAAATCATAAGATTTGACAAACTGAAATATCGTGTGACCTAGAATACAGTGTTCGACATGTGGGGGCTAGGCTGAATCTGACATGACGTACGTGAGGTGTACGCCTGCTATCTATCGAATCGAATAGGGAAAACGTGGTTTACCACATGTCTACTAGTGTATTCTCCCACTCGACAACTCTCAGAAGATCATGGAAGACTAGTAATCACGGACATGGAACATGAGTCAAAACCCACAATAGAAAGTCACTACTATTATAGAATGGATAATCATAAACCATGATACAGATAAACACATGTCACAAATACGGATAGTCTCGAATCACAACATGGAGCTCAACGAAACATGACATAATATCTCACATCATAACTCGTAGCATCACATATCAAAACTCGGATAATCACGATGTCGCAACACGCATTTTAACTCATTGATGAATCACAATAATCCATCCTTGTACACAATGTCATAGTGCTAACACAACAAATAAGAAAGAGACAATAGCATTTATTATGTAAAGTTACGTTCATAATTGTAAAGTACTTGCATGTTGTCCGGAGCCGGTGGTATAAGTCAAATATTGAAACAGAGCCCAAATAACCTATATTATGAGTTTACAGTGTCAATAGGGAATTTGAAATCAAATACAAGTTTAACTAGTTCAAAACTAGGTCTCTAGGTCATTTCTAGGTTATTTGGTTTAAACTATGTCAATACCTTACTAATGCTAAGCTTCTAAGTCATACTAGCTAGTTATCTAGTTTTGGATTCCAAAACATCTATCTAGTTGGCCTATTGAACCATACTAGTCAATATCAAGCCATAACTAGGTTCTCTAGGTCTTATCTAAGGATATAGATACACTAGATATCATTATATATATATATATATATATATATATATATATATATATATATATATATATATATATATATATATATATATATAGGGTAAACGGGATATGAGCCATAGGCTCATATTCTTATATGAGCCATGCACATGTGGACCAATAGGAATGGATTCCTACATCCCATGTGCACCCATGTGAACTAGTACTCTCCATTCCAATTGGTACACATGTGCATTGGCTCATGTAGGAATATAAGCCTATGGCTCATATCCTTTTTTCCCATATAGGGTAAACGGGATATGAGTCATAGGCTCATATTCTTATATGAGCCATGCACATGTGGACCAATAGGAATGGATTCCTACATCCCATGTGCACCCATGTGAACTAGTACTCTCCATTCCAATTGGTACACATGTGCATTGGCTCATGTAGGAATATAAGCCTATGGCTCATATCTTTTTTTCCCATATATATATATATATATATATATATTCTTATACTATAATATTATATAGTAACATAACCTATATTAAAACATGACCTATTACCTTGTTCTAATCAATTATATTACCTTACCCCCAAACCAAGATACTAGCATCACATAACCCAGTATTTGGTACTAACTAAGACACTACACTTAACTTACTCAAATGACTTACCTATTGATATACTACCCAACTATCCAAATCACCAGGATACTAGTGATACACTCACTAATACTCACTCACCTGCACCCAAATTGGGCACTCTCTAAACAGCACCAACATGTGCCAATCAGTGTGCTTCACTGCACTGGCACACTGATATTCACATAATTACACCAGTGCACACTCCGTCCTATTAAACCTTCACACTCAGTCACCCTCACACACAATACCTCTCCATATTATACACTTCTAACTTAAGACACACTCTAGTCATGGCTACTGCTACAACTCGAGCACACACTACACACTCTAGTCATGGCTACTGCTACAACTCGAGCATACACAAATACTACCATGACACTACATTAAATCCACACTCTAGCACACCACATCAATACACTCCAACACAAGGTACACCAACTCACTTACCTATTCCCAGGTTACTTATATACTTCTATTGATGTGCACACAGTAATTTCTCTTACAATTACATGTATACTGATCATTATTATACCTCACTCAACACTCACACATCCCTCATTTGACACTAACACATATCAACCCTAATCACTTACATCCTCATGAAACACTCAAACACACTTGTGTTATACCAATCTCAGTCATCCCTCACTTGCACCCACAAGTCTACAGTCATATACCCAATACACTTGGTATCACTCATCTACTTCCAATACCAAACTATAATTGCCAAACCAATATACACTCAGGAACACCATTGCTACTTACATTAAACTGGACCATAGGACTCCTGCACACAATGTTCCTTAGTATCTTGCACGCGTGCACCAAACTATGTATTTGTACAATATGCTACTATACACAGGTTCCTATTGCATCAGTGATTCACTGTGATGTATCCTAACTTATCTTTATAATCTCAAGTCTGGTACATATATGTGAGCACATGCATGATGCATTGGCACAATGAGCGAAATTTAATTTGGCACCTAGAATTTCTTAAGTCCTATACTGGGCATAGTCCTCCTACTGCAATCTCTGCCTAGACTAGTTGCTAACTGTCAATTGAATGCAGTGCCCGACCACTGCAGGCCTCTCTCACTGCTGCACTCTGAACAAAAGTCTCTCCCTCCTACTACTCTGGTATACCAACCACCCTACTTCAGTCCCCAACTGCAGATGCAACTTCCCTTCTCTTATTCCCTCACTGCTATCACTACACAGTGCTGCAACATGCAGCAAAGTAACTACTGCCTTAACAGCAGGTACTGCTGTTGTAGCAACACCAACACCCCTCTCTACACATGACACACCACAGTCCCATCTATAGATACATAAATACACTTTTATATATATATATATATATATATATATATATATATATATATATATATATATACACACACACACACGCACACGCACACGCACACACTTTACAAAGAGTTGTATTGGTATATATTGTAAAGTGTGCGTGTGTGTGTGTGTATATATATATATATATATGTATATATATATATATATATATACACACACACATACGCACATTTTACAATATATATACCAATACACCTCTCACATACTCATAAGACCATGGTACACAATACCAACCCATGATACTCAACTTCCAATTCATGATACACACATACACACTCAAATACTCCATGGTGCATCATGATACCATACCAATTTCATATCAAACAATAAATATAGATATAGTATGATATAATATGAACATAGAATGGATAATTCTAAAGCTATATCTCGAAGTTGACAATAAGAACACCAATACACCAATTATCAAAAACTTGGTGTGCACTCATGGTACACCAAAGAATCATACCATAATACTCCTCTCAACACCATAGTACACCCCCCTCCCAAAATGATGTGGAACACAATATAATATATAAATTATGACATATATATAACTAGAATAGCTAATTATAATGTAATTAAAGAAGAAATTATACCAATAGGGTCAAAAACCCCAATTAACTAAATCCACCTATACATATCATGGTATATCATGATACGTCATCTACCTATCTAATTTTGGACACAAGAACAAGCCCACAAACTCAATTAGATAACAAAACACAAACAAATGAACACTAATAATCCTAATGAGGACATTAATAACTCACTTGATGGACACAATTCAGATTTTCTCCAAATTGGCCATAAAAATACCTAGAACTATCAAATTAGAGATCACTACTACCTAATTCTTCTCCTATTGGGTTGTTTCTTGCCATTGATGGGTTCCTAGAGGTTTATTATGATAATCTAACATAGAAATTGATGGGGATTAGAAATTATACCTATTGGGAGTTGGAATCCCAATAAAAATCCTTCAATGGACACAATACAAGAAGTGGACACAATCCCTCCTAGATAGCTCCTCTCCAATGGGTCCGCTTGCATTCCAAAGCTTCTAGGCCTCCATGAAAATTGAAATAAAAGGCAATGAGTGCATTTGATTAGGGATTGGTAGGAATTTGGGTTGGATTGGAAAAAAGAAAATTTGGGGAAGAATGAGGCTAATGATATGAATGAAAGGATGAATCAACCCTAATTAAAGCATGCCTCTTATAGTAGGGTTAGGATGATGCTAAGATATCAAGTTTGCCTCTCTCCATTTGTCATGAATGTGATCTAATTAATTAAGAAAAATATCTTAGCTAATCAATAGTAAGAATATTCTATCCATGCTAACAAATATTAATTATTTCTAATTACTAAAGTCATGACTAACAATAATTAGCACTAACTAATACTTAATAATTTTAGTTGGCTAGAAACTCACTAACACTAATATAATTCTAGACAACCACTAAAAAATTTAACAACATACAAAATTACCAAAATATCCCTATGGTAGAAAGTAGTGGTTATACCCTTCATAGAACATGGCCAAGAAAAATTTCTCTACATCTTTAAAGGTCTTCGTAGAGTCATTTTGTAGTCTCTCAAACCATTCAAATGCCATGCCCTGTAGGGTTCCCAAGAATATTTTTGTGAGGAGAGCCACATTCCTTGGCATGTGGAATATTTGTGAGCTGAAGTACCACTAGTATTATCGGGAATACAAAAGTCCATCAAAAGGTTACAAGGACTGATGCTTAAAATTTGGTAAGAAGAAAATATCATCCCACCCAACGGGGTATGGCTGTGATATCCCCATCTTCGAAGGTTCTCTCTGTTGTCAATGGAAGCAGCGTGGGCCTCTAGTGCATAAAAAGCTTCAGTATCAATAATAGTAGGTTGAGCCAAAGTTGGATGAGATGCCATGATCATTTAATGCAGCCCAACCCCAGCATTTGGAAGATACTAGGAAAGAAGCTGCCGAGGCAAGTCGTCATCTACTTCCTGAGTTGGTTGTTATTGAGGTAGTGGGTGAGGTATAGTTGCAGCATTGGTTTGCGATGTCAGGATCTGTTGTATCTGTTGCAACATAGTATGCATATCCTGGACTGTAGCTTCAAGACTTTCCAGACATTGACCAGTACAATCACTATTGTCATTGTCATCACCTATAGCCATGTATGTACTGATATCATGTTGGCTGGCAAATGGAGTACTTGATAAGGTGGTGTGGTTTGAGTACACACTGTCGACTTTAGAATTTAGAGGGTGCTACTCTCAGCTGGTGTGCATCATTTTTGGTAAAAGTCCTGGTCCTAGAATGAGTATTTCGGTATACCCCTTAGAGAGAATTAGCTCGTTTATTGATTCTAGGCCTTCTTCTACCATAAGCAAAAGGAGGTAGAGTGGCAACACCTCTCTAGTGACTTCGTGATCTGTTTGAAGCATTGGAAGAAGCAAAAGGAGTGCTCACACTTTTCCTGTGATTATGTCTCTAGTTATGTCCCCTATTAGGAGACCCCTATGACATACAGATGGAGGCAAGAGCCAAGTCTTTTGTTGTCTTGAACATTTCTTCACCTTCTGAAGTGTTGTCCAATTAACGAAGTATAGTGCAATCGGTCAAATACATACTGCTTGGTTGGTATTTTAAATGCTTTAGTACAACAGCAATTGATTATAATGTTATGACAAAAGTGTTCACAAGGAAGTATCACTGCTGCAGTAGAAGTCTCTCTATCTTTATGCTTCGCGCATTGCATAAGTCAAGAGAGAGAGAGTAGAAGGCAAATTTTGTCTCTGGATCAGATTATGCATGTATAAACTTCCTGCATGGGGGTCCAGTTTAGTAGCTGAGTTCTCGCGTAAAAAGGGGCTCCATTATGCACTTGTATAGTTTGCCATATTCTACAAGCAGAAACTGAGTTTTTTGTTCTGGATGTAGAAAAATATGGTTTTATGTTTGGGCACACAGAGCTTGAGCTATTGCTCTCTTTTGTGTGCGTAGTCTTGCACGTTATCACTGATTGTTGGAGTCTAAAAATATATCTCTAACTCCAGAGTCTTCTCCCAAAACATGAATTTTTGCACATGTATGACCATTGTTGGAGACAGATTGTGCGTGTAGATTCAATTATCTGCGAGAGTGGAGTTAGTCATCATAGCCCTTCTTTGAGATGCTTAGCACGCTTCGTTGAGTGTACAAAGACTTTAGTCAGCACTTGTCAGTAGGCCCTACGGTATCGTAGTAAATTTCTTTGTCAAAGTTCTTCTAACTTGAACAAAGTTTGTCGTTGCATGGGCATTGGAACTTCTTTCCCTTGGCGGACATATTGGAGTGGCCAAAGATATTGTCCACAGAACTTTGGACCAGAAATACTGGAGTAGTGCTGCTAACGAGTTGATCCTCGCTGCCATAGAACAACTTCCCTTGTCAACTACTACGTTGGGGTAGGAGAGACATGGCTTCGACAACCATATTCGACGAGTCTTCCTCAACTTTATAACTAGCGAAGTGCTTGAGCATCCCTCATGTACCCACCTAGAATTATGGAAGGAGGATTTTTGACCTTTCACACATGTTTAAATATTAGATATATTTATAAGTTATATTAAAATTGGTGTTTATTAGTGTGGTAGCTAATTAGAATGCAGTAAGTGTTAGTTATGGTTAGCTAGTGTCATTTATGTTAGCTCATGACTTAGTTAACTAGAATTAATTAAGTGTTAGTTATAAATAGTTAGCATTAATTAATTCTAGTCATGACTTAGTGTTTAGAACTAACTTAGTTAGTGCATGAATAGATTATTTTTTATTTAATGAAGATACCTTTCTAGTACTTTAAAGATTCCATTCATGATAACCATTAGAGAGGGGAGAGGGGCACTTTAGATATATAAACCACCCTAACCCTAGCCTATAGGTGTCCGGTGTAATGCCCCTCATCCGCATGGTACATTACGATGAGTCGGATTGAAATGAGATAATAGTTTGGTTGCATTTCAATAAGTTGGATTTGGTACATTATCGCATCAGGCTGAGGCATGGGCGTCGTCGATGGAATCAATGTGTTCATTCAGAGTAGTGCAGAGATAGCAGAATTGGAGCAATAATGTCCTCTTCCTTAGTCCAATCGGGTAGGATGATTTGGAGAGCACTGCCTTCTCATACGGTCATACCAATTGAGTAGATCGTGCTTCGCATTGGACCACAGATTCAAAAAATTGGCTATATCGGCAAGGCAAAGTGCCAACAGATTCTACTTGGTGATTAAGCTCCGTCCCTTCTCCTCTACTCCTTCAAGCCTAACAATTGGATATAACTTATGCAACACTTAGTCTGAAACACGGAGTAGTATACATCAAGGAATGGAGCAGTTTGTGTAGTTCAGTTGGAAGAGGCTTCTTTGTTGGGGAACCAGTATTGAACACTTGGATAGAATATTAATAGTTAAAACATGGGAGGACGACTTCAGAGGCATGCATAAAAATAAAGCAACAGTTGTGGTGCAACGCCAAGGAATTGCTAGTATGAGATAGAGGAAGCGTGTATTGTGCATGAGGATCATGTTGAGACGCTTCATCAAGCGAAGTGTGTAGTTGTGGTTCGAGAACGGGCAACTGTCGAAAGGGTTTGGTGCATTTGGAACACGGGATTTAAATCTTATCGGAGGGCATGGTGTCACGGAACCTGTAATGATATGGAATTGTGCTTTTGTGTGTGGCATTGTGCCTTTGTGTGTTGGGACCTTGGGTCGCCAAGTGGAACATGGAATGGTTGGAACACAAAGAGAGTGATAACACAAGAATATTATATTGTGGCAAAGAGAACCTTGCACAGGTCATGGGTAGCCAAAGTACAAGGTGTTGATTCGTCGAACGGGATAGGCACCGGGGCACGAGGACCGTTCGGCCTAGGAACAACCAAATTGATTCACCTTGTGAACATTATAAAGGGCACGGAGTATTGTGGGACTTCAACTGGGCTTGTGACCTATATTGGATTGTTACGTCGTATATACGGATAAGTGGGGGCCTTCGATGGGGCTAGCAACCCGCACGCAAAGCGTTCACCATTTTCCATGAATCACCCGATTATAGTTGGCTTGCGAGCCGCCAATGACCTGTACTTCATATAGATAGCATGCATGTAGTATGTTTCAGCTGGAGGAGTTAGTATCTAGATTGGTTGTGCAGTCGAGTTATTGTCCTTTATTTATGTGTGTGTTTGTTGGTTCATACGAGTTAGGCCGAGGGACATGGGTTACCCGTATTATTTGATTTCACTGTGCGAGTTTGAGTAGAACACACTTGTAGGCTTACGTGATTCAAGTTATAACCTGTTGCATGCTTAGTTAACTTTGAGATGGAATATAACAAGCTTTTTATGCTTCTTAATTCAATACTTACATGTGGAACTTGTTCTACTGCTTTCCTTGCATGTCTTGCCATGAAATCAATCTAGGTTCAAAGTATAAAGATCACCTTGTACTAATAACTGTATGCTTTATATAATTACTTAGTGTTGGTTTAGGCGAGTAGTTTACCCCCGCTCACCAGTACAAGATGTATACTGAGCTACGTTTGTGGGCAATCTTTTTAAGAACTCAGGTAGGAGGTCTTAGCTTGGATATACGGGACAAGATGCATGGAATGACAATATCCTTTGTAAGTATATGAGAGAGAGTTAGAGTGTTATAAGCTTTCGTGGCATTTTTATTTGGGCCTTTTGAGACTTGTGCATGGTTTTCTTATTCAACACAAGAGCTTCGCTTCTTATACTCTGATATATTATTGCTTGTAAAACTTTTTCCTTCCGCTACAACATGGTCATTTCGGTGATAATCATAACGTTTGATGTTATTGCCTTGTGCGAGCGCAACTCCAGATTCATATAGCATCACGTCCCGATGAGAACGATTATCCTGCGGGAGCGTTGGCGTGGTAATTTCATGTCCAGTGGAAAAAATTATACTTGTGGGAGATTGGGGCATGACAAATTGGTATCAGAGCGCCCGATTCATTTTCTCGAATATTTTTCTTGCTTAATCACAAACTCTAAATAGCTTTCGCGAATCGAATGACTCTTGACGTTACTCGATACTGCACTGGACGTCCCATGCAATAAGTCTAAATATGTGTGTCATTGTTTGCTGCATGTGATTTCTTTCTATTATGCAATTTTGGGTAATATTATAGGGCGTTGTTGCATTCGTGCAGCAAGTGTGTGGCGTTGTTGCATTCGTGAAGCAAGTGTGTGGCATTGTTGTATTCGTGCAACAAGTTATGTGGTGTTATTGCGTCAGTGTGGCATGCTAATTTGGGAGATTTTGGTTGCATTAGTGGAGCAGTTGGTTTGTTGGACGAGATTGGGTATGTTGGCATATTATGAGTAGAAATATTAGAAAGATATAAATGTGTTGAACGAATTTGAGTAGTGGCTTAGAATATCAGGAAGAGAACATGGCACGAGTTGCTCGTGCAACGAATGTGTCGAATAGTTTGAGAAATAGTTGGGAGTATCGAAAATGGAACTTTGCTTGAGTTGCAACAGACGAGATAAACAAGAGAGTAAGATGGTTTGTATGTTGTCCAAGTTTCATGTTAGAACTTGGAGCAAACGAATGTTAAGTTATAATTGGCAGGATTACCGAGGAATAGGCAGTTTGGAGTAGACGTTGGTCGATACGGAGTAGACATGCCGAGAGTGATTAATTTTTGAGTGGTATATGCAATGCCATGGAGTGGTCCGCGTGTTGGAAAGGTTTGGAATTGATGAGCGATAGGTTTTCTCACAAGGGATGAGATAGTATCGAGATTCAGTCGGAAGTTATTGTAATAGAGTTTGTCTTAGGTATTCTTTGATGCGTCAGGATTGAGCGATCAAAAATGGACTTGTGTAAATGGAAGTTACGTCGGATGAGAATGGAACAAGTGATGGAACAAGAGTTTAGAACTCGAAAGAGTAATGCAGACCAAGTATTGAAGATTGGATGAGATCGATCAGATAGGAAGTTGAATATCAGAATTTTGCTCGTATGATTGGGAAGATTCAATGGAGTAATTATCGATGCAGAGAGTTAATAATAAGGAATGGATAGTGGTGCACGCATGCGCAAGCGATGGACGTATTGAAGAGTGACGAGCACAAACTATGAATTTCAGTAACATAATGGAGCAGTTGGTCGAGAAGAGGGTCACATTCAAATATGAAGGTGCAATGCGATGTGAGTCAAGCCAATATTAAGCCAGATTGGAAGTTAACACTTGTAGTACTGAGACGGACATGACACAATGAGATGATTAAAGTTGAAGTGATAATACCTCAGAGATTAGCGTGCAAGTTACTAAAACCGTGCAGACGCCTCAGAACATAGAGAAATCAAGACGGTGCTAAAGAATGGAATGAGAGCAAGGATCATGGTGGATGGACCTTTGAAGAAAGCTGGACGAGAGAGCAATATTGAAGAAAATCATTTTGCCGCTCGTGCGAGTTGGATGTGCATTGCCGAAGCATGGCATACGTATAAGAAATAGATCAATCCTATAGTTTTGGAAAATATTGTAAGTAGCAGTGCAGGAAGTCGTACATTCAGGATTTTTGACAGATTCAGGGCAGAATGCCGCAGTATTGGAAGACGGTTTCAGCGAGCGTAGTTCTCAGATTTTGGAGCCTAGGTGGATAGTCTTGGACTATAGGTGGTTAGGAAATATTTGGTTAGTAGATTTGTCAGCAGTAGTGCATGTAGTATGCGGACTCGGAGTATGATTTTTGATTTGGGGTAGAGTTCCATAGAATTTGTTAGGAGTGATGTAGCACGATTCTTAGTAATTGTTCCACGTGATGACCTATAATTATTGAGCGTAGCTTCAGGACAACTGACCCTAGAGACTTAACCGACGAACTGAAGTGAATATTGGAGACCCAAAGGATGACCCTCATGACGACGCATAAGTGAATGCATCGAGGATAGATATTGAGTGGTGCATGCTGAGGAAGATAAGTCTAGGCGACTGAGTATTGGATTTGGAAGATCATTGGAATAGCCTTCAGCTGAATATGCAGCAAAAAGATCAAAGCGATGGTGAGAACGGCCTGAGTAAACTGATGAGATTTGAAGTCGCAGATTATCAAAGATGGTATTGCTTCTGATTCGTCGTGCCCCAAAAGGGAATATTATTCATATGAATTGACGACTGTGTAACTAGCTTCAAGGAGTTAAAGTCACAGCTTGCTTTAACTCAGATCCTTGTACTTTCGGAAGGGATACATGTACCTCCAATCTATAAGATAAAATCGGAATTGGTTTGATGTACGTGCTTATGCAGAGGACGAAGGTGATACCCTGTGCTTTGAGGCAATGGAAGCAGCATAAAAGAACTATTACATGTACGACCTAGGAATTATGACGATTGTGTCTGCGTTGAAATTGTGGCAACACTAACCCTATGGCATGGCGGCAAAAATTTTGTTGATCACATAAGCCCTAAATAGGTGTTCACCCAAGGGAATTGAGTTTACAAGTAGGGGTGTTGGGCCGAACTGAACTAGGGGTTAGCACGATATTTGGGTAAGTCACTTAGCTGGGGTATCATATGTGATGATCATTCAGAGAAGAAGATGATATGGAGGCAGTGCATGCGAGACATTGGGTGATTGAAGTCAAGTTAGAGATTAGTTGGTTGAAGTTTAGATGTTGTAAGCAGAAGTTCTGGAATAGTTGGATGGTAGTATCTTGTAGAATACTCATTGCGCTTGGACGCGCAAGAACTTGGTGCATGCGTGGTTTGGGCTATCACTAGAGTAAGGATCGCGTCGGGATACAGACTGAATTGGGTCAGGTGGAGAGATCGTCAGTGGATTTGTGTGTTGGTCAGTGGAACACGAGGAGAATTGAATATAGACTTTGGCTCGAGGATGAACCTTATTTTAAGTGGTATATAATGTAATGCTCTGCACCAGCACGGTGCATTACGCTGAGTCAGATTGAAATAAGACAATGGTTTGGTTGCATTTTAATAAGTTAGATTTATGAACAAGTATTGATTTGAGTTGGTTTTATATGAAGATCGCTTGCGAAGTTCAGTAGAATCAGAGTCTCGCCTCACATCAGGTTGAGGCATAGGCGTCGTCGATGGAATCAGTGTGTTCGTTTAGAGCAGTACAGAGATTGCGGGTTTGGAGCGATAATGTCGTCTTCCTTAGTCCAATCAGGTTGGATGTTTTGGAGAGTATGGCCTACTCGTACGGTCATACCAATTGAGTAGATCGTGTGGATTCAAGGAATCAGTCGTATCGGCAAACAAGAGTGCTAGCAGATTCTACTTGGTGAGTTAGCTTTGTCCCATCTCCTCTACTCCTTTATGCCTAACAATTAGATATAACTTGTGCAACACTTAGTCTGGAACACAGAGTAGTATACATCAGAGCATGGAGCAGTTTTGTGTAGTTCAGTTCGCAGAGGTTTCTTTATTAGGAACTTGTATTGAACACTTGGGTAGAATATTGATAGTTAGAACATGGAAAGATGGTTTCAGAGGCAAGAATAAAGAGTACGAAACAGTTGTGGTGCAACACCACGGAACTGCAATTATGCGATAGAATAGAGCATGCGTTGCACATGAGGATCATGTTAAGACGCTTCGTCAAGTGAAGCGTACAATTATGGTTCAAAATTGAGCAACTGTCGATAGGGTTTGGTACGTTTAAAACTCAGGATTTGGAGCTTATCGAAGGGCATGGTGCCACGAAACTTGTAATGATGTGGCATTGTGCCTTTGTGCGATGGGAACTCGGGTCACCAAGCAGAACATGGAATGCTAGGAATATAAAAAGAATGATAACATGAGAATATTGTATTATTGCAAAGAGAACCTTGCACAATCGAAGTACAAGGCGATGGTTCTTCGAAGGGGATAGGCACCGGGGCACCGACCGTTCGGCCTAGGAAGAGCCAAATTTATTCACCATGTGAACATTAGAAAAGGAAAAGAGTATTGAGGGACTTCAGCTGGGTTTGCGACTCATCCTGGATTGTTGTACCGTATATACGGATAAGTGGAGGCCTTCGGTGGGGCTAGCAACCCGCACGTGGAGCATTCACCATTTGCCGCGAATCACCCAATTATGGTCGTCTTTCGATCCGCCAGTGACCTTCACTTCATATAGATAGCATGCATGTAGTAGTGTATTTCAGCTAGAGGAGTTAGTATCTGGGTTGGTTGTGCAGTCGAGTTATTTTACTTTGTTTCTGTGTGTTGGTTGGTTCATGCGAGTTAGGCCAAGTGACACGGGTTGCCCCTATTATTTGATTTTACTGTGCGAGTTTGAGTAGAACACACTTGTAGGCTTATGTGATTCGAGTTCTAACTTATTGCATGCTTAGTTAACTTTGAGGTAGAATATAACATAGTTATTGTGCTTCTTAATTCAATGCTTACATACGGAACCTGCTTACATGTTTTGCCATAAAATCAATCTAGGTTCAAAGTAGAAAGATCACCTTGTACTAATAACTGCATGCTTGACATAATTACTTAGTGTTGGTTTAGGCGAGTGGGTTACCCCCGCTCACCAGTACAAGATGTGTAATGACCCATATTTGTGGGCAATCTTTTAAGGTACTTAGATAGGAGGCCTTAGCCTGGATATACGAGATATGATGCATGGAATGGCGATATCCTTTGTAAGTATACGAGAGAGAGTTAAGAGTATTATTGTTGGCATTTTTATTTGGGCGTTTTGACACGTGCTTGGTTTGCTTATTCAACAATAAAGCTTCTTGTAACACTTTTCCCTTCCGCTGCAACTTGGTCTTTTCGATGATAACCATAACATTTGAAGTTATTGCCTTGTGCGCGTGCAATTTAAAGCTTGTATGACATCATGCCCCGATGAGAACGATTATCCTGTGGGAGCATTGGCGTAGTGATTTCACATCCAGCAGGAAAAATCGAACTTGCGGGAGATTATGGCATGACAGCCGACCATATATTAAGGAGGATTAGCCTGTATCATGACACTTTATTAGACTCCATCCTTTCTAAGAAGATCTAGAAGCTTGGGAAAGCAAGGAGAACATTGGAGAAAAGTTTGGTGAGGAGGAGTTGTGTCCACAACCTTGCATTATGTCCATTAGAAGTTTTTTACTGGAATTTCAACTCCCAATAGGTATAATTCATTCCCTCTATCAATTTCATTGTTAGATTGTTATATTGGACCTCTAGAAACCCGTATATGGCTAGGAACAATCCAATAGGGAAAGAATTATGTAGTAGAGGCCTCTAAATTGATAGTTCTAGGTATTTTATGGCCAATTTGAGGAGAATTTGTATTGTGTTGTGTCCTCAATAGGACATTTAGTGTCTATTTGTATTTGTGATAGTGTCATGGTGTCTACAATTAGATACGTAGAGTCGTACCATGATACGCCATGATACGCATGATTTGGTGTTCTATTAGTGTCATATGCTCTATAATGTATATAAATTATTGTTTATATATATATATATATATATATATATATATTATATTATATATTATGTATTAGTGATGTTTATTATGTTCGGATATGGTATCTTGGTGGTTGGTGGTGGTTGGTGGTGTTTGGTGTTGTATCATGGGTGTATCACATGAGTATCCTAGATGACACTTGTGTGTATCATGATACCCCTTAAGTGTTTGATCTTTTGTTTGTGTGTGTGTGTATCATGATACCCCTCTAGATGACACTTGTGTGTATCATGGTTCCTCCTATGGTATCATGGGTATATCACATGAGCAAGGAGGACAATGGAGGGCTATGCACTATGCAGGAAACAAGTAGTATCAGTAGTACCATAGGAGGAACCAGAGTATGTATTACGTTACACATGTGTGCCTGTATGTTGGAAGAGTTGTTCAGTCCAGGAGGTGTGTTTAGTGGTTATGGGGGTATGTGTGGGTGAATGTATATCGGATAGACATTAGTATCACACTTGGGTTGTGATGTGACTGTAGTTGTGCATGAGTTGAGGGTGTATAGGAGCAATAGAGGGCACCAGTAGGAGCTCGGGTGCAGAAATGTGGAGGACTGCATTGGTGCAGTGGGTTTCAGTCTCTGGTCAGATGGGAGGAGAGTTTAGGTTTTAGTTCTAGCAGAATTAGATCTTGGAGGATCGGACATGCACTAGATGTGGAATTATGCAGTGTGTAGTGCACGATTATACTACAGAATTTGATGTGCTTAGCACAACACCTTGTTTTGCACTTGGTGCACAGGTGTTGAGGGATAGTGAGTGTAGGACCGTGTATGGCAACTCTAGAGGAGGGTGAATATTGCAGCAGATAATCTACCAAAAAATTAAGCAGAATGAAGGCAGCTACCAACTAACAGTGTATATGCAAGACGGTAATGTAAAGCAGTAAGAGTAAGAGAGAGCAAACGCAAACACCGCGATGTATACTGATTTTCCTCTGAGAGGACTAGTCCAGTCCCGAGAACTCTTGCTCAAAATTTTATCCACTATAATCACCAAAAGTGTATCACAAGCTTTGATTTGAAGGCTTGCCAACTTCTTTACACCATGAGGTTTGATCCGAAGTCTCGCAACTTCACACACGTGTGTTTGATACGAAGGACATGCAGACTTCACACAGAAGAAGAGAGAAAACTGATAGAGCCAAGCGCTTTACAACTCTTGTAGACTTCTAGACCGAGACCGCACTTGGCACTTAGAGGTTAGGGAGTTGATCTTGAAGATAAGAAAGTTTAGGCTCTGAGGGTTTTCTCACTATAGGATAGAAATATAAAGAATGGTTGAGTGAGTAGGAATGTAGAAATCAAATCATATTTATAAGGTATAGGCAAACAGAATTCGGCCAGAATTCGGATGGGATTTAATTCAAATTTTCAACTGTTGGGCCAAGAAATTAGGAGCTTATTGAACTGGTTGATTTTATATCAAAAGGGTAACCGAGTTCTGTCCGAGTTTGACACGAGTTCGGCCCGAGTTCGGGTTTTAAGTATGGTAGACTTTATAAATGAATGTGGCCTAATTTGGTGGATAGGTTCTTTGGTTTATTTGAGTGGACTAGGTATCTTGGTATAGGTACTTGAATTTGCCAGTGCGACTCAGCTTATATCAATCCTGCACTCAAATAAAATATTAAATTATATATGAAAATCAAGAACACTGATGACTCCAAACTTCTGAAATATCTACTGACTTTAAGTCATTTTTTTCCTTGACGACAGTTGTCCAAAGATAACCAGATATGGGAATCTAAATACCTTTCAGGGACTTCACCCCCGAACCCCCACGAGGGGCGCTTCCCCCTCGACCCCCCTTCGCTGACCGGGCACGAAACCCCCGGGTACGAGGCTCCAGATAAGTCGTAGGCGGTTGGACGAAATCTTCTGGTATAACGCCATTTTTTGCTTATAGTCATATAGCATATGTCCATTGTTGATCGTGCTTATTGCTTTCTGTAAGTACATTTTAGATGAACAAAGAAATATACAGAAGCAAATATTACATATCTGGACAATGTTGAGTTTAAGTAGAAGATACTATAGTGATTGATCGATTACCATAATGCTAAACTTAATCGATTAGCCATATTCAAAAACTCAACATAAACATTGGGCCAACAGTGAGATCTGTATGCAGAGTTTGGGGGGTTACTAGGAGCTGAACAATTATAGTAGCAGCAACAATAGGAGTTGGAGGGTTGTAGTTCGGGAAGGGATAGCAGCAGCACTTGCTGCTTGTACAACAACTGTAGGAGGGGACTGCAGGTTAACACCTACAGCAATGGGTTACTTACAACTTTTATATTGTTGTTCCAGACAACAAGTTAAGGGGAAGAGGTGAGCTGCAGTTAGTTCTACAGTTCGAGCAGCAACTTGGGAATGCCTGCAGAATTAGGAGGGGATTGAGTTTGGTTTTTTGCAGTAGTTGAGATTGAGGTATTGAGTGTTGAGTGAGGTAGTAAGTGAGATAGTGCCAAGTTTGAGTTGGGTGAAGGTGGTATCTAGGTGTATGGTACTTGAGAGTGTTGATACTCAAGTATCAGTATTTGAGTGAATTGGTGAAGTGGGTAAGTGTTGGTATTATTTGATACAAAGTGATATTAGGTTGGTTGTAGGGTGAAGTTAAGGTATTGGGTAATATTAAGGTAATGGGCTAAGTAGTAGGAGTTTAGGCTTAGGTATTTATATAAATATTGGTATATTTGAGTATAGTATTATATAATAAACTTATGGGTTGGGTTAACTAATGGGATATCAATATATATAGGTTCCATATAGGTTATATATTAAGTATGGGTTATAACACTAGGTAATTAACTAGGGTATTGTAAGATACTAGTATATATTTATGAGTCTATATAGAGTCTATATGATATTAGTATGTCATAGCTAGCTAATATGACCTAGAAAATCTAGGTATAGCTTGGTATTGACTAGTGTCACTTAATAGGCCAACTAGATAGCTAAATTGAAACCTAAACTGAGGTAATTCACTAGTTTAACCCAAACAACCTAGAAATGATCTAGAAACTTAGAACAAGTCTAGTTATGCATATTTGTGATTTTGAATCACCTGTTTGACATAAAAATTCATATATAGGTCTTTGAGGCCCATTTTGGACACTGTATGATATTCAGCACCGGGCCGCAAATGAGTACATTCTCTGATAGTTTTCTTTATTTGATAGTTACTATGATACATGTTTATAATATTGTCTTACTTGATTCCTGGCATAATGGTTACACAGATTGGTATTATATCGATTCACCTTCATGAGATACGTGCATCATATTTGTCTGGCCTATATCAGGACTCTTTACTGGCATCACATCAGGACTCACTTACTAGCATCACCTATATTTATCTGGCTGGCCTTGTATTTGATCTACATGTCAGGACTTATATTCATTTCTACTACTCGAATGGAGAAATATCTTAGTAGACATGTAAACATTTTCAAATTTGGAACCACCCCATTCAGGTCTAATCTGGAACGATAGCTTTCGCACAACTCACATGCGATGAGCCATATTACCTCTAGTCATTTATATGTCAAAAGTAGTATTTCAAATCACACAAGTTAGGCACAGTCTTGATGATTTTATTCTATACTTGTTGGTTTCACTTTATACTTGTTGAATACATATCATACCTATTTCTGCTACTGCTCTCATGTATATATCTTATCTTTACTGCCACACACTCATGTTTATCCTATTTACTTTCCATGTATCTATATTTATCTGCTTACTCTATTTTTATACCATGATTCACTACTTGTCTGCTCATCAGGTATTATTTTACTATTACTATTTTATAGTCTTTATCATTTAATTGGAACTGTTATTGGAGTTGTGCTCGTTCCATCCTGACTAGATAATATTTTTTGGGGAATGTCTCAAGGAGTTATGTCCTACTTTCTACGGACCCTAGGAGTTTGAGGGTGCAGATTTGGACTATGTAGCTTAAGAGTAGCTTGGAGTGATTGTCGAAAGGTCTAGCCGGAATCATTAGTTATCTTAGTTTTTTTATTAGTATTTTGATACCGGGTTTGTCTCCGGCAACTATTTGAGACTTTGATTATTATTTTGGATGTTAGACTTATTGTTTGTTGTTTAGACTTTTAGAACTTGTTTTTGGTTTTTATCTCTTTATATCATATAATACCTTATCTTAGATTTGTAATTGAGTATATTATATTAATATATTATTGTTCTTCTTATGGAGTTGGATATCTTTGTGTGATATTGTTAGTTATATATAGAAGACATAGATAGTGTTCTATCGTCGATGTTGTGGTGCAGGCTGGACGTGCCTACGTACTCGTGCCTGAATATCCGGATGTCATGGTAGTACTTAGGTTAGTCATACTACTGCGAGCCTACAATAGTATATAGAATACTAGGATGAGAGCATGCTCAATCACAATTAAGAATTCTAATCTAATTTGAACCCAACATCTAGACTAGTCACATTTAGGCTCAATTAAGTCATTTTCTTTCATTAATTAGAGATTAGATTAACCCTTCATTAGGAATAAAAGCTTTAATTAATTAAACCTCCTTCATGACAACCCAATAGGGGTATCCATGTTATTTTATATTGCTTGGAGAGGGAGAATACTTGGCTGACCCTATTATCGGGGGGAGTATTCTTTCTCCTCTTCATTACTTCACTCCAAATTAATCCCCATTTGAGTTCTTCCCTAAATTGAATCATTCCTCCATCAATCTCTCTCAAATCAATCTCAATCCCTTTAATATTCATCATCTAAGGAGCCTAGAAGCTTGGATTGTAAGAAGCACTTGGAGAGTAAGAATTTGGCTAGAAACTTATGTCATAATTGTATCTATTGAGCTTTGTATTGGGAATCCATATCCCAATATGTATAACCCTCAATTTCTTCTCTATTTCTACTCTAATTATTTTATTTGACCATTATGAACTCACCCATGCATTAGGGCTACCAATAGAAAAAAAATTAGCTTCTAATGACCAATATTGTAAGTATTATATTGAGTTTTATGTTCAATTTGGAAGAAATTCGAGATTGGTGCACCAAGTATTTGTCATTTGGTCAATTATGTCTAATTGGACTTAGATTGGTTGTGTGAGGCTAGCTATGTGTCCATAATTGGATACGAGTATGTTGTATCATGATACACCATGATACGAGATAATTTTAGGGATTTTTCTTCGACACTTGTGATACGCAAGTCAATTTCTTTGATTACATGATATATAGCTAATATCATTATTAGATGATATTATATATCTATATTAGGATGTATTTTATGTATTTTGAGTACGGGTATCATAATGGAATGAGTATTTGAGGAGTGTATCATAGCTATCAAGAGTATCTTGATATTGCAAATGAGATGTTTGTTTAGTTGTCATGCTTGGTGTTCATATATATGTATATATACATATATACATATGGTGTATATGTACTAGGGGTGACAGGTTTAGCAAGTAGTAGAGCAGTGTTAGACACTACTGGATTAGTTAGAAGTAATAGAAGCAACAATAGAGCAAGTGTTAGCATTACTGAGCCTAATAAGAATAGTAGCAGTAGCAGCTGCCACTTGATGGTTTTAGCAAGGGGGTAGGTCTGTCACAGACCTGTAATGTAGGTAACAACACTAGCTAAGTAGATTGGTGTATGATGTTGTTCACAGTGTGGTGATTGGGGGAAAAGGATGTGATACAACAACATTTAGAGAGGGGGTGTCGGGTTCAAGAGCAAATTATAGTTGCAACATCAAATTGGATTGTTGTTAAGAAACATGAACAATCAACAACGACAACAGCAAGATCATGGAAGAGAGTAGGAAAACATACCCCAGGTCAGTCCAGACCAAGTATAGAGACTAATAGTAGCAGTAGATAGGGGTCTAGGAGAAAGCCTGACACCAGGCTTACCTGTTCATTCATGTTCAGTTCAAACTAAACGGGGGTATCTAGTGTGGAGTATAGGTGTAAGTACCTAGATACACCTAAAAGTATATAAGTATAGGTGTAGGTGGATGCAGGATAGAAAATATATGATAGGTTGATTGTAGTCAGTTGCACAGTAGTGTAGATAGGATAAATTATGTGGAGTGTGGTTGATGCCAAAGTGAAGTGGTGTTTACTTTAAGTATTAGAATGGGGATAATGGGTTCATTATACTCTAAGGTCACTAACAAGGGTAAGTTGGATACTAAGGTAGTAGCACTAAGATTTTAGCCAAGAGCTTGGATACTAAGTTTTGATACTAATAAGTCCAGGAATTATTTATTTGGTGTGGGTGTTTAGTCTAGATACTATGGTAATATAGGTATTAGATATTACTAATATAATTATTAATAAGTAAATATAGATACCTTAGTGATATTAGCTAGTATAGTAGATACCTTCAAGTTATTGACCTAGAAACCTAACCATAACCTAGTATCACATAGTACTAACTAGTTTAGCCTTTTAAACAACCTAGTAGCTAGGTATGACCCCATAACCTAGAATAGACCTAGTTTGACCTAGTTTGATTAGTATGACCTAGTCTTGACCTAGAAATCATATTTTAGTTCATTTAAGCTTGTTATCACTTCATTACACCAAATAATATGAAAATTCATATATAGGTCTGTGTGACACCAGTTCGGATACCGATTTGCATTATTTGTTCAAGACCACAGGAGAGTACATCGCTCTATTAGTTTTTATTACATGATAGTGTATGTATCACATATTCTAGAACTAGTATACTTGATTCTAACACAATGGTACACATACTGATACTATATGGATCATATCAGGAGATGTTATCCCTTTATCGTGTGCATCGGGAACTCCTTACACTTGTACTTTATCGTGTGCATCGGATATTTCTTGTGCTCGTATTTATTCGTGTGCTTCATGTGCTTATATTATATTCGTGTGCGTAACATGTCGTGATCGGATCCATAAGTATTGGTTGGGTCAGGAGAGTAGAAGTTGGTTATGTGACGTATAATCGAGTTACCTTAGTATATACGTGTGCAACCAAAGCCGATCACATAACGAACTTGTGCTCTAAAATTACATAGACAGTATTCTAGTATCTTTTACTTACAGTTCATGTCATATTGCCTGTATTTATCTTTCCAGTTACCTATCGTGTTTATCTGCTTATTTTAATTTTATTTTTATTTTCTATTTACTTGTGTATCTTGTATTCTTTTCTATTACTCGTTATATATTCTCTACCATGTATATGGAACTACTTTCAGAGATTTGTACTTTGCTCCAATCATGACTGAATATATTTTTTAGATGATTATTTAGAGGACTGGTGTCCTACATATTACGGCCCTCAAGATGGAGAGCTAGCAGAGATAATACCGGTAGTGTCGGAGGATCCTGTACCAGTTGTCGAGGAGACACATCTAGCTATAGCAGACTCTTAGCTAGCATTATTTTATTATAGTGGATGTAGCACCCCGTTCCTCCGGTGCGGGGAGCGCGGCTAAGAAACACAAACGGTATCGTTCGATCGGGATAGATTGAATTAAGAACTCGTCCTCATTATGGATTTGTTTCTTCGGAAATGATTTCCATATTCAGTGGACTGTGCCCCAAGGATCGGCTTAGCGGCAGAGTCAGGAGGGACCTCTCCGCTGCTATCTTTTATTGCCTCGGTTTTTGATGTCGCTTGTTGCTTTCGTGCTTTGAGTTGGTTTTGGGATTTGCTTGTTTTTCCTTGAACGGTTTCGATGGTTTTTATTATTTTCGTTCATTGAACTGCATTTCTATTCCGAGATTGGAAAGAGAGGAAGAAGTATTAATCGAGCTGTTCGTGTGCAGGTGAACGAGCAGTAGGCGGCTTGCGAGCGGAGTCTTGAAGCGCCTCTTTCCTTCTTCTTTCCAAAATCTAAGTGAGTGGCTACCAACCCGATTAGCTAGCCCTGCTTCCAAGCTTCACTCCTTCGCCCCGATCAAACGATACCAAGTAATAATAAAAGAAACTAAGATAAAAGAGAATATACTTGGTTAATACTGCTTGTCAATCAAACAGTGAACGGTTACTTACTTGCATGCGTGTTCGCTCGGAAATATTTATCATATGCATAATACAAGTTAGAATGTGTACTCTTCTTTAAATTATGCTATGAACATAACTCATCCTGAATGCAATAATCTGATAGGGAGACTATACAAAAGTAGCTCTCCTCCTGTTACTGTCCTGTGCCTGTTATTGCCCTGATTTGCCTCAACTGCTAACTTAGTGTATATGTTGATCACGGACAACTTGTGCACAAGGTCTTAGTTCCTGCGGACGGTTGCTGGGGCACTGGCACCGATTCGATCCGGACGGAACTCCTGAATAGTCGCCTGTATCGGATGGAATAACTTGTGGCGTCCCTGTTCATTGCGTAACTTGTTATTTCATTCATGTACTATGCCCCGTCCATTATGGCATCCCGCCAGTGATCCACTGTATATTTAAACCTGTTGCATACTAACTTGTGTCTTCGTGGCAGGGAAGGCATGGTAAGTATTGTGCAGGTAATTCAGACGGTCAGGTAAAATCTACAGAACGGTGGCACGTTCGTTTCAGTAAATTCTATATGCTGCTTACTTGTAAATGAACTAAGGCAAGATAGAAACCCACAAATATACATGCTTCATTAAAACAACGTGTTGATTGGTATAGTTCGGCTAGCTCGCCTTCACCAGCATGTTTCGATATGCTGACCCTCATTGAAACAGGTTCTCCGTACCAAGGCGAACCGAGCGAGGAGCCGAAGTCGTCTTCCCGATCCAGTCCAGCTGTTGGCGCATCTTCACCGCGCCCCTTAAAGCCTTTTGAAGTCCGAAGCTGCAACTCTTCATACACAAATGCAGCTCCGTGGCAAAGCTATCCTCCAGCCTGGAGGTCTATATCTTTTGAAGTTTAGTAAAGGGATATATTGTACAGGACTGCTATCTCATTTTGAGTCATCTCTTTTGTAAGTCGTTCGACATATTAGCTAACTCGTTCAAGAGTTTGTAATAGATGTTCATTATTAATAAAAAAAACTTTTCCATTTCAAATCTGTGTTTCAATTTATCTGCATACTCTGAATATGTGCTTGCTATGCAAATCATTAAAGCCTTGTGCGGACGCAACCCCAGGCCCACACAGCGGTCACGATTCGGGGGACGCCTCAATTAATTCTACGAAATTGGGTCGTGACAGTGGATATGTCTACAGCTTAGACATTTGAGTTGTTATTTATATTTTGACTCATCGTGATAATTTCTAGACTCTTATACTTGGCTATTATTTGTATTTGTGACTTTGTGATTTCTATTCTTCTATTTGATATTGTGCCATTTTTTTCTTTATAGATATTCTGATTGAGTATGAATTATCATTATATTTATCTTGTCCTCCGTATGGAGTAGAGATATCATTGACAGGTTCATATATTATTATGTGAGATGTTTAGATAGTATTGTTGACCTAGATAGTGTTCTACCGCCGATGCTACGGCGTAGACTGGGAGTTGTTCAGGTACTTGTGCCCCACATCCGGGTGCGAGTCGTGACACAATTTTTAGTGGTGGCCCGTGCAGGTCTTCAGGTCGCAACTAGTGCGATATCGTAGTAGTACTCAGGTCTAGATTACTATTACGAGCCTTCTATAAGATATAGGATATAGGATGAGAGAATACTTAATCATAACTAGAAATTTTTTAATCTATTAATTTTGCTATCCTTATTCATTCTGAATATTTGTTTTCTTTGAATATTGAGGTCCTTATTTGATAATATTGTATCCTGTGACTTATTGACTTCTTTTGTTCGATCTGCCTTTAGGATGCCGCTAAGACTAGGTCGCAATGCTTTGGAGAAGCTTCTGCGAGGTTGACAACTTCTCCACTTTCGGTATGGACAACAACTGATATTGTTCGGCATCCTCCAGTTCAGAGTGTTTCCTAACAAGTCCAAGTAGGGGCCTCAGCATCTTTCGTGGTTCCTCGTCCACCTGTTCAGATGACTGCTCCAGTCGCTTCAGAGGAACTTCCACCACCTCCAGCACCAGAAGTTGTCGCGCAGATATTTGTGCTTGTCAGAGATATGATAGAGGCCCAGAGGGCTTAGGACGAGGCATAACATCGCCAGTCAGATGTGATGCTGCAGGACATCGAGAATGCCCAGCAACTAGCTCTAGCAGTCGTCGAGAGAGTATCACTCGTCCAGCCACATGATGTTCTACCTCATCCCGCTCCGTAGCAATCGAGGCCAGGTACCAAAGTAGATTTTAAGAGGATGCTGCTTAGAGATTTCAAGGGTACATAAGGGATAATCTAGCAGACAGTTGGCTAGAGGATATCAAGAGGATCTTGCGGTTGGCGCTGATTTCGGAGAGCTTGCAGGGTGATGCGCCGGTAGCCAGTTATTTGATATTACCCTTACATGGTATCGCACAGAGCCGAGGATTGCCATGCCTAGATTGCCCTACAAGGCTTTCAAGAAGATTTTTAACGAGAAGTTCTTTCCCCAATGTGGCTTTGATTGCCTTAGAGAGCCAGTTTCAGGATCTTGTCCAGGGAAGTATGTCGGTGGATGAGTACACCTTCCAGTTTTCTCGTTTGAGTAGGTTTGCGGAGGTACAAAACTCTCTAGTGCGAATAAGGAAGTTCGGGAAGGGTTTGGTCAGGGCGATCAAATCGGTCATTACGGGTCACCGGACCACAACGTTCGAGGATATTCTGGCAGATGCTCAGACAACAGATGATGCCTTAGAGCTTATGTCCAACAGAGGAAGAGATGTATCGAGTGGTGCTAGAAAAAGTGTGGGTCCAACAAAGCGGTCCCATTTCCAGCAGTAGAGGATCATTCAGCCACAATGCTAGTAGTTTCCTGTGCCATTCAGAGTACTAATGTAACAGGCATACCAGATACAGAGGCCAGTCCCTTCGGCTCATATTTGTCCTTTCTGTAAGAAACTAGGGCACGGATGTGATATTTGTATAAAGAGGTTAGGCTAGTATTTCTTTAGTGGCTCAGCAGACCATCTGTTGAGAGATTGTCATCTGGCTCCAGCTCATCCAGCTCAGGGTGGATCCCCAGTTCAGATAGTACCAGCGAGGCCACCTGCAGTTCAGCAAAATGGACCTCTACTATTGATGCAGCAGCAGCAGTTTTTCTAGCACCATCAACAGTAGAGAGGTGCACTACAGGGCTGAGCATTCGCCATGACGGTCGAGGAGGCCGAGTTAGTTGGGGACATGATCGCATATTCAGTTCTTCTTGATTCCATTCCAACATTAGCTTTTTAGATTCTGGTGCTTCTCATGGTTTTATTTTTGTATCTTTTGCTCTTAAGCATCATTTATAGTCTAAACCTTTGGATATGACTTTCAAGATCACGGTTGGGGAGGCATTATCCTGGTCAGTGTTTTTTGTAAGAATCAGAGAGTTATATTAGGAGGCCGAGACTTGAGTGCATGTTTTCTCTTAATGCGACTTCCAAGCTACAATATTATACTTGTGATGGATTGGTTGAGTAGGCACCATGCTAGTATAAATTATCATGGAGGAAGGGTGTTGTTTCGATGCCAAGTGAACCAAAGTTTGAGATTGGCAGAGTAGCAGCAGAGCAGATCTAGGGTATCATCTGTAGAGCCATGGTGGAAGAGAATGAGCTGCCACATCCTTTGATAGAGAGTTTATGGATATTTTTTCGGATATGTTGGCAGATTTGCCGCAAGATCGAGATGTTAAGTTTTCTATAGGCTTTGTGTCAAGCGCAGAGCCGATATCTCAGCATGTCTATAGGATCAATAACCGTGAACTAGCAGAGTTGAAGAAGCAGGTGGATGAGTTGTAGGATAAAGGCTTCATCAGATTTAGTTCATCTTTATGGGGTGCTCCGGTATTGTTTGTACCAAATAAGGATGTATCGGTATTCATGTGTATCGACTACAGGGCTCTGAGTAGCCTCACTATCAAGAACAAATATTCACTGCTGAGGATAGATGATCTCTTCGATCAGTTGAGCTTAGCGAAAGTATTTTCGAAGATAGGCTTAAGGCCAGGCTACCACCAGGTAAAAGTGAAGGAGGATATTCCTAAGATAGATTTTTGGACTCGGTATGGCCAGTTTGAGTTCATGGTGATGTCGTTTGGGTTAACTAATACCCCGGCAGTATTCATAAACCTGATGAACAAGGTGTTCCACTAGTACCTTGATAAGTTCGTGAGGGTGTCCATTGGTGATATTCTTGTGTATTCAAAGATGCCAGAGGAGCACAAGGAGCAAGTAACGATAGTTTTGGAGACTCTCAAGAAGGAGAAGCTTTATGGAAAGCTTTGGAAGTATGAGTTCTTTCTGGACGAAGTTGAATTCCCTGGTTATATGGTGACAGAAGATGGGATCTCAATTGACCAGAAGAATATTATGACATTGGTGTCGTGGGCTACTCCAAGTTCAGTGGCAGAGATTAGGAGTTTTCTAGGGCTGGTAGGTGTAAAATCCCTCACCCAAAAATAGGTATTTTGTGTGTATTTTATATTTATTGTATTTATTTTAGGTTATTTTTAAATTAATTAAAACTTAATTATTTTATTACGATATTTTACTGTAGTTTGGATATTAGTAACGTAGGACGACCCGAAAATCTACAATATCCTTCGTATGAAGTAGCCTACACGGGAGACACAACTTGTAGGATCTTTTCGTGACTCAGAATTCGATCATTCAATATTATTATGGCACTAGTGTAACAACCGTAGTTTATTTTATTTAATACTTAGATATTTCTATATATATAATTATTTATGGTTATTTTTCATCCAAACTTCATAAAATAAGCAACCCATAATTTTTCGATGCCAATTTAGGCCATTTTTCTCTTTTGTAGGATTTATTTATTACTATTTTTAATCCCATGGAATCAAATCGAATCATTATCATATTAATTATTTGGTTAGTTGTTGACTTTTAAATAACTAACAACCTAATTAGAAAACATCCTAACAAACTAACTACCCATTCCAATTCTAATCCTACCCAAAACCCACGGCTTGGCCGAATCTCTCCCCCTCTCTTCCTTTCTCTCTCTCTCTCTCTCTCTATCTCTCTCTCTCTCTCTCTCTCTCTCTCTCTCTCTATATATATATATATATATATATATATATATATATATATATATCTTCTAAGAATTCTAACTTAAATTCTCCTCTCCAAAACCCTCTCTTCCTCTCTCTCTCTCTCTCTCTCTCTCTCTCTCTCTATATATATATATATATCCCTTCTATCTTCTAAAAATTCTAACTTAAATTCTCCTATACAAAACCCTAATTTTCTTCTTTACTTCCTTCCTCCAAGCCACTACCACCATCACCAAGCCGACCCTCCTCCTCACGTGGTCACACCACATCTTCCATCCAAGAACCTTATCAATTCTCTCCTTCTTCTTCTAGTAAGTTCCTTAATCCTTCTCTCATTAATATCTTCTTGTTATATGTTTATACATATTTGTATATATATGTGGGATATTTTGTAAACTCTATTAATTTATGATTGAAGAACCCATGCAACCAATGAACCCTAATTTTGAGGTTCAACCCAAAACTTTTGTCTATGCATGAAACCTCCTTCAAAACCCTCTTAAATTTTTGTTAATATATTCATATAGATGTTAATAATATGGAATATATTTAGTTTTATAAATAATTCCAAATTTATTAAATTTTAGTTAAATTAGAATTTTGAGCATATTTTATGAATAGTTTTGACCTAGTTTTGATGTATGCATGTTGGAGACCCTTCGACCTTGTTAGGACTTGATCATAGATAGAAAACCCTAAAAAAAATTGATGAAGTATTATTTTTCCAAAAATTATATATTCTAAAATTATATCAAAATTATATTATTTAATGATTATATTATCACAATATCCATGTACCACCCCTTGGCATGCATACTAGCAAAATTTGGTTGCCAACCCTAATAGGATCAAATTGTAGAGGGTAAAACCCTAATTATTTTTGTTTAGATAAAAGAAATAGTATTTATTGTATTTATTACTAATTTTACCATATTTATTCATATTTTATTTTTATTTATAAAAATTAGAATTCTAGGTATTTTATGTAGCAAGTTGACCTAGTTTTGACAAAACTAGACCCCGACACTTTTAGACTTATCCCCGACCAAAAATCCATATTTTTAGAATTTAAAATAAATTAATATATTTTAATTTTAATTTTTTAAGTATTTATTATAGAATTATCTATTTATTAAAAATTGATTTTATTGACTAGTCAGTAACATGTTATGACCTAGTTTTAGTTTTTACTTGATTTTTGACTCATAGAAATTATACCAGATGACCCTATCACTAAAAACCTTATTTTCTAATAAAAATTTCAGAATTAATATTTTTGATAATTAATGTCTTTAAAAAGGATTTTTTGTAATGTACAACGACTAGTAATATTTTAGGGCTAGCTACTTGTATATACAACCAACATAGGATTAATAACTAGATATTAACTTAATTTGACTTGAAGAATAAGAGTCTAATTAGCGTAATAATTAATTGGTAGATGTTCGAGACATTCTTGTGGAGAGCTCCGGACCAGATTTGTTGTGCTCGCAGCTTGGCTTGGAAGGCAAGTACACCTTGCTAGATTGTATTGTTCTATTTATATTATGCCAAGTTTTTATTTTGCTATATGTGTGCACGCATCTTAAAAGTAGTTGACTTATCTAGTATCTTGTAAAGATACGTGGTATCTTCTAACTTGACACTGTTTCAAACACGTTCACTGTTTGAGTGAGAGAGTGCATGGACTAGCGTGTCGACTGATCATCGGTATGAGAGTTCGAGTCTTGTGTTAGTAGTTGGTTTTGGTTTAGTTTTCTAGATATTATGTGACGTTATTGCATTCTATCTGCACCGCATATACGGTTCGGATAGTTCATTAGGAGGAGAGAGTCTGCTAGTGAGTGTATGGAATTTTTGTTTGTTACTGTACTATAAAAATGGTGTAACTGTGTAACCCCCGAGTTCTACGGAACGCCTAGTGGGACAACTGTTCTTCTATTTCTTCCCTCTCATGCGCCATTAGAGATGTCTCGAGTGCATATCACATAGGTGGTTTAGTTACCCTATTTATTGTTTACTCTTTAGTTTCATGCATGTCAATTTCTTGTGTACTTGTTATGTCCCTCTGAGGACCTGGCACCCTTTTCAAGTATAGAAGATCATGATTATTTACAGGAGCACGGATCAGGGGTGGCTACTTCTTTCTCTTTCGAGGATGTCTTCCCTTAAAGCTTCTTGATCACTAGATGACGTACTTATTTTGTTGTCTTTTATATCCTAGTTGGTAGTGGATTTGTCTTCACCCGACTACTAGTTTCTTCTCGACTATTTTATTCTTGGTACATTGCCATATTTGGTTATATATATTCTAATTGGTTTTGTGGATGAGATTAGTATTGCCTGTGACTGGTGAAATTATACCACTTGTGAATTATTATTCATAAAAAAATGTACGTATGTATATGGTTTTCGTACATTGGAGTTGCCATATACATATAGCTGGTTTGCTTACGTATTCTTAGTCCTACGTATTTTGGAACTGGGACGTAATAACAGATTATTACAAGAGGTTTGTACAGGACTTCTTCAAGATTGCAGAGCCGATGACTAGGCTGACCAGGAACAACAAAGAGTTTCTGTGGACAGAGGAGTGTTAGACCGCTTTTGATGAGCTAAAGAAGAGATTGGCGACAGCTCCATTGTTGACGTTGTCATCGGGGTCAGTCGATTCACTATCTATAATGATGCTTCAGGGAAGGATTTGGGTTGCATTCTGTAATAGAATGGAAGGCGATTGTCTATGCTTCTAGGCAATTACGTCCTCATGAGAAGAACTATCTCACCTACGATTTGGAGTTGGCAGCGGTCATCTTTGCTCTAAAGCTATGGAAACAATATCTTTACAGAAAGCGTGTGAAGATCTTTATAGACCACAAGAGCTTGAAGTACGGGTTCACGTAGAAAGAGCTAAACATGAGGCAACGATGGTGGTTGAAGCAGATGAAGGACTTCAAAATATTATTGCAGTACCATCCAGGAAAGACAAACGTAGTTGCCAATGCCTTGAGTAGGTATCCAATTGTATGTACTTGACGTCGGACAGACACTTGTTAGCCGATCTTGAGAGTTTGGGTATCGAAGTGGTGGTTTCGGGTATCATGGTGTAGCTGTGGGGATTGTAGATATAGTCAGAGCTAATTGACAGGATCAGGGCTACGTAGTATGATGATGTGGCTCTGAAGAGCATCAAGGCACAGGTTTAGGCAGGATTATTGGAGGACTTCACCATAGCTGAGGATGGTTCATTGCGGCACGGTACCAGATTATGCGTGGCAAATGGGGAGTTACACGATGAGGTTCTGCAAGAGGTATATCGCTCTCAGTACTCTATGCATCCAGGTGCCAAAAAGATGTATATGGATCTGAGGGAGCTTATGTAGTGGTATGGTATGAAAGGGAGGTGGCGCACTTCATATCCAGGTGTTTAATGTTCTAGCAGGTAAAGGCAGAGAGAAAGAGACAAGGTGGTTTACTTCAGTCGTTACCCATTCCAGATTAGAAGTGGGAGCATGTTACCATAGATTTTGTTTCGGGGCTTCCGCGTTCTCTACGAGGGAAAGATGCAATTTGGGTCATCGTAGATGGGTTGACCAAATCGGCCCACTTCTTGCCATTCAAACTGGATATATCTACAAAGAAGCTGGCGGAGATGTAAGTGCAACAGATTGTCAGATTGTATGGAGTTTCTGTGAGAATAGTCTCAGATCGGGATAGTTGCTTCATATCCCACTTCTTGGGGAGTTTGTAGGCAAGTTTGGGTACCCAATTCAAGTCCAGCACCGTATATCACCCTCTAAAGGACGAACAGTCAGAGAGGACTATTCAGACACTCGAGGATATGTTTCGCACTTGTGTTTTGGACTTTTTAGGTTCTTGGAAGGATCATCTTCACCTGGTAGAGTTTACTTACAACAACAGTTACCAGGCCAATATTGTGATGTCACCCTTAGAGGCTTTATACAGACGGAGATGTAGTACTCCTTTGTCTTGGAATGATGTTGGTGAGAGAGCCTTGTTGGGGCTAGAGATAATTTTGGATGTAGTTGAGAAGGTGAAGCTTAATAGAGATAGACTTCAGGTGGCACAGGATAGACAAAGACATTGGACCGACAACCACCAGAGACCTTTGGTGTTTGAGGTATAGGTTTTGTTTGTGTTTGTGTTGATTGTGATTTATTTATTTATTTTAGATTGCGTGTTAAGGCTTTATTTTTTCTTCGTTGGTGATATAGTGTTCTTCTGGATTTCTCAAACGTGGGGCACGATTTGCTCTGGGGAGGCAGAAAGCTTAGTCGATGGTTCATTGGACCCTTCGGTGTTCTTAAGAGGGTTAGTGCAGTGGCCTACTAACTAGACTTGCCACCTGCACTAGAGGGAGTACATAACGTGTTCCATGTATCGCAGCTGAGATGGTACGTGGCAAACCCTAGTCATGTATTGGATTACTCGGAGATCGACATAGGTCCGACTCTCAATTACCCAGAGCAGCCTGTGGAGATTCTGGATCGCAGGAAGAAGGTGCTCTGGAAACAGACAATTTTCTTGTTACACATCGCGTGGTGGCATCACTCTCCGGGAGGGTCTACCTGGGAGAGGGAAGCCGAGATGCGCGAGCAATACTCTTATCTCTTTGATCCGTGAGGTATCTTTCTTTTCTTGCTGTGATTGTTTGTTTTAGTGCTAGTTTCTTTGTTAAATTTCGAGGATAATTTTTTTCTAAAGAGGGTAGAATTGTAACCATCACTTTTCTAGATAGGGGTATTTTATTATTTTATTATTTATATATATTGTTTATATTATGTGTATTATGTTATTTAATTACTAAGTTAGTGAATAGACTATTTATTAGATTTAATAATAGTGGACCTAATTGACTTGACATGATATTAGAATCCAACATCTAGACTAGCCCCATTTAGGCTCAATTAAGTCATTCCATTTCATTATTTAGAGATTAGATTAATCCTCCATTAGGAATATAAGCTTCCATTAATTAAACCTTCATCGTGACAACCCAATAGGGGTATCCATATCATTTTATATTTCTTAGAGAGGGGGGATACTTGGCCGGCCCTATTATGGGGGAGTATTCTCCATCCTCTTCCTTACTTCACTCCAAATTAATCCCTATTTCAGTTCTTCTCCAAATTGACTCATTTCTCTACCAATCTCTCTCAAATAACTCTCAATTTCTTTCATATTCATCATTTAAGGAGCCTAGAAGCTTGGATTGCAAGGAGCACCAGGAAAGGAAGTATTTGGATAGAAGCTTGTGTCCTAATTTTGTCTATTAAGCTTTGCATTGGGAATACATCTCTCAATAGGTATAACCCTTAATTTTTTCTTTATTTCTACTATAATTATTATATTTGACTATTAAGAACCCACTCATGCATTAGGACTACCTATAGGAAGAAGAATTATCTTCTAATGACCCATATTGTAAGTCTTATATTGAGTTTGTGTCTAATTTAGGAAAAATTTGATATTGGTACACCAAGTATTTGTCATTGGGTCAATTAGGTATAATTGTACTTAGATTGGTTGTGTAAGGCTAGCTACGTATCCATAATTGGATACGAGTAGGCCGTAGCATGATACACCATGATACATGGTAATTTTGGGAATTTTTCTTTGACACTTGTGATATGCATGTCAATTTCTTTAATTATATGATATATAGCTAATATCATTATTAGATGATATTATATATCCATATTAAGATGTGTTTCGTGTATTTTGAGTAGTGGTACCACAATGGAATGAGTATTTGAGTAGTGTATCATAGGTATCAAGAGTATCTTGATATTGCACACGAAGTGTTTGTTTAATTGCCATGCTTGCTGTTCATATAGTACATATATATGTACTTAGTGTACATATATGCCAATAGTTCATATGGTGTATATGTACTTGGGGTGATGGGTTTAGCAAGTAGCAGCAGTAGTGTCAAACACTACTAGATTAGTTGAAAGTAATAGCAGCAGCAATAGAGCAAGTGTTAGTAACACTGAGCGCAATAAGAATGGTAGCAGTAGCAGCTGCCACTTGATGGCTTTAGCAAAGGGGGAGATAGGTTTGTCACAGACTTGTAATAGAGGTAACAGCAGTAGCGAAGTAGATTGGTGTGTAATGTGGTTTCACAGTGTGGTCCTTCGGAGAAAGGATGTGGTACAGTTGCATTTAGAGAGAGGGGTTGTTGTGTTCGATAGCAAATGACAGTTGTAACAACAACTTGGATTGCTATTAAGAAACATGAACTAGCAACAACGGCAGCAGCAAGATCATGGAAGAGAGTGGGGGAACATAGCCCAGGTTAGTCCAGACAAAGTATAGAGACTAATAATAGTAGCAGATAGGGGTTGGGGGGGGGGAGCCTGATACTAGGCTCATTTGTTCGGTCATGTTTAGTTCAAACTAAATAGAGGGTGTCTAGTGTGGAGTATAGGTATAGGTACCTAGATACACCTATAAGTATATAAGTATATAAGTATAGATGTAGGTGGATGCAGGGATTGTAAATATAGGATAGGTTGAATTCATTTAGTTTCACAGTGGTGTAGATAGGATAAATTATGTGGAGTTTGGTTGATGCAAAAGTGAAGTTGTCATGCCCCGATCTCGCAAGGGTCGATCATCCTCTCTTAGATTATTTGCGAAATTTATTGTCCTTACTTGAGCGTGATGTCGTACGAACCTGAAGTTATATTCGTACAAGGCAAGAACGTGCAGTGATAATAATCCATTTGAAACACAAGTTAGAAAACACATTCACAGAGAGTTGAATACAGAGTAAAGGAAGAAAATATGCTTTCTGTGATTAAAATCAAAATAATTTATATAGAGCTTACATTTGATGCGCCTCTTGGTTACATTGATTAAATTATAAAAGAAAACTCAAAAGTAAGGGCGCACTCCATCAGATAATCTTCGCCGTCCATATATTACGCCCTTGTATAGGTTAAAAATCTACGGCTCCGAAATGAACTGGCTTCAACTATACTTTAAAATAGAAGAGCTTCTAACGCCTCCTTATCTATCCATTAGCGTTGTATGCCATGAGTGCCTAAAATATTTGCCCACAAACGTGGGTCAGTACTCAGCTGTACTGGTGAGCGAGACGAACCCACTCGCCTAAATCAATACTTGCTTATTAGGGACGAGCATGCATTAAAATAATCTTGTTATTAAGAACTACGTGAATTCAGTTCATATCAGTTGCATATTTTTAGAGAAAAATAACATTGAAACCATATAGCTCATCGGTCGCTCACTCAACCGATGCGCCACTTCCCTGCATTGAAACACAAGTACACATACCTTCTGTATAAGATAATAGATTAGTGTGTTCTATCTATATGCGGACATTCGTGTGATCGACACCATAGGAACTTATCCAAGGCATTACGGTGCGTCCTATCTGCCCGGGTAGCAAGCCCCGTTGAAGGTCCCATAATGCATCATGCCAAGCACGCTCAAATATTTTCCCCCGGGTCGATACGGTTCCAGTGCCCCAAAATACCGTTTCGAGAATATGCCAAACTCTGTGCACAAGTTATCCTAGACCATGCAAATGTGTGAATAGTTAAACTATCGAACAATACATGAGATGAAACAAAAGAAGTAAAGAAGCTATATATATATATACTTATGCAATAGTTTAAATTTTCTCAAAGACGTGTTCCAATTTTGGTGTCCCGTGGGTCCAAACTCTTCGAGGCACCAGGCCACAACCAATATTCCAAATGCTGTATTCCATCAAGCAGTTTCTTGGTTTCGAACCACAACTACTCGCTTCGTTGTAAAGCTCATGTTATAAATCGTGTATATTTATATACAAGTTAGATTACAATTATCCATGTTTTTTTTTAGTGGATGGCATGCATTGTGGCTAAGGATTTCCTAGGCGTTCAGTCAGGCATCATCGATTGAATATTTGAAACATTAAGGATGTTGGCTAGAAAAAGTAGGAAAGAAGGGTCTGAACCACCCATCGATTAAAGAAAGTGCTGAAAGAAGGAGTCCCGCCTAACAACGATCAAGCGTCAGTTACGCGAACGTACAATAGCACGAGCATCGAGTTAGAATTCTTTCGCCTATCCTTTCTCCTGAAATCCCCAAGAACCAAAGCTTCCAAGCAAAAAAACCAACAGTAAAAACCAAGCAAATTGAAAGCAAAACCAAAACAAAATTCCAAAGCTCAATCAAGAAAACCAAGCAAAAAAACATAAAAACTATTAGACTCATTTCAATAGAGGCCTATCTATGAGTTGGAAAGGATCATCGCATTTTGTCCGTGCAAGAGGATAACAAAGATTTTAAACACTAAGCTATGACTCAGATCGACTAGCCACAGGCCCATTATATAGTGCATATTCTGGTCGGATCAGGATTTGAGGCACTACATAATATAACACTAAAAAAAAGTTTTGTCCTAAAATATATGAATAAGGTCTTACCTCCGACTGAACGAACAAGGAAGGGTACTTCTCCTTCATCTCTGACTCCATCTCCCATGTTGATTCTTCAACTAAATGGTTCTGCCATAACACGCAAACCAAGGACATTGATTGGTTGTGAAGCACCTTTTTTTATCTAAGATCTGCACAAGTTCCTCTGAATATAATAAGTCTGTGTGCAGCTTCAAATGAATAAAACTAACCATGTAACTAGGATCATGCACGTACTTCCATAGTTGAGAGAAATGATATTATGCACTTCAGCTAAGGCAGGGGGTAGCATAATCTAATAGGCCACAGTTGCGACTCTCTCAAGTATCTCGAAGGGGCCAACAAATCTGGGACTCAATTTTCTTTTAACATCAAAGCACATCACTTCTTGTATCGGTGTCACCTTCAAAAAGATATGATCCCCAACCATAAACTCCAAGGGTCTTCGATGAGCATCGACATAGCCCTTTTGTGGGCCCTGTGCAGTGTAGAGTCTTTCTCGAATCAAGCAAACTTTTTCAATATCCTGATCCACCATCTCTGGCCCGAGTACCTGTCGTTCGTCGACTTTATTCTAGCAGATTAGAGATCGACACTTCCGCCCATAGAGTGCTTCGTACGGTGCCATTTGGATGCTCGATTGATCACTGTTATTGTATGCGGCTGCTCCACCATCTCTGGCCTGAGTAACTCCGCTATGGTAGGTGCGTATCCCAAATAGTCTTCAGATCGATCGCATACAGTCGCAACATATCTTCAAGTATCTTATTCGTCCTCTCCGTCTGACCGTCAGTCTGGGGGTGATATCCGGTACTAAACTTTAGCTTGGTACGCAATGCAGACTGTAGGCTAGTACAAAAATAAGATAATAAACATCTGTCCCGATCCGATGGATGGTTGAGGCAGGCACTCCGTGTAATCGAATAATCTCATCGATGTAAATCTGCGCTAGCTGATGGACATTCATATAACTTTGATAGGAAAGAAGTGGGTAGATTTGGTCAAACGATCAACTATGACCCAAATCGCATCATGCCCCTACGACTTCTTGGGAAAGTACACGATAAAATCCATGGTGGTATTGTCCTATTTTAACTTGGGAATAGCGAGATTTTGTAGCTCCCTGCTGGGCTTCTGATATTCAGCTTTCACCTGTAAGCAGGCCATACACTGTGACACAAAGGTTGCCACATACCGTGCCACCAGAAGGTCATGTGCAAGTCATTGTGCATCTTGGTGCTCCACGGATTCAAGGAATACTTTGCATAGTATGCCTCAGTCATGATTTCCTTTAGGAGTTCTGGATCGTTAGGAATGCACAATCTTTATTTCACCTGTAGGGTCGCATCCTCGACTTCTGCAAAGTCGGGCGTCTTTCTCGTTAAGATCAGCTCACGCATTTTCTTCAGGAATTGATCGTCCTTCTGAGAAGACTTAATTCTATCACGCAAACTTGGCTCAAGATGGAGTGGAGACAGCTATATCCCTCGATGTTGAACTCCAAATGCGATGCCCATCGTCTTTAGATACTGAAGCATACGGCTGTTTGGATAGCAAGCCGACGTGCTTTCGACTCAGAGCATCACCAATGACGGTTTCCTTGCCCCATGTATATGAGATCGTCAGGTCGTAGTCCTTTATCAGTTCTAGTCAGCACCACTGTCGAAGGTTCAGTTCCCGTTTGGTGAATAGGTACTTGAGTCTCTTGTTGTCTATGTAGATTTTACAAGCAACACCATATAGATAATGTCGTCTCAACTTCAACGCGAACATAATTGCCACGATTTCTATGTCATGCGTTGGGTAGTTCTTCTCATGAGGCTTCAATTGTCTTGAGACATACGATATCACCGTATCCCTCTGCATGAGAAGACACCCTATGTCACTACCACATTTTCTAGAAAAGGGTATTTTGGTCATTTCATAATTAATAAAATATTGTGCATGTTGTATAATTATTTATTATGTTATTTAATTATTGTTAGATATTAGTTTATTATTTTAGACTTGTGTTAGTGGACCTAACTAGTTTAGATTAGATCCATGGACCAACATTTATAATTAGTTAGAATTGAGCCAATTAGAAGCCCACTCTTTAGGAGGATGATTAATTTAATTAAACCATTAGACTAGAACCTTCCCTCCTTAATTATTTCTTCATGAGAGGTCCCAAGGGGTATATTAGACATTACATAGTGACTTGGGGAGGGGGCTAAGGGGAGCCGGCCTATATTAAAAGAGGGAAAAAGTTTCTCTCCCCTCTTTTCATTTCAAATCTAGATCTAGAATTTTTCTCATCCAAATTCCTTCATTACCACATCAATTTCCTACCAAATTTTATCCTAATTCCTTCCCAAATCACCATTAGAGACTAGTAGACCAAGGATCTAGAAGAAGAAAGCAAGGATCTACAAAGAGAAGCAAGGATCTACAAGTTAAAGGCTAATTTTATCAAATTTGGAGGTTGAATTGGGAATCCATCTCCCAATCGGTACAATTCAGTTTTTCTTATTTAATTAGATTCTAAATATGAGATTTAACTATGAGAAACAGCCCCATATGCATAGGCTATCCATAGAAATTGGAATTAGGTTCATAGGAGGCCTATGGAGAAAGTTATGGTACTTTTTGTGTCAATTTTGAGAAAATTTCCAGATTGACACTTGTTGTATTTGTCAATTGATCAATTAGACCAACTTGAAAAGTATTTGGTTGTTTGTGGCTAGTGTCGTATCCACAATTGGATACGTGTAGGTCGTATCCCAACAATTTGGTGATAAGTGTTGATTTGAGGGTTTTTCCTCCGACACAGGGCTTTGTACATGTCATATTTTGACACGGACACATAAATGTATGTTTGACTCTTCATATTGTTCATATATACTACTTTAGATTTTCTTATGTCCTTCGGGGTACGTTTGATTGTGTGGTGGACTCGTATCGCAAGCGTATCATAGATCTAGTGTGATACGGGTGCGATGCACTCCACGTGTTTGTTGTATTGCATTTCTATATCCAAATCTTCATTGTTCTTAGCTATTTATAATATATATATATATATATATATATATATATATATATATATATATATATATATATGTTATGTATATATGTAGATATATGTATTAGTGTATAAAGGTATCTATAAGCATATGGTTGATATATATGTATATGACTTTAGGATACTATATCTATATGTATATATGAGAGGGAGTGATATATCTACCTATGTGTTTGTGTGTATCTATATGTATTATGTAAGTGTGTTGATATATCTATGTATATGTATATGTATATATGTTTTAGTCTATATATATATATATATATATATATATATATATATATATATATATATATATATATATATATATATATATATATATATATATATATATATATATATATGAGGTTATGTGTGTGATAAGTGGGGGGCTCAGACAGTGAACATTGAAGCAGCTAGGCAGCAGAGTGTAGGCAGTTGGTGCATCAGCTGCAGCCATATGTTGCACAGCAGGTAGTAGCAGTCGGGGAGCAGGCAGTGCATAGGCAGCCATAGTACAGCAAACACAGCAGCTTCAGCTCTTGTAGGAGCAGCAATTGCAGCTTACAGTTTGTATCAGCCGAGGGGTTAGGCACTGCAGCAACTGTGCAATGGAACTGCACAAGAAAAGCAGCAACATCAGCTTCAGCAGAGGTTAGGCTCAGGCAGCAGGTAAGGTTAGCTAGTAGATGGGTGAGTGTCCAGATAGTTAGTATTAAGTTTAGTTATTAGTAGTTAGTTAAATGCTTGTTAGTTAATAGTTATATAGATAGGTGTATTAGTTAGATTCTTGACTGTACGTATATATATATATCAGTAGGTAGTATAGTTAATACAGTATAGTAGTTGTATTAGATAATGCATAATAGTTAATAGCTATATTAGATTGATGTACATATATGTATGAATATATGTTTTAGTTGTATTAGTAGTTAGTGATCAGTTAGTAAGAGGTATTCCTATATACATATGTTAGTCATTAGATTTGATAGCTACTATAAACTAGAGTGACATTACCTTGAGATACCAAGGTAAATCTCAAGGTATCGGGTTGATACACAAGGTATTTGAGTTGGGTATCGAGATGGGGGTTTAATGGTACGATATCGCATTGGTTCAAAGCCAAAGTATCCACTTAGCACTAGATTAGTTAGAATATTATATTATTGATAATTATATATGCATATATGATATTTTTATATCACTTGTTTGCGTATCGTGAGATACGGTATCTTAGTATGTTCATAGTATCTTAGATTTAGCTAATGTGGCCTAGATTCTTAGGATATGAACCCAATATCCTAGAAATAGACTCATATAACCTAGGAATAGGTAGTTTGACCAAATTTAACCGGTTTGACTTAGAGTTGACCTAGTTTGACTGTTTTGACTTAGAAATGACTCTTTGACCTAGATGTTGACCAATTTAACTTATTTTTATTCTGAAACCTTGTATTGATATTGTATTCAATATCTAGGTCTTCGAAACACCGTACCAGATATTTATGATACTATTTATCGGACTTCAGGCGAGTACATTCTCTGATAGTTTATCATTTATGATATCCTCTATGTCTCTTGTATCTAGAGTAGATATCCTTAATTTTTTGACACGATGGTTACACAGTATATACGGTGTATCTTGTGCAAGCCTTGTTTTTTGTTCTTCTTGTACATGTACATACACTAATTCTCGGGGAGACTTGCTACCTTCCTAGAGAATCCCGTGCCATAGCGTACCATGGTTGGATCCACTGTACCAGTCGGGAGTGGAGGGTATTTTAGTGTAGATATGTGATCATACCCTCCTTGTGTATGTTTTGTTCCTTGTGAGTGTTGATCATACACCGCACGTATGATTAGCCAGACCCGTATCCTTGTGCAAGTTCCTTATGCAAGTTCCCAAGCCGATCACATGTTAAAGCTAATACTCACTCACTTAGTCATTAGTATTCTTGTTCATTGCCATATTATCCATTCTTGTATTTATTTCCAGTATTTTCTTTATTGTATATCTCTTGTATCTATTGTTGCACTTGTATATTCACATCTATTTATTATTATATAGTTTATATCATTGATTAGAACTGCTGTTAGAAATGTACTCTGCTTCTTTCCTGACTGGATATATTCCTTTCAGATGACACTGAGGAGTGGTACCCTATATATTACGGGCCTCAGGATGTTGTGGGCTTAGAGCCAGAGACCCTGGCTCAGGAGAAACTCATCCCGACTTAGACAGATGACCCGGGACTTGTAGCTTCTTAGTTATTCTCTTGTACTGGATTTGTCTCCAGCTTACTGTTTAGTATTTTCTTAGACAAAATGATGTTATTATTTTGACTCATGAGTTGTATTATGACTATTCCATTCTTCTATCATATTCATGCTATTCTCCATCTTAGATTTATGATTAAGTATATTAATATTGTTGGTGGCTTATTATATTGCTAGATAGATTACCCAAACAATGTTCTACCGTCGATTCTGCGACTTAGGCTGAGCGTTGTTCCTGCCTTGCATCCCTACCTCGGGTGCGGGTCATGACACATTTTTAGTGGTGGTCCATATAGGTCGTCGAGGTCGCAATTAGTGTAATTCGTAGTGGTGCTCTATTTTGAGTGTTATTACGATCCTGTTTCAGGATATTGGATATAGGCTATAGGATGAGAATACTCAATCACATCTAGAAAAAACTTTTTTGGTTCATTCAACGGTCTTCCTTGATATTGATATTTGATCTTAAATTGTCATTTCTTGAGTGTCTTATATCGTATGCCATATTGATTCTTTCTTTCGCTTTGTCTCAGTATGACGCCTAAGACTAGATCACAGCAGGGGAGAGCAGCTTCTGAGGGGTCTGCGACGTCCCGAGGGGCTGTACCAGTCACTTCTTCGATGATTGGCGTGTAAGTTGCTTTCAGAGGTCCACCTCCTACTCAGAGGACTGTGTCGGCTGTATCTGAGGGACTTCCACCTCCACCTTCCATGCCAGCATATGCGACACATATGTTCATACTATTTTGTGAGATGTTGGAGACATAAAGGGCTCAGTTTGAGGCATACCAGAGGCAGACCGATATTTTACGGCCGGGCATCGAGAGTGCTCATTAGCTTGCTCGTGCCGTAGTAGAGAGGGGAGTTCCGGTCCAGCAATAGGTTGCTCCTTAGGTTGCTCAGCTTCGGCCAAGCAACATTCAGGACTTCAAGAAGCTGGAGCCTAGGGTCTTCAAAGGGACTAAGGGCATCATCTACGCTGATGATTGGCTCAAGGATATTGAGCGTCTCATGAGGGTATCCCATCTTTCTGAGGATCTGAAGGTTGAGGCGGTAGTACTTTAACTGTTCGACGTTGTCCACACTTGGTTCAGGAATGAGCCAATTCTTGTTGACACAGGACAGTCTTGGGAGGTGTTCAAGGACCTCTTCAAGAAGAAGTTCTTAGCTCGGGTAGACAGGTTAGACTTGGGGAGGCAGGTTGAGATCCTCATTCAGGGGAGCATGTCAGTGGAGGAATACACTGCAAAGTTTTTGCAGGCTGGGCCAATTATCGGAGTATTTGGTGAGAGAGCAGGAGGTTCGAGCTAATTGATTTTGTGAGGGTCTAAACTGGGAAGTGAAGATCCTCATTCTGTCTTTTTATGAGACATACTCGGAGATACTTGCGGAGGCAGGCAAGGTTGAGCGAGAGTTGGGTTTGAAGCCCAAGAAGGATCATAATTTTTTCTGGGGGCCAACAACAGCACAGTATCAGCAAAGTATCCTCATTTTCGGTCCAGGTCTTCTCAGCAGCCGCAGCAACACCAGACTCCAGCTAGGGCACCGTTTTATCAGGCACCGCAGCAGCAGAGACAGTTACAACAAGCTTCCTGCTACTTCTGTAAGAAGCTCATCCATATATGAGAAGTTGCAGGAAGAGGTTGGGATTTTATTTGTATTGTGGTACTAAAGGACATCAGCTGAGAGAGTGTCCTTCCAACCCTCGTCGTGAAGTTCAGGGAGAAGCTCCAGCTCCAAGGACACAGGCGAGACCACCTGCAGTACAGTGGAGGGGACCACCGCTTCCGACCTAGCAACAACGTTATGCCCAGCACCAGCATCAGGGAGGTGCACGTCAAGGACGAAAGTTTGCTATGACAGTCGAGGAGGACGAGACCACCAGAGATGTCATCGTAGGTTCTGTTCTTCTTGATTCCATTCCAGCTTTAGCTTTTTTTTATAGTGGTGCTTTCCATAGTTTTGTATCTGTTTCTTTTGCTCTGAATCATGGTTTGGTAGCTGAGTCTTTGCTTAGGACTTACAAGATCATGACCGGGGGAGGCATTATCCTAGTTAATGATATTTGTAAGGATCGGAGAGTTACTCTGGGAGGCCGGGAGTTGAGTGTCTGTTTACTTGTAATGCCACTTCCCAGCTACAATATTGTACTCGAGATGGATTGGTTGAGTAGTACCGTGCTAGTATAGATTGTAGAGGAGGTATAATTTTATTTGGTCCGCCAGGAGAGCCAGAGTTCGAGTTTGCTAAAGGAGCTGCAGAGCAGGGAGGAGGTATTATCTATGGAGCTATGGTGGAAGACAAGGAGTTGCCATTTTCGTTGATAGCAGAGTTCTTGGATATGTTTCTTGAGGAATTTCCAGGATTGCCGCCAAATTGAGATATTAAATTCTCTATAGACTTGGTGCCAGGTACAAAACAAATTTTACAGCATGTCTATAGAGTAAACAACAGCGAGCTGGTCGAGCTGAAGAAGTAGGTGGACTAATTACAGGATAAGGGGTTTATCAGATCGAGTTCTTTACTATGGGGAGCCTCGGTATTGTTTGTACCGAAAAAGGATGGATCGGTGCCCATGTGCATTGATTACAAGGTATTGAATAATCTCACTATCAAGAATAAATATCCTTTGCCACGGATTGATGACTTGTTCGATCAGTTGAGGGTGCCAAGGTATTTTTTAAGATAGACTTAAGATCAGGCTACTACCAGGTGAAAATAAAGCCGGATGACATACGAAGACTGCTTTTAGGACTCGGTATGGTCAGTATGAGTTTATTGTGATGCCGTTTGGGTTGACTAATGCCCTGGAGGTATTTATGAATTTGATGAACAAGGTATTCCATCAGTATCTTGACAAGTTCGTGGTGGTGTCATCGGTGACATACTCATATACTCGAAGATACTGGAGGAACACGAGAGCATTTGCAGATTTTGTTAGATGTGCTAAGAAAGGAGAAGCTATATGGGATAATGTCCAAGTATGAGTTCTTCTTGGATAAGGTGGAGTTCTTGGGACATGTTATGACTGGTGATGGTATTTCAGTGGATCCGAAGAAGATTGCAGCTATGAAATCTTGGAAGACCTCGAGTTCAGTAGCAGAGATCAGGAGTTTCTTGGGATTGACAGGCTACTATAGAAAATTTGTATTAGATTTTTTGTGGATTGCCTAGCCGATGACTAGACTCACCAGGAATGATATAGAGTTTGTTTAGACAGAGGATTGCCAGGTTGCTTTTGAGGAATTGAAGAAGAGGTTGGCGTCTGCTCCTATTTTGAAGTTGCTATCTGGGTCTGGAGGTTTCACTATTTATAGTGATGCATCGAGAAAAGGTTTGGGTTATGTTCTTCAGCAGAATAGAAAAGTGATTGCCTATACATCCAGGCAATTACGTCCTCATAAGAAGAACTATCCTACCTATGATTTCAGTTGACAGCAGTCATTTTTGCCCTGATGTTCTGGAAACACTATTTATACGGAGAGCGTGTGGCAATCTTCACAGACCACAAGAGCTTGAAGTACGTTTTTATGCAGAAGGAGTTGAACATGAGACATCATCGGTGGTTGGAACTGATGAAGGATTTTGACATATCTTTTCAGTATCATCCTGGAAAAGCTAATGTAGTTGCCGATGCCTTGAGCAAGTATCCGGTAGCTATGTTTTTGACGCAGGATCGATATTTGTTGGAGGATTTGGAGAGCTTGGGCATTGAGGTGATAGTTCCTGGTTTTGCTATGCAGATATGGGGGTTGCAGATACACTTAGAGTTGATGGACAGGATCAAGGTAGCCTAGTATGAGAATGTATCTCTGCGGAGCATCAGAGCTCAGGTGAGAGCAGGATTGGATGATGCTTACACCATTGCTGAGGATGGTTCTGTGCGGCATGGTGTTAGATTGTGTGAGCCTAGTGGGAGCTGCATGAGGAGGTGTTACAGGAAGCGCATCGCTCTCATAATCCATACATCCAGGTGCCGACAAGATACATTGGGATATGCGAGAGAGTGTGTGGTGGTATGACATGAAGAGGGAAGTGACACAGTTTGTATCCAGATGCTTATTGTGCTAGCAGGTGAAAGCCGAAAGGCAGAGGCCAGGTGGGTTACTTCAGCTATTACCCATTCCAAAGAGAAAGTGGGAGCACATTACTATGGATTTTGTGTCCGGACTTCCATGATCTCCAAGAGGGAAAGACGCGATTTGGGTCATCATTGACAGGTTGACCAAGTCGACCCACTTTTTGCCTTTCAAGGTGGGTTTGTCTACGGAGAAGCTGGCAGAGATGTATGTGAGGAAGATCGTCAGGATACATGGAGTTTCCGTCAGCATAGTCTCGGATCGGGATAGTCGTTTTACTTCTCATTTTTGGAGGAGTTTGCAAGCGAGTTTGGGCACCCAGCTCAAGTTTAGTACTGCATATATGGGCAGTCACAGATGACTATTCAGACTCTCGAAGATATATTGCGCACTTGTGTACTAGATTTTGGGGGTTCTTGGGAGGACCATCTCTATTTGGTAGAGTTTGCTTACAATAACAGCTACCAGGCTAGTATAGAGATGTCACCATTTGAGACTTTGTACGGTCGGAGATGTCGTACTCCCTTGTCTTGGGACAAGATTGGAGAGAGAGTTTTGCTAGGGCCAGAGATGGTTGTGGATGCAGCAAAGAAGGTTCATCTGATCAGAGACAGATTTCGAGTGGCACAGGATAGACAGCGGCATTGGGCCGATAGCCACCGGAGACCTTTGGAGTTTGAGGTATAGTTTTAGATTTTTGTTTTGTGCTTGTTATTGGTTGTTTGTTATAGATTGAGTTCTTAAGGTTATGTTTTGTTCTAGGTTGGTGGTTTGGTGTTTCTGAGAATTTCTCCGACACGAGGCACGATTCGCTTCGGTGAAGGCGGGAAGCTTAGTCCGCGATTCATCGGGCCTTTCACTATTCTAGAGAGGGTCGATGCAGTTGCTTATAGACTAGACTTGCCACCTGCATTAGAGGGAGTGCACAACATATTTTATGTGTCGCAGTTGAGATGGTATGTGGCGGATCCTAGTCATGTGTTGGATCACTCGGAGATAGAGGTAGGCCCTACTCATAGCTATACAGAGCAACCAGTTGAGATTCTGGATCAGAGAGAGAACGTGCTGAGGAACCAGACTATTCCTTTGGTACGCATCGCATAGAGGCATCACTCTCCAGGGGAGTCTACCTGGGAGAGAGATGACGAAATACGAGAGCATTACCCATATTTGTTTGTGCCTTGTGGTATGTTCTGATATGTTCTTTCCTAGCTATGTTCAGTTTTTTTCTTTTTTTCTATTTTTTTCAAGGGGTAGTTTTCGTCTTTGAATTTCGAGGACGAAACTATTTTAGGGGGGTAGACTTGTCACTACTAGATTTTCTAGGAAAGAATATTTTGGTCATTTCATAATTAATTAAATATTGTACATTTTGTATAATTATTTATTATGTTATTTAATTATTGTTATATGTTATTTATTATTTTGGACTTGTATTAGTGGACCTAACTAGTTTAGATTAGATCCGTGGACCAACATTTACTATTAGTTAGAATTGAGCCCAATTAGAAGCCCATTTATTAGGAAGATGATTAATTTAATTAAACTATTAGACTAGAACCTTCCCTCCTTAATTATTTCTTCTTGAAGGCCCCAAGGGGTATATTGGACATTACATAGTGACTTGGGGAGGGGGCTGGGGGGGCCTATATTAAAAGAGGGAGAAAGTTTCTCTCTCCTCTTTTCATTTCAAGTCTAGATCTAGAATTTTTCTCAACCAAATTCCTTCATTCCCACATCAATTTTCTACCAAATTTTATCCAAATTTCTTCCCAAATCACCATTGGAGACTAGTAGAGCAAGGATCTAGAAAGAGGAAGCAAGGATCTACAAAGAGGAGGAAAGATCTATAAGTTGAAGGCCAATTTTATCAAGTTTGGAGGTTGCATTAGGAATCCATCTTCCAATAGGTATAATTCAGTTTTTTTCTTTAATTAGATTCTAAATCTGAGTTTTAACTATAAGAAACCATCACATATGCATAGGCTACCCATAGGAATTGGAATTAGGTTCGTAGGAGGCCTATGGAGAAAGTTATGGTACTTTTTGTATCAATTTTAGAGGAATTCTGAGATTGACACTTGTTGTGTTTGTCAATTGATCAATTTGACCAACTTGATATGTGTTTGGTTGTTTATGGCTAGTGTCGTATCCATAATTAGATACGTGTAGGTCGTATCCCAACAATTTGGTGATACGTGTTGATTTGGAGATTTTTCCTCCGATACGGGACTTTGTGCATGTTATATTTTGATATGGATACGTAGATGTGTGTTTGACTCTTCGTATTGTTCATATATACTATTTCAGATTTGCTCGTGTCCTTCGGGGTACGTTTGATTGTGTGGTGGACTCGTATCGCAAGCGTATCATTGATCTAGTGTGATATGGGTGCGATACACTACGCGTGTTTATTGTATTGCATTTCTAGATCCAAATCTTTATTGTTCTTAGCTATTTGTAATATATATATATATATATATATATATATATATATATATATATATATATATATATATATATATATATATATATATATATTATGTATATATGTAGATACATGTATTAGTGTATAAAGGTATATATATTCACATGGTTGATATATATGTATATGACTATGGGACACTATATCTATATGTATATATGAGAGGGAGTGATATATCTACCTATATGTATGTGTATATCTATATGTATTATGTAAGTGTGTTAATATATATATATATATATATATATATATATATATATATATATATATATATATATATATATATATGGGTATGAGTATAAGCTTACTTGTGGATGTCTATATATATTGATAAGTATATATATCTATGTATATAAATATAAATGTATCCATATATATGTGTTTAGTCATGTATATATATATATATATATATATATATATATATATATATATATATATATATATATATATATATATATATATGAGGCTATGTGTGTGATAAGAGGGGGGCTCGGACAGTGAATATTGAAGCAGCTAGGCAGCAGAGTGCGGGCAGTTGATGCATTAGCTGCAGCCATATATTGTACAGCAGGTAGCAGCAGTCGGGGAGCAGGCATTGCATAGGCAGCCATAGTGTAGCAAACACAACAGCTTCAGCTCTTACAGCAGCAGCAATTACATATTGCAGTTTATATCAGCCGAGGGGTAGGGTACTGCAGCAACTGTGCAGTGGACCTGCACAGGAAGAGCAGCCACAGCAGCTTCAGCAGAGGTTAGGCTCGGGCAGCAGGTAAGGTTAGCTAGTAGATGGGTGAGTGTCCAGATATTTAGTATTAAGTTTAGTTAGTAATAGTTAGTTAAATGCTTGTTAGTTAATAGTTATATAGATAGGTGTATTAGTTAGATTCTTGACTATATATATATATATATATATATATATATATATATATATATATATATAAGTGGGTAGTATAGTTAATACAGTATAGTAGTTGTATTAGATAACGCATAATAGTTGATAGCTATATTAGATTGATGTACATATATGTATGAACATATGTTTTAGTTGTATTAGTAGTTAGTGATCACTTAGTAAGAGGTATTCCTATATACATATGTTAGTCATTAGATTGGGTAGCTACTATAAACTAGAGTGACATTACCTTGAGATACCAAGGTAAATGCCAAGGTATCGGGTTGATACTCAAGGTATTTGAGTTAGGTATCGAGATGGGGGTTTAGTGGTGCGATACCGCATTGGTTCAAAGCCAAGGTATCCACTTACACTAGATTAGTTAGAATACTATATTGTTGGTAATTATATTTGCATATATGATATTTTCATATCTCTTGTTTGTGTATCTTGAGATACGGTATCATAGTGTGTTCATAGTATTTTAGATTTAGCTAGTGTGGCCTAGATTCTTAGTGTATGATCCCAATATCCTATGAATAGACTCATGCAATCTAGGAATAGGTAGTTTGACCAAGTTTGACTGGTTTGACTTAGAGTTGACCTAGTTTGACTATTTTGACTTAGAAATAACTTTTTGACCTAGATGTTGACCAATTTAACTTATTTTTATTTCGAAACTTTGTATTTATGTTGTATTCCATATCTAGGTCTTCGAGACATCATATCAGACATCTGTGATACTATTCACTAGACTTCAAGCGAGTATATTCTCTGATAGTTTCTTATTTATGATATTCTCTATATCTCTTGTATCTAGTGTATATATCCTTGATTTCTTGATACGATGGTTACACGGATTGGTATATCCGGATCTCGTCATGAGATATTATTCCTTGGTATATATGTGCAAGCCTTGTTCCTTGTTCCTTGTTCTTCTTGTACATGTACAGACACTAATTCTCGGGAAGACTTGCTACCTTCCTAGAGAATCCCATGCCATAACGTACCATGGTTGGATCCACTATACCAGTCGGAGGTCAAAAATATTTTAGTATAGATATGTGATCATACCCTCCTTGTGCATGTCTTGTTCCTTGTGAGTGTTGATTATACACCGCACGTATGATTAGCCAGGCCCATATCCTTGTGCAAGTTTCCAAGCCGATCATATGCTAAAGCTAATACTCACTCACTTAGTCATTAGTATTCTTGTTCATTGCCATATTATTCATTCTTGTATTTATTTTCTGTATTTTCTTTATTGTATATCTCTTGTATCTATTATTGTATCTTATATATTCACATCTATTTACTGTTACATAGTTTGTATCATTGATTAGAACTGCTGTTAGAGATATACTCTGCTCCTTTCCTGACTGGATATATTTTTCCCAGATGATACTGAGGAGTGGTACCCTACTCATTACGGGCCTCAAGATATTGTGGGCTTAGAGCAGAGACCCTGGCTCAGGAGGGACTCATCCCAACTGAGAAGATAACCTAGGACTTGTAGCTTCTTAGTTATTCTCTTGTACTAGATTTGTCTCCAGCTTACTGCTTAGTATTTTCTCAGACTCATTGATGTTATTATTTTGACTCATGAGTTGTATTATGACTATTCCATTCTTTAATCATATCCGTGCTATTGTCCATCTTAGATCTGTGATTGAGTATATTAATATTGTTGGTGGCTTATTATATTGCTTACCCAAACAACGTTCTACCACCGATTCTTTAGCGTAGGCTGGGCGTTATTTTTGATTTGCATCCCTATCTCGGGTGTGGGTCGTGACACCCTAAGCCGAGTTCTGAAGCATTGTTGTATATCTGAAACACTTCTACTCCATCCTGAAGTACGAATATTGGAGTTAATATGAGCCGCTGCTTTAGTTGCTGAAAGCTAGCTTTGATGTTGTTGCTCCACTTCAATGTAATCCCTTTCGGAGTAAGATAAGTCAAAGGTGAGGCCAATTTAGAAAAATCTTTCACGAACCTACGGTAGTAACCCGCTAGGCTCAGAAATCTACGAACTTCACTAGCTTACGTAGGCTGCCTCCAATCCATGACCGCCTCAATTTTTTTGGGTCTACACTGACACTGTCTTCCAAGATGAGATATCCTAGGAATGCTATGCTGCTCAACCAGAACTCACAATTGCTGAGCTTTACGAACAACCGATGCTCTCACAACTTCTATAGCACAATCTTCAATTATTTCTTGTGCTCTGACTCATTCTTGGAATAGATTAATATGTCATCAATAAATATGACCACAAACTTGTCCACAAACAGCTAAAGATACGGTTTAGCAGATCTATAAAAGTTATTGGAGCATTCGTCAAGCCGAACGATATTACAAAAAACTTATAGTGCTCGTATCTAGTTCGGGACGCTGACTTGGGAACAACATGCCAGAAGTAAAATAGTAAGATGATATATGGTAATCAGGGGTAAGCTACTGTAACCATCTAAGTGATATGTGTCACGCCCCGATCTTCCGCAGGCAATCGGCCATTCCCGCTAGGCGGGAATCACCCTCGCCAGCGCTCCCGCGGAACGATCGCTTAACCCATCTGGGCGTGATGCCGCACGAGCGTGATCTATGGCCGTACAAGGCCATGGTTCATTGGCTGGCGGCAAGAGTTCTAAGCCACAGATTCGCACAGACTGTCCGAGTGCAGCGGAGTTTAGGAACGCATAGCGATTCGATAACAGGTTCACTGAGTCGACAATATAGCGGAAGCATTGAAACACAAGTTTGAAGTAAAGCAACTCTTTTATTGATATAAATATGTGTTACAGGCGGCGTATAGCCGAGATTACATGTCGCTCAAGCCTCTCTCTCTGAAACAGTAAAAGCGTGCCAAGTGGCTACATTTGTGGAATGATTGTACAGGCGATATTCAGGCGACGCTCCAACATTATGTCTTGTATATGTGCTTCAGTCCCGGACGCACCGTTGCAAGGCTTCAAAGGGAACTCCTGGCCTTAGCACGTACGTTGGAGGCATCCGCACCGAATGAGGTTCTCCCGTACCCTGCATACAAACTGGTGGATTATCAGTACATTGAATGCACTGGTGGGGAAGCTACTCGCCCGCTCGACAAATCCAAACACGTAATACAGGTTCCGTGCACAACTATTAAGTTGTCTTTCTAGTTGCCTTAGGATCAGTTTCATGCAAACATTGAATAGCCTAACGTGTCGGGCAGTGCGCCGTGCGATGTTTGAGGAAACACGGCGAGACTTACCAACTTACCATTTATCCTTCCCTGTCCAAGGCAAATATTGTTAATTTAAGCAGGGGCATGTATAAACATTCAGGAGGCATAACATATGCAAATACGAGTACTTATTTTAAGATCGTTCAGGTGTTCAGTTATTTGTTTCATGCGATACAGTATCTCGCACGCGGATAGCCGCTAAGCGAGGATGATTTGTTATCTTTTGATTTACAGGCAAGCATGCAGCAGGTTTAAGCACACATAAAAATCACACGATGCATTGCAAGCCATTTATACACGATAAACACACGAGGCATTGCAAGCATATACACACGATGATCACTGGCTTAATGCCATAATGGACTAGTCAAGAACAAGAATAGCATGCAACGAGAAAATACGAGGAGCTCATAAAACACGATACGTTGCAAGTTATCCCGTCCAAACACGATTGACTATAAACATGAAGTCTGCCCGGATCGGATCGGTGCCAGTGCCCCAGCACCGTGCGCAGAACTTATATTCTTGTGCACAAGTTGTCCATGATCGAACACGATTGTTAATTTATATACGAGCACACGGCAAGCAGTAATGCATGATTCATTTAGCTATTGGATATGCACAGTCTCCTGGGCTGCTGTAAGCCCGTACAGGAGGAAGACTTGCAGGGAGATCCAAATACCTGAATGAGTCTTGCCACAGGAGTATGATTCTTTACTTGACATGATGCAGTCTCCTGAATCGGGAACTGCCTTGGCGACCTAACGGTCCCGGATACTTACAGGGTTATTCGGGCACGGAATGACTATGTAGTAGTCTTTCGGGGTTTGGATAAAAACATGGTAATATTCAAGCAGACAAGCATGCGTTTCTAAGGAACATAAGCAGGCACGTTGCTCGGACCCGAAGGTAAGCCGAGAGTTGAAACCGTTAAGGGACTTAGCATACAAGGGTCTGAATATAAGCAGTATTTCATTTCCATATTCTAGCAAGCAATATGAGTTGGGATTATTCCCTTAGCTAGGTGCGTTGGATTTATTAGCATGCAGAGGGTTATTCACCTAGCGACTAGCATGAATATTCCAGATTTTATGTGTGCTGGCTAAGCAAAGACAAGTTCACCGTACCCACCCACCTTAGCGATGATTCGCCTCGGTAGAGCGATACGCCGAGCGAGCCTCTGAAAGCCTAAGCCGGGTTCCTGTAGGGACAAGTCTGGATATCCTTTGCTTCTTGATCGAGGCAAAGCAGGTCGGGACAGTTGCACTTTTGCAGTTTGAGACGGCAGTCCGCTTGAGCGGAACGGGGTGTTATATCCTACCCAACTTAGAAAAAGTCTCATCCTCGAGACTTACTGAGGACAAGCAGTAATCTAGGGTTGAGGTAATCCTAGACAAGTCGTTGTACTTGTTCATTTGGATATTCACTTGCACAAGCTTCAAAATCAACATATCGCTTAGACTGGATCGTGCGCACTTTCGAAGTGCACTTCTAGCGTGAACACGTCAACCAGCTTAGTGATAGTGAAGTCTTAGCACTCGAGTTCACCTTTTCTTAAGTCTTGGATGGTGCACTAGTTCAAGGCGTCCCTCGAATAGATGCATTCAACCAAACTTAGGGTTAGTGAAAATCGGACAAGCTACTAGCGATACTCTCAAGGGTTCGTACAGGTTGGCACAAAGGCCACTCGCAGCATACAACCAGACAAGCAATCATATCAATCAAAACATATTTTGAAAGTATTTAGACTTATTGTTGGAACATTCCATCGAGGCATTGAGAGAGAGCGTGCACATAACCAACGAACGAGCTTTCAAAACAGAGATATCGAACCGAAGTCCAAAGGCGTAGAAGCCAGGCTCTGATACCAACATGTCACGCCCCGATCTCCCGCAGGCAATCGGCCGTTCCCGCTAGGCGGGAATCACCCTCGCCAGGGCTCCCGTGAAACGTTCGCTTAACCCATCTGGGCATGATGCCGCACGAGCGTGATCCACGCCCGTGCAAGGCCATGGTTCATTGGCTGGCGTCAAGAGTTCTAAGCCACAGAGTTGCACAGACTGTCCGAGTGCAACGGAGTTTAGGAACGCATAGCGATTCGATAACAGGTTCACTGAGTCGACAATATAGCAGAAGCATTGAAACACAAGTTTGAAGTAAAGCAACTCTTTTATTGATATAAATATGTGTTACAAGCGGCGTATAGCAGAGATTATAAGTCGCTCAAGCCTCTCTCTCTGAAACAGTAAAAGCGTGCCAAGTGGCTACATTTGTGGAATGATTGTACAGGCAATATTCAGGCGACGCTTCAACATTATGTCTTGTATATGTGCTTCAGTCCCGGACGCACCGTTGCAAGGCTTCAGAGGGAACTCCTGGCCTTAGCACGCATGTTGGAGGCATCCGCACCGAATGAGGTTCTCCCGTACCCTGCATACAAACTGGTGGATTATCAGTACATTGAATGCACTGGTGGGGAAGCTACTCGCCCGCTCGACAAATCCAAACACGTAATACAGGTTCCGTGCACAACTATTAAGTTGTCTTTCTAGTTGCCTTAGGATCAGTTTCATGCAAACATTGAATAGCCTAACGTGTCGGGCAGTGCGCCGTGCGATGTTTGAGGAAACACGGCGAGACTTACCAACTTACCATTTATCCTTCCCTGTCCAAGGCAAACATTGTTAATTTAAGCAGGGGCATGTATAAACATTCAGGAGGCATAACATATGCAAACACGAGTACTTATTTCAAGATCGTTCAGGTGTTCAGTTATTTGTTTCATGCGATACAGTATCTCGCACGCGGATAGCCGCTAAGCGAGGATGATTTGTTATCTTTTGATTTACAGGCAAGCATGTAGCAGGTTTAAGCATACATGAAAATTATACGATGCATTGCAAGCTATTTATACATGATAAACACACGAGGCATTGCAAGCATATACACACGATGATCACTGGCTTGATGCCATAATGGACTAGTCAAGAACAAGGATAGCATGCAACGAGAAAACACGAGGAGCTCATAAAACACGATGCGTTGCAAGTTATCCCGTCCGAACACGATTGACAATAAAAACGAAGTCTGCCCGGATCGGATCGGTGTCAGTGCCCCAGCACCGTCCGCAGAACTTATATCCTTGTGCACAAGTTGTTCATGATCGAACACGATTGTTAATTTATACACGAGCACACGACAAGCAGTAATGCATGATTCATTTAGCTATTGGATATGCACAGTCTCCTAGGCTGCTGTAAGCCCGTACAGGAGGGAGACTTGCAGGAAGATCCAAATACCTGATTGAGTCTTGCCACAGGAGTATGATTCTTTACTTGACATGATGCAGTCTACTGAATCGGGAACTGCCTTGGTGACCTAACGGTCCCGGATACTTGCAGGGTTATTCGGGCACGGAATGACTACGTAGTAGTCTTCCGGGGTTTGGATAAAAACACAGTAACATTCAAGCAGACAAGCATGCGTTTCTAAGGAACATAAGCAGGCACGTTGCTCGGACCCGAAGGTAAGCCGAGAGTTGAAACCGTTAAGGGACTTAGCATACGAGGGTCTGAATATAAGCAGTATTTTATTTCTATGTTCTAGCAAGCAATATGAGTTGGGATTATTCCCTTAGCTAGGTGCGTTGGATTTATTAGCATGCAGGGGGTTATTCACCTAGCGACTAGCATAAATATTCTAGATTTTATGTGTGCTGGCTAAGCAAAGACAAGTTCACCGTAGCCACCCACCTTGGCGATGATTCGCCTCGGTAGAGCGATACGCCGAGCGAGCCTCTGAAAGCCTAAGCCGGGTTCCTGTAGGGACAAGTCTGGATATCCTTTGCTTCTTGATCGAGGCAAAGCAGGTCGAGACAGTTGCACTTTTTTCGTTTGAGACGGCAGTCCGCTTGAGCGAAACGGGGTGTTACAATATGCACATGAGAACAACACTTATACTCAGGCTGGACACTAAGGGCTCCATGTGGGGGAACCTAAAGCAGTCAAGTATAATACAAAAGGCTCTATATCATGGAACCTAAAGTAGGCAAGTAAATATCACTAATGGCTCCGTATCATGGAACCCAAAGTAGGCAAGTATATATATAACTAAAGGCTCCTGATCAGGGAACCTAAAGCTGGCACGTCAATATCACCATAGCTCTACTAGAGAGACTAAGGCAACATGTATATATATATATATATATATATATATATTAAAATAAAGGGTAATTTTGTTCCAAGTGAAGCACAAGGTACAGACTAATACATTTCACTCATGGCCCCTTGGCCGCCTTATCTCACCTCATTTACATCAAAATCAATATTGTGTGATAGTCCAATAGATAAGGTAATAAGGCCCAAGAAGATCCTTCTATTTTGTTCTCTCCATACATGCCAAACTGTGGCCGCCAATCGAAGCATGGCCTCTCTGAACCATAAGGATCTTCTCTTCCTCTGGACATATATCCTTCATATGATCACCCTGATGGGTAATGCACCACCGCACTCCGACGAATTTGTTTAAACTGCTTGTCCCATATAGCCGCTACACCCGAGCATTGAAGAAAAAGATAACCTATCGATTCTGCATGGTTATCACATAAAATACATCGTTGATGATCCACTTGGATTCCAAACTTCATTAGTCTATCCTTCGTCAATAATCTTTATAGCAGCAGACGATACATGACCAACTGCATATTCCTCGAGAGGCTATGTACCCATATGAATTTGAAGTATTCAATATATGGATACTTTTGTCTTATGATATTATAGCAAAAGTTAAACAAAAACCCCTATTTACCTGTGCCCGTGACTGTGATACCCGCCTCACATTACCATCTATCCTCGCTTGCAACAGCGTGCCGGAATATTAGCCAAGAACCTAAAAACAATCGGATGATGCCCAAGCTGCCATCTACCATAATGTAGTAAGCATTTCACCGTCTCCTTCCGACTCGCCTCCCTATGGAATTAACCCCCAGCCAGGTCCAACAAACTGTGGTGGGATATCTACGGATCTATCTAGAGATTTGTGTTTCTACCATAACTGATAACCCTTCGGATGGCACCTTTGACGTGGTCTCGATGACGTAGGATACTTTTGAACGTAACTGAATCATTGTTGTTGAATCGGTAAGTCCAAAAATTCCCACCCTTGAGGTAATGGTGACTTATCCATTTAGCCCATAGCGATCCTCCATTCACAAATTTCCATGAAAGCTTCATACCAAACACTTCTCGTAATATTTGAAATGAGCGTAGTCCAACACCCCCGCCTTATAGGGACGACACAGTTGGTTCCAAGAAATAACGTTCAAACCCCCCCTCCATATGAAATTCACACATAAGCGTTCAATTTTCTAGATTGTAACTCTTGGCAACATCAGAGATTGCGGCCATAATATGGTAAGGGTAGTGATATCGGACCGCACAAGCTCTATATGGCCTCCGAAAAAGAGGCACTGTGCTTGCCAACCTTCCACTCTTCTCTGTGTAAACTCTACCAAGTTTGTACAGTCCGTATCCCTAGCATAATTGATACAAAGTGAAATAACAAGATATCGGACAGGAAGCTCGCCTTTCTCAACCCCTAATAATTTTGTCCCGATTAAGGTGTAAGCCAGATAATCTCACAAACTCTTCCATGATCCTGGCTATGGTAGACATCCCCTCAATAGAAGGCTTCAAGAATACACGTAGATAATTCCATATATAAGGTATGTGATATACGGAACAACCTTCTTATGTAGCGGCCAAATCTGATTCCTGTGCAGAGCTGTGTCCATCAAACTAGTAAAATCCTCCATGACCAACGTAAATAGATAAGGCGATAATGGATCCCCTTCTTGTAGACCATGGTCACTCTGGAAGAATCTGAACAGTTGTCCTCGAATGAGGACAAAGAAGGATGTCGTAGTGATGCACTCCCGAACCCTGGCGATCCAAACACTATCAAAGCCCATATCCAACATCAACTGGCATACAAAGTCTCGGTTGACTGTGTCGTACGCCTTTTATATGTCCAGCTTCACGCAAGCCTTTGATCCCCCCTACTTTATTGAAGTCCCTCACCATCTCGTGTGCTAAAAGACAATGTTATGCTATAGACCTCCCCTTTATGAAGGCCGCCTGGTTCAGAGATATCAGACCTTGCATAATTTTTTCTATTCTTTTACACATGAGATGCGTAATTGTTTTGTATAAATAGTTACAGCATACAATCGGCCGGAAGAACCTTAATCTCCAGCACCAAGGTAAGGAACATATGGCTAAGCTCTCTCAGTAGCTGACCATGACTTAAGAAATCTTGTACCACCTCTAGAACATGATGCTTTAAGTAATCCCAATGTGTTTTATAAAATTTTCTATTAAACCCATCCATTCCGGGAGCTTTATTTGGATTCGGACTCTTGATAACAGCCTCAATCTCTGCTACAGTGACTGGTTCTAGTAATTCACTGTTCCCATAGCCAGTAACCACCTTCTTGCATACAAGCGAAGGAAAAGAAGTAATATAATCAGATTGATTATATAACTCAGAATAATACCTTACGGCCTCTTGTTGGATGCCAATCTACGAGTCCACCACATGCCTGTCCCTCCCCAACAGGCTCGTAATACTGTTATGGTGTTGTCGAGCCCTGACCACATCATAGAAGAACTTGCTGCATCTGTCACCTTCTTTGAGCCATGAATATTTTGCTCTCTGGGCCAACAAAATCTCGTTCTGAAGACGGAGAAGGCTCACCTCCTCGGTAAACATCTTTTCTTTAGCTGCCAGTGAAGGATTGAGCATGTCACCCTGCAAATTAATCTGCACTGTGCGGAGCTCCCCATCCTTTACATCCAAATATGATTTAGGACATCGATGATACCATGACTTCAGTGCCGCCTTGGTCGCCTTTAATTTTTGTACTAATGTGAACTAAGGGTTGCCGTTGACCGGCCTGTTAAGCCCTGCTCCACCGCCTCAGAGTAACCCGCCTGGAGATGCCAGTTGTTAGCATACTTGATCGGTCGAGGCTTCTACGTTGGCCCATATGCAATAGCTACCCGGATAGGAGAGTGGTCGCTCGTCCCTGCATCAAGCTCCTTAGCTAGAGAGTGCAGAAAGTGGTGAACCAAGCACTATTCCCTAAAGCGTGATCAAGTTGGCATGCCATACGTTCCCTCACTACTTTAATATGCGAAGTCCATAGGTGTCCACTTTTTTCCAAGCCACGCCGAGCTGACATAGTTAGGCATCACTGAAAGTCATAAAAGATAGGATCGGGGACTGGTCTCTCTCCCACCTTCGCCTTCGTATATAAATGCATTGAAGTCCCTCATAAGAAGAAGTGGGAGTTTAGAACCTTCAGCTACAACACTCAAATAAATTATATCCTGCCATAGCTTCTCTCGACACCTCCTATCATTGCTACCATATATAACACCAAAGATAAATTCAAAGCCACCTTTGTTGGATAACTCTACCTCTATCACTTGTTCCGACCGAAGGATAACGACCCCATCCCAACTATGGCGATCCCATCGTACCTAAATCCTTTATATGTTATATAAGGATAAGTTATGAACCTTCTCCTAGTTTGTAGGCGTCATATTTTGATAATCGAGGGTACCTTAATCTTTTTCTCAAGTAGGGCATTAATGAATGTATGCTCTCTATGTAAGACAGCACGTATCTCCTTATATTTGCCTATGGAGCGTATAGCCCACACATTCCATGAGATGATAGACATTAAATACTTGAGGGGTCCCTCTGAAGTTCACCCGAACCAGCAGTTGAGGATAAAACTGGTTCAGTCCACTCCTGCGGAGCAGCAACCATATTCACATCTCCATCTCCAAGTTCCACCCTTTGGATATTCTCTTGCCAGGCCAGGTTATCAATACAAACCTCCAAGGCACGGATCCCATCTCCATTGAATACCCAATCTTCAGTTAGCCCACCTGTAGCTTTGACGTTTTTTGTTGTTTCCTGAGCCCTCCTTTTGGTTCCCACTTTTTAAAACTTCCCTACTAGTAGAAGACATGCCTCTCATCACTACCCACGCTAGGCCGAGAAGATCACCATCTTGCTTGGTTTTACCTCTATGTCATTCTCCCGGTAGACTGTGTCATCATCCCTCGACTCCGTCGGTGGGACAATACAAGATTTTGTGTGTACTGGTTCACCATCAGTCATTTCCATAACTGGACTAGTTGTATCCTTCTGTACGTTCAAGAGTTGTCCTTCTTCATCCATGTTAGCATTGGTTGAGGTTGCTTTATAGTCCTTATTATCATGCCCAAAGCATCTACAACAAGTGCAGCTCGAAGGGACCCACTCATATTCTACTACCTTCTTAAGCACCTCCGCAGACGACATATTATACTCCAGAAAGCGTGGAAGATCTCATTTTGCCTCAATCTCTAAAAAGATTCTCGTATATATTAGTCTAGATCGGTAAGCAGTGGCGTCATCTTCTTTGATCAGTGTGCCCATGAGGCTTGCCAATCTCTTCAGAAGTGGCACACTCCAGTACTTGGCTGGGAAGCTCAAAAATTGAATCCATACTAGGACCGAGTGGAGAACATCTTGCTCATAGGTCGAATCTGGTCCATTCCTTCAGAATAATAAGGCGACCGTCGAATATCCATGGCCCTCCTTGCAATATGCGAATCATATCCTCATACATCCCAAAATTTACAAGTAGAATCCATTCTCCTGAGCATAAAACTCCATGATGCCCTTTGGTTTCCATACGCAATTTATATATGCACAGATCTGTCCATAGAATGCTCGGTTGCCTAGCACAAATAGAATCTGGGTGTTCTTCCAAAAGTCCGTGACCTCATGTATCTTGTATGCCAGGAAGGACGCTCTGTAGCCATTTCCATGCTTCGTGGGTTCCACATAGTTCATAACCGTATCCGATGCCGTCATATCAGAACAGCAAATATCTGCCCAAGATCGACTATTAACCGGGGCACCCCTGTCCTTATTTGAACTACCGACCTCTCTAGGGCCATCCCACATTTCCTTTTCTTTGTGAGGCTCCACCATGTGATTGTTCCCCATTGTTTGGATGCCCTCCCCAGTTATAGCAAGGGTACCAGATGCTTCGCCAGCGTATCTCGTGTGAATCCTTAACATCGACGGCTGGACGTTTGGGACCACACTGGATCTTCTCATGCCGGCCCCGGTCTTCCTATATTACTACCATATTTCTAGATGAGAGTACTTTTGTCATTTAGCATATTTATTATTTAGTAATTAAATATTATATATTGTGCTACTAATTAATTATATTATATTATGCTATTTAATTATTTGATTAGTGGGCTAGCATATGTTTATTTGGACTTTTATTAGTGCACCCATTAGTTGTCATTACACAATTGAGCCCAACATTAGACTAGGCCCATTCGACCCATTCTCTTAATTATGTAAAGATATTAGATTAGTTCATGAAGAATTAGAATCTTCCTAATATAGTCCTTCCTAAACCTCATGACTAGCTAGTATGGCCATTTTGGATATTACACATTGCTTGGGAGGGTGGAAAGAGGGGGCCGTCTACTATAGAGGGTCTCACTCCCTCTTATCTCATTAGTTCATTACATTAGAGATCCTCAATTATGTTCTTCCCCAAATTGACTTATCTCTCGACCAAATTTAACCCAATTCACACCCATTCCATCTCAATTTTACCATCTAAGAAGCATTGGAGCTTGGATTGCAAGGAACACTTGAAGAAAGAAGAATTGACAAGGAGATTATGCCTTGATTGTGTCCATTGAGTATTTTATTGGGAACCCATCTCCCAATAGGTAAATTCAGAAACTACCCCTTTATTTAGACTCTAATTCATGCATTTAACCACAATCAATCATCCCTTGGCTTAGGACTACCCATAGGATCAAGAACTAGGTCCATATGACTTGTATTATAGAATCTACATGGTGATTTATGTCCAATTAGGGGGAATTCTAATAATGACACATCGAGTGTGTGTCATAAGACCAATTAAATATAATTAGAGACTTAGATTGGGATTGTGAGACTAAGTAAGTGTCCACAATTGGATACGAGTAGAGCGTATCATAGTATTTTGTGATACAGTATGATACGAGGCTCATTTTAGGTATTTTGTATCAATGATCTTCAATTCCTATTATAACTAGTTATATTAATTATTATTATTATATATAATTGAGAGGCATATATGTTTATTATGGAGAATTTTGAGTTTTGACTCTTATTTGGGTATGTATCATTGATTATCAAGGTTTGTGTAAGGTGTTTGGCATATTGCTCATATTAGTGTGTGTAATATGGAGAGTGCATACAATATGTTTGATGTGGGATTAGAGTTGATTTTTGTGTTGGTAATTGACTAGGAGTTATGTTAGTATTGGTGGGGAATGATATATTTGTGTGTGGTGGTTCCTGGAAGTGCATGCAGTGCACAATTATGTACTGCATAGTTGTTGCTATGTTGTTGTTACGAGTTGTTGTTGCTATGAGCAGGAATTTAGGGATATGTAAGCAAGGGTTGAACCTATATGGATAGATGTCCATGGGTGTATCTGAATATTCAGATACTTGTCTGTAGGTGCATCAACAAACGATGTTCAAGTGAAGAATGGAGGGGGAACTCGGGCACAGGCTTTGTACACTGTACAGTGGGGTAGTGAGACCAACAACAGTAGTGATAATGGGAGTGGACTAAACTCTGATGTTGGTGTATTGAGGTGTAAGATCTGTAGTATTTTACTGTAGTTACAATTAAGGAAAAACCTAGATATATCAGCAAGATAAGAGGAAGGGGTTTGGTTCAGACTTGGGAGAGTGCAGTGCACTCGAATCCCTACAGCAAGCATGTGCTTGTACATATGTGTTAGATAAAAGTGTCTAGGGAGTTAAGTTTCAGTGTGCTGCAGTGAACACTTGTGCACTGCCCTAGAGTGAGGCTCGAGTTGGTGAGGACTGCAGGAAAAGGATAGTAGTAGACTTAAGTTAGTAGTAGTAGCCCTAAGTCAGTAGCAATTGTTCCATCCTTGAGAGGGACTGATACCAGCAAGGGAGGTATCCTATGAGCACACGTAGCAGTTGCAGTCATGTTGGGGTACCAAGGAGTTTAGTGATAGATTGGGTAATACCACACTGATTCATTTGGTAACAGTTATATGAGTAGTTAGGATACCAACGTCTAGTTAAGTTATAAATGGATATTAGATTATAAGATAACCAGTTAGCATGGTATTGATAAGTAATGTAGACTAGTTTGTGGGGTAGTGGTGTGGGTAAGAGTTAAGCTAAAGATAAGTATTATATATATATATATATATATATATATATATATATATATATATATATATATATATATATATAGAGAGAGAGAGAGAGAGAGAGAGTATATTAAGGTATTATATATAGTAGTATATATAAGTTATAGTGTATATGGATACATAAAGTATTCTATTATCTAGTATAGAGATATGTTAGTGCTACTAGCTAGTATTACTAGTATTGACTAGTCTTAGCTATATAGTGGCTAATATGGACTAGTTTACCTTATAATCAACTTAGAATCTAGGTACGACCCTAGAATCAAGGTATCAATCTAGTTTGACCTAGTTTGACTAGTATGACCTAGAAAATATACCGTAGTGCATTTTAATTCATTTATCACCCAATGCACCATTTGACATGATATTTTTTATTTAATTGTGTGTGATACCAGCTCGGATATCGAGTCATACTTGTTGCTCAGGACCACAGGCGAGTACATTCTCTGATAGTTTTCTTATTTGATAGTCTTTATGTTTCATGTATTTAGTATTGAAATATTTGATTCTCACAGGATGGTTTCATGGAATGGTATACATGGATCATGGTCATTGTCACGCTTCGATCTCCTGCAGGCTAATCGGCCGTTCCTGCTAGACGAGAATCACCACGCCAGCGCTCCCATGGGACGATCTCTTTGGCCCATCTAGGCACGATATCGCACGAGTCTGAGTCGCGTTCATGCAAGGCTGTGGTTCATTGATTGGCGGTAAGAGGTCTAAGCCACAGAGTTGCACAGATTGTCCGAGTGCAGTAGAATTATAAATGCATAGGCAATTTGGTAACAAGTTCACGCATTGAATAACACAAGTTGAAGTAAAACAAACTCTTTATTGATATTGAGTAAGTGTTACAGGCGGCGGCGCATAGCCAAAATTATAAGTTGCTCAAGCCTCTCTCTCTCTCTCTCTGAAACAGTAAAACGTGCCAAGTGGCTACATTTATAGAAAGGTGTACAAGCGATATTCCAATATTATGTCTTATATATGTGCTTCAGTTCCGGATGCAGCGCTCCAAGGCTCTAGAGTGAACTCCACGCCTTAGCATGCATGAAGGAGGCATCTGTACCGAACAAGATTCTTCCGCACTCTGCAAACAATCTGGTAGATTATTAGTACATGAATGCACTGGTGGGGAGGCTACTCGCCCGCTCAAAAAATCCAAACATGTAATATAGGTTCCATGCACCAACTATTATGTTGTCTTTCTAGTTGCCTTAGGATCAGTTTCATGGCAAGAATTGAATAGCCTAATTCGTGTGGCAGTGCGCCGTACGATATAAGAGGAAACACGGTGAGACTTACCAGTCTATCGATTTATCCTTCCCTGTCCAAGGCAACCAAGTTAATTCAAGCACAAGTATTCATTTATTGAAGTAAAGGGCAATGACATGTGCAAACACGAGTGTCGTAAGCGAGGTTATGTTTTGGGTGCATGAGTTACTTGGATGATCAGGTGTGTTGCATAAGATATTTAAGTGCTCCATATGTACAAGTGTGTTACGATCGTTTAGGTGTTCAGTTATTCTTGATGCGATGCAATAACTCGCACGCGGATTGTCGCTAAGCGAGGATGACTTATCTATATGAACAATTGTCGTTAGCATAGCCATAAAGGACCAATTAATAGTCTTGGGGCACAGATGATGAAGGTGCATATGTCGCTTCTATTATCCCGCCCAGTCAGAGATTATTTGATAGTTCCATCCGGATCGGATCGGCCCCGATGCCCCGGAGACCGCCCGTGGAACGAGATCTGAAGATCCCCCTTGATTTCAAGTTATCCGCGACACATAGTCTTCGGTCTTCCAAATCCATAACTTGACATGATAATCCACAGTTCTTGTTCTAAACGAGAATGAAACAATCACATGGCATGATCTGTCTTGCATAGTCTCCCTGATCAACGAGCACGAGACAATCATATAGCATGATCTATCTTGCTTAGTCTCCTTGATCAATGAGCATTGTTCTACGAACTGTGATTCTTGTTTGGCTTGACACTATTCTCTTCAGATGTAAACTTGTTATGATTATCATTCAGATATAAACTTGTCATGATTCTAGTTCAGCATTCAACTTGCCTTAAAGCATTTCCCTGGTATAGGGACTGCCTTGGCGACCAAATGATCCCGGATACTTGTAGGTTCATTTGCACAGAAAAGCTATTTGATAGTCTTCTGGTTAACTCAGATGCATGCACGATACACGATAGTGTTACTTGATTGTGGCACGGTTTTGTGTGGCAAACATTGAGTCGAGGCAATATTACAAGTTAACATATAAGCAGACAAGCATGCATTTGTATAACATAAACACTTACGTTGGCTCGGGCCCGAAGGTAAGTCGAGGAGTAAAACCGTAAAGGGACTTTCTAAACGACATGATCTAGAGTCGTGCAGTATAAACAAGTGAACAGTGCACTAAGAAGAGCATATACATATTGTCCTATCGAGGCATAGCCGGGTCCAGTTGCACAAGGCAAAGGTAGCATGCGTGAGTCTGAATATAAGCAATGTTTTATTTCCATGTTCTAGTATAAGCAATACAAGTTAGGATTATTCCCTTATCTAGGTGTGTTGTATTCTTATTAGCAAGCAGGGGGTGATTCGCCTAGCGACTAGCATGTATCGTTCTATATTTTAAGTGTGCTGGCTAAGCAAAGACAAGTTCATCGTAGCCACCCACCTTAGCGGTGATTCGCCTCGGTTGAGCGATACTCCGAGTGAGCCTCTGAAAGCCTAAGGCGAACTCCTGAAGGGACAAGTCTGGATATCCTTTGCCTCAAACAAGTATTCTCGCCTAAGCAAAGTGGGTCGGGACGTTTCACTTTTGCCGTTTGAATCGGCAGTCCGCTTGAGCGGAACGGGGTGTTACAGTCATAAGATGTTATTGTTGTGATTACTCAGTAATCACCATATTGTGCTTCATGATTACTCAGTAATTATCATAATATCATAGTGATTATATAGATCGTGATCATAGTGCATGATATTATAGACCTTGTAGTGTAATATATGTGTTATAACGTGTCATGATTTGGATCATTGTAGTAGTCGGGGGGTTGGAGAAGTATTACTGGATATGTTATCATACCTTATAACCCATAATTTAGTATATTCCATGATAGTTAGCAGATTATGCAACTCACGTGTGATCACGCTAGCTCACCTTTTATATATAGCTCATATTAAGCACAAGCCTATCATATTATCTTACTAATAGTTCAAGGTACATTTGTTATATTATTTCTTTTATTTCAGTTTATTATATTGAAGTTCCTTACCATATTATTCTCAGTATTTTGCCATTATTTACCATGATGCTACTTCTCGTAATATATGCTAGTTCAATTACTTTCATCATTTATTTTCAATGCTATTGTTGTTTCATAGTTTCTATCAGTTATTGGAACTGCTATTGGGTTATACTTTGCTCCAATCCTGACTGGATATATTTTTCAGTTGATTCATTAGAGGGCTGGTGTCCTACGCACTATGGGCCACAGGATGGCGAGCCAGTTGAGATAGCACCCGTAGAGTCTATTGAATTAGTACCAGCAATCCATGAGACTTAGCTAGTTCATTTATGATATTATATATGTCAGTTAGACACTTCGGCATTGTATTCTTATTTGAGATCTTGTGTTGAGATTAGACTTAGACTTGTGATGTATTGTGACGTTATTTCTTCCTTCTATTTTATATCGTGCCATTTTTTCCTCTAGTTTTATATTGTGATTGAGTACTATTTACCAATATTATTTTATCATATTGTCCTCTATTGGGGAGTTGAGATATCTTGACATGTATATTATATATATATATATATATATATATATATATATATATATATATATATATATATATATATATATATATATATATTGTATGAGATATTTAGATAGTATTGTTGACCAAGACAACATTCTACCTCCGATACTGCGGCGTAGGATAGACGTACCCATGTACTCGTACCCTTATATTGGGTGCGGGTCGTGACACATTTTTGTGGTGGTGCAGGTCTCAGACTTCGCAACTAGTGCGATATCGAAGTAGTAGTACTCAGACTTAGAGTATTACTACAAGCCAACTATAGAATATAGGACTAAGGATATTGGATGAGAGGATACTCAATCACTACTAGGAATATTTCTAATTTAATGAAATTGCTATCTTTATCATTGGAAATAATTAATTTCTTTGAAATATTACTATCCTTCCTTGATGCTATCGTATCTTGCACAATATTTATTCCTTTGTTTGAATCTTCCTTCAGGATATCATCGAAGAATCAGAGCGCTCTGGAGCAGTTTTGGTGCTAGCCATGCTTTGGTAGTTGACTCGAACATCATGCCCGTGCTGGGGAAATAATATATATATAATATCACACGTTCAGGTATTTGGAGACATTCTCGATGCACAATCCAAATATAAATCACTTAACACATGACATGATATGTCGCACCTCGACGCACATTCGATCATATACACTTTCAGGCAATAATTTATATCAGCACGGATACAGTATTCGAGTCCAATTACCAATTATACACTGGATCACATGAATCAATATCACATTGTAACACGAAGCTTATGTCATGAACATAGCTGGTTAGTCACTATCCACTTAGTCTGGTTCATAATAAAATCTCAGTTCAACTCATTCCATGTTCATAGCCAATCTTAGCCCATGGTTATGTCTGTCATGAGGTCAGGTTACTAAATTTATTCTTTCTTAGAATTATAATAAAAGCATTAACCCAATTATAAATCATAAAAGAATAAGAAAATATTCAATCAAACAATCAAGGCCGCATGGGTCTCTAGGCCGCATGGGAAGTCCTGGCCGCATATTTCTCTAGACCGTAGGGGAAGTCCTAGCCGCATATGTCTATAGGCCGCATATGAAGGCAGTATCACTAGAACCACTTGGCCGCATATGGAGTCTAGGCCACATATGTCTCTAGGGTTAAAGTCTACTCCTTGGGACAAGTGTTGAAGTGACTGCCAATAAATGAAGTATCTGTGATATGACAATAAAGTGATTGATGTGACTAATATGACAATAAAGTAATTAATGTGACTGATGTGACAATTCAATAAGGCGTGTCAGAGAGAAAGGACAAAGTCAAAGAAATAAGTACCAACGGTTCAGAGTCATACATCCAATAAAGGTGGCCGCATGCTCTGCTTGCCGCATAAGTTACTCGGTCGCATATGCTCTTTGGACTAAGAGAATTTCTCATTCTTTCAACAAGTGAAAACACAAGGAGTTCAAGGACATATGTGTAAATAAGCAGTCATGCTTCCAAAAAGATGAACGCATGTTATTAGTATGCGGCAAAGAGTTCAGGCTATAGAACCCTCTCAGGACGCATGGCACTCTCAGTCGCATAGCTCACTGACCGCATGTGAACTTCGTCTTCTCCAACAGCAGGTTCGGCCATGTCAAAAACTCCAAAAAATCAAAAATTATTTTGACCAGAAAATCCTCATTTTAAGTCCAAATCAAGTAAACCAAAATGCTTGAAATAAAGTGTTGTATCGTGTAGCAAAAATTGGTTTTCAAAAATATATATTTAACAGATCAAACCAAGAAAAAGTCATGAAACCCATAAAAGCCCTAAGTTAGAAATGTAGATATACTCATATCTAGCCATCAAAATAAAAAATTCCAAGTATTAAAAGTGTTTAGAAACACATAACAAACATAATGAACCAATAATATGGAGGATTTCTCCATTTCTCATCAAGGTGTACTTGTCTATGGAAAAGGGGAGAAAAAACTAAAGAGAGAGGGGAAGAAATAAAGAAGTGAAAAGAGAGAGAGAAAAGGTTGGATTATATATGGCAGGATTTTGGGTTTAACCAAGGGTTCTCATGACTTGAACCAACCCACAAAATGAACCATGAACCAGGTTAAACCAAAAAATGGGTCTAGCCTCCATGCACATGCAACCATGCTAAAATAAAATACGTTCCAAATACGCATATCAGAAACGGGGAGTGATAGTTAGTAAGACACTCATGAACTTCAGTGGGCTCCTCCTTGCCCAAAAATGTACGTGTCTTCAGTTAGCAGAATTCTGAGATAGATTCCGTCGATGGCCGTCTAGTTGGTAGATTTGCCAGCCCTAGTGCTGTCGCTATACTATCCCACAAGTTCTCTGCCTGGCATTGTTGGGACTCTTACTGAATCTGCTGCTGAGCTTGCATCATTCCATAGAACACTTAAAATAACTGATGTCCATCCATAGGCTGCCCTGGATGGAAAACTGGCATCGGTGGTATCGGTGGAGTGAATTATGGTGGTGGTAGAATGGCATCTCTCTAGAACCTTGAGGTGTGCTGATCTGCCCGGTTGCTTTGTTGTGTGGATAGATCTCCTCCCAACGGCTTTACCCCGTCGTCGTAAGTAACCATAGCACCTTGCAGTGTATCTGTGGGAGTCGTGTTGCTAGTTTGTTGATCCATTACTCTGCGCACAAAGTAAACTATGAGGATCGCACAAATGAATCAAGGCATGATGCAAGTTCAGGAATTAATTTGAATTCGATTTGGAGGTCAAGAACGTGTCAACATGTGAATGACATCCTAGAAGTTTATCCTATCCTATTTGCAGGCTTCCTCGGTTCCGTAGTTAAAACCAAAGCAATATATTCGTAGACCTGTATGGGCCACCATAAAAATTATGTCACGCTCCAGCCCCAAAATACTAAGGGACGAGCCACGTAGCAATGGCCAGCAACACAACTCCAATAAAAAAATTGAATTTAATGAACCCGTTATAGTGCACTTAAGCTGTAATATATATATAAGTAAGGGTCTACAACTCTTATCACAGTTTATATATCTAATCTCATCCACAATAAGAATCACAACACAAGGGATAGTCCAGTCACAAGAATAATAAAAAATAAAACTATCCATCAACAAGTGTAGTATAAGAAATGTCGCGGGGAACAACCCGTCATCAAAATAAAAAAAAGAAATAAACCAAGTACATTATCCAGTAGTCACTAAGACAAGTCCAATGCCTAAAGAATACTAAGCATAAATAAATAAATAAATAAATAAATAAATAAATAGTAGAGTGCTCAAGCGAAGTCCTCAGTTACAACCTCGTCCTCTGGTGCAAGTACTGCTCCAATGTTAGCTCATGTCCCGTAAACCTCGGGGTAGCTCTCATCGTCTATACCTGGGGACATAATATGGATTCAGGTCCTCAGGGGACATAGCAAGGTACAATAAACACTCAAGCCAATGTAATAGTAAATAATAAATAGTGTGCTCAGGGTACCTATCATAACCAACTAAGTGAACGCAATTGAGAATGTACTCATCCGCTAAACCCCCGGGGCCTGTAGGTCTTATAGACACGACATTAGCACGTAGTAGTAGTAGTAGTAGTAGTAGTAGTAGTAGTAGTAGTAGTAGTAGTAGTAGTAGTAGTAGTAGTAGTAGGTACAGGTCCTGTTAAGGTACCTGCAGCACTATAGGGCCCGAAGCACAAGAAATGGTAGCACGTATTGTATGGTAGCCTAACGGTACGGTAGATTCTTTCTGATCCCTATGTATCTCGCGTCTCATGTCCATAACACGCAAGACAAGTACTAACTATGTCTCGAGTCAAGAAAGAGGATTTAATCAAGTCAACTAATCACATATCATGAGTCATGTCCTAACACAGAAGCCGGAATCCTTGAATATCTCAAGTAAGGCTTTTGTACATGAGGGCCGTGTACAGTATCCTAAGGTATATCATGCAAGAGTTGCACGTATAGGGTATAAGATGACAATCTAGTCTAATGATATCCGATTTTGTGTATGGAAGTCGGCACCCGAATATACTTCGGACGCTAAGTATCGTAACGATCCTAGGGTCACAACAAGTACAAGCAAATAACTAGAAATAGAATTAATATCTGGTAGTAGCAATAAGCACAAAATACAGGAACAAAGGCAAGGTACACTTGCCTTCTGCTTGCTGTTGCGGTACTGTCTAAATAGTGTACTCAACCGAAGGTACAACGGATCCAAGTTGCCCTATTATAATATATTATAATCAATACATACAATATAATCTAATTAATATAGAGGAATAAGATCGTTGCACAGCATCATCTATTATCGTGATGTTCGTAGCAACATTTAAGTAGTCATGTGGCATAGGATAGCTTACCAATAAACACGTACCATGCTATTATCTTTTACATTGTGAGATTCTCATACATCGTGTTATCATACGTACATTTAGGCATTAATATGTCTTCCGATACGTGTAATCCTAAACATACATAGATACGACACAATGTCCCAACTTCACAACAACGCTAAACCATACTTTGAACATGCATGCAGGCGCTGAAACACGCATATCGACGTCAAATAAAACTGAATTAAAGATGATTAAAATTTTGGAATTTTTATTTATTTAGTGAAAAATACTAAAACAGTCGTCGTTGCATGTACAAAGTTTCGTTGTGCGTCGACTTGTCGTTCTAGCTACTTTGGCTACAAGTTTGTGCATGTAAGGTTGCTAACTAGCATAAAAGATTTATTTAACATATAAAATATAATAATTAATATTCTAAAAATTATTAATTAATTTTTGAAAATTTATATTTAAATAATAAAATAGCAACATCTATCAAAACTAGATTATTATGGTTTGTTTATATATTGCCATGTATTGGTTCTCGAGTCATCAAATAGTAGTTTTTATATAAAAATTAGGATTTATCATACATGGGATTTTCTCATTGTCATATAATCATATTTTTGGGTTCATACAAGGATTTTTTCATGGAAAAATAAATACTAAAAAGAAATTGTAAAACTTACGTGTTCTTGATTACGACGGAGTTTCTTCTTGCGACACGGACCATTTGGAGCACCAAACGGACTCCAAACTTCTCAAAACTTGAGGGAGCTATTGGGGGCTTCAAGTATGATATAAATATAGGGGTTTTAGAGGCTTTTGCTGCTGTAGGGGTGCCCAAACTACTGCTACAACTAGCAGCCAATATTCTGACCTAGAAGGGTGGCCGAATGCTCCTGGGATGTTCGAACACCTTGGGGACTTGTGTGGGGTCTTGGAGATGATAGAGAACTTAAGTAGAGGGGTATTAGAAGTATGTGGGGTTGTGAGTTTGGGAGAGGGGGTCGGCTTGGAGGTGGCGGCCAAGGGGGAAGTTAGGATTAGGGTTTTGTGAAGGAGATTACTATGTATATATATAGTTAGTTGTTGGGCCCTTTTTGGTTGAGTTTTTAATGGGATTTAAGGTTTGGTTCAGACCTAAGATGTTTGGTTTAGCCATTATTAGGGCTTTGGGTGCACTTGGGTCTAGTTGTGTGGATATTGGTTGAGCTTGAGTTCAAGTGCACAAGAAGGTTCTTTATCGGTACTTCAAATAGGTCTTTCATTGTGTTATTGTGTTGTTGTGCATGTTTGAGGGTTTAAGTGTGAATAATATATATAAATAATGTAGGATGAGTATGAAGTAGTGTACATGTTTCATGAGAATTAGTTTGAGAGTCCAAGTATGGTGTTTGGGCTTAATTGGGTTCAACTAGCCAATTGAAGGTAATTTTACAATATCAATGATTCAAGATATTTGTCCATATTTTTGGAGCATGAGGGAGATCAAATTAATGCAACACCCAAGTCACAAGTGTACTAGGTACAGTCAAGGCCAATAATGTGAATTTGGTTGGAAGGGAAAAGGTCGTGCATTGCTCAAAATATCCAAGCAATGGCAAAGTGTCATATATATATATATATATATATATATATATATATATATATATATATATATATATATATATATATATATATATATAAGGATTCTATAAATTAATACTTTAATTTTTTAATAATAAATAAATTAAAAAATATCAAATTATCCATATTCCAAAATGTGGGGGTTTACAATGCTATCGTGGGGCTAAAAATGAGGAGGGGAAGGAAAGAGATGAGAAGGGAGATATTGAGAAGGGGGCTATTATTTGGCGGCGGCAAAGGGATATTGGGTGGCCTCAATAGGGTTTGGGTCCAAGGAGATATGCATATATATGCATAGGTGTTTGGTTGGGTGGTAGAGATTAAATGTTGATTTAAATCTATAGGAAAGATTGTTTGAGGGCCTATTATGACATGCAATGCCTCCCTAATCAATGGGATGGATCTTATTTAAATATATTTGGTTTTAAATGCAGTGCAAAAAGGGATATGCAAATATTTGGTTTCTAAAAATAGAAATTTTGAATTTAAATCTAATATTTGAATCATGCAAAGTTTATGTAGCATGGGGGAACTCAAATAAATGGAAGACAATTATCTTGGACGTAATGGGTTAGTCTAGGCTTGGGATTATAAAGTTAGTTGGACGAAATGGGTTGATGTTGCGTATTAAATTCATACGCAACAAAAAAGGGTAATTAATTATCAATTTCTCATTGTTGCGTCGCAAAACTTTTGCGACCAAAACAAACCATGGAAATACAAATTTATGAGTGACAGTCATATCATGAGCCAAAATTGGCTCGTATAAGTCTAATACGTAAAGTTGGTTGGAAGGAAAAGTCTAATGTTGCACTCAATATCTTAAGACTATGTTGGTAGGTTTCTAAACTTAAATAAATTATCTAGTAAATATTTTAATTAAAAACTTAATTCTAAAATAATTATAAATTTCTAAATTAACCCTACTTGAAAATCAGGGGGTTTACATTTAGTGGTACCATAAGAGGAACCAGAGTGTGTGCTGTGTTACATATGTCACGACCCAATTCCGTAGAATCACTTGAGGCGTCCCCCGAATCGTGACCGCCGTGCGGGCCTGGGGTTGCGCCCGCACAAGGCTTTAATGATTTGCATAGCAAGCACATATTCAGAGTACGCAGATAAATTGAAACACAGATTTGAAACATAGAAAAGTTCTCTTTATTGATAATGAACATCTATTACAAACTCTTGAACGAGTTAGCTAATATGCCGAACGGCTTACAAAAGAGATGACTCAAAATGAGATAGCAGTCCTGTACATTACATCCCTTTATAAACTCAAAACGATAAAGACCTCCAGGCTGGAGGATCGCTTTGCCACGGAGCTGCATTTGTGTATGAAGAGTTACAGCTTCTGGCTTCAAAAGGCTTCGAGGCGCGGTGAAAATGCGCCAACAGCTTGGACTGGATCGGGTAGACGACTTCGACTCCTCGCTCGGTTCGCCTTGGTGCGGAGAACCTGTTTCAACGAGGGTCAGCATATCGAAACATGCTGGTAAAGGCGAGCTAGCCTGACTATACCAATCAACACGTTGTTTAGTGAAGCATGCATATTTTTGTGGGTTTCTATCTTGCCTTAGTTCATTTACAAGTAAGCAGCATATTAAATTTACTGAAATGAACGTGCCACCGTTAGGTGGATTTTACCTGACCGTCTGAATTACCTGCACAATACTTACCATGCCTTCCCTGCCACGAAGACACAAGTTAGTATGCAACAGGTTTAAATATACAAGATGATCACTGGCTTGGTTGCCATAATGGACGATAGTCTTTGACTAGAATGGCGTGCAACGAAAGTACAAGGGGCATTGCAAGCCATTCCGCCAAGAACAAGAGACTAAACAATAGGTCTCGCCCGGACCGGATCGATGCCAGTGCCCCAGCATCGTCCGCAAGACCGTTACCCTGTGCACTGGTTGTCCATGATCGAACAATATACAAGTAACAAGTTTGTATTTGAGGCAACAAGAGTACAAGACAAGCAAGTACAAGACAAGCAATTCATGATCCATTCCCAAACGAACAAGCATGCAGTTAAGTATCCGTTCATGAAATTATTGACAAGCATATGAACCAAGTCTATTCTTTTTTATCTTGGTTTCTTTTATTATTATTTGGTATCGTTTGATTCGGGGCAAAGGAGAGTGCAGATTGATTAGCTGTGAAGCTTGGAAGCAGGACTAGCTAATCGGGTTGGTAGCCACTCACTTAGATTTTTGGAAAGAAGAAGGAAAGAGGCGCTTCACGACTCCGCTCGCAAGCCACCTACTGCTCATTCACCTGTACACGAACAGCTCGATTAATCCTTCTTCCTCTCTTTCCAAGTCTCGGAATAGAAGTGCAAGTCAATTAACGAAAACAATAAAAACTATCGAAACCGTTCAAGGAAAACAAGCAAATCCCAAAACCAACTCAAAGCACGAAAGCAACAAGCGACATCAAAAACTGAGGCAATAAAATATAGCAGCGGAGAGGTCCCTCCTGACTCTGCCGCTAAGCCGATCCTTGGGGCGCAGTCCACTGAATATGGGAATCGATTCCGAAGAAACAAATCCATAACGAGGACGAGTTCTTAATTCAATCTATCCCGATCGAACGATACCGTCTTGTGTTTCTTAGCCGCGATCTCCGCACCGGGAGAACGGGGTGCTACAACATATGTGTGCCTATGTATTGGAAGAGGTATTCAGTCATAGATGTGTGTTCAGTGGTTATGGGGGTATGTATGGGTGAATGTGTATCTGATACACATTAGTATTAGACTTGGGTTGTGATGCGAGTGTAGTTGTGCATAAGTTGAGGGTGTAGAGAAGCAAAATAAGGCACCAGTAGAAGCTCAGGTGCAAACTTGTGGAGGACTACATTGGTACAATAGGTTTCAGTATCATGTCAGATTGTAGGAGTGTTTAGGTATTGGTACCAACGGCATTAAATCTTGGAGGCTCGGGCATGCACTAGATGGGGAAATTGTACAGTGTGTAGTGCATGATTACAATACAGAATTTGATGCTTAGTGCAACACCTTACTGTGCACTTGGTGCATATGTGTTGAGGTGTAGTGAGATCTATATGTAGAGTTTGGGGGAGGTTACCTGCAGCTGAACAACTGCAGTAGCAGCAACAATAGGAGTTGGGGGTTATAGTACGGGAAGGGATAGCAGCAACACTTGTTGCTTGTGCAACAACTCCAGAAGGGGACTACAGGTTAACCCCTAAAGTAGTGGGTTACTTGCAACTATTATGTTGTTGTTCCAGACAACAAGTTAAGAGGAAGAGGTGAGCTGCAGTTAGTTCTCTAGTTCGAACAGCAACTTGGGAATACCTACAGCATTATGAGAGGATTGAGTTTGGTTTCCTACAGTAGTTGAGCTTGAGGTATTGAGTGTTGAGTGAGGTAGTAAGTGAGATAGTGCCAAGTATGAGTTGGGTGAAGGTGGTGTCTAAGGTGTGTGGTACATGAGAGTGTTGATACTCAAGTATCAGTGTTTAAGTGAATTGGTAAAGTTGGTAAGTGTTTGTATCATTTGATACCAAGTGATATTAGGTTGGTGGTAGGTTGAAGTTAAGGTATTGGGTAATATTAAGGTAATGGGCTAAGTAGTAGGAGTTTATGTCACACCCCACTACCGGAATACGGTGAGCCAAATACGTAACTAACATCCCAAGCTACGCGTCAAACAAATACACTTGTATTTGTACTACGATTGTCGCATGTAAAGTTCTAGGATAAAAGTATGGACAAACTAAAACCATAAATAAAATTGACATTAATTTACATCCATAAACATCACTGATCAACCGTACATCTCACAAGTCTGATTTTTTATCTCAAGGATAATACATACGAGGAACTACACAACAATATCAATAAGAAAGATGATATAGCCTTTGTTTGTGCAATTCTTCTGGTTCTTCTATAATATATACTGAAAATATCTCTTCCTCAGTCATGCCTCCATCTAGTGAACAAAAACTAGGTCATCAAAAATATGCAAGTCCTTGGTTCAAGAACCGTAAAATAAATTAAGTAAACAGTTATATGATTGAAAATTAAAATATGATACTCAACTAGGAAGATGATATAATTTATCATAAGAAAGTATTGTAGTGTTAACCCAGAATATGACTTAACTCAGATTATGACACTATTGTGATCCTAATTCTAGTGACTTAAAAGTGTCCAAACACATTCATTGTTTAAAAGTTACTACCACAATCACAATATAATTTTTTCTATATGATGATGCAATTTGGAGTACAATATATGGATCTCGTACTATTTTCTTGACAATAATTCTGTTACAAGGGATCAGGTTATGGCAGGTAGGCACGGTACTTAATAGTCCGGCTCACTCCTCACAGGGAGCGGTATTTTAGGTAGGTACGGTACCTAATAGTCCGGCCACACTCCTCGTAAGGAGCTATTCAGGTCAGGTTGTGATGCATACACCCATTCCTCGTAAGGCCTTACAAAGGAGTTACAAGTACGGATCGGTTTTATATTTATATATTATAAGATTTTATATGGTATAATCCATAATTGTTCTCTCCCACCCAATGTTCTAGCCAACAATCACAATAAATTTATTATCTTATTTAGAACTTTCTTATTTGGCTCAAATATGTATCTCGATCTTTGTATTCATAGATATCACAAGAATATGAGAATATAAACCAGCAAGCAAGTTTTCATCCATTGTAATATACACAGGTAAGTATCTCTATAGGTGTCAAATACCACGTATTAAAAGATTACTTCTCAATATGATATTCTAACAGATAAAGTATGACAAATATGAGTCTTTACTTCAGATAGCAAGCTTCATGTAGTATGAGTATACAACACACCATAAAAATCTGTTTACATAAATAAGACAGAACAACTGGATTTAATTATTGTTATGCTTACGTGTCAAGGTGTATATATCATACGCTTCCAAACTTAGACAAGTCAACCCCTAACATATTTAGAGTTATCGAGATCCTGTCTCTAGTAGATACAAAAATCTAGGTTAGGGTTTAGTATGATATAAAGGTGTTTGATTCAAAATTGAGTTATCTCCCAAAATTCTTAAGATTTTTAGCAGAGTCTTCTTTGTATTTTCTGAAAAATATTGTGAAGTAGAAACGAATTCAGCACCTATATTTCTAATTCTAATTCATGTCCAAGCCTCATATGGGTGTTCCACCTTAAAAAATAATTGTTAGAATCATGTTGTAAAAAATATATAATTAAATCAATATTAATCTAAAATATAAACTTTATTTCGAATAATAGAATTAAAACAAGAATAATATGGAAAATACACAAAAATGAGAATTGTGTAAAGGAAATGAGGACTTGCCTTAGTTTTCTTGTTTTAAAATTTTATGTAATGATGGAAAGAGGGTTTAGAAGTGGTTAGGAGGTTGTAGGATGAAGGGTGGAAGTGAAAGGAGTTAATGGTTATATAAGGAGTGAAAACTTAGTCTTTATACAAAAACTAAATCCTTATATATATAAACTATAACCCTTCTTATCCTTACAAGATATTTAGAAGTAAAAGACAAACTAAATGAAACCGCTTAACCCTATTAGTTGGAGAGGAGGTGGCTTCTTAAAGATGCTAAAGGTTTACTTGGTAAAGGGGTATTTTGGTCTTTTTCTATTTAAAGTTAAATTAGGGTACTAATTAAACCTATTTACCTCCAAATTAAATCCAATTATTTACACTAATTAAACCATAATCCATAAATAATAAGATACATAAATAAAACCTCTAATAAAATATTAAAGATTTATGTAAAATAAATAATAATATTATAATAAAAATTTTAGAAACCCAAAAAATTATACTATTAAAATAATAAAATAATTCTCGTAGAACTATTTTCTCGTAAAACTTATACTTTTATATAAATAATAATAATAATAATAATATTATTATTATTATTATTATTATTATTATTATTATTATAATAAATTTTGAAACGCAACTATGAGACTCTACCCACCTTAGAAAAATTTTGTCCTCGAAATTTAAAATAAAAGATGAGGTTTATAAAATGATTGACATAAATAACAAACTAAATGTTCTACCCACCTTAGAGAAATAAAATAATCTTTTGTAAAATAGTTCAAAACTTTTCTACGAAAATTTTAAGCAACCAAGAGAACTCTTACATACATAAAAGGGTTTTCAAATTTTTAGAGCTTTAAAACTTCAGAAAACGTAAATGTCTCAATCCAACAGAAAACATATAATCATATCCCTTTCCATTCTCATGTAAATATATTATAGTAAATTGATGCGTCGCCATTATGTTGAGTCGTAGCAAACATGATACCATTTTGCAAATAATATCTCATGGCTACAGTTTTTGCTACCCCTCCATAAATATCTATATGATAAATGAAAGCAAGTTATGAATAAAGTTCTTAAAAAACTTATTTCAATTTATAAAACAAAAATTAAACTCCATATTTTAAAATCTTACCTCAACTAGTTTATGAAAATAACTTTAAAACAAAACTCAGTTTTAATCTCAAGTACTGATAATTAATCATATAAAATATGGTCTTGATCCCCGTAATCTTACTAAAAGTTGAATTGTGTTACAAGTATTCACTGCCTTACTAGTCCGGATAGTAGCAATCTAGTCTGGATAGGTGCAGTAATTTCTTGTTTCACAACCAAGTTGATTGGTTGCAATTACTGCCTCGCCAGATCGGTTATTAGATTACCAGGTCATTAACACATTTGAAAATAGATAATTTTTCATAGAAAATCTAAACAATCAATAATTGAATTAATATAAATATGACTATTAAAAAAAATTTCAAAACTTTCAAAAGGTTTCTACTGTCGACATCGCCAAAAAAAACTCGTGGAAAAGTTGAACGAACTTTGTATTGTTTGGGAAAAGATAAATAGTACAAAGGAATCTCTAATGCGTAGAGTCTAAGTACAATAAAAAATTAAAATTTGGACAAGTTTGACTGTGGAGATTGAGCACTGCAGCGGCCCCTTTACTCCGTTGACGATCTGGCAACCAAGGAGGGTGATGAGGCTTCTGGGAGATTGAGTATGCGACTCAATAGATGTCCCTTGCAGCGCTCCTGTCTTCTTCTCCTATTCTCTCCTTTTTTTATATGTGGAAGACGTCTACTATTTATAGCCTTGAGAAGGCATTATACATGCATGCATGAGTGCATCTCATGCTGTCGTATGGTGACGCATATTGCATTTAGGCTGCCATATAGCCATTCTAGATCTGGGGTTGCTGAGGCCCATAATACTCATGACTCGTGTCATGCCCTAGTTATAATGATTTTGATTGCCCTTTAGAAATGCTACCGCTTGGCGCATGAAGATCAATGGGGTAGTAGTGACGCATGGCGATACTGCCACATCAGAATACTACTTGTGTTGTTGATTGCGCATGGCTAAATTCAGCGCCTGGACCTAGCTGTCTATTGCGTATGGATTCTGGCTCTGTTTGGCATATAGCTTTTTGACCACTTTGGCGCATGGCTTTGTTATTATTTTTTGCACATGGTATAGATTTTTTATGCTTCTACAAGACCCCCTTCAAAGTTTCTAAACTTAAACTTCATTAAATTTAAGTTTAGAATACTTTGAACAAAAGCATGGGGGAAATAGGCGCATGGACTGCTTCAACGCATGTATGAAACATTCTCCTCCTTGGTATACCTAATTGTTTGGTGCATCAGATGTCGTCGTGCTGCTGATAGGGTACCAAATTAGCGATGTGAATCATGGCATTTTGACTTTTGAACAGATCTTTTGGGATCTCGTTCTGGTAACACGTGTATTTTGGCCGTCCCAAAGCGTTGTTTACTTTAAAGTGTTGGAAACGAAGCGCCGATCGCCTATTTTCGCTATCGCACGTTCACCCTTATATATGAGAGTTTTAAAATAGGAAAAAAATAATTCCTTCCACTTCTATACTTATTTCTCATTCTTCTTTTGACCTCTTCTACTCTCGACCTCGTCTGATTTCCATGGCTCCCAAAGATAATAGAAAGGAAAATGCGAACTTAGGCGAGACCGCGGTTAAGCCGATCATCGAGGAGTTGACGCACCCCAACGTAAGAGGGCGGTTAAAGGTAACGGCGGCTAGGGTAATTTGATGTGCCCCTTCGCGCTTTTTCTTTTGATTTGAACCTATATTTTTTTATGGTCTGCTGCATGGATGCCCCTCTCCCATCTAAAACATACGCGGATAAATCGATACTGAGGCGCATGGACGTTGCTATGCAGCTTTGTCTAGTAGATGCGCTAGAGGCTCAAATAACTTTTGTGCATGGATGTGGCTGTCTTAGGATGCTCATCGTGAAGCATGCGTTCAAATGGACACGCACCCTCTTTTGTCTTGTATTTCATGGGAATAGTCGGTTCCACTTTGATGTGTCATTCCTATGCTTTGCCCATGGCCGTAGTTGATTTTTGTGTCATCTCATGGTCATGCATCGAGTGGCAATGAGTGCATGTGTTCTTGCCTTGGTTTCAAATTGATGCACTTGGTTTACTCCGAACCCATGTATTTCTGGATTCTGATCTTTTTTGCCTTACAGTGTTAATGAGCATGCCTTCACTAGGCGACATCCTCTTCAGTCGTGCTCTCAGTATGCTGGGTTTTGATTTCGTCGAAGAAGTGGTCAATCCAGCAAAAGCCCTTATTGCAGCGGGCCAACCCTCAAGGAGAATAAATCTCATTAATGAGTAGGACTTTGCTTTTCTCTAGTGCCTAATGAATCCAGGGAAGATTCCCAGGGCAGATGAATCTGAAAAATACTTTTTGAAGCATCAATTCTTATTTGGAGATAGTATGATTGCCAAGAATGACACGCTGCTAAAATTCAAGGAGGAGTGACACTTCGAGGCTAATGATGTCAATATGCACATCCCTAAGATTGAGCGTCAGTTGCTACTCTCGGACTTCGTATGTCTGGCCTCAGAAAGGAACATGGACTGGGAGCCTACCCCTACGCAAGGTGGGATGTCAGCCAGTCATTTTAAACTCCTGCGAGTACCCCTCAGAGGGACACCTTTGGTTTTGTCCAGGATGAACCCACTTACTTCCTGCGGGTGCTACGTCCCGGTAGTCTAGCAAGTGAGGTGGGCCCATAATTTTTGGCCTTTGGTGCTTCCACTTTCGTGAACCTCCTTTTGAAGAATCGTCTTTCCTATCCGCCAGGTTCTATTCGAGGGACCAGCTGGACTCACATTGACCGTGAATGGATTAACTTAACTTCGTGGATCCTCTCGACTTATGAGGCAGACCTAAGGAACCTAGAGCTGTATTATGCTCTTAGCGCTACCCATTACGAGGTAGGGGTGAACCACGATATGTTTCTTGCTTTAATAGAAATGTATAATTTTATTCCGTAATATTCTTACGCCAGGCGGGGAAATAGGCCTGGCCCTTCATGAGATGTACGAGATTTCCAAGCTCCCATGGAGCACTGAGTAGTATGAGGAGTACATCCCTTACAATGAGGAGCTTACCACCTTGGAGGTAAAAGAGCCTGAAATAATGGATGTATATAAAGAACTATTATGCCATCACCAAGTGGGCCACTGCTTGGACAAGACGGACGCTTACCCTCACATTCTTTCTTGGAAAAGGTATCTTTTCAAGGAGGATTCGGCAAAAAAGGCGAACGGGCAATTCATTACTCCCCGGGCCTCCTCACCGGAAGCCATACAAGCCTTGATGACTTCTTTGAATGGGAAGAACCCCACGGTAGATACATATAGCAAGTCGAATCCTGATATCTTCTCTTAATTCATCCACGACATATTTGATTTATCTCTGAAAGCGTCATTGGAGGACAATATAATGATATGGAGGCTCAACTGCGTGGTTCCTGGTGGCTCAGGATCTCTGGAAAGAATTAGCAGGAATCTTATTTTATCGGCCATGAAGCTCGTCTTTGGCCACCAGCTTGCTCTCCTCCCGGCGATGGTTTGCAACATTCATTGAGGGCTGCAAGAGTTTATGGGGAAATTGACGTCGAAGGTAGGGAACAAGGGTGACTTCCCTCAGGTGGAGTTATCCTACCATTATTTGATGGGTTGGTTAATCCTACACCATCTTGGTGTGATGAATCCCAACATACGGGAGGACACCCAGGAAGGGGACACCTTCCTTCATTGCTATCGTAGGATGGAACGGGTCCACTCGAATATACCCATTTGTTGGAAGGTACTGAGCTATATGAATAGCTATAAATTCTTCATAGTGCCTTCCCGTTATCCGGGCCTCACGGAAGGTGAAGATCTCATGGATGTCGGGACCGTGTCTTCTAGTTTGCCGAGGCAAGCTTTCTACTGGCTGTTGTCTATTCGGCCCTCCTATTTGGTATATCGAAACAAAGATAAGGTTCATTTGGTACCGTATCTCCTAAGCCGATTCACTCACCAATTCGGCTATAGCCAGTTGCTGCTAGGTATCCCGAGATCCAATTTAGTATACATAGAGAGTTTACATGATGGAGCCCGGGCTTTGCAGTATTACAATGTCGAATAACCAAAGAGCAGTTTACCGCACCCTTACGGCGGCCTAAAACTAGTATTTTATATGCTGCTATAAAGTTTTATTAATTTGTGAATAATTTATCCCCGGGCTATGATCGGGAGTAGAGTTTCATCGCCAAGACCAGAATAGAGGCATCGCGAGACATCATCGATAGGGCCCAGTCCTACCGACCTGGAGGCCCCATGGCTGAAACCCAAAGCGGAGGCCAGCCGGTGGAGTCACCTTTTGTGTCTTTGAAACAATGATCTTTGACCCCGGCAGGATCCTCGGCCTCGAATAGAGTGAAGAAATCTGTCGTTTCCAAGGTGACGGGGATAGTGCAACCTGTTCCTATGCTTTGTCTTTGGTATTAATATTTTATCTTATGTTTCCCTTTCTTTTCCTTTATCAGATTTTTGCTACTAACTTTTCTTCTCATTTTTCTTGTTTGCAGGGAGTTGTTACTAAGGACAAGAGTACCGACCTAAGACCGAGCTGGGCTCCTCCTTCTCCAGTTGAAGAGGTGGAAGTTGCATCCAACTCTCCCTTACCCAAAGAATCCATTTTCGGGGATCCTACCCTTCAGGAACCTATCCCTGATGTGTCTTTGACTGGGGATATCCGTCATTGGGATAGTTCGTTGGATAAAGATATTCCAATTGACAATATCCCCCTTTTGATTTTGCAAAGGATGATTATTCCCATTTGATGGATGCTTATGATGCTGGAGTAGACCTCCCGGTACGACTGGGAACTTCGGATAAGTCTCCCCTGGCTCACTCTACGAGTGAACCATTTTTGCTTCACTTGTTTGCCCTTCTCAGGAAGGTGGCTCAAATTATAAAAAAATTTGTAGGCACTCCTCAAGTAAAGCCTTCCAGTGGAGAGGAATGGCAAAGGAGGAGCCTCTTGGTCCCTCGTAGGAACCGGACCTAGCACCTGCTAGGGCAATATCGGGACTTAGAGGGAAGAATACCCTAGCCACGGGGGAGCCTGGCTTGAGGATGACTTCTCCGAAGGTCAATAATGAAGGGATGCCTCCGTCTTAATGCCTGTAGTGGGTCATGTTACGAAAAAGGGGGTGTTAGTGTAGGCCCCGGTCGTAAGCGAGCCTGAGCGTGAGCTGGGTCGAGCAAAAGCTTATGAGGCGATGATTGTGCAGTCTTTTGGGATAGTTACGGGGCCAATAGGGTTAGCCGAGCGACCTATGGATTCCTCGAGTAAGTAGGAGAGTGAACTTCCAACTTCTCCATTCTGTAGAAATTTTTCTTTAATTATTAATCTTGCTTTCCTTTGTCATCACAGTTTCCCTAATGTCAGTCGCGGCACCCTCTTTCGTGATGAACTCATCGGCACCACCTCCCATGACCCTGTTATCTTTGGCCGAAGCGGATGGCTATATCTCAATTGCTATCAAAGCTTTTTACCATATTTTGAAGTGGGGGGTGTCTGGTGTCTTGGAGAGGGACCGACCTTTTAGCATGGCTCAAATCTTGGCATAATCTCAGGTTGAACTAATCAGAGGATACTCTGGCTATGAGGCCAAAGCTGATGCGCTAGAGGAGCATGTGAATGAGCTTGAAGACTGCTTCACTGAGCTGAAGATGTTCGATACGACGGGCCTTACATCATTAGTTGTTGAAGAGAAGAATACCTTGATCGCCTTCCTTGTTGAGGACATGTCTACTTACCCTCTACGGAAGGAGATTTTTTACTGCGAAGCGGTGAAAGCAAGTGCAAAAGAGTTGGAGTTTGCCGCTGCTAAAGAGACTCGTGCCCGTACTCAGGAGATGCTAGCCAAACATCTGACGGATGTGCGAGCGTAGATCAAGCAACTTCAGGCGGAGGAGGCGAGACTTGAATTTGATGCTCGTCGTACGGCGAAAGAGAAAATCACTCTCAACAAACGAGCTATCGACAATTCTCGGTATGTTATGAGAATCAAGGCTCAGATGACAGATTTGGAGGCCAAGCATGAAAGCCTAGTTGTCTTTCAGGATGAGGCTTTGCTGCAACAGGAGGTCGAACGTCGGGCTGCTGATAGTGGCCAAGTTAAAGTGAACTGGCTGAAGCGTCGAGTCGATGAGCTATGTACCCACGTTGAAGGTTCTTAGGGGTCATAGGTTTTTTTGCTCCAAGATTTCTCTTTTTTTTTATTTAGGGCTCTGTTATGCCCTTTGATGTAGTTCCTTCTTTACTTTATGACCAAGAAATAAAAAAATTTCCTTTGCGACTGTGTGAATCTTAGATTTCGTACTAGAGATAATGTTCACGTAATACGATATCGTAGTCATTGAGGACACCCGTTGGGTATAAGTGTAGACCTATTATTTATGGTGCACCTGGGTGTAAATAGTAGGCTTGAGATAAAATTCTAACAGAGGTGATATGGGCGTGATAGGTTTTGTGGACTCAATATTGCTGGCATACTTATCATCGAGTACGAATGATAAGTTTAAATGACGACCAACATCAAAGGTATTATAGACATGACGGTCAATTGCCATATGAGGAGGTTTGTTCAGAGGTAATATGGATGTGGTAAATATTTTTGATGATATTCGGAGTATGGTTCAGAGGTAATATGGACGTGAACTCATAATCACATAGGAAGGTTTACTCAAAGCTAATATGGACATGGCAAACCTTATTGATGATATTCGGAGTTTGGTTCAGAGGTAATATGGACGTGAACTCATAATCACATCGGAAGGTTTACTCAGAGGTAATGTGGACTTGACAAACCTTATTGATAATATTAGGAGTATGCTTTAGAGGTAATATAGATGTGAACTCATAAGGTTTTGGGGATCCATTATCCATTGCACACTCGGGACTCCCGAATACGGATAACAGATTTGTTCGCGTGCTGCAGGATCGAAATAATTTATTGGGGAAGACATTAGCTGTAAAATACTACACTTTTATGTCCCTCTGCTAGGGATATAAGTGACACCCTTTTTAATTTGACGGTAAAACCTTATTGAGGAAATACGGTATCCCGTCTAAAGGGATTACATTATCGTAAGAAGGTACGTCGGTGGATGCCGCAACATACTTTTCCAGTTCGTCTCCTTTAGTTGCTATCAGTGACGCTGACGGTGCTGGAGTTTTCCTACGGAGCTTGACGATCAGCTACCCTAGGGTTTCCATGGTAAGGGGATTTATGTCTGGCAAGCATCTCTGTACCTGGGATTTAACCACCAAGGATTCAGGAGCCTTTCTATAAATCTTGACCACGAAAGGAATGGTTGTATGGGCTGGACATCCTCTGAGACGGACCGTTAGAGGCTCGCTTGAAGTCGTAACAGCATCAACTTCATCGTCGACATCACTACCTCCTTTGTCTTGATGGATTTGCTTGTACAAGATCGAGTCAGAGTAGTACGCCTCGACCCCTTTGAAAGGATCCACGTCGGCGAATTATATCTTGACAATGCCATCTTAGTTGACGTACTTCAAGCATTAGTGGAGAGTGGATGGAAGAATCTTATAATCATGTATCCATGTACGCCATAGCAGGACATTGTAGGACACCTCCATGTCGATGACATAATATGTCACCACTATTCGGAGATCGCCTATCGAACACTTTAGGCGAATCTTGCCTAGAGGGTAGCTTCTCCTGGCATTGAAGCCCCGTATAGTAGTATTGGTGGCTTCCAGCTGATGCATTGGGATCCCCAAGGTCTGTAGCAAACTTCATGGGATAATATTAAGATATGATCCAGGGTCGACATGCATCTGGTCCACTTTAATGGCACCAATGTACCATGTGTAATATAGGGGACGATCGTGCCTATTATTCTTCAATAACATATCCTGCGGAGAGAATGTGATATTCGGGATCACTTCAATCACACTGTTGCAGTGGACACATGATGCGGGATTCTTGGCCGGTGGCTTGACTTGCACCAAATAAGAGTCAACATTTTGTAATGCCTCACTCAGAGCGTCATGGGTCTCTTTGGAGAGAAGTAAGAGCTCGAAGAGAGACAACGTAGCTGGAGTATTGGCCAGCTGTGCCAGTATGTCAAAGTTGTAAGGATTCTCTAGCCCCTGAATTATGTCCTTTTACAGAGGTTTATCGTAGCAAATTTTATTTTGGTTTTGTTTATCCGCTACGGGGGGTTGGGATTGACCTAGATCCGATGCGACCGGTGTTGTGGGCACAGTGGCTGAGGGTGCACAGTCCTCGGGAACTGTATCATAATCTTGTTGGTAAGTTTTGTTCGACCGAGTGGTCCCTGCTAAGGCTTCTTCTTCCAAGGGGGATACCATATGACATGACTTAGACTTTCCTCCCTTCCGCTTGGCGGTGGGAGGTAGCGCTTGTTGTGTCAGGTCTTGGACCAGATTGGGATGAACCCACATAATTTTATCGTATGGCATGGTGAACGGTACAAGTCCGGATGATTGGTCGTGTGTCGGAGGAAAGTTAACTATCTCTATTGTCGCCTTTGGAATGGAGATGACACCATCTTAGACCTCTGTTGTCGGGAAATCACCGAATTGGTGGGATACCATATTTGCAGTGACTGTTTGTCTTTAAAGTCTAAAGTGAGGGCTTTGGAGTCGATCAACCGTTGTATGTACTTTTTTAATACGTAGCAATCTCATGTAGGGTGATGGACGTATCGATGGTAGTAGCAATATTTGGGGTTATCAACCTTGTCTGCTTCATCAGGGCATTTAATGTCGGGTAGTCGTAGCTTGTTGCCCTTCATCAATACAGATCACCATGATGTCATCGTTGTCAAAGAAATAAGTCTCCTTCGGCTTTAGTGGCTCCGTCGTCCCTGTAGCAGGCAAGGCCATGCTTTTGGATACATTGACTGTCAGGGCTTGCTTCCCTTTATTGTCATGAAGGTTGTTGGTGGTAAAAGAAAACTTTTCTTTGTCCTCTGTGGTATGATCTTGAAATCCTAACAGGTGGGCATCCTTCGTGCTCCTTTCGTCGGCCGTGACACTTATGATAAATGTCGTCTAGTCACTGAACGACCAGATATCGTCCAGAATCTTATTGATGGTAGGAGGTTCTTTCAACATGTGTCCATCAACGTAAATTCGGGGATGCCAGGAGGCAACTTCAATGTCCCTTGTCGAAAACATTTGATGTATTCCATTACAGGTTCTCTATCCCCTTGGCGATGTCCTTCAGGGAGGAGATAGTCATATCCATCCCTACTTCATAGAACCAGACGTAGAAAAGGGACTTCGGGTCCTCGAAGGATAAAATATATTTATCTGGGAGACTACAGAACCACTCAAAGGCGACTCTAGATAGTGCTCCGACGAATAAGTTGGTGAGTAAGGCATCATCCCGAGGTAAATGGCCAGTTATGGAATAGAAATATCTCATATATTAACGGGGTGATGTCTTCCCGTCAAATAGAGTCAGAGATAATGACTTGTATTTAGGAGGGTATACCACATTGTCCTACTCGGGAGATAAGGTTGCCGAGCCTGTCTTAGTTATCTCGAGTATCAACATGGGCACTCAAGTCCCTGAGAATCTCTTGGATATTGTCTGACAGTAAAGGGGCAGAGGATCGAGGTACGGCCTGACTTCTCATAATATGAGGAACCGGGTCAGGCATGCCAAATTCTCCGTTGGTCCCTTGATCCAGGTTTGTTCTCCCCGGGGTTCGTAGCTGTGCTGGGACTAAGTTCTCTTTGAGTTCCAGCATTGTGTCAGTCAGAGTCTGCATTGAGGTACTCAGAGTCTGTATCATGACTTCGAATAACTCAAGACGTTGTTGGTTACTGGACCCCGTGCCATGCTCATCTCCTTCCATGTATACTGGTATTACATGGGATGAGGTGGACAGGAGGGTGGATGCCTTAATTTTTATCTCAGATGCCTAAGTCTCATTGTCCTCAGGGAGAGCGAGCATTGTTGCTTAGTCTTCAGAATTTGAAGAATTAGTACCCTCAATTTCAATTATGGCTCATCCTGGAAGGTATATATATCCCCAGTTAAGCTGCCATCCATGTGAGAAGATTCACCTTCCTCTTGGAAGGATGGGTTGGCATGGAACACCGGGGGATTTCTACCCCCAGTTTTGATTGTAGCCTCATTCGGGCAGGTATGGCTACCCCTAGTTCTTGTTCTCGAGCGCGTGCCTTGAATCACCCCTATGGTAGGTACATGTTTGCTACCCCAAAGATGGTGTCATGATGTGCTAATCGACGCCCTCAGGTTGGGTGGCTTTTCTTTAAGATATTCTTCATAAGAGGATACCTCTATGTTGAGCAACATGAAGCAACGGGAAATTCTTTCTCATCATGCAGTTGTTTCCTGGGATGTCGTCGGGTCGGTGCCGCTGGTTGCAATCGCTGGAATACCGACTGTCTGGTTGGAGGAACTGGTACTTTAGTGCAGCAATGGTTGACTATGATGATAGCACATGTGTCTCTACAAGAGGATACGTCATGTACAAGGGTTTCTTCGTTTGTCTTACGCTTGTGACTAATCACGTTGTGTAAATCAGACGATGGAAGCTTCACTTTCACACCCATTTCATATGCTCAGCCAAGCCTTGTACATGAATATGAAAGTGGAAGGTTTGCTCCCTGACCCAGTTCTTTCGCAGAAACTACAACCGAATCTTTATTGGAAGACTTGGTATGAGACGGAATCACTTCATACGCACAGCGAAGCTGGGCACATGAGTCTGTCGGCATAATATTTGCTCCCCGATTTGGTTCAAGCGTAAATGTGACACCCAAGTGGATTTAGGAAGGCTTTAAGGGTTGACCCGCATCCGGCACATGAGTTCCTGGGTGAGCCCTATATAGTCTGCCATCAGCAGCGCACGTGACAACTAGCGGCGCATGCTTTTGGAGAGCTGGTTGCACAACCCTTCGAGTGCGTATGGCTCGGGTTGGTTTGGATTTCCTTAAACCAGCGCTCTCACGCACGTAGTATAGGGAATCCAGGTCGGGAAAATAGGAGTCCTTGTTGAAGATAGTCTTGCTTGTAGAGGACATTGTGCGCCTATGTTCTGGCACAGCACGTCCTCTTACGTGGATCACGTTGTGGGCCCGCCTCTTGAAATTTAGCGTCGTTCCTCTCAAGAGAAGATTCGAAGATGGAGATGGGATGTGTACCAACCTAATGTGCATCTGCGGTGGAGCTTGGCAATGCTTATGGGACAGATTTTAGATTTGGCGCAGCGGCTTTGACGATCCAAATCTTGCGAGTCTTGTGAGGTCGTGCGGGCCTCCTCGTAGAACTCGACTTATCGGCGGGATACACGTCAACCTCATGTGCATCTGCGACAAAGGTTGGCAATGCATCGGGCACCGACTTTGGGTTTGGTGCAGCGGCCTTGGCGACCTAAGTCTTGTGAGGTCGTGTTGGCGTCCTTGAAGAGCTCGGCTAGTCCAGCATGTCTTCAAATGCCGGTTGGTCAAAGAAAATGACCAACATCCTCTGGGTTGAACCCATCTTGGTCACATCAGATTGTGTCACAAGCTTCTCATTGGAGGAGAAACTCTTCCCCAATAGAGTCATTATTTTTATAGACATCGCCAAAAAATACTCGTGGAAAAGTTGAACGAACTTTGTATTGATTGGGAAAAGACAAATAGTACAAAGAAAATCTAATGTGTAGAGTCTAAGTACAATAAAAAAAATAAGAATTTGGGCAAGTGTGACGGTGGAGAACGAATACTGCAGTGGCCCATTTACTCTATCGACGATCCGGCGACCAAGGAGGGTGACGAGTCTTCTAGGAGCTTGAGTATGCAACTCAATGGATGTCCCTTGCGACACTCTTGTCTTCTTCTCCTTATCTTCTCTCCTTTTTTATATGTAGGAGACTCCCAGTATTTATAGCCTTGAGAAGACATTATAAATGTATACATGCGCGCATCTCATGTTGTCGTATGGTGGTGGATGTTGCATTTACGCTGCCATATGGCCATTCAAGATCTGGGGTTGTTGATGCCCATAATACTCGTGACATGTGTCATGCCCAAGCTATAACGATTTTGATTGCACCTTGGCAACGCTTTTGCTTAGCGCATGAACATCAATGGGGAATTAGTGGCGCATGGTGCTACTGGAACATGGGAACACTACTTGTGTTGTTAATGGCGCATGGCTGACTTAAGTGTATGTCCCTAGCTATCAATTGCACATGGCTTCTGACTTTGTTTGGCACATAGCTTTTTGACCACTTTGGCACATGGCTCTGTGATTATTTTTAGCGCATGGTATAGATTTTTCATGCTTCTATAGCTACTAGAAAAATATTCAACAGAACTATCTTAATTTGTGGAGAAAATTATAGGATAATATCCAAGATTTGATGAAGGAACAAGTTAAATAATTAAGTTAAGATAAGAGAATTAAAAATAATTCAAGGAATCTGAATTTTCAAAGATTAAGTGTGAATGAATTTATCAAGAATGAAAAGCAAGATAAGATACAGATATGCTTCTAAGCCTCAAAATATTTCATGAATTGACAAATCAAGTTATTCTATCTTCTCCTTTCAAATATCTTCTGACCTCAAATAAGTTTATTGGTTTCTTCCTTCAAAATTGACTACATAATTGTTTACTACATAATTGTTTATCCTTAATCCATGTTTACTACATAATTGTTTATACTTAACCAATACATTCTGATGACTACACAATTGTTCGAAGAAAACACCAATAATCTTAGTCAAAATGTTCCATCTCTTAGACTGATTGGACAATCCTTTAAATATTCATTATATCCTTATCGACTATCCTCCTCAATTCCTTAGATAATGGTAGGATCTTTAATTCTTAGTCAACCATATCAATGTATCATATTTGAAAGAATATGTATCTCTAAAATTTAAATAGGATTGTTGTTGATATGATAAAATAAATATGGTACAAGATACTACTTTTCATGCTCCAACTGTATTCAACAAGAAAGCCTGACCACATTTATTTCTCTTCCTATCATAAGGACTATTTAATATCTGTACTTTAAATACCATCCATAAAGTTTTCTACAGTTACTCTTTATATGACCCTACTTCTTATATAAGTTCATATGATTAAAACCATTTATTATTCCATCAATGTCTGCTTAGATTGCCCTTGCATCTAGTTCCTCAAAGAAAATGCTCCAATATCAAAATTTTACTTTCGACCACTGATTTTCAATAATTGTTTATCCCTTAAAATTCTTTCTTGACCTCAGGTTGCTTTAGGAATTTCAGAATATATTTGGCACATATATAGTGCTATGTTGCCTTCAAATTTTTTTTTTAATCCTACTATATTCATTGACTTTCTCAGTAGTTGTCACGTAAGAAGTAATTTTTTCAATCTGGTAAAATCATCCATATATATTCATCCACGGTATAACTTTTCTGTTTTCAATTAGATGAATCTTTATTATAATTCTATCTTTGCCACTTTTAGGATAATATATCTTCAAAGTTGCTCTTAAGTTCTTCTCGAGAAACTACTCTATTTGAGTCTTTTGGATGCTTTGTACTCAACCAATTTTTAGCTATATGTTCCAATTGGATTTGAGCTATTGTTATCATGTCTTTTGGTGCAATCTTTGGTCCTTTAAGTAATCCTTCAGTAGTCCTTAAGAATTTCCCTTCTTCTAATGGACTTTCAGTTCCACAAATTTCTTTCATTTAAGCTTCCTGAATTCTTTAATAGTTCCATTCTTCTATTGAGGAAGTTCTCTACGTTCCTCTAATACTACAGCTAATATTATTTGTGATGTACTAGCATGATGATTAATTATTTTTAAAAGTTGCTGAAATATGTGAAGCATATCTGATGTGCTTTCTCTGACTAATTGTTAAGAGATAATTGATAATTATCGAATCATGGATAATGAAAGATAGAAAAGTTTAATAAAGTAATCAATATGAGATGCTGTCAATATTTTCATAAAGACAAAATAATTGACAATAGAATAATAAATCGAATGGTCAGATAGAATAAATCTAAGGAACACAGGAAAAATAAAAACTACATAGATGCATTGGATAGTTAAGTCATGATATGTATATATGTTGTTACATAATGGAACTACAACAAACGAAAAGGATATCTTATATCTATACTATGCATATATATACTGACCTATTATACATATGACCTTACTGCATTACTCAATACTCATAACCTAAGGTCCTTGCTAGATAGTTCCTAAGATGAAAGATCTTAGGGTCTAGAGCCTATGACTAAAATTAAATCAACTAAATTATAATCTCCAATAGGTTAGTCTATAATTCTTAAGAGTTGTAATCCTAATAGGCTGGTGCTAAACCTGCATGGGCCACCACTAAAAGACGTGTCAAGCCCCTCTCCCAGAATACGGTGAGCCGAATACATAATTAATATCCCAGGCTACGCACCAAACAAATACACATGTATCTGTATCGTGATTGTCGCCTGTTAAGTTCTAGGATAAAAGTATGGGCAAACTAAAATCATAAATAAAATTGACATTAACTTACATCCATAAACATCACTGATCAACCGTACATCTCACAAGTCTGGTTTTTTATCTCAAGGATAATACATACGTACACAATAATATCAATAAGAAAGATGATATAGCCTCTGTCTGTGCTATTCTTCTGGTTCTTCCATAATGTATACTGAAAATATCTCTTCCTCAGTCATGCCTCCATATAGTGAACAAAAACTAGGTCATCAAAGACATGCAAGTCCTTGGTTCAAGAACGGTAAAATAAATTAAGTAAAACAGTTATATAATTAAAAATCATAATATGATACTCAGATAGGAAGATGATATAATTTATCATAAGGAAGTATTGAAATGTTAAACCAGAATATGACTTAACTCGGATATGACACTATTGTAATCATAATTCTAGTGACTTAAAAGTGTCAATACACATTTATTGCCAAAAAGTCTCTACCACAATCATAATACAATTTTCCTATATGAGGATGTAATTTAGGGAACAATCTCTGGATATCGCACTATTTTCTCGATAATAATCCCGTTATCAGGGATCAGGTTATGGCAGGTAGGCACGGTACTTAATAGTCCGGCTCACTCCTCATAGGGAGCGGTATTATAGGTAGGCACGATACTTAATAGTCCGACCACACTCCTCACAAGGAGCTATTCAGGTCAGGTTGGTGAGGCATACACCCATTACTTGCAATGCCTTGCGAAGGAGTTATATGTACGGATCAGTTTTATATTTATATATTGCCAGATTTTACACGGTGTGGTCCAGAACTGTTCTTCCCCACCCAGTGTTCTATCCTACAATCACAATCAATTTATTATCTTATTTAGAACTTTCTTTCCAGTCTCAAATATGTATCTCGATCTGTGTATTTATAGATTTCACAAGAATACGATAATATAAATCTGCAAGCAAGTTTCAATCCATTAAAATAAACACAGGTAAGTATCTCTATACGTGTCAAATACCACGTATTACAAGATTACTTCTCAACATGATATTCTAATAGATAAAGTATGACAAATATGATTTTTTTTTCTTCAGATAGCAAGCTTCATGTAGTATGAGTATACAACTCACCATAAAAATATGTTTACTTAAATAAGACAGAACAACTGGATTTTATTATTGTTCCGCTTACATGTCAAGGTGTATGTATCCTACGCTTCTAAACTTAGACAAGTTGACCCCTAACATATTTAAAGTTATCAAAAGCATGTCTGTAGTAGATACAAAAATCAATGTTAGGGTTTAGTACGATATAAAGGTATTTGATTCAAAATTGAGTTATCACCCAAAATTTTTAAGATTTTCAGCAGTCTTATTTGTATTTTGAGCTCCAAACACAAGAATATAATTCCACCCGGAGCAATTCTCTGTAGAATTTTCTTGGGTCAAAGTCCCTTCAGTGGAACAACTCAACACCAGATACACACAGTTATATTCAACCGTAAATACATAATGATTAAGAAGAATGAATTTCTTCTTACCATGGCTACTTAGTCATAATGTTAAGTTTGCTCAACTATTCTTCGAACAAGAAGAACACACAAGTTAGAATCATATGAAAATCAACTAAACTTATATACAGAATAACACTTAAACCATTAGCACTATCACATCACAAGAAGGTTTACAAAGTATTTATACCTTGCTAGAATCAATCATTCAATTATTCAAACATCAATAAATTCATAATATACATACATAAATCTATTATGAGCTTTGATACCTATCAAATATAAGTAAGCAACTCTAGAATTTAATACTAAATTTTAACATGTAACCCTGCATTGCACAAATTATAACTCCTATTATATAAACCAAAATACCATTATAAAATATATATTCAGAATTCTTATCGAATCCTCGACGTATCCTTAATAAACATATTTCAATTTTAACAATGTCTATTAGATCAAAACTTGCTCGAAAAAAACTGCGCACTGGATTCCAATATTGCATTCCAGATTTCAAGGTCTATTATACACGGTTGTAAGTGGGTTGTAGGCATTTGGTTATAGTCATAGCATAGCCCTGGAAGAAATGTTTATTGAATTTTCAACGATTCTCATTTATACATATTTCTATTTTGACAAAGTTTACTAGATCAAAACCAGCTCTAAAAATATTGTGCAGTGGAAACGAATTCAGCACCTATATTTTTTATGTCCAAGCCTCCAATGGGTGTGTCACCTTAACAAATAATGCTTAGAATTTTGTTGTAAACAAAATATATTTAACTCAATATTAATCTAAAATATAAACTTTATTTTGAATAATAGAATTAAAACAGGAACAATATGGAAAATACACAAAAATAAGAATTGTGTAAAGAAAAGGAGGACTTGCCTTAGTCTTCTTGGTTTGGAATTTTATGTAGAGATGGAAAAAGGGTTTAGAAGTGGTTAGGAGGATGAAGGGTGGAAGTGAAAGGAGTTAAGGGTTATATAAGGAGTAAAAACTTGAGTCTTTATATAAAAACTAAATCCTTATATATATATATAAACTAGAACCCTTCTTATCATTGCTAGATATTTAAAAGTAAAAGCCAAACCAAATGAAACCTATTAACCCTATAGGTTGGAGAGGAGGTGGCTTCTTAAAGAAGATAAAGGTTTAGTTGGTAAAGGGGTATTTTGATCTTTTTCTATGTAAAGTTAAATTAGGGTTCTAATTAAACCGATTTACCTCCAAAATAATACCAATTCTTTACACTAATCAAACCCTAATCTATAAATGATAAGATACATAAATAACACCTCTAAAAAAATAATAAAGATTTATGATAAAAAATAATATTATTATATTAAAAAAATTTAAAAATACGAGAAATTATATTATTAAAATAATAAAAAAATCTCGTGGAATTATTTTCTCGTAAAACTTGTATTTCCATATAAATTATTATTATTATTATTATTATTATTATTATTATAAATTTTGAAACGCAACTATGATAGTTTAGGCTAAAGTATTTATATAAATATTGGTATATATAATTATAGTATTATATAATGAAGTTATGGGTTAGGTTAACTTATGGGTTATCAATATATATAGGTTTTATATATGTTATATATTAAGTATGGTTTATTACACTAGGTAATTAGCTAGGGTATTATATGATACTTGTATATATTATGAGTCTATATAGAGTATATATGATATTAGTATATCATAACTAGCTAGTATGACCTAAAAAACCAAGGTATAGCTTGGTATTGACTAGTGTCACTTAATAGGGCAACTAGATAGCTAAAGTGAAACCCAAACTTAGGTAATTTACTAGTTTAACCCAAATGACCTAGAAATGACCTAGAAACTTAGAACAATCCTAGTTATGTATATTTATGATTTTGAATCACCTATATGACATAGAAATTCATATATAGGTCTACGAGCCCCCGTTTCGGACAATGTTTGATATTCGGCACCGGACCGCAGGCGAGTACATTCTTTAATTTTTTTTTATAATTAATATGATTCATGTTTATAGTATTGTCTTACTTGATTCCTGCCATGATAGATACACGATTTGATATTATATGGATTCACCTTCATGAGATATGCGCATCATATTTGTCTGGCCTATATCAGGACTCTTTACTGGCATGACATCAGGACTCGATTAATGGCATCACCTACATTTATCTGGTTGGCCTTGTATTTGATATACGTGTCAGGACTTGGATTTATTTGTACTAGTCGGGGGGGATACCTTAGTAGACATATAAATATTCCTAAATATGGAACTACCCCCTTCAAGTCTAATCTGGAACGATAGCAGTCGCATACCTCACGGACGATGAGCTGTATTACCCCTAGTCGTTTACATGTCGAAAGTAGTATTTCAAATCAGACTAATTAGGTACAGTCTTGATGGTTTTACTCTATACTTGTTGGTTTCACTCTACACTTGTTGGACACATGTCATACCTATTTTTGCTACTGCTCTCACGTATATATCTTGTCTTTACTGCCACACTCTCTTGTTCACCCTATTTACTTTTCATGTATCTATATTTATCTGCTTACTCTATTTCCGTACCAGGATTCACTACTAATCTGCTCATCATGTATTATTTTACTATTACTGTTTTATAGTCTTTATCATTTAATTAAAATTGTTATTGAAATTGTGCTCATTCGATCCTAACTGGATAATATTTTTAAGGGACTGTTTCGAGGTGTGGTGTCCTACTTTCTACGAACCCCATTAGGATGAGGGTGCAGATTTGGACCATGTAGCTCAGGCGTAGCTTGGGGTAATTGTCGGTTGCTCTAGCCGGAATAATCAGTTATATTTTTTATTAGTATTTTGGTGCCGAATCTATCTTCGACAACTATTTGAGACGGATTATTATTTTGGATGTTAGACTTATTGTTGTTGTTTAGACTTTTAGAGCTTATATTTTGGTTTCTATCTCTTTATATCATATCATGCTTATCTTATATTTGTGATTGAGTCCACTATATTGATATATCATTGTTCTTCTTATAGAGTTGGATATCTTTGTGTGAGATTGCTAGTATTATATAGATGACCTAGAAAATATTCTACCGTCAATGTTGCGGCGTAGGCTGGACGTACCCACATACTCGTACCTGAATATCTGGGTGCGGGTCGTGACACCTCCAAAAGCATGTCCTCAATAGCTTGTTTGTCAAACTCAACGACCAAAGTATCTTGCATGGTTCCCATCAATGAGACATTGGATTGCACTATAACTTTCTCATAGGTAGAAAAAGTTGACCCCAGCAGAGTCGTCATTTTGTTTTCCATAACAAAATTTTTATTACATTTTTATCACAAAAACTTGATTATTGCTTTTGAAATATAAAAATATTTTAAGTACAAGCAATGAGAATAAAAATTCTAAGAAGTAGTAGCAATGGAGGTCCTATCAGCACACGATCACTTTGTTCTTTGGACTATCCGAGGCAAAGATGGGAGAATATTGCAAAGTCTCGAACTTATGAATATTGGAGAGAGGAAATTGGTAGCAAGAAGGATTTAGCCCAAGACACGAAGCTTTATAGCACAAATCCCAAGGTATTTATAGGCTTTATATTGAAACAACCAATCTTTAGGATTTTTTATTGAAAATAAGCAATATCCATTATTTTTGCTTTTTTACGCACAAATTTGGACAACTACCAATAATATTCGCTTTTATCGAATATGAGCATCCACGCATAATATGGTCTACACAACTTGTGGTACAAGAAATATATTAAATTCTAATATTTGAGATAATTGCCATTTCAAAAACCTAAAATGTATACCAAGATTAGCTTATTAAATGCGCCATATCTCTCCTCAAAATTTAGAATGCAACTAAAAGCTTTGCATTTAATGATGTCACTATCATATTTCTAGATGAGGGTATTTTGGTCATTTAGCATATTTATTAATAAGTGATTTAAATATGTATATTATGTGCTACTAATTAATTATATTGAGTTGTGCTACTTAATTATTTGTTAGTGGACAAGCCTATGTGTATTTGGACTTGTCATTAGTGGACCATTGGATTGTCAAGACACATTGAGCCCAACATTAGACTAAACTCATTAGACCCTTTCCCTTAGTTAATTAAGAAGAATAGCTTAATTTGCATTAATTTAGAGACTTTCCAATATAGCCCTTCCTAATTATCCCTCATAATTAACTAGTGGGGGTACATTGGTCAATTTATGTTGCTTGGGCAAAGGGAAAGAGGGGGTCAGCCACCTATAGGGAGGGTCTCTCTCTCTCTCTCTCCCTCTCTCTCTCTCTCTCCTCTTCATTTTATTTAATTCTAGATCCCCAAATTAGTTTATACCCAATTCACTTTATTCATCTACCAAATTTAACTTAATTGACACCCATTCTCTTTCAATTTTATTATCTAATAAGCATTGGAGCTTGGATTCCAAGAAGCACTTGAAGGAAGAGGAATGGGCAAGAGAATTATGCCATAATTGTGTCCATTGAGCATTTTATTGAAAATCCATCTCCAAATAGGTAAATTATAAATCTACCCCTTAATTTAGACTATAATTCATGCATTTAACCATTATGAATTATCCTTTGGCTTAGGGCAACCCATAGGTTCAAGAACTAGGTTCATATGACTTATTTTATAGAAGTTACATATTGATTTGTATCCAATTAGGGGGATTACGAGATTGACACATCAAGTGGGTGTCATGAGACCAATTAGATCTAATTAGACTTAGAACAAGATTATGGGACTAGGTACGTATCCACAACTGGACACGAGTAGAGCGTATCATAGTATTTTGCGATACGGTGTAATATAGGGTTCATTTGGGTTATTTGTGTAATTACTCTTCAAATTCACTTGTAACTAGTTATATTAGTTATATATAAATGTAATTGATATATATTATAGGTATTTGTAATGTATTATGGTTTTGACACTAGGTTTGGGTACGTACCATGAGTGCCATAACTTTTCACTCTAAGTATTTGTTAAAATGCCTAATTGTATATATGTAAGTGTAAGTATTTATATATGTATGTTTATATATATATATATATATATATATATATATATATATATATATATTCTTTATTAGTAGTTACATGTATGTATATAGGTATATATATTAATTGAGGTATGTATAGAAGTTACTTGTGTGTGTTGGTGGTAGAGCAGTAGATGTGCTTGTAGAAGCATAAAAAATATGCGGATAGCTATACGCAACACGTTCGTGCAGGGCAGCGTAAAAAGATGACCTCAGAGCCATCAACTTGCAACAGAGCTTCTCCGCTGAGCACAACATAAAATATAACCTCAAGGACCATCCGCGTAGTGCAATATGTCCAGGCTGCTTCAGCGTAAACAGGGTGCTTTATCGCCTATATGGTATAAAACTAATCCGCTTTCAATGCAGCATTGAAGTGTATGAAGAATACTTCGTATTCTTCAAAATGAACCTGTCAGATCATGCAATGAACCTGACGTCTGGACTCCTGGCAAAGAGTACTGCACGACAACCCAAGCGACAGGTATCATGATGGCGCGGTACTGCAACCCAGGCTGTCATTTACTGCCATTTCCTTTGCGTAAACCACTTTTCACATACGAAGGAATACGCCTCCTTGTTTTACACAGGCAAATATGAGCTGTTTACGCTCCGCGAAAGACAAACAGCCTGCCACGTCAAAAGCGGCACTTCGTACAGGGCTCGAGGCACGTCTCTGCATTTAATGCGCAGAGCGGTGACAGTTTCTCGAGGTACGTCTCTGCATTTGAAGCAACGAATACTGACAGATGCCTGAGGCATGTCTCTGCGCTTGAGGCACAGAAGGGTGGCAGACCTTCAAACCTTGCCTCCTCATTTAATGAGCAGGATAATGGAGGATCTCCGCATTTAATGCAGGAGATTTGATTAAATGTCACCGAACCGTCGTTTAGTGGCATCCCCTTTCCGTAAACTACTCTTACGCATATAAAGGAATATGTTGTCCAGCTTTACACAGGCAGACGTGAGCTTCTTATGCTTCGCAAAAGGCAAAAAGGCCACCATATCAGCAGTCACTCTTCGTACAGGATTCGAGGCGCATATCTGCATTTAATGAGCAGAATGATGGTAAATCTTAAAGGCATGCCTCTACATTTAATGCACAGGATGGGGGCAGATCTCTTCATTTAATGTAAGAGATTTGATTATATCTCCAAGAGCTGTAATTCCGGCTAAAACGTCCACATCGTCTCGGCTTCTACGCCTGCTCGGCTTCTATGCCCGCTCGGCTTCTATGCCCGCTCGGCTTCTATGCCCACTCGGCCTCTACGCCTCCTCGGCCTCTATGACCACTCGGCTTCTACGCCTGCTTGGCTTCTATGCCTACTTGGCTTCTATGCCATGGTGACAGTCATTTGGCTTCTACGCCAACCTCTTCTACACAAGGGATAACTACCTACGTGAATTTTACGCCGTGATCTTCGTAGCAGATATACGCGTTTTGTCCCTTAGTTGGACGCGTGTCACATGCTCACTCAAAAGGTCATTTATACGCAGGCATTGGTTATTTTAAACCGTCGTGTAAAAGGGTGTTGTACTTTCCACTACTCGGTTTTTACGTCGACTCTGTGGTCACTGTCACTAAAACTCTATAAATAGAGACCTCTATCAATAAGGAACAAGGTGAACAAATTGGAGAAAAAGAGGAGAGAGAGAGAGAGGAGAATCCAGAGCTCAGGCAAAGAGAAGGGATCGACGACTTTGGCATCGGGCATCCACCCTCTTTAGCAACCCTCGAAGCCGCTACCTGTCTTCCACGGCACTTCTTCAACATCGTGTGGTCCAAGGGCTAAAGTGATCGACTGCAGATCAGACACCTATAGCAATATTCACCCAAATTAAATAAATTATCCTTAGTCATCCTCGTGTAGGATCAAATTTGTACAATCTTGTTTGTAAACATAAAACAAGGGCGGATCTTCGCACAAGACCTCATTTTTCGTGTTCATCAAATCTTTTCTCGTTTATTATCCTAAACAAGATGGCAACTCTGCTGGGGACATCTTTCTCTTCTGATGAGAAAGCTATTGCTCAACACGATGCGGTATCTGTGGGATCCGTAAAGAAGACACTGGTCGTCCAGTTCGACCAGTCGGCCTACGAAGACATGCTTCGAGCAGGGGGTAGCTCTCACTCCCTCTCCGTCCAAAGCAACAGGAAGCTGTGCAAGGTCTGGATGCCCAAGACATCCTCTGCCATTCCTATGGACTCTCCGATCTCTCCGATCTCTCCGACCAATGAGGTTGTAGCTTTGCTCCCTCCGTGCCCTGCGCGTAAAATTCAGTCGCCTGTCTTTGGCAGGACCGACAAAACTTCCGGCAAAGCCTCAGCGCTAACCCAGAAGTATAAACCGTGCCTTACGCATAAAATTCAGTCGCCTGTCTCTGGCAGGACCGACAAAACTTCTGGCAAAGCCTCAGCACTAACCCAGAAGTATAATCCGCGTCTTGCACGTAAATTTCAGTCGCTTGTCTCGGATAGGACCGACAAAACTTCTGGCAAAGCCACAGCGCTAACCCAGAAGTATAATCCGCGCTCTGCATATAAAATTCAGTCTCCTGTCCCTGGAAGAACAGATGAAACTTCTGACAATGCCTCAGCGCTAGTCCAGGAGCCTAAACCGCGCTCTGTGCGTAAAATTCAGTCTCCTGTCCCTGGCGAAATAGACAAAATTTTTGATGATGCCTCAGCGCCAAATCAGGAATCACAAACGCGCTCCGCACGTAAAAATACATCTGTCTTCCAGGGAAAAGCAGATGATCCCTGTAATCTACGCAAGGGAAAGCATGCGGCGGACTACTCAACTTCACGCCAGCAAAGGAACAAGTGATCATCTTCTTCTATAGCTCCTACTGACCTGCACAATCATCTGATCCAGAAGCGCAGGGAGAGGAGATCTTCCAGCATGTCTATTACGCCTCCTAGCGAACACTATTGTAATAGTCATAGGATTGTAATTAGTTGTTGCTGTCCTAAAGCAAAATGATCGATTTTTGACCGGTTGAGCTACTCTCCATCTTTCCAGAAAGAAGAGCCCACGCATGCATCTGTGAACATGGCTTTACACGTACCTAGAGGAGGGTCAGGCTCAAGACGTCATCCCTCTAGAACTCCGAGCCGAAGGAGATTCAACATGCTTCTTAGGAACACCGAAGCTGGGGTGTTCCAAAACACTCGTTCGAGGTCGCAATGGCCAGCTTCGTACTCTTCTGATTCCGATGTCGGGGGTCTGCAGTCTCCCGAATCAGACGCCGAAAGTATGGAGTCAACTTCTACAGAGACCTATACTAATCTTTCAATGACACCCAGGGAGAGGGGAGTTTATGCCATTGGAGATGAACACGAGAAAGCTTCCCCATCCGGGAACACTGAGCAGCACATCACTATACTAGAGACGTCTCTGAAGGAAATATAATCCATGATGGAGAACATGCACCAGATGATGCTAACTCAACACACAGCCGCCATGGCGCCAGTATTGGCTCCTCTAAATCAGATACGCATGGGGGTGGACTTACCACCATCCAACACGGTCCAAGAGCCTGCTCTAGATCAGGAGTTAGCTGTTCCTCTGCTTTCTCACTCGAAGAACGTATTACCTCCCACCGGGGTCGTGATGCAATCAACTCCTCATCACTCCGTGGTCCCGCCACCGGCTAAAGATCCAATGCAGGCAGTACGGGAGTTGAAAGCCCAATTTGATGCCCTGAAGCACAAAGATCAGCTCAAGAAATTGGAAATCAACCAACCTTACCCAGCTATCTGGGAAGAGGTCCCTTTTCCTCCAAGATACAAACCACAGACTATGGCTTTGTTCGAGGGAAAAACATCACCGAGTCAATACATGAACTACTTCAGCATGATGACAGTGTTGTTACAAGTGAACGACGCCCTCCTCACTCGGGTGTTCAAGGGCTGTCTCTCGGGAGTAGCTTACCAGTGGTACAGAAGTCTGGCGGACAACTGCATTACTTCCTTTGAAGACTTTAAGGCATTATTTTTCATGCGATTCTACGAGGGAGGAATGGACATGTCTATGTCCTCTCTCATCGAAGTCAGGCAGAAGGAAAAGGAGAATGTTCGCACTTTTATCGAATATTTTCGTCAAGCCACTCTGCAAATGCCTCCAGGAGTCCCAGACTCGGCGTTGGTCGACATCTGCAGGAAGAACCTTCTCCCCGTGATCTCGTTGTTCACAGAACCATATCAGTTTCATGATTGGCCCTCGTTTATCATATCTACGGTAGCCACAGAGGACAATAGTCAGAAGGCGCGCGATAATGGCATTATGATCTCGGCCTCTGATAAAGGCAAGAGGTCATCCTCCAACATCGACCATCCTCGGGGTTCCAAGGGTAAAGAAGCTCTGGCAATCAACACGTCCAAGCAAAAGGCGGTGGCTACCACGCAGACGAAGCCTGGGACTTCCAGGCCCATAGAGGTGTACTCTTTCGACGATGACGATATTCCAAGCATATTTGAATGTCTTGTCAAAAGCGGCAAGATTACCCTTCCCGTAGTAAGACGGCCCAATGAGGCCGGCAGTACCAACAACCCCAAGTACTGTATCTTCCATAGGTACATATACCACCCCACCAAGGCATGTTATATACTAAAAAGGAAGATCCAGGAGCTGATCGATGCCAAGGCCATCACTCTGCGCAACAGTGAGAAGACGGTCACTGCCAACATGATCTTCCTGTAATTTGGCAATCTGCCTCCCCAAGAAATCCCGGACGGTGTTACGCCTATTTCCCGGACGACGATAAGCATCGTTAATCTCCCTCCAGCTAAAGGTCAAAATCATGACCTGCTACCACTAACTACCCAGCGAGGCGAGACTATGTGGCTTCATCCAGATCTGGTGCCAGAAATCGAGAAAGAGACTCAAGCTGCTAAAGTTAAGTCTAAAAAGAACTCAAAGCACAAACCGTGTCACATAATTACGGTACACTCAGCATCAGAAGACGAGGTCTTGGCTACTGGAACCTGCTTAGGGAAATCCTACCTCCAGGACTATGGAGCCAGCCAAGAAGATGTATCGGCAGACGCTTCAGCGGCCAAACCTTCAGAACCAAAATCCGTCGTACCAGAGGCCGGTCCTTCAGGACCAACTTCGGCGGACAAAGGGAAGCAAAAAGAAGTACGCTTTGATAAACCTGTAAAAAATATTCAAAACAAAGGTTTAGAGAAGCCATACAACTTCGACATCCTGGCCCAAGTGGCTAATACACCAGCCAGGCTGTCCATCTTCGAGCTACTCAGGCTCTCTCTGGACACTCGTCAAGCCCTGAGCGAAGCATTGATGCAGGCGGAGGCATACTTGACCCAGCTCAAGTCCCCTGACCGAGAACCGTGGCGGGTCCTCAATGCCACAGTGTGATGGAGGTGATCCCAAACATCACTTTCACTCAAGACGACATGTTGTTGAAACATAACAGACATGACAGACCCCTCTATTACACCGGGTACATCGGTTCCATGGAGGTCGATCGGATACACATAGATTCGGGATTGTCGATCAGCATAATTCCTCATAGTCTACTCAGACTGCTGAGGATTCCTACCAGCGAATTGGCTTACACCACCACTACGATCGTGGGGTTCAACGCCGGAAGAAGTAAGTCGTTGGGTAAGATTCGCCTGAGGATCCTGATTGGCAACCTCAGATCTGTGGCTATATGTTACGTCATCGATTCAGAGGTGTCCCATAATATTTTGCTGGGTAGACCTTGGATCCACGACCACAGCATCGTTCCTTCAACTCTACACCAATGCTTCAAATATGTAGACGCCCGAGGAACAATGCAAACGGAGATTGCTGACCTGAACCCGTTCAAAGGAGTAGATTCCTACTACTCTGATGCCGTGTTGTACTCTCAAGACTGCACAGAAGAGGTATCAGCCAAAGCAGAGAAGGAATCCCACAAGGAGCCAGAGTAACTCTCTGCCAAGCAATCTCTGTCAATCAAGGTGAAAGGACGGACTACTCGTCCAAAAGCCATAGAGCCTACAACGATCCACCTGAACGAGGCCAGATCAGGGAAAGGGGGTGATCCTCTAGTGATCACTTTGAACCAGAAGCCTCCATCCTTGGTCATCAACCTCCGGCGCAGCAAACAGCCAAGTGATGTAAATACAACCGGGAACGGAGTTTCAGATGATAATAAACATCCTTTTTTCCAGTATATTTATGCCCAAATTCAGAATCAGGAATCCTCCCCCTACGACGATATAGAACCTATAGCGCAAAAATTCTTGGAAGCTATAGATTTCTATCATCCGTATATATGGGAAGTGGCGTCATCATCCAATATCACAATGACATACGGACCGCATGAGGATTCTATCTTCATTGTCCCACCTACTTGCAGTAGCCAGCATTCGATAGTCTTCGGCCGCATGCGCAATGAACCGCCGGTGCAAGAGGATTCTTCCGACGACGATGCCGGTAAAATACAGGTTCACAGATACAGCCCGCAAGATCTGAAGATCATACAAAATATGGGTTATAACTTGAAGCTGGAACCGGGTCTCAACTACGGGAAAGGCAGACGAATGTCGCTGCACGGCAATCCCTACTATCAACGAACTCGTTTCGGGTTAGGGTATACCACCTCCCTCGCAGCTCCTGAGTCAAGCGAGGATATCTTTTCCTCCTCTCAAAACGGCACAGCGCCCCCCGACTCATCTCATGCTCTCGAGCGAACATTATCAGCAAATATGGTAGTGACGGATTCCTTCGAATCAGACGAACAAGAATCCGAACCGTTTGAGAATGACGCTTGGGCTCAGCAAATGGATACACAATAGGAGTTCCGCTTCGAGCAGAGAGAACCTCCCACTGAAGATAAAGTTATCCAGATTAACGTTGGGGATGAACTTTCACCAAAGCCGATATTTATCAGTAACAATCTTTCCGAAGCAGTAAGGGAAGAAGTTATCCAGCTGATAAAAGAATATATCGACATCTTTGCATGGAATTATGAGAACATGCCAGGCCTTGATCCAAGGGTAGCTACTCATAGGCTCAACATATTGCCTGATTCAAAGCCTGTGAAGCAACACCAACGCCGGTTCCGCCCGGATATGATGGATGCCATTGAAGCTGAAGTCAAGAAGTTGATAGCCTACGGCTTCATCCGAGAAGAACAACATCCCGACTGGGTCGCCAATGTTGTCCCGGTCATAAAAAGAAATAGGAAAATTCGAGTCTGCATCAATTTCCGAGATCTGAACGCAGCCTGCCCCAAGGATGAGTTTCCTCTTCCCATCATAGACGTCATGATTGACAATACTAGCGGTTTTAAACGTATGTCTTTCATGGACGGATTTTCAGGATACAATCAAATCAAGATGCATCCTGAAGACGAGAAGCACACTACCTTCCGGACACCACTGGGAGTATATTGCTATACGGTCATGCCCTTCAGATTGAAGAATGTCGGGACTACGTACCAACGGGCTATGAGTAACATATTCCATGAGCATTTACGCAAGACAGTGGAGTGTTACGTGGACGACGTAGCTGTCAAAAGCCGCCTCAAGGATCATCACATCCAAGACTTGAAGACAGTATTTGAATTGATGCGCCATCATCAACTCAAAATGAATCCTACAAAGTCTTTTCTGGGTGTATCCAGTGGCAAATTTTTGGGATTTGTCATTACCGCCAAAGGCATTCAAGTGGACCCAAATAAAGTCAAGGCCATCTTAGAAATACGACCGCCCCGCAATCTGAGGGAACTCAGGAGATTTCAAGGTTGTCTGGCTTATATCCGGAGGTTCATATCCAACCTCTCGGGCAGATGTCAGCCACTTTCTCGTCTCATGAAGAAAGGGGTATCCTTCGTATGGGACGAAGCCTGTCAGCAAACGTTCGGTGATATCAAGCGCTACCTCACCAGTCCGCCAGTTCTGGTGCCTCCTGTCATGGGAAGACCATTCGTGTTGTATGTTCGAGCGATGGATCATTCTCTGGGAGCTCTTCTCGCACAAAAGAACGAGATGGGTCACGAGTAAGCTATCTACTACCTCAACAGGATGATGGTCGGAGCCGAACACCGGTACAATCCAGTAGAGAAAGAATGCTTGGCTCTGATATTCGCTATCCAGAAGACGCGACACTATGTCACAGGCCAAACCATTCACATCATCTCCAAGATCAATCCTCTTCGGGTACTGATGAACAAGCCAAGTGTTCTTAATTCCTGACTCACGACTTAGGCGATGTTATTAACACCGTATAACATGGTGTACGTCCCCCAGAAATCCGTCAAGGGCCAAGCACTGGCTGACTTCCTAGCTGCTCATCCAATCCCGGAGGCCTCTAAGCTATACGAGGACATTCCCGATGAAGTTGCAGAATTTAATTCTGCAATGGAGAGTGATGCATGGCAACTATTCTTCGATGGCGCATCCAGAACTGGTCCCAGGGGAACGTGGTCTCGGGAGTTGGAATTGTCCTGGTTACTCCTGATAAGCTCGTCATCTACCGAGCAAATTCCCTTAGCGAGCCCTGTTCCAACAATGTGGCAGAGTACAACGCTCTACTAATCGGCCTCCAAGTCGCTAAAGAATTGGGCGTCGAATCTCTGGAAGCTTTCGGTGATTCTCTGCTGATCGTCAATCAAGTTAGAGGAATATATGAAGTCCGGAATCCAGACCTCATCCCCTATCACAGAGCAACGGTCGAGATAGCCATGACGTTCAAAGCTTTCTTCCTAGAGCATGTACCTCGATCTCAGAATCTGGAAGCTGATGCCCTAGCCAGTCTAGCTGCAGATTTAGCTACCCCTATAAGAAGGCAGAATTCGGTAATCCTTCTTCACAGAGACTTATTCTGTGTGAAAAACAACTTTCACGTCGAATGCAGCCACGCTGTGAACACAGATCCTTCCAGGAGAGACTGAAGAAGTCCCTTCATAGATTTCATAGCATACGGAATCTTGCCAAAGGATCCTAAAGAAGCGGTATCCGTCAAAAGACGATCATTACGCTTCTATTTCGACGCATCGTCACAATGTCTATATCGCCGGTCTTATGACGGACTATTATTACGATGTCTCTCTGGTGATGAAGCACAGCGGATTATCCGTGAAGCCCACGATGGCGTATGCGGAGCACATCAACCCGGTCCTAAGCTACAGGATCGCATCAGGAGAATGGGATATTACTGTCCTACTATGATCACAGACGCAATAAAGTATGCAAGACAATACAGAGCCTGTCAGGTCCATGCAGACTTTATTCATCAACCTCCCGAATATCTACATCCTATGGTTGCGTCCTGGCCTTTCGAAGCATGGGGTATGGATATCATTGGTCCTATTCATCCGTCTTCTTCCAGAGGTCACCAGTTCATACTGGCCATCACTGATTATTTCTCCAAATGGGCGGAAGCAATCCCTCTTGCTGAGGTGAAGGCATCTAATGTGATCAGCTTCATCAAGCATCATGTCATTTATCGCTTCGGGATACCCCGAAGAATAATCCATGACAATGGACTGCAGTTCATCAGCCAAGCGTTTTATCGATTTTGCGATAAAAATCGGATACAGAATGTCGCCTCTACGACATATAATCCTGCTGCTAATGGTTTGGCGGAAGCTTTCAACAAAACCATTATCAAGCTCTTGAAGAAGTTCGTCTCTTCGAACAAAAGGGATTGGAATGAGAAATTGGGAGAATGTCTCTGGGCATACCTCACAACGGTACGAGCACCAACAGGTTGTACCCCATTCTCATTAGTCTACGGGAGCGAAGCAGTTCTCCCCATCGAGATCCAAATTCTGTCACTCAGGATAGCCGTGGCTAATGAGCTGACTCAAGAAAAGAATGACCTGTTAAGGCTTCAGGAACTAGAAGGATTAGACGAGAAACGCCTCCAAGCTCAACAGCGCATCGCGCTCTACCAAGCACGCATTTTCAAGGCTTTTAATCAAAAAGTGAAGAAAAGGGTGTTCAAAGTCGGCGAGCTAGTCTTAGCTGTGAGAAGGCCGATGATTCTCACTCACAGAAGTAAGGGAAAATTCTAGCCCAAATGGGAAGGCCCTTATGTGATCAAGACGATGTTCTCAAACGGCGCTTACAGGTTAGCCCAGCCTAATGGAGACCTGCTAATGGCTCCTATCAATGGCAAATTTCTAAAAAGGTACTATGCTTAACATCCTCTGCTCAAGTAGAATATGGCAAAAACTTCATTCTGACAAAACTACTTCCAAAGCAAAACTAGTGGGATCGTATTCTATCATGTCTATATAACCTCTGAATAGATGTATCCTGCTAAAACTTACCGAAAGTATATCACATCTATATTACCTCTGATATCACTTTTACCCCAAACCTGTCATTTATATTCCGAAATGATGGGTTCACAAAGTCAGATGAAAGCTTCTTTATTATTCCCAAAAAGGAGCAGAAGTACATTGAAAAGCAAAAGCAAAAGCAAAAGTACATCATTTAGGGGGAGCGGTCAGGTCACGAAGCTGCTGCGCCAATGCGGCCATCCTCTCAGTCCTGGAATCCAAGACATCATGGCGAGCCCGCTCCAGTCGTGCCTCGTCATTGCTCATAAGGGACAGTTCGGCTCTAGCCCGAAGAAAACCAGCACGAGTGACATCTGCACGCGCCAAGTTCTGTTGTGCTACGCCCAATCGGCTATCCGCCACAGCTAGAGCTTCAGACGACTGGGAAGCCCACTCTTTTGCCTGAGCGAGTTTCGTTTCCAGCCTGAGGACCCTCGCTACATTCCCTTCGTGCTCGGCCTGGCACTTCGTTCGAAGAGCAATGGTCTCCTCCAGGACGACTTTTCCTTCATCCATCTCCTGCTGGTGTGTCTGGATGGATTTATTTACGCCTGCCATCTGTTTGGTAAGCCGCACAGTCATGGAGTCGTATCGAGCCTGGACCAGATCTTCAATATTGCCCTGAGCTAGCTGCAAATATTCGTTAATGGGTTGCTCCAAACCATTAACTATCTCCTCCAGCGTTTCAGCTAGCCCAGTGTCGTCGAATTCTCGGATCGGCAGTATCACCGACTGGGAGGACCTCTTCAGCGACACAAAGCTCAGATTCTTTGCCAACACCCTTGATATTAACATTTTTAAAGTGGTGTAGAAGATATCAGTGTACTGTCCGATCAGCACAGCTAGATCCGGTTGGACGTTGGGGGTGGCCTCGACATTAGCGAATCGCCCTCCGAGAACAACCGCAGACGATGTTGCCACGGCCGTCGCCTCAACAGGTGGTGCGACGAAAGAAGAAGCACCAACACCGGAAAAAGATACCAGCATACTCAAAGGAGGCATTGTCGCAATGACAAGCTCGTCCTCCTCTTGAGATATCGGAATCTCGTCGACAGGAGAGCCGGCACCCGAAGAGGCTTCCTCTTCAAAATCAGCCACCTCCGTGTCGTCGCCAAGACCTGACACAGAGCCGAAGGGCGCATCTACACTGCCCTCCCCGAAGAGGTCTTCCCCTGAAAAGAGGACAAAAGGAAGTTAATATCAGCATAATATTAACTTTACTAAAAGAAAAGGCGTGAAGACGACATTTACCCATGGCCGACGGCATATATGTCGCATCTGCAGCCTGTACAGCTAAATCATTCCTTAATGATGCTAGGCAAGCTATTATACCTGGAGAAGGGGGTGCTCTAACGAGCACTGGCAAATGCTCTTCCAGGTCCTCGTCAAATTCCGACCGAGGCTCATCGGCTGGAATCTCGCCAGATCCACTGGCAGACACGGCAGAAGTCTCCCCCGATGCCGAGCCACATAAAGGTATTCTCAACCCCGAAGGCGACCTCGTTCCACTACCTAAAGCAGTAGCAGCGACGGCAGCCTCCAGCAGAGATTCTCCGGCACCACCAGCCGGAACATTAGAGGGTCCCTCTCTAAAAGGCGAGGAACCCCCAATCAAAGAATCATCCCCAACAGGGGGAGATGCAAGCTCACTTCCAGGAGCCTCAACACCAAGGATCCGGAGAGGACGATTAATCATCTTCTTCTTCCTCTTACGAGGGGAAGTCTTCTTTGGAGTAGGGGCCCTTCGCTTCCCAGAAATCACCAAAGGGCCAACAGGCAGAGGAACATCACCCCTCGATACCGCCACCAGAGGCTCATCTGGATTGACAAACTCCTCACCCTCGTCGGAAGAGACCGAGGGGACTTCGACTCTTCCCCCAGACTTGGAGGAGGGCACCCCAAAAATTCCATGCATATCAAAATTGTGATGGAAGGTGTTCGTTGCCACATAGAACTGGGCATACGAGTGCAGGATGCGCAGCTCCGTAGAGAGTGTAATAACCGGCACAGTAAAAATTGCTCCAGTGCAACCCATGAGGAAATATCGCCATCCTCTCGCTCCATCAATGAGTTCACCCCTGGACCGGAAGCTGGTGATGGCGTTGCCCACGTGCAACTGATCATACCCAAACTGCTTGGCAAACCAACTAGGCAGGTAGGGCTCCAAGAAGCAATGGTCTTCACTCCTGTACAGTAGATGGGAAGGTCTAATGCAGACCAACCAATTAAAAGCTTTAGGAGAAAGATTGGTCTTCTCTCTACCGAAATCTTCAAGCCTAATCCCTGATTGATTGCGATGTATGGAGGGGACAGTACAGAAGAGCTTCTAGCTGTGACTGAGGCCCAGAGCCCACCGACAGTCTAGAACTATGGTCACATTCCAGGAAGACTTCTGGTAGTTCAACAAGAAACTAGTCCCCGAACTACTGCCGGAGCCGGGAGACATAACCCTGGGGTTATGAAGAATTAACCATCCCATCAGATACAGGTATGGTAATTCTATCCTGGGAAAGCTATCACGTCGAGTCTCATCGGCGAGCAGCCCGTCAGTCATGGCCCTCAGGCCGGCATGAATGCGACACACCATGGCAGGGAGCAAGCCCAGTCTTGCCCCGAACACCAGACGCACTGCAGGCCACAGTGTGTTACGGTGAATGCGGTCCGCAGATGCGACGCCAGGTACCACCACTCAGCGCAGCCATATGGAGAGGAAGCTAGCTAGTTGAGCTTCCCTAGACAGAGGCCTGTGGCAGTGTCTCAAATAACTATAGGCCTTAGTGCCTACAGGTTACTGTTTGATCCCTTCGTCGAGGATCAAGTCTGGAGCCCCAGCATCCACTATGAGATCGTCGACTACCTGAGCATTAAGCACGCTCAGAGGATTCATAGGCAGATCCTTGTCCTCCAATACCTTCTCTGGCTTAGCAGTCCTGGACCGGTGAAAGAAGAGGTAGGACGTCCATTTGCTGATGTGAGCCAAATCTGAGGGCTCATCATAAAAAGTGGTGCAAGCGAGGTAGTGGCACATCAGCTCCTGATAGACCTCCACTACCCGAGAGTCTGAATCCCCCAGCTCCCGGTTCGTGGGAACATACTCTTCATACGGAGTATCCCCTATCGGCAGTCTCGAGATCTCTGCCATCTCATGAAGGGCCAATCCTAACTCCCCCAGTGGAGTGGCGAAAGTCCCGGTGAGCGAAATATATCGCTCCATCAGTGCCAAGAACAGGTTGGGGTTAGGAGGTAACCCAACACTGGTAGCACTCACAGCTGCAAACAGACCAATGTTCTCCAACTCGGTCTGAAAATGCTTCAAGGCCCAATCAACTAAGCGAGCCCATCGAAGGTTTGAAGGGGTGATCCACCCACCGCACCGAGGTGTCACCTTAGGGTATACTCCCCCGTGCCCCATAAAATCATTACAGAAAGTCGGTAATTGGACCGGCTGGATCACCAAGCTGTCTTCACTCGGGACACTGCCTGGGTACAGTCCCCTGAACACCGTCACATTGCCGGTAGGCCGGCTGATAAACGACCCCTGGTCAGCTCCTTTCAGATGAAAGATCTTCCCCGGCCTGCCGTGAAGATCGGGAGTCAGCGTCCACGATATCTTCCTGGGATGTGTAGCATGGAAGAAAGCCGAGATGGGATAGTCTCTCGGCATCTTGGGGAGATACAAAACCAAGCTCCCGGCAGGGAAAACCTAGAGTTCTCTCTTGGGCTTCGTCTGGGACTGCTTGTCAATCATGTCCCCGAAGAGGAAGGCCAGCTTTATGTATTGGTCCCCGTCTATATACGTCAGGGGCTCCCCGTTGATCATGCTCAGCAACATTCGCTCGCCCTGAGCCGATATCAGAATCTCCCTTCCTTCAGGATACTGCGGCCCGGAGATAGGAAATATCACGTGTGACAGATCCTCCAGATAGTTGGAGTGCAGCATCCCTGCGACAGAACCCATTACATCAGCTAGCAGAGACACATGCAAGTCAACTGCAAGAATGCAAGAAAAACACGTCAGTTCCTATAACTAGACATTACAGATCTTGCAGCACACGCCAAAAATCAACAGTCTGTGCTTTACTCCAAGACCGTAAAAACTTGACGGTTTTACGCTGGAATCCATTTCCAAAAACGTAAAGTTCAGGGCTGGCAGTATACAGTCTGTGCTCTACGCCAGACTGATAAAATTGAGGTATTACGCCAGAATCTTCACCCAGAAGCGTAACACTCAAATTTTATACACCAACTTTCGACAGTCGAAGCTTTTACGCCATACTGCGAAAATATGGAGTTTTTGCGCTGACACATTAGAAATGTAGGCGTAAAATATGAAACGTCTCTGTGCATCATCTTCCTCAAAGAGGCTATCAGCACAGGAGACGACCTAGCGCGGTCACGTACAACGTGTGCAAAGGATTTCCGGTCGTTCTTTTTCATCCCAAATGCTCTACCTTTTAGGCCGGGTGCACTGCTCGTCGGCGGAATACTTCGCTCAGATGGAAGTTTGCCTTGCTCGACCGAAGACGCTCTCACTTGAGCAGAAGAACGAGAAGAAGAATCAACCTTCTTTCTATTAGTGGAGGAGGATTGTTTCGAGGCCATTACTGGAAACTTCAAAATCTCGGAGAAGAAACGAAGAAGAACTCGAACAAACGAAGGCTTTCTTTCGCAGAAGACAGATAAAAAGTTTTTCTCTCAGAAACTTGGGGTATATATAGAGTTCGGATGGACTCCTCGAATCCCGAACCAAATCCCCTAATTAATACTCGGTTATGATCGGGTACTACGTCAGCCTATCACTCAGAGAAGGCGGACAGTCAGTGAATTCAAAAAGTTTTCGTGCGAGAAAGATTCACGGTTCTTATGCTAAGGGGCTTTCTACGCTCGACAGCTACAGATCTACGGTTTTATGCTCACAGTCTACAAGTCTATGGTTTTACGCCCGGATACCTTTGTGCTCGGTAGCTTTTACGCTCGAGAGGCTACAAACCTACGACTTCATGCTCAGCAGCTACAAATCTATGATCTCACGCTCGGTGGCTTTTTACGCTCAGAGGCAACAGATCCATGACTTCATGCTCGGAAGATTTTCTTTTCAGAAGCTACAAATTTATAGTTCTGCACCAAGGAGTTTTCTACGCTCGACAACTACAAATCTACGATTTTACGTTCCAATGGCTACAAGTCTATGGTTTTACGCCCAGATGCCTTTGTGCTTGGTAGCTTTTATGCTCGAGAGGCTACAAACCTACGACTTCACGATCAGGAACTACAAGTCTATGATTTCACGCTCGATGGCTTTTTACGCTCAGCGATAATGAACTTATGATTTCACGCTCCACGACTTTCCGCACATCTGAAAGATGCGCAGGCCAGTACAGTACATCTGAACGATTCTCAAGGCGGTCAATTACAGGAGTTCACACAGAAGATACTCCTTCTTGACCTCAAGATACCCCAAGTACCCGAAGCATACAGAGTTCAACATTGAAAATTACTCTTCTTCATGGGTCAATTCGAAGTTCATCCAGAATCAAGTCTGAATATTTTGTATACAAAATCAAGATAGCGACTCAGTTTGACAGTCAGTTCTCGTCCTGTTCCAAGGGATCTTTCAAGAAATTATTCTTGAAGACGACGGTCTGAACAAAAATTCTGCTTATCAGAGGTAAAGAACAGTTCAGAAATTCTACGCGGTTCCTAACAGCAGGACAGTTCGAACACTCAACTGCTAAGCGGCTTTCTGCGTATCCTTAGTTATGCATAAAAGACAGGACAGGACCTAGCGTTCTTTCTACACAGAGTCAGCGTAAAGAATCAGACGTGTCGAAGCTACACATATTCAGACTTCACAGCAAAGTATGGCAACATGATCATATGCAAAGAAGAAAGACGATCTTATTAAAATTAAAAGCATGAATACATGAGGGAAATCCAGTCTACAAGGGTTTTTCTTCATTTTTCATGACTACATATGAGGGAAATCCCGTCTACAGAGGGCTTCCTCATCGTCGTCTGAATATCGCACCCAGAATCTGTTCTGCCAAGTTCTCGCATTGGTGAAGATCTTCCTCTTCTTCCATGGCAGTTCATCGACATCCACAGTCGATGAACAAGAAGATGATCAGTGGCGGAAGGATACAAAACTGGGCATAGATCCATACTCCAACAGAAGGAAAGCAGAGTAAATCTGCTTGCCTATATCCCACGCCACGGAGGTAACAAGAGAAGGTACCGCTTGCAAGCGGCATGGCGAAATGCGACCCTTCTTCTCTCCCGAAGAACCACCATACAAAGTTGCTGATTATCCCGAGCAAAGGAGGCTATGATATCCTTCCATGATCCATCATCGCAGAGGACATTTGCTCGAAGATGCCATCTTTTTCGGCTCCTTACATGCTGGAAGAGCATGATCTCCTTCTTCCTCAAGTCGACCCGACGAACTCCGGCCATCATCTCTGTATGGCGAGGGAAGTGTGGAAAGAACAGGAGAACTCCTCAGCCTTTTTATAAGCAAGAAAGAGCACCGATCCCCAATAACTCCACCATAAAGTCAGCCATGAAAGAACGTGTCAGGCTTGACCATTTTGGGCTCCACTCAGAGCATTTCGAGTTACGAGGAACGGTTCATGCTTTATTCAAAGCATTTCAAATTACGAGGAATTTAAAAGCTTTGAAGGGGGTCTTGTAGAAGCATGAAAAATACGTGGATAGCTATACGCAACACGTTCGTGCAGGGCAGCGTAAAAAGATGACCTCAGAGCCATCAACTTGCAACAGAGCTTCTCCGCTGAGCACAGCGTAAAATATAAGCTCAAGGACCATCCGCGTAGTACAATATGTCCAGGCTGCTTCAGCGTAAATAGGGTGCTTTATCGCCTCTATGGCGTAAAACTCATCCGCTTTCAATGCAGCATTGAAGTGTACGAGGAACGCTTTGTATTCTTTGAAATGAACCTATCAGATCATGCAATGAACCTGACATCTAGACTCCTGACAAAGAGTACTACACGACAATCCAAGCGATGGGTATCATGATGGCGAGGCACTGCAACCCAGGCTGTCATTTACTGCCATTTCCTTTGCGTAAACCACTTTTCACATACGAAGGAATACGCCGCCTTGTTTTACACAGGCAGATGTGAGCTGTTTATGCTCCGCGGAAGACAAACAGCCTGCCACGTCAAAAGCTGCACTTCGTACAGGGCTCGAGGCACGTCTCTGCATTTAATGCGCAGAGCGGTGACAGTTTCTTGAGGCACGTCTCTGCATTTGAAGCGGTGAATACTGACAGATACCTGAGGCACGTCTCTGCACTTGAGGCACAGAAGGGTGACAGACCTTCAAACCATGCCTCCTCATTTAATGAGCAGGATAATGGCGGATCTCCGTATTTAATGCAGGAGATTTGATTAAATGTCACCGAACCGTCGTTTAGTGGCATCCCCTTTGCGTAAACTACTCTTACGCATATAAGGGAATACGCTGTCCAGCTTTACACAGGAAGACGTGAGCTTGTTATGCTTCGCAGAAGGCAAATAGACCGCCACATCAGCAGTCACTCTTCGTACAGGATTCGAGACGCGTATCTGCATTTAATGAGCAGAATGATGGCAAATCTTAAAGGCAGGCCTCTGCATTTAATGCACAGGATGGGGGCAGATCTCTGCATTTAATGCAAGAGATTTGATTATATCTCCAAGAGCGTAATTTCGGCTAAAACGTCCACATTGTCTCGGCTTCTACGCCTGCTCGGCTTCTATGCCCGCTCGACTTCTATGCCCACTCGGCTTCTATGCCCACTCGGCTTCTACGCCTGCTCGGCTTCTATGCCCACTCGGCTTCTATGCCCACTCGGCCTCTACTCCTCCTCGGCCTCTATGACCACTCGGCTTCTACGCCTGCTCGGCTTCTATGCCTACTTGGCTTCTATGCCTACTTGGCTTCTATGCCATGGTGACAGTCATTTGGCTTCTACGCCAACCCCTTCTACACAAGGGATAACTACCTATGTGGCTTCTACGACGTGATCTTCGTAGCAGATATACGTGTTCTGTCCCTTAGTTGGACGCGCGTCACATGCTCACTCAAAAGGCCATTTATACGCAAGCATTGGTTATTTTAAACCGTCGTGTAAAAGGGTGTTGTACTTTCCACTACTCGGTTTCTACGTCGACTGTGTGGTCACTGTCACTAAAACTCTATAAATAAAGACCTCTATCAATGAGGAACAAGGTGGACAAATTGGAGAAAAAGAGGAGAGAGAGAGAGAGAGGATAATCCAGAGCTCAGGCAAAGAGAAGGGATCGACGACTTTGGCATCGGGCATCCACCCTCTTTAGCAACCCTCAAAGCTGCTACCTGTCTTCCACGGCACTTTTTCAACATCGTGTGGTCCAAGGGCTAAAGTGATCGACTACAGATCAGACACCTATAGCAATATTCATCCAGATTAAATAAATTATACTTAGTCATCCTCGTGTAGGATCAAATTTGTACAATCTTGTTTGTAAACATAAAAGAAGGGCGGGTCTTCGCACAAGACCTCATTTTTCGCGTTCATCAAATCTTTTCTCGTTTATTATCCTAAACAGTGCTCAATGGTGGTTGTATGTTGGTGGTGCAGCTCGGGTATCCAGCAGCAAGAATACTGCAATTGCAAGATGTGTACATCAGTGTACTGTGGGGTATTGGAATAAATAAGTGCAGCCTTGTAGCAGAGCTTAGGTTGGAAAGAAGTGAAGGAAGTCTTAGTAGCAGCTTGGAGAGGGGTCAGGCCTGGATATGTAGGAGATACAGCAGTATCAAATATATGCAGCAGTAGTGAGGAGGAGAGTGAGTGTGTATGACTGAATTTGAGGTTTGTCTTGTATGAGGAGTATGGTGGTGGTATTGAACTGATAACAGGAAGGGGGAATTGATAGTGACTGTGGTGTAAGCTTGCACATGTGTATGTGCGGCAATAGTGATAGTAAATAATAGATTAGTACCAGGTATGTGTATATGTATGTTAATACATATAGATGTTAGTGAGTGCATTAGAGTTGTGGGGTTGATGATGGCGTTCAGACCTGGAGAGATCAGCAGCAGTGTACAAGGTGCAATGCTATTTTTATGCAACAGCATCAATTGCCACAGCAAAACTACGACATCAGCAGCAACATTAAGTTGTAGGAACAGTAGTAGGAACATTAGTGTGAGAGGAAGGAGATGTATTCCAGTGCATTATATGCACTGTTATTTATACCACAACAGCAGCAACAGCAGTGCACTAAGTGTACTGCTATGATGCATCATCAGTAGGTTGGGAAGCTCTATGCAGTACCAGTGCACAGTTTTGTGCACAATTAAGTAGCCAAGTTGTAAGATTATGAGTACCAGGTGTGGGAACTTAAGGGTGCTGCAGGAGTGTGGAGTGTTCGGGTAAATGAGGAGTGTTCTAGTGAAGGTTAAGTGTGGGGTGATTGAGTGTATCAAAATGACGGAACATTTTTGTCGTTTGGTATATTTTTTATTTAAGATATATTATTTTAATGTAAGTACGATAAAATGGTAGTAGGAAAAAATATTTAATTTTAGTAGTAAATAATATATTTTTAATAGGTACAGAGGGGTGAGGATGCAAACATGGTGACCGTCTTCTTGGCCACCCATCGCAAGGACGGAAATCTCATTGATGAGAGGGCCTCGTAGACCTATGTAAGTATTACTTTACTTTGTGTTAATTTTAATATAACTTAGGCAATTATCAAGTATCCAAACTTTTCTAGGCCGAGTATCTTAGGCTGTATGAGCGGGCGACTGCTAGTGCACCTACAGCTAGAGAGGCTGGTACTTCCTCGCAGCCCACTCCAGCTCCGTCGGCGGACGACCTGTGGGTGACCGCCGCTGGTGGTCTCCAGAGGGGTACATACTACGGTACGGGATTTATGGCGTCCTGGTTACGACGCAGTCATCTAGGGCCTCTCCGACAAGTACGCATTCTCCACAGCCCTCGCAGTCGTCGGCCAGAGTCCAGGAGGCCGTTGACCGTCAGATTGCGTCTCTCCGTGATGAGTTGCTGCGAAGGACGGAGGAGCAGCCCCGGTCCCAGCCGCAGGCGGACGATCCGATGTTCATCGCATGATTCGATATGCTCGACCGCAGCATCACAGAGCTCCGGGATTAGATAAATGATCTTAGAGCCTCGACAGAGCGCAGCGTGACGGAGCTGCAGGCATCACAGCTATCCATGGACGAGAGGCTGACGATGATGCAGGATTCAATGGTTTATAGCAGTACGAGGCTGTTATCTACCATGGATTCTTACAACCAGGGACTCGCAGAGTTGGAGCAGATACGTCCTCCCGGTCCGCCTACATCGACACAGACTCCACCAACATCACTGCCTTCTCTATCGACATCGGTATCGATTTCACGGGAGAAGTATGATCTGTTCTTATCCTTCATGTGCGCCGGTAGTCATCCTCCTGCAGATCCGCAGTAGTATAGATATTTGCATGGACATTTGCTGGATATTTGTATTCTTTGTATTATTTAGGATGGGACTTATTGTATGGATATATATTTGTTGTATTCTTTACGACGATATTTGTTAGATGTTTTATTTTCTTCAAATTTTATTATATTATTCATATTAAATATATGTTAATTTACCGGTGTTGAGTGTTCAACCCAAGGGATTCGGCAAACCCAGAAAATTCAACGGGGGGTTGCTCTGGGTCTATTTGTACAGATTGTGAATTAATAAACTGCAGGAATAATAGTTTGGAAATAATTCAATATTCATTTTTTTATTTTTTCACTGTACAATTAGCGACATTTTTAGCGACATTTAGCGACGTTACTATACGTCGCTAAATACGTCGCTAAGTTGCGACGTTACTACACGTCGCTAATGACGTCGCTAAAAACGTCGTTGTACGTCACAACTTGCTGACATGGCAGTATTGCCAGGTCATTAAAGACGTCGATGTAATGTGGCTATATAAGTCGCTAATTAGCGACGTTAAGCGACAGATGAGCACGTCGCTAATCTACCGACACATTTACGTCGCTAAAAAATGTCGGTATAGCGACGTTTAGCGATATTTTTCCTTTCAGCGACTAGCCGAAAGGCGACTTCTGTAAAACGTCGCTAATTACGTCGCTAAAAGTAATTTGTGACGTTTATTGGTCATTTAGCGACGTTTTTTTACGTTGCTAATTTGACTTTTTCTGGTAGTGTGTGGTGTCATTGTAAGTACCAATAACTATGATAGTGTAATAGTGTATCAACACAAAGGAGGTAGTGTAGGTAATGAATTAGAGTATCAAGGTAGGGTATTAGTTAAGCTAGACACCAAGGTAATAGGGGTTAGCTAAGGTATTCATTAGGGGTAAGTATCCATGATACCAAGTTATAACTAGATATTATAGGAATTATCTAAGTTATGGCTTATACACTAAGGTTATGACCTAGTATAGCTAATACAAGCTAGAGTTAGTTAGTTAGTGACCAATATGGACTAATTAACTTAATGTGGACCTATTTTAGCTAGAGTGACCTAGAAATGGCCTAGAAAAGCATATTTAGTACATTTAACTCATTTCTCATTCATTACACCAATTGATATGCCATTCATATATAGGTGTGTGATACTAGCTCGGATACTGAGAGATATTATTTGTACAGGACCACGGACGAGTATATTCTCTGATAGTTTCCTTATTTGATAGCCTCTATTTTTCATGTATTTAGTATTGAGATATTTGATTCCTGACACGAAGGTTTCATGGATTGGTATACGTGGATCTTGGTCATGAGATGTTGTTGTCATGGTTACTCAGTGATTGTCGTGTCGTATTCGTGATTACTCAGTGATTACCGTGATATCTTAGTGATTATATAGACCGTGATCATAGGCATGATATTATAGGCCGTGCAGTGTGACATACGTATTATAACGTGTCGTGATTTGGATCTGTGTACTAGTCGGGGGTTGGAAAAGTATTAGTGGATATGTGATCATACCGTATAGCCCTTGTTTTAGTATAGCCCGTGATAGTTAGCAGATCATGCAACTCATGCGTGATCACGCTAGCTCACCTTTTATATATAGCCCGTGTTAGGCCCAAGACCATCACATAATCTTACTAATATTTCAAGGCATATTTATATATATGTTTTCTTTATTCCAGTTCATTACAATATTGTTCCTCACCATATCGTTCTTAGTTCTTGCCATTACTTTACCATGATATTTTTTCTCGTGATATATGCTAGTTCGGTTACTTCCATCATTTATTTTCATTGCTATTTTTGTTTCATAGTTTCTGTCAATTATTGGAACTGCTATTTGGGTTGTACTTTGCTCCAATCCTGGCTGGATATATTTTTCAGATGAATCATTAGAGGACTGGTGTCCTATGTACTATGTGCCACAAGATGGTGAGCCAGTTGAGTTATCACCCGTAGAGCCTGATGAGTTAGTATCAGCTATTGATGAGGCATATTTAGTTATTCATGATATTGTATATGTCAGTTAGACTTTGGCATTGTATTATTATTTAAGATCTTGTGTTGAGATTAGACTTGGACTTGTGATGTATTCGTGACTTTATTTTTTTCTTCTATTTCATATCGTGCCCTATCTTCCATTAGTTTGTTATTGTGATTGAGTATATATTATCATATTGTCCTCCATTTGGACTTGAGATAGTATGACAGGTACCTTAAATATTATGTGTGAGATGTGTAGATAGTATTGTTGACCTAGACAGTATTCTATCATTAATGTTGCGTCGTAGGCTGGATGTACCCACGTAGTTGTGTCTTTACACCGGGTGTGGGTCGTGACAAATGAAGGCAGACAAATCAATACTTTCACGCACAAAACTTTCTGCTTTTGTTAAAAATTTTACTTTTGAGCACAGAATGATACGTGGCACTTTTCTTAGGGCAGAAATAAAGCGTAATAATTTTACTGACATAATCCACGTTGTCTTCTCATTTTCCACAACGCCTGTAAGTTTTGGGGCACGCAAAACGTCAAAAATTTTAGGGCACAATCCTCTATAACAGTTATCATTTAATGTAGAATCTGGACCGACCTTCTTTAATTTTCTGTGCTTAGCAGCTGGTTGGAAGAAAATCTAAATTGTGCACTGTGAAATGGCAGCTTTTTTATGCGCTTATTTACTAAAATTCTAACTTTTGAATGTTGAAAGAGAATTTCTACGCATATTTTCTCTTCTTGTAAAATGTTGCACATGCATCGTTCTCTGTGCTCTTCTACGTAGTATAGTGTGGATCGATGCACGTGTATTGTGTTTCCGTATTCTTGTTATTTTTTATTCATCTCTTAATTACAGCATGTACAAAGAAGAAAATAAAAACATAAACAACAAGATTTGAGAGGAAGAGGAGATGAAGATATAATCTCCGACTACCTTCGTACCCACGATGAGTGACTGAACGTGGTCTGTTGCAGCTACTTTTGGCTGTTTTGTTGCCGTTGAAGCATCCATTAGAGATTTTCCTTTAAGATACTTCTTCAAAGAATCATTAAGTTCCATTACTTAAACTTGGAGGTTGAAGATGAAGGAAATCTTAAGTTTGAGGAATTTGAGAAAGAGTAATGCAGTTCGTAAAAACCTCTCTGATCTGGAAATTTTATTACTTATAGGAAAGAAATACCCTTTGGTCTATGTTAGTGATGCCTTAAAAAGTGTGCACCGATCGTACTTCGATTCTCGCATCTACGTACTGACGGTACTTTATTGGTCATACAAACAGCACCTCAACTCATACACACTGATAGTGGCTCTTCACAAAGCATGCTTCATACACAGAACTATAGACACCTTGGGGTTTGCTAACATTAATGGCACTCAGAAAACCGTGCAAAATTTGCTTACGTACCAAAATCATCAATTGATGGTACAACTAAAAATGATTTGTCAGGCTAGAGGAGCATTCCCAATACTGGTGAAGCATATCCAACACAGATTTGTTGGCTACATAAGTTTGTGCCACATTTTGGTTAATTCCCTGTGCCAAGTACATATTTGTGCACAGAAGAGAGCTACTTCAATTTTCGTTGCTTCTTGGTTCAAACTGTATAAATTTATGTGAAAATTCGAAAACTTTGAAGGAGACATGTAGAAGTATAAAAAATCTCATCATCCTTAGGATTATGCACAGTAGCCACCAAAGAAGATCAACTTAGGAGGAAAGTATTCTACGCCGAAATGGACAATTTAAAACTCTATAAAAGAGCCAATACTTTAGAGTCCCTATGCAAGAAATCAGCCTACACAGATAAATAGCACTATGTGCGAGATCTGCAGTCAAAGTTACCTACGCTAGAGTCAGTACAATAACTCCCTATTTAATGTTGTCAGAGCATTAAAAAATGTGTGCAATGTCAGCACGTTTTCTCGTGCTCTGTAATATAAGATGGTTACGGAGAACGAGGCATTCTCAATGCTAACGTCAGTGTAATGATGACTTTCCATATCTTAGCTGCAGTGTAGTGCCACGTGGCTATCTACGCAGGCTGCCAGCTGTCATTTTTTAGCGTAGATTACGGCTGAATATCTATATAGAGCCACAAGATTATCTCTCTGTCAGTGAACAGTTGTTAGAGGCATTTTGAATTTGAGGAGATCACGCGTAATAAATGCATAAATTATGGCACGCGTTTCAAAGTTCTAAACAACAACCGTTGTATTAAAGAAATTAAATATGTTCCTTGTAACTATTGTCATGTATCACGGGCTCCTTGTCCTATGCAGACTGTTCAAATCGTATCTTTATGCATTGTAAACAATTCAATTACTTTATGCATTATAAACACATCAATTACGCATAGACAGTGATTTCATGCGTAGAAGGTAAAAAAAGGCACAAAATAGAGAAAGAGTGTGTTCTACCAATTTTTACATAGAATTCAAAAGATCGACCATTATAGTGTTGATGGCTATAAATACCTCGAGATTTGTGCTATTGTTAGACATCGAAAGCTTGTGCTAGAGTCTACTTGCTGTCATTTTTATACTCCACAGTGTTTGTGAGTTTGAGAAGTTGCAAATTTTTTCCGTCGTTGTATCGGGTAGACTAAGGAGCAAAGCGATCACGTGCAGATCGACCTCCATCGCTACCCTCTCCAGAATTATTTATTTATTTTTTGCTTGTACTTAGAAATTATCGTTGTAAAAAAATATTATTTGTACTTAGAAGCAAATAACAAGTTATATTAGCAAAAGAATAGTATTTCTTTTTGTTTAATGGCAAACACTTGATAGAGACTTTCCATGCTAGTTTTTTTATATCGTCATTGTTATTATCACGTCCCATAACCAAAATACTAGAGAGCGGGGACAGACAAAGCCAACTACGTATACCAGAATACTCCAGTACCCCGAGATACGGTTATGACTATAAAAGACATGGGGGATTAATACTACAAGCCAACAGTCAATCCTAGGTCAAGCGATCCTAGATGTCTCAACACAGTTAATCAACAAAATACAATAAATATGATCATCAGACATAAAATAGTAAAGCATCCCAAACTAAGTATACATAGATAATCAAGAAGCTAGTTGAACAAAATGATGAACTAGCAAGAGTATAAGTCATACTTGATCAACACTAGCTGGAGACTAGATATAAAAAACAATCATGTTACGCCTGTAGGCAGGATGTCAAGTCCAAAATATTAGCTAAACACGTAATCGGAGGCTAAATGCCACAAAAGAATAATGTACAGAACTAGTGGGTGATCAAGTAAAAACCCACCCAGGAACCTGGTACTCCGAATGGTCACCATCTAGTGGAAGATAAGGACAGCCATCCGGTTCTGCTACGAGATCTGGCAATACAAAACCAGTGGAGTCAGACCCCCAATAGCAAGTTCCACAAAGAAAGCGAAAACTATGAAACTAAAACCAGTAATAACTAACACAACAACAGATAGAGACAAAAATAAATAATTGCAGATCGAGACTCGTATGCTACCAATGCACTTAGCTCGAGAATAGAAAAGACAATAAGCTAAATAACATGTGACATAAAGTATACATGGAACAAGTAAAATAAATGTGAACATGTCATCATGCAATGTGCCAGAACAATAAATAAGAACATGTAAGGTATTCTGGGACATGTGAACATGTACAGTATAGGGGTCATGTATAGCATGTGAGTACAGAATCTAAAATATGGCAAAAACACTAATCATTTAAAGGAACTATAACTGAATATAATAATAATAAAATAATATGACTCGTGAATAAGCAATAGGACTACTTTTCTACTTTTATACCAAACAAGAACAAAAGGTAGGAACCGGCCCTATGATCGTTCACGTGTCCGAGTCAACAACTACAACAACACAATAATAAGAATAGTAACCGTAGAAGAGGATAAACCAGCAAGCGACAAGAGAGCATAGGGACTTCTCAAAATCGGAAGCATAACCCTTAAACCAAACAAGAATCGGAGTTATGGATCTTTTCTTGATACGAACTTAGCCTCTGGCCACCCACCGACACATATGATAATACGAGAAAAGAAAATATAATACACGAGCATAAAGTAAATAATGCACAAAGAAAGAAGCACGTCCAAGCATTTTCTACGACTTGCTATCATTAGCTAACTAGAGTTATCACAATCCTAATGATTAACAATTACAGTTTAGGAATTTTTGTACAGTTGTATGCCCTACAGACTGCCCAAGCTATTCGATCAGAACTAAGACAAATAGCAATAGCTAATGCACAACCTGTAACTACCACTTTTCTGGAGAGTAGTATTTTTATTATTTTATAGTAATTATAGTGCTATATTTATATCTATATATTTACTATAGTTGATGGTTAATTGTTAGCCATTAGTTAAACTTAATGTTAGTGAGCCTAAATGAATCGAACTAGTACTGACTTAACCATTGGTTCAATTAATTAGAATAGTCATGATAGACTAGTTAATTAGTCATTCGCTTAGTTAAATGAATAGAATATCCCTACTAGTTGTAGAGATGCCTCCCTTAGAAAAATAGACCATATTCATGAGAGATTGAGAGGGGATTTTGGGCCAAACCAAATAGACCTAACCCTAACCCTAACCCTAATCCTAACCCCAACCATAGGAGGCCGGCCCACTCTAGGGGGAGTATAAGTATTATTTTGTTCATTAAAGCCTCTATTTATTTTTATTTAGTTCAATCCCAAATTTGAGAGCTTTCCGGGTGGCTTCTTCTCTTTTTTCGGAAGGAAACCCTAATTTTCTTACTCCAAAAATTGTATCCCCCTCATTTCCTATTCCAAAGGAGGTTAGGAGATTGGATTGCAAGGAGCACTTGAGGAGAGAAATATTAGCTTGAGACTTGTGTCCATTTTGTGTCCACTTGAGGAATTCATTGGGAATCTATCTTCCAATAGGTAAAATTTCTATTTTTCTTCAATTTTATAGTTAATTTATGGTATTAGGCCCATAGGAACCCTTCTAGGGCTAAGGACTGCCCATAGGAGGAAAAACTAGGTTCATAGGAGCTATATTATGATAGTTACATTGAGTTTTGTGGCCAATTAGGGGAAAATCTGAGATTGGTGCATTTGTCATTTAGTCTATTGTGATCATTTGGACTTAGATTGGTTATTGGAATTTGTTACGTGTCCATAATTGAATACGAGTAGGACGTATCATGATATGTGGTAATACGCTATGATACGGGAGTTTAGTTTGGTAATTTCTCTTTGAATTGGGTGTCAATAGGTAAAATTCATCAATTATATGATGTATAGCTATTATAATTATTAAATATTATTGTATATAGCTAATGTGATGTGTTTCATATATTTTGGGGGTTGGTATCACTGTACAAAGAATCTTGGAAAGAGTATCACTTAGAAAAAATTTGTCATTTTATAGTAATTATAGTGTTATATTTATATCTATATATTTACTATAGTTGATGGTTAATTGTTAGCCATTAGTTAGACTTAATGTTAGTGAGCCTAAATAAACCCAACTAGTACTGACTTAACCCATTGGTTCAATTAATTAGAATAGTCATGATTAGACAAGTTAATTAGTCATTCCCTTAGTTAAATGAATAGAATATTCCTACTAGTTGTAGAGATGCCTCCCTTAGAAAAATTATCATGAGTATCTTGACATCGTGCTCAAGGTGTTTGATAAATTGATTACTACTAGATGTGTGTGTGTGTTATGTTGGTATTGGTTGTGCTAGTGTTGTTAAGTGTAGGTGCTAGGTGTATCATGAGGAGTGGTGAGGGTATGTGTACTAGGTGTTGATTTAGGTGTGCATTTGTGTTTGTGTTGGTGAGTGACCTAAACCCTTTGCACCACATCTAGTGACCAATTAAACTTTTTTCCAAACCACTAAATCAACCTAGAACCGACTGAACACTTACCATTCACTGAACATCACCTTAACACCTCTACAGACCCTACTGAACACTTACCATTCACTGAACATCACCTTAACACCTCTACAGACCCTATCCACCTACTGAACAGACCTGAAACCTCAATTGTCTGGCAGCACCAAGACCCCCCCCCCCACAACACAGAAAACTCAGTGCTCACTGAACCTAGTGTACAGACTTCCCTTGTAGATTTGTAAACACAAATGAGCAGCACACAGGTAAGAAAGGAGTCGGGACAACAAGGTGTGATAGTATTGAGTGATATGGAGGAAGTGTTGTAGTGATGAAGGTATGGGTGTTGGTAGTGTGTTATATAAATGTTGACCTTTGGGTGTATCTGTGTTTTGGAGTGGAGGTTGAGGGAAAGTGTATGATAGGTGTTAGTGTCTTAGTGTGATGTCTCCCTTAATCTTGAGGGGGTGTAAGTGAGTGTCAGGGTAAGTTTAACTAGGAGGTGAGGTTAAGTGAGGTAAGTACTGGTGTAAGGAGTTTAGAAAGGTGTTTAAATATGGGCTTGAGGGGTACCTGTGCACAAATACATTACAAGTAATAGTGTATCATAAAATTTTGGTGGGTAGTGACTATATAGGTGATGTGCACATGCAGTTTGGGTAACAAGCATAAGAGTGTGTCCAGATATTATTTGTAATAGCAGGTATTAGATGTGATGTATAGGTTGTAGGCATGCATTCAGCAGCAATTCACCAACTGCTATGTCAAGCAGTACACGAGTTGGTGCAGGCCAATACAGACAAGGTGAGGACCTGTATGTGATGGTCCTGCAGGTAGCAAGGATGCAAGAACAACTACAGTAGCAGTCAGCAAACTGGAAGAAGTGATCAGTGGCTGAGTGTGCAGGTATTTTTTTTATATATAAGTGTGAGTGTGTAGGGGTTCATGTACAAGAGGTTGAATATGGGTGATGTTTGAGTGAGTGAGTGAGTGAGCAGTAAAGTGAAGTTAAAGTGTAAGAGCACTATTAGTGAATACTGGGATTTCTGAGCAGTGCAAATCCGTGTGTTGGTTGATGTATAGGTGTAGGAATCAGGGGATATGGGTATTTACAGTTAGTGTTTGGGGAGTATTAGTTTATGAGGTGGTGATAGGTATTAATGTTTGAGTATCACAATATGGGTGAATGAGTGTTGGGGTGGGCATGGAGTGCAAGTGAAGGCATATAAGTGTGTGTTATATGATACATGTGAGTGAGTGTATTGAGGTCAAGAATAGAGAATAGGTTGCAACAAGAAAATGGGAATATCTTAAACTATTACCTTAAGTAGGGTAATGGGTAAGTTAAGTTATTGGATTAGCCTAAGCTATCTAGTTTTACATAGGAATTAACTAACTAGGATAATAGATAAATTGTTAGTATGGTATAGTGTTATAGGAGACTATGTAGTAATTATGATACCAAGACTATTGTATTAACTAGGATTAACTAGTATTTACTAGTATTAGTTAGTATACCTTGGTAAGGCCTAGAAAACTTAGAGTAGTAAGGTATGGACCTAGAAACCTAGTCACAACCTAGTATTCCCTAGTATTAACTAGTTTAGCCTTGTAATCAACCTAGAAGCTAGTTTTGAACCTAGAATCAAGATATCGACCTAGGTTGATCTAGTTTGAATAGTATAACATAGAAATTACCTAGAAACCATATTTTAGTTTATTTAAACATGTTTAACATTTTATTACACCAATTGACATGGCAACTCATATATAGGTCTGTGAGGCACCGATACGGATACTATTTGATATTCATTGATATAGACCACAGGCGAGTACATTCTCTAATAGTTTTTATTATTTGATAATTACTATAATACAAGTATTTAGTAATATTTTACTTGATTATAGACATGATGGTACATGGATTAGTATATTCGTATCCTCGACATGAGATATTACTCTTCAGTGATTACCTTGATATTCTCCATAATTATATAGACCGTGATCATCGTGCTTGTATTTTAGACCTTGTATTATGATTATCGTGTCATAACGTGTCATGATTTTGATCCCTTATACTAGTTGGGGGCAAGGGAAATGCTAGATTGATATGTGATCAAACCATCATGTAGACAATAGCCAGTCATACACCTAACATATGATTGTGTTACTCCATAGACAACAGCCAATCTTATATGATTGTGTTACTTATAGACAACAGCCAATCATACCGTACATATAATTGTGTTATAGCCTTGATAGTAGACCACAAAAACCCAAGTCGGTCATATTTCTAACTAGTATTTCAAACACTTAGTGTAGTTACAGTTCTTCACTATATTATATTTTTTGCCTTTATTCAATATCATTGTGATCAGTGTATACCATATTGCTCTAGATTAACTATCTTTTTTATACCATAATATGATATTGTTCATTGCTTATTATCTTGTATTACATTCTTCTCTATTTATGTTTATAGTCATTATCAATTAACTTGGAACTGCTATTGGGTTATACTTTGCTCCATTCCTGACTGAATATATTTTTCAGACGATGACTTAGAGGACTGGTGTCTGACATATTACGGACCACAGAAGGGAGTGGCGACCATGGGCCCTGATATTCATGAGTGATTACAGGAAGGATTAGTCGGTGTCACTAGATACCTTACTTATATTACTTAGCACTTTTTACTAGATTTGTCTCCAGCATCTTTTAGATATTTAGTTGTTGTTGATATCTTAGACTTATGATGGTGTAGCTAGACTTATAGACTTTGATATTGGTGTTACTCCTTTAGTTGTGATTTTGTGATTATATTTTTTTATATTTTATTGTGCCATTATCTTTCTCTAGATTATTGTGATTGAGTATTATATCATTACCATATTGTCCTCTTTTTGAAATTGAGATATCATTGACAGGTTTATATATATTATTGTATGAGATGATTAGGTAGTGTTACTGACCTAGACAGTACTCTACCATCGATGTTGCGGTGTAGGCTGGACATACCCATGTACTCGTGCCCTTGCATCGGGTGCCGATCGTGACATATTTTTTTGGTGGCCCATACAGGTCAGGCTTCGTAATTAGTGTGATATCATGGTAGTGCAACGACTTAGTTGTACTACTGTGAGCCTGCTATAGGATATAGGATATAGGATACTAGAATGAGAGAGAATACTCAATCACAACTAGGAATATTTTCCATCTATTGATTTAGCTATCCTTATTCATTCAGAAATTTGCTATCTTTGAATATTGTTCTCCTTTTGTGATGATATCATATATTGTGCCTTATTGATTCTTTATTTGGATATGTCTTCAGGATGCCGCCGAAGACCAGATCGTGGCGCTCTGGCGCAGCTTCAGTGAGGTCGGTTAATTCTCTACATCCAGGTCAGAGGGTTGCCTCACTGGTTCAGGTGGGGGCCTCGGCCACTTTTGGTGGTGCTCCTCCTCAGTTCAGAGGGCTGTCCTAGTTGTTTCTGAGAAGCTTCTACTACCCCCAGCACCAGTCGATGCCGCACAGATGTTTGCTCTTTTCTGGGAGATGTAAGAGGCCCAGAGGGCCCAGGCGGAGGCTTAGTACTGCCAGTCTAACGTGATGAGGCAGATAATAGAGAACGCCCATCAGCTAGTGCTAGCAGCTGTGGAGAGAGTAGCGCTTGGTCAGCCGCAGATTATTCTACCTTGGCCTTATTCGCAGCAACCTAGGCCAAGCACTATTATTGATTTTAAGAGGATGTTGCCCAAAGAATTCAAGGGCACGGAGGGGATACTATACGCCAATGATTGGATAGAGGACATTGAGAGGATCCTATGGTTGTCACAGATTCTGGAGAGTTTACTGATAGAGGCGACCGGTAGCCAGATGTTCGACATAGCCGTTACATGGTTTCGTATAGATCCGAGGATTACGACGTCTGGATTGACTTGGGGAGCTTTCAAAGAGATCATCAAGAAAAAGTTTTTTCCAAATGTGGCTCAGAGTGCCCTGGAGAGCAGTTCCAGGATCTCGTCCATGGGGGTATAACGGTGGACGAGTACGCCGATGAGTTTTATAGATTGGGCAGATTCGTGGAGAGGCAGACCCCCTAAGGAGAGCTAGAAATTTTTGAAAGGGTTTGATCAGGGAAATCAAATCTCACACCAGGGGTCACCGTATTGCGACATTCGAGTAGATTTTGGCGGATGTCCAGAGGGCAGAGAATGACTTGGAGCTCAAGTCCAAGAGGAGAAGAGATGTATCAGGGGGAGCTAACAATAGTGCAGGACCGGCTAAGCTTCCACAGCTCCAACCGAGCACATTTCACCAGCAGTAGCAATTTCGAGCTCTAGTTCGAGCCCAGTTTAGCAGTTGACATAGCAGCCTCGGGGACAGATGCAGCAGACACCCTCTTGTAACTATTGTAAGAAGCCTGGGCTTGTTTGGGAGGACTATAGGAGAAGACTCAGGACGTGCTTGTATTATGGATCTTCAGAGCACCACGTGAGGGATTGTCTCGCTAACCCTTATGGTTCAGCCCATGGTGTAGTTCCGAATCAGAGAGGTGGAGTTAGGCCACCTGTGGAAACGCAGATTTCCCAGCACCCGCAGAGGGAGCAACCCCAGCAGGGCGGGGCATTTGCGATGATGGTCGAGGAGGCCGACGCTACAAGTGATGGGTAAGCAAGTTCTGTTCCTTTTTCTTGTCCTTTTCCATCTATTAATTTGATTGATTCTTTAGTACCTTATAGCTGCTTATGTTATATAGTTAGTATAGTTAGTAATATATCCTTGACAGAGACTACAATATCATGACAAGTAAGACCAAAACCATACATCTGTATATTGTATGATTTTAGATAGAATTTTCTTAGACCATGATTGTTGGGGGTTTGACCATAGTGAAATTGTGATGAATAGGTTACGACCGGCCAAAAGATCGGAGCGAGATCTTCAATTTCGAGGACAAAATTTTTAAGTAGGGTAGGATTCTAAGTACCATATTTTTGGAGAGGAGTATTTTTGTCATTTTATAGTAATTATAGTGTTATATTTATATCTATATATTTACTATAGTTGATGGCTAATTATTAGCCCTTAGTTAGACTTAATATTAGTGAGCCTAAATGAACCCTAGTACTGACTTGACCCATTGGTTCAATTAATTAGAATAGTCATGATTAGACTAGTTAGAATAGTCATGATTAGACTAGTTAATTAGTCATTCTCTTAGTTAAATGAATAGAATATTCATACTATTTGTAGATATGCCTCCCTTAGAAAAATAGATCTTATTCATGAGAGATTGAGAGGGACTTTTTGGTCAAACCAAATAGACCTAAACCCCTAACCTTAACCATAGAAGGCCGGCCCACTATAGGGGGAGTATAAGTATTCTCTTGTTCATTAATAGCCTCCATTTATTTTTATTTAGTACATTCCCAAATTTGAGAGCAAACCCTGATTTTCTCACTCCAAAAATCGTATCCCTCTCATTTCTCATTCCAAAAAAGGCTAGGAGCTTGGATTGCAAGGAGCAATTGAGGAGGGAAACATTGGCTTGAGGTTTGTGTCCATTTTATTTCCACTTGAGAAATTTATTAGAAATCCATCTCCTAATAGGTAAAATTTATATTTTTCTTCAATTTTATAATTAATTTATGGCATTGGACCTTTAGGAACCCTACCATGGCTAAAGACTACCCATAGGAGGAAGAACTAAGTTTATAGGAGCTGTAGTGTGATAGTTACATTGAGTTTTGTGGCTAATTAGGGGAAAATTCAAGATTGGTGCACCAAGTATTTGTCATTTGTTCTATTGTGATTATTTGGACTTAGATTGGTTATTTGGGAGTAGCTACATGTCCACAATTGGATATGAGTAGGGCGTATCATGATACGTGGTGCTATGTTATGATACGGGGGTTTAGTTTGGTAATTTCTGTCACGTCCAGTCCCAAAATACGTAGGACTAGGAACACGTAAGCATGCCAAACGCATGGATATGGCAACTCCAATATATGGAAACCAAAATCCACACGTACGCTGTAATATGAAAATTAATCCACAAGTGGTATAAACATATGTCACAAGTCACAGGGTATAATCTAAATCTCATCCACAGAAAATTAATATAAATGAATAACCAGCATCTATATAACTAGATCTCAATGTAAGTATCTAAGGATGATAGTTGGATGGAAACAAATCCACTACCAACTCGAATGGAAAAGTACAACACAACAAACACAATATAAGAATACCAGCTAACCATCACGGGCTCGAAGAGTAGACATCCTCGAAATATATATAATCATCCAAATCTGCGCTCCTGCAAATACTCAAGAACAGATACACCTGGCAGGGGACCAGGTCCTCAGAGGGACGTAACAAGATACAGAACAGCAAGCCAATTTGAATACAGTAAACATGCATATTATTTGAAAATAAATAAGTACGTTGTACAAGACAGTCTATATGAATGCAAATGAGGACAACTTTTTGACATATGGGCAAGGGTAGTCTACTCAATCTAAATCTCACACTCACACACACGTTAGTGGACATCATCAGCCGACATACCTCGGGGGTAGCGACCCTCGGACTCCATCAATCAACATACCTCGGGGGTAGCGACCATCGGATACGACCACCATAGTGCGTGCTAGTTACTACGGTTTACCAGAGTGGTTAAAGCCTATACGTCTACTGATTGTCCTCTATGATACTAAGTGTCAAGTGTGTGTGTCAACATATCTAATATATAGTAATGACTGAGGGAAAACTACACATGCAAGAACTATACAAAAATATAATAAATATACAGAAATATACTAAGCATGCAAAATACTGTAAATAATTTGGCAAGGTATCTTGCCTGGTAAGAAAGCTGCAAGGTGTACTATCCAGAAGTCAAGCACACAGGATCAGAAGCTATGGCCTCAGAACAAATATCTCCGGATGCTGAAATAGATATCACCAACGTTCCCAGAATAAGCAAAATAGCTAAAAAGTACTTCCCTTTCGTCCAATTTGGACACAGGAGTAAAACGGTAATTTCGGGTAAAAGTGGGGTCCACGTGTGGCCCACTTTGCACCAAAAAATGTGTCAAGGATAACAGTTTCTAAATGGGACAAGTTATAGGTCAAACAAACTCTAGATGTTAATACGAACCCAACGGTATGTCCAAATGTGGATTCTGATGGGCCGAACACAATTTTGCCTAAAAAGTCAACCGTGGGGCCCGCCAATTGGCGACTTGGTCAACTGTCTCAGAATTGCGTGAAAATTAGGTCACAGGACCAGCGCATTACCACGAGTCCAGTGGCGCAAGTTTCATCACAATCTAACAAGCGTGCACAAAATGCGCGTGACTTCCAAAAAAGTTACGATATGGGGTGTGTCCACGGATACGGGCTAATTTCGGCGCGCACACGCGTCCGAATCAGTTTTCGTGAGCTTTTACGTGTCCGGTTACGCTGTGCGCACTATATGGTACACTCGGTACACGACGGGACAGTCCGTTTGGCGGGGCGCGCTCCGTTTCACAACTTTTGGAAATCTGGAAAAGTGTGTTCGTGGGATTTTCTAACAAATTTAATTCTATCTACATCAATTAATAATTTAGGGTTATTTAACAAAAATTAAACTAGGTCAAGTGGTCTACGTATACCAAAAAGAATCATCGAATTTGGATCTCTGTGGTGGGAGATACGAACTCGACAACATGGGTGATCACCGCAGTTTTCTGCGATCCCTGAATTTGGTCTATTTCTGCCAACTTTGGCGCTGTTTTCGTCTATGGTTACGCGTTGTTCGAGGTCTACTATTATACAGATATGGAAGAGGGTTAAGGGGTGAGCATACCGGTGAAGACGGGGTGACGTTTGGTTGAGCGAGGCGACGGAAAACAACTCTGAAACACAGGTTCCTCGCTGTGGAAATCTGCAGTGCGCGGGGTCGTGGTCATCGGGATCGATTTGGATGGCCTGGTGGGGTTCTCCGGCTGCGGTGGCGGCGCTCTCTTGGTCTAGATGAGAAGAGGGAGAGTCTGGATGATTTAGGTTTAAAGTTTTAGAGAAATAATGAATATATATATGAATAGGAAGATAGAGGAAGTGGGTTGGGTTAGCTAATATCCGCAGGGGGGTTCTGTGCATTTGCTACTTATAATGCTAAAGGGATTGGTTAGTTTGCTAGGGAAAGTGGGCGGCTCACATGCAGCAGTTTGCTGCTAAGAGTAGTAAAGGGAATTGTTTAAGTTACTAAGTAATGGATTGGTTTTTTAATTATTATTCTTATTATTATTTTCTTTTCTTTTCTTTTCCTTTTTATAATCCTTTTCCACTTATATATATATATATATATATATATATATATATATATATATATATATATATATACTCATAGGAAAAATTCTAGATTATAATAATGCACATCTTTAAGCTAGCAACTGCTCAAGGGGTCTCCTACATGAAATAAATTTCAAAAAATTCCTAATGGCCCCATAAATCCTCTAAGTGCACCAACACCTAAAATAAAAATTATTAAAAATCTATTTCTCCTAATTAGCCACTACTTACTACAATTAAATTATTAATTAATAAAAAAAATTACAGTTTTTTTTAAATAGAGGTATTACATTCTACCCAACTTATAAAAATTTCGTCCTCGAAATTAAAATTAAGCCACGATAGAATGTCAAGGATGGTATAAGATTTGTATTGTTTAAAATGCAAGGCCAGATTTAAAGGGGTGGGCGATGTTGCGCGTTGTACTTCCCAAAAATTTATGGAAAAATGCACATGAGAAAAAAATAGGTTTCTTCATGTGTCATGTCCAATGGGGTGGACACCTAAATGCTCTTTTGCATGAAAGCGCCCAACAATTGAAAAGTTGCACAAAGATCAGAACGGATGATGGGCACGTCTAGGATAAGGGGGTTTTACAATCTACCGAACTTAAAATTTATCCATCTATCACCTAAGGTTATACATCTAGGAAAACTATTCCTTCAATTATTTAATAAAGTTATTCAATCCTCAAAGTTTTAACACCAAACATATCACCTATAATACCTTAATCAATTATAAAAGAGTCACTAAATAATGTGATTAGCCTTATGGGTATATCTAGTACTATCAGTGTCAACTTATACTAGCACGAGGTTTCGTCTTTCCGAAATAGGGGAAGACGGAGAACAATAATAAATAAATTTAAGGTGAAGGTGATAGAATACAAGTACGAGACTCAAAGAGATTAAAGAATTTAAAAAGAGAGTTGTCAGGACAGTTTTGGATTAAGATCCGATTTTTGGTAATTTCCTATTTACATGCTCGTAACAGTACAGTCATATAACTGATATGATATATCAGACATGTCTAGGGGCAAGTATATCCGTCTACTACCATATATCTCAATCCGCGTAAAGTAGTCATGCGAAGAGCGAACCAAGCGCACTAAGATTAGCTAGATCTTAATACACCGATTCTGATTAGGCAATTGTATCATTGTGTGCACCCAATAATACATATGCCATGAACAAGCTCGATAAAAGAATAAGCTTGCAAAAACTAGGCTATAATAGCAGCATAAGTCAAGGTAGTACAGCAAACATAAATACGCTGGATTATGATGAAAGAAGGTACAAATAATTTAATTTCACAAAAGATAAGACTCTATAATCTCTACAGTTGTCATACAAATTCCTTGTCAAAGTCGATAGTCGACAAAGTAGGGGTATAGCCTCTAAGTTCTACAGTCTAAAAAAAATACTGTCGTCCTAAGCTAGCACACAGTTAATATTGTTCAATTACACCTCAATAATAGGTCAAAGGACTATGTGATACTATGTTGTGAGGTATACTACCCAACTTATAACAATAAACTGGTACTGTAATTGTCTTAAGGATACTGTAGAAACTCCTGTTAAGGTCTACGAGAAGGGGTCTTGATACTTATTAGGGTATCCTATATACTAGGGTCAAACATTATGGTAAAACTTTTACTAACTCTAGTAGTGTCTATACTACTCTCAAGTCTTCATAATACATCAAGGGGTAATGGTAAACCAGTCTATAGATAAGAAATTCTACGGTTCACTAGTTATTCTAAACTTAGTGGTATGTCTATATTCTCGTTGTATTCTTAATAGGTGTGCTACCATAATTATCATCCTAATAACAGGGGTTCCTATATTCTAGCAGAAGGCTATACTCAAGAACTATTAGGGAAGTATATGAATCAAGCATGATGCAATTATTCAAATAGAATGGATTGGAAGAAGAGCGAATCATAGTCAAATATGGATGAGATCCTATACTCTATTCCTAGGTGCATGCTTGTTCGGTACAATAACATAACTGAGACAATATGCTCTTGACCTGCATGGGCCACCACAAAAATATGTCACGCCCCAGTCCCAAAATATGTAGGACTAAAAACACGTAAGTATGCCAGCCGCATGGATATGGCAACTCCAATATATGGAAACCAAAATCCACACGTAGGTTGTAATATAAAAATCAATCCACAAGTGGTATAAACATATGTCACAAGTCACAGGGTATAATCTAAATCTCATCCACAGAAAATCAATATAAATGAATAACCAGCATCTATATAACTAGATCTCAATGTAAGTATCTAAGGATGATAGTTGGATGGAAACAAATCCACTACCAACTCGAATGGAAAAGTACAACACAACAAACACAATATAAGAATACCAGCTAACCATCATGGGCTCGAAGAGTAGACATCCTCGAAATATATATAACCATCCAAATCTGCGCTCCTGTAAATACTCAAGAACAGATACACCTAGCAGGGAACCAGGTCCTCAGAGGGACGTAACAAGATACAGAACAACAAGCCAATTTGAATACAGTAAACATGCATATTATTTGAAAATAAATAAGTACGTTGTATAAGATAGTCTATATGAATGCAAATGAGGACAACTTTTCGACGTATGGGCAAGGGTAGTCTACTCGATCTAAATCTCACACACACACTCGTCAGTGGACATCATCAGCCGACATACCTCAGGGGTAGCGACCCTCGGACTCCATCAATCGACATACCTCGAGGGTTGCGACCATCGGACACGACCACCATAGTGCGTGCTAGTTACTACAGTTTATCAGAGTGGTTAAAGCCCATACGTCTACTGATTGTCCTCTATGATACTAAGTGTCAAGTGTGTGTGTCAACATATCTAATATATAGTAATGATTGAAGAAAAACTACACATGCAAGAACTATACAAAAATACAATAAATATACAGAAATATACTAAGCATGCAAAATACTGTATACAATTTGGCAAGGTATCTTGCCTGGTAAGAAAGCTGTAAGGTGTATTGTCCAGAAGTCAAGCACACAAGATCAGAAGCTTTGGCCTCAGAACAAATATCTCCGGATGCTGAAATAGATGTCACCAACGTTCCCAGAATAAGCAAAATAGCTAAAAAGAACTTCTCTTTCGTCCAATTTGGACACAAGGGCAAAATGGTAATTTCAGGTAAAAGTGGGGTCCACGTGAGGTCCACTTTGCACCGAAAAATGTGCCAAGGATAACAGTCTCTAAATGGGACAAGTTATAGATTAAACAAACTCTAGATGTCAATCCGAACCCGACGGTATGTCTAAATATGGATTACGATGGGTCGAACACAATTTTGCTCAAAAAGTCAACCGTAGGGCCCGCCAATTGGCGATTTGGTCAACTGTCTCAAAATTAGGTAAAAATTGGGTCACAGGACCAGCGCATTACCATGAGTCCAGTGGCACAAGTTTCGTCGTAATTTGATAAGCGTGCACAAAATGCACGCGACTTCCACAAAAGTTACGACACAGGGTGTGTCCACGGATATGGGCTGATTCCGGCGCGCGCACGCGTCCGAATCAGTTTCTGTGAACTTTAACGTGTCCGATTACGCTGCACGCACCGTGTGGTACACTTGGTACACGACGGGGCGATCCGTTTGGTGGGGCGCGCTCCGTTTCACAACTTTTGGAAATCTGGAAAAGTGTGTTCATAGGGTTTTCCAACAAATTTAATTCTGTCTATAGCAATTAATAATCTAGGATTATTTAACAGAAATTAAACTAGGTCAAGTGTTCTATGCATACCAAAAAGAATTATCGAATTTGGATCTCTGTGGTGGGAGATACGAACTCGGCAACATGGGTGGTCACCGCAGTTTTCTGCGATCCCAGAATTTGGTCTATTTTTGCCAACTTTGGTGCTGTTTTCGCCTATGGTTACGCATTGTTCGAGGTCTACTATCACACATATATGAAAGAGGGTTAAGGGGTGAACATACCGGTGAAGACGGGGTGGCGTTTAGTTGAGCGAGGCGACGAAAAACAACTCCGGAACACAGGTACCTCGCTGTGGGAATCTGCAATGCGTGGGATCGCGGTCGTCGGGATCGATTTGGATGGCCTAGCGGGGTTCTCCGGCTGCGGTGGCGGCGCTATCTAGGTCTAGATGGGAAGAGCGAGAGTCTGGATAATTTAGGTTTAGGATTTTAGAGAAATAATGAATATATATATGAATAGGAAGAGAGAGGAAGCGGGTTGGGTTAGCTAATATCCGCAGGGGGTGTTCTGTGCATTTGCTACTTAGAATGCTAAAGAGATTGGTTAGTTTGCTAGGGAAAGTGGGCGGCTCACATGCAGCGGTTTGCTGCTGGGAGTAGTAATGGGAATTGGTTAAGTTGCTAAGTAATGGATTGGTTTTTTAATTATTATTCTTATAATTATTTTCTTTTCTTTTCCTTTTTAGAATACTTTTCCACTTAAATATATATATGCATATATATATATATATATATATATATATATATATATATATATATATATATATATATATACTCATAAGAAAAATTCTAGATTATAATAATGCACAACGTTAAGCTAGCAACTGCTCAAGGGGTCTCCTACATGAAATAAATTCTGAAAAATTCATAATGGCCCCATAAATTCTCTAAGTGCACCAACACCTAAAATAAAAATTATTAAAAATAAATTTCTCCTAATTAGCCACTACTTACTACAATTAAATTATTAATTAATAAAAAAATATGTTTTTTTTTTGAAATAGGGGTTTTACAATTTCTCTTTGAATTGGGTGTCAATAGGTCAAATTCATTAATTATATGATGTATAGCTATTCTAGTTACTAAATATTATTGAATATAGCTAATGTGATGTGTTTCATGTGTTTTGGGGGTTCGTATCACTATACAATGAATGTTGAAAAGAGTGTCATAGTTATCATGAGTATCTTGACATTATGCTCAAGGTGTTTAATAAATTGACTACTACTAGATGTGTGTGTGTGTGTGTGTGTGTGTGTGTGTGTGTGTGTTATGTTTGTATTGGTTGTGCTAGTATTGTTAAGTGTAGGTGCTAGGTGTATCATGAGGCATGGTGAGGGTATGTGTACTAGGTATTGATTTAGGTGTGCATTTGTGTTTGTGTTGGTGAGTGACCTAAACCCTCTGCACGACATCTAGTGACCAACTGGACTTTTCTCCAAATCACTAAATCAACCTAGAATCGACTGAAAACTTACCATTGATAGAACATCACCTGAACACCCATACAGACCCTATCCACCCCCTGAACAGACCTGAGACCTCACCTGTCTGGCAGCACCAAGACCCCCTACAACCCAGCAAATATAGTTCTCACTAAACCTAGTGTACAGACTTCCCTTGCAGATTTATAAACACAAATGATCTGCACACAGGTAAAAGAGGAGTCGGGACAGCAAGGTATGATAGTGTGAGCGATATGGAGAAAGTGTTGCAGTGATGAAGGTATTGGTGTTGGTAGTGTGTTGTATAAATGTTGAACTTGTGGGTGTATATATGTGTTGGAGTGGAGGTTGAGGGCAAGTTTAGGACAGGTGTTAGTGTCTTAGTGTGATGTGTCCCATAATCTTGAGGGGGTGTAAGTGAGTATCAGGGTAAGTTTAAATAGGAGGTGAGGTTAAGTGAGGTAAGTACTGGTGTAAGGAGTTTAAATAGTTGTTTAAGTGTGGGCTTGAGGGGTACCTATGCACAAATTCATCCAGTGTGTACAAGTATCAGTATTTCATAAAATTTTGATGGGTAGGTGACTATATAGGTGATGAGCACAGGAAGTTTGGGTGACAAGTATAAGAGTGTGTCCATATATCATTTGTAACAATAGGTATTGGATGTGATGAATAGGTTGTAGGCATGCATTCAGCAGCAATTCACCAACTGCTGTGTCAAGCAGTACACGAGTTGGTGCAGGCTAACACAGGCAAGGTGAGGACCTATGTGTAGTGGTCCTGCAGGTAGCAAGATTGCAAGACCAACTGTGGCAGTAGTCAACAAACTGGGAGGAGTGATCAGGGACTGAGTGTTCAGGTATTTTATATATATATATATATATATATATATATATATATATATATATATATATATATATATATATATAAGTGTGAGTGTATAGGGGGTTCATGTGTAAGAGGTTGAATATGGGTGATGTGTCAGTAACTGAGTGAGTAAGTGAACAATAAAGTAAAGTTGAAGTGTTAGAGCACAGTTAATGAACACTGGGATTTCTGAGCAGTGCAAATCAGTGTATTGGTTGATGTATAGGTGTAGGTATCATGGGATTTGGGTATGTACAATTAGTGCTTGGGGAGTGTTAGTTTATGAGGTAGTGACAGTTATTAATGTTTGAGTATCACAATATGAGTGAAGGAGTGTTCGGGTGGGCATGGAGTACTGCTAGTGAAGGCATATAAGTATGTGTTATATGATACATGTGAGTGAGTGTATTGAGGTCAAGAGTAGAGAATAGGTTGCAACAAGGAAATGAGAATATCTTGAACTATTACCTTAAGTAGGGTAATGGGTAATTTAAGTTATTGGATTAGCCTAAGGTATCTAGTTTTACATAGGAATTAAGTAACTAGGATAATAGACAAATTATTATTATGGTATAGTGTTATAGGAGACTATGTAATAATTATGATACCTAAACTATTGTATTAACTAGTATTTACTAGTATTAGTTAGTATACCTTGGTACGGCCAACAAAACTTAGAGTAGCATGGTATGGACCTAGAAACCTAGTCACAACATATTATTCCCTAGTATTAACTAGTTTAGCCTTGTAATCAACCTAGAAGCTATTTTTGAATCTATAATCAAGGTATCGACCTAGTTTGACCTAGTTTGACTAGTATAACCTAAAAATGACCTAGAAACCATATTTTAGTTTATTTAAACTTGTTTAACACTTTATGACACCAATTGACATGGCAACTCATATATAGGTCGGTATGGCACCAATACGGACATTGTTTGACATTCATTGCTCTAGACCACAGACGCGTACATTCTCTGATAGTTTCCATTATTAGATAATTACTATAATACAAGTATCTAGTAATATTTTACTTGATTCTTGACACGATGGTACACAGATTAGTATATTTAGATCCTCATCATGAGATGTTACTCTTTAGTGATTACCTTGATATTCTCCTTGATTATATAGACCATGATCATCGTGCTTGTATTATAGACCTTGTATTATTATTATTGTGTCGTGACATGTCATGATTTGGATCTATTGTACTAGTTGGGGCGAAGGAAATTCTAGATAGATATGTGAACAAACCCTTAAATATTTTATTGTCATGTAGACAACATCCAGTCATACACCTCACATATGATTGTGTTACTCCGTAGAAAATAACCAACCTTTATATGATTGTGTTACTTATAGACAACAACTAATCATACCCTACATATGATTATGTTATAGGCTTGATAGTAGACCATGATAAACCCAATTTGATCACATATCTAACTAGTATTTTAAATACTTAGTGTAGTTACAGTTTTATACTATATTCTATTTTCTTGCATTTATTTTATATCATTGTGATCAGTGTATACCATATTGCTCTAGATTAACTCTCTTTTTTACCATAATATTATATTGTTCATTGATTATCGTCTTGTATTACATTCTCTATTTATGTTTATAGTTATTATTAATTAACTTGAAACTGCTATTGGGTTGTACTTTGCTATAATCTTGACTGGATATATTTTTCAGACGATGACTTAGAGACCTGGTGTACAACATATTAAAAACCACATGAGGGAGTGCCGACCATGGACTCTGACATTCAGGAGTGATTACCGTAAGGATTAGTCGATGTCACTAGATACCTTAGTTATATTACTTAGCACTTTGTACTAGATTTATCTCCAGCATCTTTTAGACATTAAGTTGTTGTTGATATCTTAGACTTATGATGGTGTAGCTAGACTTATAGACTTGGATATTATTGTTACTCTTTAGCTATGATTTTGTGATTCTATTCCTTTATATGTTATCGTGCCATTATCTTCCTCTAGATTATTATGATTGAGTATTATATCAATACCATATTGTCCTCCTTTTGGAGTTGAGATATCATTGATAGGTTTATATATATCATTGTGTGAGATGATTAGGTAGTGTTGCTGACCTAGACAATATTCTACTACCGATATTGCAGGCATAGACTAGACGTACCCATGTACTCGTTACCTTACACCGGGTGCGAATCATGACACAACCAAATTGGCCTGCATCCTAAATAGGTGGCATCACATAACTGTGAGCCAAGTATATTGCACACAACGGTGAGCTATGTATGCACCATGCGACGATGAGTTAATAATAATGACATAAAGTAATAAATATGTACATGATTTCTCCACTCGACGGTGTGTTAGAAATATGCCCCTCACGACGGAGTGCTCCAAATCCATTCTAAAAGGCGACAAGATAATGGGACAGCATGCAACCTGGAGATTCTTCCCACCCGATGCTCAAATTATTCAAGCTAGTTATTTTAACCCTTAATATTTTGCTTAGGATTTTGGGTGTGGCATTCTGCATAATCCATTCTAGATATGTACTCCTCTCGGAGGTATGCAAGACCGGACAATGATTTGACAGTTAAAAAGCACAAGTGAAGACAAGACACAACAGAAATATATAAGTCGTAAAGTAGGAGTGTGCTACTATGAGCCATTATAAAGACAGTAAAAAAAATCTGGTGTCATGAGTTTCCTACGATGAGGCAATATAAATCATGTAAAAGAACTAGAAAGACATGAGTGCACTACAACGAGTCACTATTAAGAGGTAAGACAATGTATGACATGTAGGCATGTACTAATGTAAGGTGTATATAGGGTGTATAATCATCCCCTAACTATACAGGGTCATCTAATCATGAACTCACGTAAAGTATATATATGGTGTATAATTATTTCCTGACTATACATGGTCGTCTAATCATGCTAAAGAGTCAATATATTCAAAAAAAATTAAAAACGGACAAAAATGACCCAAAATAGCCAAAATAAGTATATCGATAGTATACTGGATGAAAGATAGAGAGTAAATATATAAAAAAACATACATACCTTAGGTATACTGTAGTATACCGTCGATATACTGGTCCTAGACAGAAATGACAAAAATGAGCATTTTCGGGAAACTTGTAACGGCTATAAAAATATTGTTTTAAGTTGGAATTTGACGTTTCAAAGTCAAAACTGAATAAAATCAAAGTCCCTACAACATGGAATCATTAGATTTCACAAATTTTGAGATTTGCTAGATCAATTCCTCTAAATACTCTAAAAATTAATTTTTGGAAAACTGAAACGTGTTCTGATTTCCACCAAACTCCAAACAAAAAATATACAAGTCTATAGGAGGGTCTCACATTGCATATGGGACCAAGATACACAATAAAAACATTGCTATTATAAATTATACCAAAATCACATCCCGTGTCTCACTGTTAGATCAAAAAAATAGACAAGAGCATTAACATGTACAAAATTTATGGAAATAAATCAAGCCAAGAACTAAAGTAATAGAAAATCATGTAAAAAAAAATTATATCAAATAATATTCAAGAAATAATGACAATAAAGAAATCTCAAATCTAAGTTCATAGAATGACAAGATGTACTTGCCTAAGGTCGAGTTCCCAGACTAATCTTCTACTCCACCACCAAGACGGGTTCAGAAACCACTCTCTAAGGCCTCAAGACCAAGCTCCATGCTCCAAAGTAAAGTGGAGAGAAAATGAAGAGAGGGTATATATTTAAGTGGTGAATTAATCGTGACTGTTGGATATGCCACGTCAGCGATACACGTCACCATTTAAATCAATTCTAATCATTCAAAAGAAAACCAAATAACCATTGGATAATAGGGTGAGTCAGAACCAAGAAACCAATGGATAATAGATACTTCGACATTATTAATGAAAATATCTAAAATACTATTCACAAAAATATTAAAAATATTATTCATGAAAATATTTGAAATAAAAAATAAACAGGCAAACCGGTATACCTTCGGTATACTCCAGTACACCATCGGTATGCCTATTAAACACAGCAAGTTCTCAATTCCAATAAATTGGTATACCGGCGGTACAATCCAGTACACCGTTGGTATGCCGGTCAAATGATAAAATTCTCTAATTCAAGAAAATCAAGGTATCTGTTCTACACACAGGTCCTAACACGAGTCTATGGCAATGTCAATAGTTTTTCTACTAGTCCAAGATAGTCTCTAATATCAAAAATAAAAATCTAATCATGAAAAATATAGCAAGTATGATACGCAAAAATACAAAACACAATCTAAGTTAATTTTTCAAGAAAATATTTTAAATACCAGAAATCCAAAAATGTGAAATTCAATAACGAAGGTTACAGTTATGCCTATTGCTATACTTCATGCTCCCCTATCGTACCTTCCTTGTAATTATGACCATGGTACTATTTTTTAGTTTCTTTTCTTTCATATTTGTATTAGTAACGTGTTAATCTTACTATATTACTTATACTTTTCTCTAATCATGACTAGATAGCCATTTTTAAAATTTAGATGATGGATACCATACATAATATTTTTCCCACGAGGCGTGGTGACCTTTGGCAACCAATCCTAAATTCTTAATTTTGATGCTAGTAGTTTAATGAGCTTTTAGACTCTTCTAGTTAGTTTATTTTTTATGGGGTTTGTTTTCATAATTTCTTTTATATTATTAGTTTGAGGACTATTGTTGATATTCTTTTAATTAAATAGTTTAGAGACTTTTACTTATATGGATTATTATTTTATCTGTTAATTGTTGTGATTAAACAAATTAGTATTATTCGTTGATCTATAAATATTAATATTACTAATGGGATGATCTCAAGGCTTAGACAATGTACTACCACTGATATTGCGGTGTATATGGAGCTTGACTATGTACTCGTATCCTAAAACATGGGGGTGGGTTGTGACAGTGCCTCTTAAGGTTCGGGCAATAGTATTCCGTTTAGGGAGCTTCCGTTTTGATCCGGCACAAGATAGAAAAGTTCGCACGTGGTGGAGCTATTTTCTTGTTGTCAATTTTGTAGGACAGACGCATGTAGGCTGCACGTGCATGATATGAGCTTCTGCGAGCAGTAGTTTTATGGGAATTGGGCTTGGCTTTAGCAAGAGCTACCAAGTTGTTGGTCTTCACTTCTGGTTCGGTGGCAAATAAATCTGTATAGATTTTATGAAGGGCTCTTCAGGTTTTGCGTACAACGACAATCTTCATTTATCTTGTTGTAAGAGCTTCTATGAACTCCTTCTGGTCAAACGTGATGATGAATAAGTTGATACTTACACCCTTCATATTGAAGTAGAACTGCGCCACTATCTCCTCGTAAATGTATTAGGAATCTTCTATTGTGGTTGCCATATTGTTTCACTCGGGGTAGATGCAAAAAGTAACTCCCTCTCTTGAGAGAGTTTTGTAAAAGAATCTCCTCGTATTTCAATCGATGCTATATAGATACAAGTGTATAAATGGCACTTTTACGGGTTTGTGAGTTCATGGGAGAATGTGACGATGGAGGTCTTGCTCGGCCGATATCATGGCCGCTTCCCTCCGTGAATGATACGCCGTCGACTTGTACTTTGGTAAAACTAACTTTGTTTGTCCCTATATAGATGTGACGAATCAAGAATTCTATAATTTGACGGGGAGCTTCGGCTTCTTCGGTGAAAGCTCTGCTAGAGATAATTGTGAACGTAGCAGATCCGGGGACGGAGCCTTTGAAGGATGAATGTTTTTAGAAGAAAATGAGGGAAAGTATCATATATTCAGTTGTAGAAAGTTCATAGAAACTCTCTATATTTTGAATATACCAATCTCTTATAACCTTGGAGGTTGCCTTCTATTCATCGACCAAGAAAAGGAACCTTTGTCTTCCTCTGGACTTGCGGGACCCATGCGGGCCAAATATTTTCTTGATTGATATTGAAATATTCCTGCAGTGAGTTGCCGATTTAGGAATTTTAAGCAATTTGATGAGTTTCTCATAAAGATAAGCGAATCGAGTATTTGTGTCAATCGAATTTATGTCGTCTATCAGCCGACTGTATGGTGTCACAGTACAACAGAGAGTTGTATACTGTATTCGGGAAGGATGAATCACTCAAAAAAGAATCTATTGTTTCCTTCCCAATTGGTTGGATCATAGGTGCGATGATTTACTTTATGGGCGAGGTCAAACTAGCACAGCCGACTGACATATAATATAGTCTGTTTGCATACTTTTATTCAGTAATTTGCGTGAGACATGTTTTTTGCGAGCCTCTCTGAGTATGGGGCTTTTTTAGTCCTTATGCAAGAAAATCTTGACGCGGTCCAGGCCACATGATTGTCTATTAGAAGTAACTATTTTGGAGGGGTTGTGTCTTGTATTTATTGCAGCTACAATAGCAGGGCCATGTGATCTCTTTTAGTTGGACTATATTGTATCAGAGAATTAATGGCAACTAAAAAAAGGGATTTTCTATGTGGGTAAGCACTGTTAGAGCAATAATGGTGGCAAGCACCGTCAAAACTTTAATGGCGATTAATAAATGGATTTGTGTTGTGTGTGAATGCCATCAGAGCATTAAATGTTATATGTTAAAGCATAAATCGATGTAGCCAGTCAGACTCCTCTTATGCAGTGAGCCCATCTTGAATAGAGGAATACTCCTTCCATGATTGGCGTGTTTGGTTAGAATACCTTTAGATATTGTTCCAGAGTTAATATCGAATATGTCAGGGAGGGGCATCTGTCACTTCAACATAGGGTAGAGTGAGACATTTTCTACGAGGGTCCTTTGTGCACGAGAAGTCTTCTTTTAACTGGTGCCCTTCAACGAGAGGTATTTATACAGGAATACTCCAGATAGCTATTGGTCCAAGTATGGGCCTTCTTGAGATGGATATATTCCCCTCTTCTATGATATGGGCTTTTCTTGATTTCCTTTTACTTTTTAGGGATCTATAATACCTTCAGCTAGAGTTGAATGTGTCTTTCTTGTTCTTGCCTACGGTTGTGTCTAGTGCATATCAAGACATGTTGTGTGCACTTTCTGCTTAGTGTCTCAGACTTATGATAATCCACTTGCACTAGCTAGACTGGCGGGGTATAGTTTTTTGTGTTCGCTTAGGGCGTGTTATGGCACTTGTGAGTTATCAAGCATTTGTGCGATGGCCCGTGCTAGTGACTTGACTCAACTATGTTAGTACCATGGGTAACTTACTCTCGTATCATGCTCACGTTGATTATTTACATGTTATAACTCAGACCAGCTCGATCCCTTGCTTCATATGCTAGCATAGTTGTGAAGTTAACTGGTATTATAGACTATGTTAGGGAGTTTTGCTTGTATGATTTTGTGGATTTCTTTCGTTAGGATTTACATTGGTGACTATTTATCCTTGATACCGTAATAATAAAATGTGGGCCTTTCGACTGTTGTCATAAGCATTCCAATAACACATGTAATCGTATTATATGTTCCATCGGCCAAGTGGTTGTGTTGATGATCACTAGCGCTTTTGATTTGGTTTGAAATTTATGATCACATAAGATTTGATCGATGAGCGTGTGATGTCTCATATCCTTGGTAGTATATAGTTCTCTGATGCACAACCCATCAAGGGAGATTCTTCGAGTGTCCACTACTTGAGATATTGAAACATGACTTGTATGGTTAACTAACTAGTATATCGTTGCATTGTTGTCGAGCGCATTATGGGGTCTTATTCCTCTATCTATTGTTGCCTCACTCATTCGCGACCCCATTTGGGGTCTTGACGATGATAAGTCTGTCATAGAGCCCCTCGTAGGGTCAAGGCTGGTCGATCGTCCAAATGAAACCTTCCCTATTCTCATGTAGGGCATGTCGAGCGGTGCAAAGAAGGGAGGTTAAGTGATTGGTCATGGTGGACGTGGTGACAGTTTATGTTATATGATAGGAATAACAATATAAATTTTGATATAGAAGATGATGATAATCGCTATCACAATCTTCAAAATTTTGACTTAATGTCCATAATTAACAAAAGAAATATAGGGCAAATACTATCCACTTGATCACAAACCATGGATCATGGCACAAACATAGTCCTAAACTTTGTTACAAGGGGATGGATCAAACATCAATAAGAAAATTCTAATTTTTTAGCATGCAAATAATTATTAGATCATGATAACCATGAAACCCTAAAATTATAGGGTTTCTAAGATCTAAAATTTAGATAATGAGAAGCCTTTAGGTATTTTATAACATATGTAGATTGTAAAACAGTTTAGGTTACCAAAGGTATGAACGAAAATGGTTTAGCAATATACTTTAAATGCATAATTGAACCGGGTTTGTCCTACAATATATTGATACACGATCGTTGAGGAATCCTACAAGAGGAGACTCCTTTAGTTACACCCTGCAACGAAACTCCTGCTTAAGGAGGAGAAGAGAAGAGAAGAGAAGAGAAGAGAAGAGAAGAGGAAGAGGAGACAAATATATGGATTAACATTCTCAAGAAAATATCCTTCTTTATATAGGAATCTAGTAGTCCCTTAATATTACTCCCCTAGTGAACCCATTTGGACCTAGCCCAATAACAAGTTGGGATTTTGGTTATCTTTTAGCTTTTTTACTTTATTTGTTATGATAAATCTAAATAAGGAGAATTTTATCTCTTGAGTTAGTTAGGGATTTGATTCATATTATGAATAAGTATTTAGAGATTTATTTTATCTTCTTTCAATTATTTAATTTGTAGTCTATAAATTCTTTGTAACTTCAGAAGTTACTAATCGAAGAATTGAAGAATGAGAAATCTATTTTTTATTAATAACCATGTAGCTATATTACCAACGTGGGGTTCTATCGTCTTTTCAGAAGACTTTGTATTAACTACACTACTGAGCAGAGACCTCCACTATGGCCTATTTTTAAAGGGAATCACCAGGAGTAATTCTCAAATTTTATGCTAATATTTTACGCTTATATGATTCACCAGGAGGTAAATTTTTCGTAATCAAAGAGAATGATAGAGAACAAGTTTTGATTTTCGGTTATCTTTTAGATTTTTTATTTTGTTTGTTAGGATAAATCTAAATAAGTAAAATTTTATCTCTTGACTTGGTTAGGGAATTGATATATTTATTTTATCATATGGATACGTATTTATTGATTTATTTTATCTTCTTTCGATTGTTTTCTATAAATAGTCTACAAGTTCAGAAATTAGTATTCGAAAAAAATGAAGAATGAAAATTCTATTTTGAATTTGTATGGTACGATACCAAAACCCTGCCTCCGACGTTATCAACACATCATTCCAAATCTGATATTCCTAATTATTATTTTTGTTTTTCTATTAAAATTAAATTGTAAAAATCTATAAACATTTCATTTAAATCTTCCGTATTTAATTTGTCATAAATTATCGAATTTTATACCAATTATTTTTTCGCATTCGTGCTGCATCACCCAGACAAGGCCATCCCAATGAACAAAACATGTCTGGACCAGACAAGTCTTGTCAACTGCTTATGCTTTTCTTGATGCCAATCAACAACTGATGTGCGAAAAAAAACTCTATATGGTTTCTTCATTCTTCTTCTTGATAAAGTTGATGGAGGATAAGATGAAAAGAAGTAATAAAACATAATTTCAATTTCAATAGATTTCAGAACCTTCAAATTTTGACAAAAGAAGAAATAAAGCAAAATCCTCACTGTTACCATCTAAATTATCAACTTTATGAAAGATGAATAATACAGTGCAATAATTATAACTCAACAAATACCCATTACAAATATTTTAATGACGAATACCCATTTTAGAAGCCACCTAAAAATTAGAACTCTTGACACTTGAATCACAAATGAGCATATAAAGACTTCCTCTTAGGAAAAAAAAATCAACTTTTTGAAGACCCTTGATCAGAAAACAACCCAAAAGCTTCACAAGGAGAATAGAGAAATATGTGCTTATACAAAAAGAATTCTTAAGATTGTAGAGTGGGCCAAGAAAGGAAACCAGAAGTCAGACAGTTGGTGGTCAATTGGTGGTGGCATGTTCAAATTAGAGGATGAGGGTAGTGTCATCCTTTTTATAAAGTTAACCCATAGATTAGGGTAACCTTTTAACGGTTAAAGAAAAAGCAAGGTTCAAATGCTTGAGAAAATTATGGGAGATATGAGCATATATTGAGCTCAACCAAAACTTAGCATATATTTTATTTTTCTTCGCACAACCTAAGACGAAAAATAATATTATCGTTGCTTTATCGATCTCAACCACACATTCTCTTGTTGCTTCATAGAGTACAATTAATTCTGCATGGTTAGAGGAAGTTGCTACTGAACCTTGCTTTATTGATCGTCAAGATATAGCTACATAGTTATTAATAAACACATAACCTGTTTGGGGGCAACCCATACGAGGGTCAAAAAGATAACCTGAGTCTATATAACCAACTAGACGAGAATTGTTAGTGGAATCACAGGAATAAAATAATCCCATACGAAGATATCTTAATATTCTAATGTCTAAGAGTAGGTGCAGAACTATATTTAGACAATAAATTAATAGAAAATGCAATGTTTGGTCTTGTGCATTGTGCTAGATATAATAGTGCTCCAATAGCACTTAATTACGATACTTCAGGACCAATAACTTTTTCATCTTCTCTCCTTTGGTCAGAATGGATCTTTATCCAAATCTAAATTACATACAACCAAAGGTGTACTTAGTGGATGTGCTTTGTCCATTCTGAATTATTTTAAAATTCTTTCAATATATCGGGATTGATACACTAATATTCCACTAGAACTTCGTTCTATTTGCAAACCAAGACAAAGTTTTGTCTTTCCCAAGTCTTTTATTTCAAATTCTTTCTTTAAATAGTTTTTAGTTTTTTCCAATTATGTAGGAGACCCAATTAGGTTTATATCATCCACATATATTGCTACTATAGAAAATCCATTCTCGGATTTCTTAATGAAAACATATGGACAAATTTGACTATTTTTGTATCCTTCCTTAGTCAAATAAATACTAAGACGATTATACCACATTCTTTCGGATTATTTCAACCCATATAATGTTCGTCTAAGTTTAATTGAACACGGGCCCTTTGACTTAGTATCTGACATTGTAAATCCTTCTAAAATTTTCATATAGATATCAGTATCTAAGTCTCCGTACAAATATGCCGTTACAATATCCATAAGTCTCATATCAAGATATTCAGAAACTGCGAGACTAATTAGATATCTAAAAGTAATGACATCCATAACTGGAGAATATGTCTCCATATAGTCAATTCCAGATCTTTGAGAGAAGCCTTGTGCTACAAGTCGGACTTTATATCTTTCAACTGCGTTCCTCTCATTTTGTTTTCCCACGAACACCCATTTAAAACCAACAGGCTTTATGCCCTTTGGTGTTTCTACTATAGGTCCAAACACACCACGTTTTTGTAAAGATATTAATGTTGCTTGAATAGCATCTTTCTACATTGGTCAATCTTTTCTTTATCGACATTCATTTATACTACATCGTTTCAGCAAATTTCTTTTGGAATTGCTTGAATATAACGCATTATGCACGTCTATTTGAGTATCATTAGGTAACATGATGTTTGCTTTTCCAAAGCCCTCTATTATATGGGCTGGCCCAGCTATTGTTGACACTTTATACTTGTCAAATATTAATTTTGAGAAAAAAAATTGATTTTTCAAAATCGTATGTGTTGTAGCACTATCTACCAAACACATACCCAAGTCATTTTTCTTCCTTCGTATATTCATACCTTCAATCATGAAGCAAAAAAGAAAATTATGAGCATATATTCTAGCTAGCATAAATATAATAAAAATAATTAAGCAACGATAATATTATATTAGAAATGTGACTCCAAATACATAATAAAGATTTCTAATAAACTCCATGGCCTAGACATGTCATGTATGGATTCTTTATATTTGTCAACCTCTTCTTGAGGAGCTCGGCATTACTTAAACTAATGTCCATCTTTGTCACATTTATGATAAGCATTAATACCCTTATTTAGTTTATTTTTAGAATTTGAATTTCCTTTGTTAGAGAGTGTTGTCCACTTATTCCATTTATTCTTTTGTGAACTAATGTTTCCACCTTTGTAAGGTTGATAACCATGACCATATCTTCCATAGTTTTTTTTTCACGTCCTCTTCTACGTCCTCCACCACGACCTCTGCTAAATCCAACATTATCATTTGCCTCAGGAATTGGCATTGACCCAGTTGGTCTAGAGTTGTGGTTTTTCAAGAGAACGTTGTTATTTGCCTCTACTAAAAGGCGGCAAGTCACCATTTCTGAGTATTTTATGAATTTTATTTCATGGTATTGTTCCTGCAAAAGCACATTACTTGCATGAAAAGTGAAGAAAATTTTCTCAAGCATTTGAGCCTCTGTTACTTTTTCTTCGCACAACCTAAGGCGAGAAACAATATTAAACAGAGCAAAATTGTATTCTTTTAACAGCTATATCTTGGCGATCAATAAAGCAAGGTTCAGTAGCAACTTTCTCTAACCATGCAGAATTAATTGTACTCCATGAAGCAATAAGAGAAAGTGTGTGGTTGAGATCGATCATTTATCATATAAGAGAAAATTGGCAACTACCCATAGTTACAGATGAGTAAACAACAATATTAGAAGACAATGCGGCTTGTATTACCCAAGTCAGAGAGGGATTTATCAAAGGAGATCGAACCAAGCACCTTCCACCAAAGTTGTTTTATGCATATGAGCTCTAAAGGACGAAAGTGATCGAAGTCAAGCAAATAAGATCAAATAAAAATTTAGCCGATTTGTTCACCAAGGCACTACAAAAGACCACATTTCAGAAGCTGGTACACGGAATAGGCATGCGACGACTTAATCATCAAACAAACTAGTTGTTTACAGATCCATTGTATAGAGGGGGATTATGGCTTGTAAAGAATATTTTTGAATTATACGTGTTGTACTATTTTTCTTCAACTAAGATTTTTCTCGCTGGATTTTTCTTAGTAAGGTTTTCATAAGGCAACAAATGAGCATACACCACCGACTAATTAATGATGAATATCCAAGGGGGTGTATTATAAATATGGATAATTCACCATATTTGGTTGATATCTTTTGGCATTACCATAATTGCTTGATATCATATCTTTTGACATTTATTCTCTTAATTGTCATCATTAAATGTCAACCTCAATTGTAAACCTATATAAAGGGCTTCTCTCTAGTTGATTTACATGGTGAATGAAGAAACAATTTTCTCCATTCTCTCTACTTTATAACAGATTCCTATTATTTGGAACTTTTACTCTTTTTGGTTTCTTTTGGCCTACAAGTCCCTCACATCTACGATATTCTTAAATAATCCACCTAAATATTGTTAATTGCTTAAAGTCTCCTAAATCATCAAAAAAAAAAAAAAATTGTGACCCTCACGGTCTTTAGCTGTTAAAAGGTTACCCTAATCTATGGGTTAACTTTATAAAAAGGACGACACTACCCTCATCCTCTAACCCGAACATGCCACCACTAACAGTCTGACATCTGCTTTCCTCTCTTGGCCCACTCTGTAATCTTAAGAATTCTTGTTGTATAAGCCACCTAAATGTTGTTAATTTTTTTAAGAATTCTTGTTGTAATATTATCCTCTGTTGGCCCACTCTGTAACCTTACTAAGCAAAAAGAAAATTATGAGCATATATTCTAGCTAGCATAAATATAATAAAAATAATTAAGCAACGACAATATTATATTAGAAATGTGACTCCAAATACATAATAAAGATTTCTAACAAACTCTCATGGCCTAGACATATCCTTTATGGATTCTTTATATTTGCCAACCTCTTCTTGAGGAGCTCGACATTACTTAAACTAATGTCCATCTTTGTCACATTTATGACAAGCATTAGTAGCATTTGGTTTATTTTGAGAATTTGAATTTCTTTTGTTAGAGGGTGTTGTCCACTTATTGCATTTATTCTTTTGTGAACCACTGTTTCCACCTTTGTAAGGTTGATAACCATGACCATATCTCCCATAGTTTTTTTTTCACGCCCTCTTCCACGTCCTCCACCACGACCTCTACTAAATCCAACATTAGCATTTGTCTCAGGAATTGGCATTAACCCAGTTGGTCTAGAGTTGTGATTTTTCAAGAGAACGTTGCTATTTGCCTCTGCTACAAGGAGACAAGTCACCAGTTCTGAGTATTTTGAGAATTTTCTTTCACGGTATTGTTCCTATAAAAGCACATTACTTGCATGAAAAATTGAGACAATTTTCTCAAGCATTTGAGCCTCAGTTACGTTTTCTTCGCACAATCTAAGGCGAGAAACATATTAAACAGAGCAGAATTGTATTCTTTGACAGTTTTGGTATCTTAGGTTCAAACATCCACTTTAAGCAATCAGAAGGATTACCATCCTTTGATGGTCAAATCTATCCTTTAGAGATGTCCACAAATTCAATGGATCATCCTCACATGGATATTATGTTTTTAGATCATCATGGATATGATATCGCAGAAAAATCAAAGCCTTAGCATTGGCTTCAGAATATTCTTTATTTTCTTTCTTAATATTCCATCAAAACTTCACATGTTTCACAATGTGATGAAACAATATCAAAAAAAGTTATGTCTTGTGTGTATTGCATATACAACAATGTGATCATTATGTAAATAATAAAATTGATAAGTGCTTTCAAAACTTCACATATACCACAATGTGATGAAACACTATCAAAGAATTTTATGTCTTATGTATATCACATATACAACAATGTGATCATTATGTATTTTGGGTACTTTCTCATAATTCAATTCACATATACAACAATGTGAATTAGTAACTTGTAGAATTTAAGTAAATCAAACAATAGATTTTCTATTTTGAATGAAATTATGAACCTTTTCAATATAAATTAAGATTTAAAACTAAAAGAAAAAATAAAACTAGAAAACTTATATTCTAATCAATCTATAAACACATAAATCAAATATATATTTAATTTTACTAAAACATTTGATCTAAGTATACAAGATTTAGACTTACCTCTTCGATATAATTTTACTAGAACTTCTTTCTCCCTCCTATTTCCTAGAACAATTCGTACTGATAACGTTTTATAAAATAGAGAGAAAATTATTACTTCATTTACCATGTAAATCAACTAGAGATAGCCCTTATATAGGCTTACAATTGAAGTTGACATTTAATGATGACAATTAAGAAAATAAATGCCAAAATATATGATATCAAGCAATTATAGTAAGACCTAAAGATATCAACCAAATATAATAAATTATCCATATTTACAATAAAATCAACAAAATTATTACGACCTCACAATATCCAAAATAAGCTAGCTATGTACGTCAACTTTTTGATGAAATAAACATGCCAACTGTAGCAGAATATGTATCATGGCCATTTGCAAGCCCAATAGAGAAAATGTTGTACGGTTGAACTTTACGTAATGAAAAAAAAATACACAATCAAGAATTGGATATTGTGCATAGGAAAAAGATCAAACCCAATCTTTGAACCTATGAAGACTTTAAGTATGCATACAAAGGAAAAAGATGATTCAGATAAAATTTCATGTACAACTAACTAATCAAAAGACATTTAACCAAAATCTCATGCTAATGAATTTGTGCCTTTCTATTCTGAGAATATAAACAAATCATTCCAAGAGCCAACAAAATTCTAAGATCATTGCAAGATTAATCTGTATAAAATAACTGCAAACCAAAGTGAACCTAAGAACCAAAAACTACTTTCTTGAGTTGTTCGACATCAATTAACGAGCAGCCTTCCAAGCAAATGCATGCTATAAAAGTTATGTTTGGAGTCTAACCTACAAAAGGAAATTGTCGGGAAATAAAATAATATAGCCTAGGTATGTTGCTATTCAAAACTGCATTGAGTTCTATATTTGCACGACAGAATCAGCTCCCATGCAATCCTGCCAACTAACAATGGTATATAACATAATGTACAGAGAAATGAGTAACAAAAGCAGAACGTCTCCACCATCTATTTCTTTTGTTCCATCTTCACCAGCTACTTCAGCAACCTTCATAAATGTCGATATTTACATGATGCACCCTTTTTGCAGTATCCACTCTCATGGAATTTGCAGATACCTGTCTGTCCTCGACCTTGCACTCCGTCTTTTGGAGAAAGTCTTGATGAGCCCCCTCCACGGTCAGAATGCACCCTGCCATCCCGCTGGCTCCTCCAACCATCATACCTTGAGTCATACCATGAATCGCCACTACCCCTTGAGTTGCCCCCATGCCTTGAATCAGGCTTCAAATCATTGTCAAGACCAACTCTGTACCTATCTTCCTGCTGGTACTGTTTAGTGCCCCAGACAGCTGAAGTATCTTGCAGGCCTGTCCCCCAACCAACTGCTGCTGGCCATCCTGAGTTCGTCTTCACACTTTCATAATTTGCTTGTCCCCAAACAGGAGCTGTGTCTCCCTGAGGCATCGACACCAGGCTGGTATTAGGATTCGCGTGACCATGAGATGGTGCTCCCCAACCTGTATTCAGATTCGATTTTGCCTGTGACGGTGTTCCCCAGTCTGTATTTGGATTTGCATTTACTTGTGCTGCCATTCCCCAACCTGCAGTTGCATTTGAATTTTCTTCTGGAACTTCAAAACCCTTGTTTGCATCCACACGTCCATGGGTGGCTGATGTGGCCCAGCCTGCATTCCAAGTTGTATTTCCTTGTGCTGGAATTGCCCAACCCACATTCGCATTCTCCCGTGGCAGAGATTCCATGTCTGTGTTTGTCTTCCCTTGTATAGCAGTATTGCAGCCACTGTTTGGTTCTCCTTGTGCTGGTCCAGCAAGCATGCTTACATTTTGAGGGGCTAACCCCCAGCTCCTGCTCGGAGCATCTTCAGAGCCAGCGACACCACCTGTTTGTGAAGATTGCTCTTGTGCATATGTACACCACGGATTGTTTTGGCTGTGACCAGTAGTAAAATCAGTACCTTTATTCCAAGGAGAAGGCTTGGAACTTGGGGTTGGAGATGGCAATGACCACTCCTCACCCTTCACTATATCCTGTGGACCTTCCACCTTCAGAAGTTCAGGCCTTTGTACGCTTGATTCTTGCTTCTTGGTCTGAATTTGTTCCCATCTATTTCCCGAAGGTGCAGGCTTTAGACTAGGACCATTAATGTCTCGTCTCTGAGCAGAATTAGGTGCCAAACCATCTGATATTTGGTTCAAAAGCAACTCTGATATACTTGATTCACGAGGAAGCATAGTACCTGAAGCAGGATATCTCAGCTTGACCTCCTTGTCTTTGATTGGAGACATATTGTCATCGGGTTCAGATGACAAGAATTTAGAGTTAGCCAGGACCTGAAGTCCTTCAGCTGCATTACTATTCATTGATTCTGAATTATCTGCTTTGGGCTGCAGCGCAGTAGGTAGGTGGGATGTCGCTGATGCAGGACCAACACAGGAAGGAGTTGATCCCAAGCCCTTATTTGCATCGGACCATTTCTTCTGAGGATCTAGCTCATCATACGGGGAAGTAGTCTCCGGCCTCTCGATTCTAGGAGTTGGACTGGGGCATTCACTTTCAAAAAATTGGTTACTGATCACACCTTCACTGAACTCAGTGCGAGTATAAACACCCAAAACTGCCGCATCAGCCCGCTGATTGGGTTCCCATGAGTCGACCAAACCTTCTAACTTCTGTGGGTACTGAACATTAGTTCCTAACATTCCAGTAAAATTAGGAGGTTTAGAAAGAGAGCTCAGGCCCAAACTGCCAGAAAAATTTCCAACGGGAGCAGTTTTGTTCTGCTCTAGATTTGCACCTGGAGATTGATATAGAGCTCCCCAGCCAGCACCCAAGGGTGGAACAGGAGTTGGGGATGGAGGTGACTTCAAGGAACCTTGGCCACTTGGCCAGTCCATGTTACTACTTTGCTGTAGAGTAGCAGTGGGAGGATTATATATATCATTTCCCCAATTGTTCCTAGAAGAGGACTGGCCCAAAGAGCTCCAATTAGAATGTTGGCCACCAGGTATTGGATTAGTTCCTCTATCCTGACCCTGATTCCATCTACCAGTGTTTCCTCCATTATCACCATTACTTTGGGAAGACAGGGGTTCATGAGAAATATCAGAAAATGGAGCAATTAGTCTTGTGCTGTTGTGGGCTTGGGGTGGCCCAGACCAGCCTCTGTTAAGAGGATCCCATGATGGTTCCCAACCACCTGGAGATGCTACGCTCCTTGCATCCACAGGGTTGACCACTTCCATTCTTCGTGCAGACCAGCTAGCATTTGGCAGAGTGGTGTTAACATTTCCAGCCAAGATATGCCAGTTCTGATTTCTGTCTAACGAGGTTGTGTTATTATTCCCTCTCCAACCTTCTTGTTCAATTGCTGTATTGTCTGTCCCAGCAACCAGTACTGAAGGCTGAGCATAGTGGCTTTGTGGAGGCTCCCATGGTGGTAAATCTTTCTCAAACTTCCAGTTCAATGCGTCAGTCAACAATATAGAATCTTCTTGATTTTCAGAATCTTGCCATATCCTCATATCTTCAGGAAAGTATCCACTTGAACTCCACTTCCTCAACTGTATAACACAAAAGGGTCCCTGGAGTTTTCCTGCTGGGTCTTTGTAATACCATATTTTCTTAGTCTCGCTAGCTTCAGATGGTGAACTTGTAGATTCAGGTGTAGCAGAGCATGGCTGCACAGTTTCCTTTGCAAGCTGGTTATTACTCCAAACAACAGACTCCAAAGCAGCTGATTGGCCTCTTGCAGTTTCCCAGGTATCTCGTGCATCTTCTGCTTTTGTATTTTTGCTCGACTCCAGACCAGTGTTCAAGCTTTTCCTCGCAGCAGCCCAGTTACTGGAAGCAGGCACTCTTGCCTGAGGAGATATTACATCTCTTACCTTCCTAAGAGTTGAAAGCTCCCTTGCTCTACTGTAGGTACCTACATGAATGCGAAAAGATCCAACTAAACAAAAAACGTAAAGACAAATGTTAAAATGAGATGAATGATGCAAAAAGTTTTTGCATCTCTATTTCCGAAGGCAAAGAACCTGGATATTGGTCATCAGTATCCCCTTCCTCAGCAGACTCATAGTCGGGATCCATGTTGGGATCGGCGTGTATTTGGGGAACTTCATTGAGTCTACGCCTGCGTTCTTCAGGGTTGCTTAGAAGCTGCAGCTTTTCTACACATTCTCTAAGGGTGGAAACAGTCAAGGGTTGACAAAGCACCGTTTTCATATTAGACAACATGTTTTTTTTTCCTATACATGACAATGAATCACTACTATTGAACAAACAAACTAATATTTTATAAGATTAAACACATTGAAAACAAAATACCACACCAAGACTGTCTAATATCACTTCAAATCATGGTTAGCAGTGTCGGCCAATACCGATCCATAACAGCCATATCATATATTTTTTGGAATGACAATGAATCACTACTATCTGATACTTTTACCGATACCAATATCGTCCAATAGTGAAATTGTGACTCTATGTCCCGGTCATTTTAGCAAGGAAAAAATTAGAAGAAAAAGAGAACTATGGAAAAGGCAATATAGACACGATATGATTCAATCATTCCGAAGATCAACATCTACAACATCGGGGTTCCACGGATATTTGGTTGTAATGTTTTGTTCATCATCTTGGATAGGATGTTGATAAGTTATCTCCCCGTGCTACTAGGTTTATCTTTGTGGAGTATTCATGTACTTATTATGTTTGTTATTCCCCTTCTAACCGAAAGCTTGTTACACCACCATCCTCTACTCCACCACCCCTACCATCAGATCCTCTACATTTTGTCGTTCCTAGTCATGACCTATCTATCCCACTTTACCACTGGCCACATCTCCTTCTCACTCACTACATCTATTTCACCTTGTGATCGTAAGAAATGATCTCACCAGAACACTCCTATTTCAATACTAGCAGCCCCTACTGATGTTGTACATTCTCCGGATGATCTTCTCATTGCTCTTTATAAGAAACAATGTACTTGCACTATACATCATATTGGTAATTTTGTACTTTACCATCGGCTAACTCTTCTACTGCACAAGTTCACTTGTTCTCTTTCCTTTGTTTAGAGATTCAGGCCCTTTGATTTAATGGTGCTTGAGATTTGGTTTCTTTACCACCTGGCCATGCTCGTGTTAGTTGTCGATAGGTGTTCACAATTAAGCATAAACTTGATGGTTATGTTTAGCGCTTGAACGCGCAACTTGGAGGTCTTACTAAGTAGTATGTGATTGATTATGAGGATACTTTTTCCTCGGTTGCCAAGCTGAACATTATTCGTGTGTTGATCTTTCTTGACATGCAACATAGATGGTTGTTTGCATCAGTTGGATATCAAAAATGATTTTCTTAACGGTGATTTGAGTGAGATTGTTTATATGCAGTAGTCTCCAGGCTATGAGCCTACGAAGGATTCTCTTGTTTGTCATTTACACAAATTTATTTATGGCAGCAAGCAGCCTTCTTATGCTAGGTTAGCCTTCTTATGCTAGGTTAGCCTTCTCATGCAAGGTTTGATAAGTTCAAGTAGGTGTTCACATGATTGGGTTTACTCAGAGTACTGCTGAATTCTCTATATTTACTCATCCTCAGGGCAACAATGGATAATAATAATAATAATAATAATAATAATTCGCGATGATACGCTAGGATTTTCATAATTAAGAAACAATTGTCTTTTCATTTTCAAACCAATGATTTGGGTCTCCTTTCTTTCTAAGAATCAAGGTTGCCCTACATAATAGTTCTCTCAATTTCTCAGCAGAAGTATTGTATGGATCTTTTACATGATTCCTACTATTTGGGATATAAGCCAGTTGATACCCACTATCTATGTTCCAGGTTGGGGACATGGCACCACGACTTGGGGAAAGAATTCCCGTGTTTGGCGATGGGCGCCTAGGCGTGTCTAGGCGGATGCCTAGGGTCGTCCAGACGGACGCCTAGGTCGTCCAGGGGAAGTGAGAGCGGACGCCTAGGCTAAAATAGGGAGAAAGAAGAGGAAGAAAGAAGAAAAGGCTGCTCCAGAACTGATTGTTGTTGCTGCTGCTCAAAAAAAAAGAAAAGAAAAGCAAAGAAAAAAAGAAAGAGAAAAGACACCTCCGGTTGCTACTCCTCCCTCTCCCAGGTATTCTTTTTTTTCTTCTTTCTTCATCCTCTTCTTCATTTTTTTAATGGAGTTTTTGTGCTTCTTCTTAGAGGATTTAATACTGATGTTGTTTCTTTTCTTTTTGATGTTGCACATTTTTTGTTTTTGGTTGTTGTTTCTACTACTACTTCGAATGTTGCTGTTTTTTTTTTCTTTTTTGTTTGTCTGCTGCTTCTTATGTTGTTGTTGCTGCTTTTTTCTTTTGAGTTGCTGCTGCTGGTGCTGTTTCTTATTTTTGTTGTTGTTGCTTTTTTTTTAAATATTGCTGATTGTTGCTGCTACTGTTTCTTATGTTGTTGTTGTTGTTGCTTCTTTTTTTAAATATTGTTGATTGTTGCTGCTGCTATTTTTTTCCCTACAAAATTGCACATGTGGCCTGGGCGGTCGCCTAGGGGCGCCTAGGCGAGGCGGGTTGGTTGTCGTCTCGCCTAGCGTCCAGTACAACATAGACCACTATTGATTCAAATTTGAAACTCTTGACATTATATCAGACTCATTGTTACCCAATCCAACATACCATCTTTGTCTTTTAGGCAAGCTAATATATCTGGCAGTCACTAGTCCCGACATTTACTTCAATGTAAGCACACTCAACCAGTACATGCAGTCTACCCAGCATCTATATTTCGCTAATTAAAGAAATCACTTGGACAGGGTCATCTTTATCAGCCATCTTCTTCTCTCCCTGACTACTTATGCAGATGTTGATTACGCAAATTTAGTTGATGCTCATCGATCGACGAGTGGCTTTTGTACCTATTATGGTGGCAACCTTGTCACTTGGCGGAGCAAGAAACATACAGTTGTTTCTCGCTAAACTGACGAGGCCGGGTATCGTTTGATGGCCTATGCGGTTTCTGAGCTCACATGGTTGAACTGGTCTCCGTGTTGCTTTCTCTTCTCCAACTATTCTATATTGTGATAGCCAGACATTGCAGACAACTATTCACATAGCTAAAAATCCAATTTTCCATGAGCACATCAAACACATTAATGTTGATAGTCACTTCATATGGGAGAAGGTAAAGCATCATGAAGGTTCAGCTCCAACATGTTTCAACTTTCAACTACTTCACATATTGTCAATATCCTCACCAAGGCCACGTCTTTGTCTACATCTTCGTATAGAAGATATTTTAGCTATTAGCTTATATTGTATAGCTATTTAGTATTATGTTCTTGTTAAATACCATATTACAAAAGAATTATGAAGAGTGAGTTGCACTTGCCTATATGCATGTAGTCTCTCACTCCAAAATAATTTAAGTACATTAAGTTGAGCCAACTTCTCAATAAAAAAACATACCCAAATTGTAACAGAAATGAGAATGTTGAGATGGATGTGTGACAATACATTAAGAGGGGATTAGTCAATCAAGATTTTGTAATCACATGAGATATTTTTGTAATATAGTGTTAATCAATTGTGCTTGGAAAGTTGAACTCAAGAATCACCTATTAGTCAATTGTGATTTTAAGATCACAATAATTGTGATTTTGTAAACACTCTTTCCAAATTTATATTGATTCACTTGAATAAATCACACCTTTTTGGCATGTGATTCTTTAATCACATCTTTTCCACTCCTTTCATTTTTCTTGGGTAGAAAATAAATCAAAATTTATTTTCCTTTCTCTTCTATAGTATTAGGGTTCTCTCCACTCATCTTCCATGGATCTTACCACTAACAAAAGGCATGTGTTGTCCCCTTTGCCGCCTCAACCCACCAGACATCTCGAATCCTTCCGCGAGGAGCTCCTCTCAATCTTCTCTTTTGTCATGGTCATTGATTCCTCTTTAATTCTATGTTTTATTCACATGTTCGCACATCAACCCCATCAAGAGTTTGTTTAACTTGTCATTCGACAAGCTTTATGAGGACGACATCCACAAGGACATCAAAAAAGGGTACATTGGTTAATGCCCGATGTCCAACGTTAATGACAACACCAACGATGGCCCTATTGACCGTGTTATGTCATAGTCCTTGCAAGATTCACTCTAAGCCATCCTTGCTAACATGTCAATCGCTTGCTCTCTCTCTTCCAGTAATGGTTGTTAATTGTCTACAAACATGCTAGTTCGTCAAGTGTGATCGTCAAGTTCATATTATTTCTTGTACAAGATTTTTGTTTTTATTATTTCTTGTATATGATTTTTGTTTACAAGCATGCTACTTTATTTTTTGGAAGTACTCAATTGAAATTAAATTTCTAACATTGATTTAATTTATAGTGCAAAGGGTTATGTTTGATTCAACACTAAGTAGAATCTAAATTGATTAGTAAAGTAATATCATTTTAAAGAAAATAATAATAATAATATACCCGCCATTTAAATTTTTTATAAACTTGTCCTTGTAGAAATTTTGATATTGATTTAAAAACACAAAACATGTGGTTTCATAAACATAATAACATCGATTGCAATAATCATTGTGTTTTGATTGAAAATACTATGATTTTGATTACGAAATCACACCCACGCGGTGTTTTGGAAATCCATTTAGATGGAACCCCAACCCCCACCCCCACCCCCACCCCCACCCCACAAAAAAAGTATAGGATAAAAAATGAGTGTATTCATGGGAAGTTAGATGTTGCACCAATTGAGGACAATATGAGAAAATTGTCTTAAGGTGGTTTGAACAAGTGGAGCATGGACCACTAGATAGTTCTTGTAAGGAGCAATAAGATACTAGTTAAAGGAGCCGCTACGCTATAGGTAGGCCAAGAATGAACATGGATTAGAGTTTCAAAGAAAGATACGGCTCTTTTAGTCTTACAGATTATAAGGGCCCGCAACAGAACTGAATGGAAGAAAAAGGACAGATGACCTCAAAATTTTGAGATAAAGGCCTTGTTGTTTTAGTTGTATCAAATTAATTGTTAGCTAAATAATCTTAAGTTGCATGAATTTCATAGTTTAGTAATGTGTTGCTAATCAGCAAGAAAGAAATCCAAATATAGTGCAATTAAATAAAAGAAAAAAAATCTTTCATAAGGAATGTGCACATGCACATGAAGGATATTCTTTTCTTCGGCCAGTTTCACTTGCACGATCACGCAGATGACCAAGGCGTAGTTTCTCACTTTCCAACCACTGCAGAAGCAGAAGAATTTTCTATTAATGAGTTTTAAGGAACAAGTGTCTAACACAACTAGGAAGTAAATTGAGTGTAATACTGTGATCAGAGTCTATGCAAAAGAAGCACAAGAATTTTTTTAGTAATGAGTTTTAAGGAACATATTTCTAGTAAAATTGAGTGCATACTGAGATCAGAAACTAAATCAAATGCCACCTTAAGAGTTGGTACAGTACTCACATCATTGACTCTCACAGGTTGAAGAGACCTAGATTTTTCTTGAACATCCCCCTAAAACCAAAGAAAGAGAAGCCTCTTAGAAATTCACAAAAGAACACATTTAGTTATTCAAGTATGTATACAGCATTACCACAGAAAAACATTGGCATATGTATAGTATTACCACAGTTAGTCGATTTATCAATCCACATTTCACGCTTTGCCTCAAACGTCTGCATTCCTCCTAGGAAACATAAAATGCATCATTAAACAACATAAATGACATTAGTACACATTTGAAATGGTATTCACTCAAGAGAAAATACTTAAAATATATACAACGCTTAATCATTTTCGTTTTTGACTGCCACATCTAAATTTTCCCATGTTTTCCACCATTCATTTAATCTCTCAGAAAACGTAAAACAGAGAAGGTTTTTTTTTTTTATGTTTTAAAGTGACAATGAGAGCAATTAGTATCCGCCTGAAAGTTGACAAGCAGAACAGATTGCCCAAAAGCTGGTACGGTAATAAAGCTCACTCGTTACCAATTGAAGAAACAACATGGAAAGAATCAATGTTGATGAATACAGTTTTAAAAAGACATGAGCGGAAGAGCATACACATTTGCTATTTTCCTCTAGGTCTTTTGCTGATAAATAGCAAAATGTAGTCATATTTTCTCCACCATATTTGTACACATGCCAGGTGGAAAATAGGATCATCTTCGAGAATGTTGATATTCACAAAATTAGGAGTCTGGAGGATTTTATCATGATAGCCATTCAGTGAAGAGGTGGTCCTACTGGACTTATGCTATCAACAAGACATTAAAGTGCTCTCCAACTAAGCATATAAAAAAAATTAAGGATTCTACTCAAATGTTACCAGCATGATTTCTAATAGTACATCATACGTACTCTTAAATAATATCATAATGAACACAAGAAGTTAACATATATGGTAATAAAAACACGGCCTAATATTATTTCTTCTCTAGTAAGTGTGCAAATAGAAGTTCTCTTTTTTAACTCCTCAGGAGTCCAGAGTACTTGACACAGGATGAGTACAACGATAATAAAGCCTTTATCCCAAACCATAGTTATCAAATGTGAAACCACACTTAGGCGCCAAGTTTTAGGGGCCTAGGCCAAACTGCAAACGCAAGGAGCATGCATAAGTAGAAGAAAAGAACATCCACGACCTCAAAATTATTCTCTGTTTGTCTTCTAGGTCACACTTGCTCTTACGAAAAAGAAAGCTTCTGGAGCGCTTGAACTAGTATATGAAGGGGGTTGGTGATGGCATTGAGTCATAATATAAAGTTGCACTTGTTCACGACAAAACCAAAGGCATGTGTCTAGCTTAAGCGAGGCACCTTAAGTTAATCTTCTCGCCTAGGCGTGTCTTTAATAACAAAGTCCCAAACTTTTAGGCCGACTGTTAGAGGAGTTCTTTTCTTCCATTCAACTCTCCTAAGGACCATATCCTCTGTAACTTGTGAAAAAAAATTTCACACAATGTTTCAAAAACTGTGAGGCACACTCGAGGTGCTAGGATCATATAGGCACACGGCAAGGAATGGGCGACAACAAAGTGAGACGCACATTCTTAGCATTTTTTTAAATAAAATATGTTGAAATAAATAAACTCATTTTATCTAATCAATTTACAACACCATTAAAAAGTTAAAAAATAGAGTCTAATCGATTCATAACACCATTATAGAATCAACTAATAGTTCACTATCATCAAAACTCAAAAAAAAAAAAAAACACAATTTCTTAATAAAAGAAATCGACAAAACCCTAAAGATCATCATCATCCATATTAGAACCTTCATCCATCACAAACACTACAAACGATGTGCCCTTCGTCACGGTCATTTTCATCATTATCAAATACAAAACCTACTAATTACATTACAAAGATTAGTTGGTTCACTTGATACATTTTGTAGTGTTTCTATCATTCAAATCCAGTTGAGAACAATGTTTTTAACCATGATCTTGTCTTCATTGACTTGACAACATCAAAAGTCAAGGTAGATACTAATTACAACAGAAAGATTATGAATTGTTATATATAAGTACTAAGACATTTATCACAAAAATAAAAATAATAACAAAAAAATACAAGATCAATTAATCTTATACGCTTCAGCCGCACTACAAAAGTAGGTGTGCCCGTATGAGGCGGACACCTCAAAAATAGTGTAAGGGGCAGGAGGCGTGAGCCACGCGTCATAGAATATGAGGGACAAGGGTGAGTCTCGAGCCTGAGACGTGCCTAGGCACGAGCTTTACAGAACTTTTAAAACAATCCAATATTTTAAAAGGTGTAGGGCAAATTCAAGAAGCTAACGTCCTCAGGAGCCTAGGCACTAGGCGTACGACGAGGCATGGGTTTCAACCAAGCAAGACTCTCACTTTTAGAATTTTAAATATATTTTCAAATAAATAAACACATGTCTAATAAATTCACAACACCATTAAGATATAGAAAAGTAGTGTACCTAAAATCATCAGAGATGACAACTAACTCTTAATCGTCCTTAAAACTCAAAAGAATCATCAAGATAGCATCTAAAAGTTAACTATCTTTATCTTTCTTAATTGGCCCGATAACATCAAAAGTCAAGGTAGAAAACATATTAATTACAATAAGAAAATGTTAATGAATAAAGAAAAATATTAAAAAAAAACTAGGTTAATGAACCTCATGTGCTTAACTAGGTTAATGAACCTCATGTGCTTAACTAGGTTAATGAACCTCACGCGCTTCAGCTATTTCTCAAAACTAACGAGTGAATATGTGAAAACTTAAGGTAGCACGAATTGAGGAAAATATAATATTACCTACGAGAAAACTAGTTGAAAACAAAGAATATAAGAAACAATATGTCCAGAAAATTAATGTACTTGAAATGAAAATGTTAAATTAGATGAGTGGCAATACATTAGAGGATAGGATAAGAAATGTGTTTATATCTGAAACTTAGAGGTTGCATAAATTAAGGACGATGAGGAAAAATTGACCTAGGTGGTTTAAACATGTGCAACACAGACCAATAGATGCTCATGTAAGGAGGAGCGAGCAATAGTATAGTAGTTAATGGAGACATTAAAACTAGAGTTGGGTATAGACGAACATGATTTGAAGTATTAATGAAATATATGGATCACGTTAGCGTTATAGAAAAAAAATCCTTGATAGACCTGGTTTGAAGAAGAGGATTTAAACAACCGACCCCAAAACTTTGGGATAAAGGCCTTTTTTTGGTTATAGTTGTATCAAATAGTTTCTAGTTTTTCATAAATAAAATTTGTTTTTTGGCTTTCCAAACCAATTACTCAGATGTGAAACTGTGGAAACCACGAATACCAATACCTGTTTTAAGGTCTAAAACTTACCGATATTGCGAGCTTTAACTCCAATAAGCATAACATTCCAGCCTAGTCAGAAAAGTAAAAAGGAACTTTTCATCTCAAGCAAACTACTATGCCATGCTCAACCTTAAACTCACTTCAACCTTATAAAACTAACTTTAACCTTGTAACAATTGTTGTAGGGTAACCTTTGTTTCCCCTTTTCACCTTTCACTATGGTAGCTGACATCCTCTTTCACCTTTCACTGTTAAGGTTGTCAACGGGTCCGATTCGGTCAAATTTATGAAAAAATTTGATCAGACCCGAAAAGTTAAGGGCTCCCAAGTATGTACACAAACCCAACCCAAATTTAATTGGGTTATGTCTTTTAGTACCCGAACTGGACCTGGACACGATTGAATGTTATGTCGTATCTCCAACCTAGGACCTTCATCCAATGTTCTCACAATCGGTTCAACCATCGAGTAAGCTCAATCTTGACTGGTCGGATCAATTGAACTGTTTGGTCCAAAGATGTTGATGTAAAAATTAATTTTAAATTATAAAATATATTTAGTATTCATATATTATTATTATTTAATTAATATACGGTCTAAACTTAAATTTTTTATATATTATAAATTATCATAAAATTATTTTACAAAAAACTATACTAAAAGTGTGTAAGAAGATTAAGAGTTGCACTACCTAGTATATTGCTGCTATTAGATTTGTATGAAAAGCTACATCAAACTAATTTTATCTAAATTAGATAGACAAGACAATAAAATATTCAAATATTAAGTTTGGTAGGAACAGTACCTAGTGTGGTTTCTTTATATGGGTCAAAAAATGTTTTGAATATGGTATTAGGGTTATGTTAGTGTCAAATATATAACACAAATTAAAAAAAATCTAATAAACAAGTGTTATTCTTACGCCAAATGAATACACTATAATTACTTTTCCTTGAACTTCACTTACTATAAGCATTAAAGGAATTTCGCATTAGCACAAATACTTATGGAAGACAACTTTAAGAACAATAAAATAGCAACCTGGTGGTTAAGATATGTGTATGCATCATGGAAGATTAAGTTTCGATTCCTATTGGAATCAAAATTCTAAATTTTAATTGCTTTTCATCAAACTGTGACCAGGTCGGCCAGGCTGACCGGTTCGAGTCGTTCAAATGGGTTAATCCGGGTCTGAGCGGTTCAATGGTTCAGACTGGACTGGCGTGGACGCCGGTTCACGGTCCAACCGTCCAGTTCGAACCGGGTTTTAAAACAGTACCTCCATCAACAAGACTTCAAGTCTTAATCATCTAACCACATACCAACCTATACACATCTTAAGTATGTTTTTACATTTAATGAAAACCAGAACTAAACCTAAAATACTTTGGGTTTCATATGTTGTACCCGAACCCAACCCAAAATTATTTCAAGTTCCATTTTTTACATCAAAACTCGAACTTTTAACCAAAATTTGGGTCGGGTTAACCAGAGTGGTTACCATTAACAGGCCTATCCATCGTAGCACCAGATCTCAACTTATAAGCGATATGATATTAGTCAAAGGAGTTGCTAGCTCAACATCATGAACCTGGTGGGAACCTCAGCAAAAAGGACTTTGGCTAGTAGCACACGACGAGAAACCCTCCATGTAGATAAGTACTTTTGTGTTCTCTTTTTCTTCTTTGGCTATTGGAGCTGTGCTGCAACCAAACAAATTGGATTCATGCTGGATCGGTACTTGGATTCTAGGCAATTCATGTCCAGTCATTTTCGACTCAAATCCTGGCAAATCTGCCAAAATCCAGCCAAACTTGTACCGGATACATACTACACACAAGCACGAATAGCATAATGGTGTGTTCGTGCAGCATAACCTTGTGTGTACTTTTTATCTTAGGTGGAATCTGTGGGGTTAACACTAGTTTCAATTCTGAGATTAGTGTCGCAGCTGTCGCCCTGTCAACTCAGGAGCCGATCATGTCGACTCTTGCACCAATCACGTCTTAATGCTCAAGGTGTCAAACCTAGTGTTAAATTTAGTATCCAATGTTGTGAGTCCTGCAAGGACTATTTGCATCGCGCCTTGATTTGTCGCACCTTGATTTGTCATATCAAACCCTATAATCCTACCAATCCACAGCTACATAAACTAGCCTAGGCTATGATACCCAATATGACTCAAGACGGGTCTAGTAAGGTACAGATATGATAGGGTTGAATTAGGATACTCACGAATTGATTGGGGAAGCAATTATAAAATATGATTATCACAATCTGAAACAAACTACCGTAACTATTAAGAAGCAATAACAAAATTAAAGCCCACATTCAAGTTCAAATTACTAAATACACAACTAAACTGTCCGCTTGAAAAATATCAAAAGAGGAGGGGGGGAGGGGGGGGGGTGAGGGGGGGGTAATTCTAGATGCACAACATCCATGGTGGATCATGTACCGCGCAATGACTTAGTGTTGGCTATGGTGTACCTACCAGGGGCTAGCCGATTGGATAGTCGGTTAGTCGATCTGGAATCTAGGCAAGACAGTATGCTCGTCGACATCAAAGACATCTCTAGCGGTGTCGGGGTTTCCTTATAACGTTCATAGAAAAATCGAGGTAATATGAGAAGTCAACGAGACCAAAATTGACCTCGATGTTCAAGAACCAACAAAAGAAGGTGATGTGAACCGAAATCGTGTATGATCTTGAACTCAATGAAGCTCGATGAGGAGATGAAGGACAAACTTGTAATTCAAGAACACAAGGATATATATAGACTGGAGAGATACAGAGGAAGAGCAATTGAGACACCAACTAAACTTTTCCCATTTATTTCTTAATCTGAACTCTTTGTATTTGTACATGCATACAGCCTAACTGGAACTCAATATTAGGCTCATAATATTACTTTAATCCTATTAAAGCTCACAGGAAGCAAAATAAATAAAGTGAAGAAACCCAAACCAAACTTTTACAAAGTCTCGTCTCGACTCGAGTATCAAACAAGGACCCAATGAACTGTCCTCCAGTAGTACCCCTCCTGCATTTATTTTACTACTAATGTTGCTTAGGAGCCATATAAAATGCCAACAGACAGCAAAAATGCACCATAGTGGCAAATTGAGCCCATGGTTCAAACATGGTATAATATGTGTAATGGGCCTACTCTATGTGATGCATATCTGCTTTGCTTTTTTAGGATTTAGTTTCTAAATTTGAATTTGGACTTTGATTCAAATTTTAATTCTTAGTTAAGATAAGAATTTGAAGATAAATCTGAATTTAAAAATATTCAAATCTAAATTTCAATTTAAAATTAAATCCAAAAGACAATATGATATGGTTTATCTTTATCCAAAGTATAAATTTCAGATTAGAATTTGGATTTAAATCTGAATTTAAATTAAACTTAAAGCTCATTTTATATTCAAATATCAATTAAATTTACATCTGTCTAAATATAGATTTAAATTGAATATGATCTATCTATGTCTGAAGTTCATCTTTACCTTTAGATATTTAGGTATGACTATTAGTTTGTAATTTTGGATCTAATAGTTTGCTAACTTCTTAGGCCAAGTTTGGGAGCAGAGTTTGCTAAAATGGAGTGAGGTTTATTTTGGACTTTTGAGATTTAAAACTGGAGTTTGAAATGATGAAACTCGAGTTACAAAATTGGAGTTATATTAAGTTAGGAGGCGTTGGGGTGTTTGTAGTTAGTATCGGAACTTCGTAAGAAAGAAAGAAGAAAATGGAGTTTCACAAAACTTCAATAATATTGGAGTTTTGCTAACTTCAATTTTGGCAGTGTTTTGGAGTTTATAAATGGAGCTTTGTCTAACTCCAAAAGCACTTCCAAACGCACCAAAGTTTCATTATTTGGAATTTGGAAGCTTAACTCTACCAAACCCTAGTTTTCTTTTAGAAACTTCATCACGCACCCAGTCTACAGAGACTTAGAGAGTGCTCATTGGTTGCATGAGCTTAAACTATATATCCAAAAGGTAGGCTTACCTAGCAGCCAACTGGACACATTGGTTTTATGGCATGACTCTCTTATACTCATAGTTACTTTGGCTAGAAATTTGGCACTAACATAGATATTTGACGTCAGATAGACAATTGGTCAAGAAAACATTGTTAAATCTTTCATGGAGTTTTGTTATGCTCCATGCCGTGAAGACCCCATTTTGATGGGAGAAGGCTTATATGAAGATGACGATTTATATTTTATGACAATATGCTATGTTGCATGGACATGGAAAAATGGTGGTTGTCATACACTTGGCATGGGCATGAAAAAATGATGTCCATCATACATTTGTATGTTGAAATGCAACACAAATGATAATTAATAGTTTAGAGAGTTTCTCTAATTTGCATGTGGTAACCTCACATTCGTCGATTTGATCTTGTTTCTAGTGCTACAAATAGTAAGAATCCTAGTATTAGTACGATTCCATTGTTGTCCAAAGTGGCGCTTATTTTTAGCATATAATTCTATGAAAATGTTATCTAAAGCAATCTTCTGGAATCATTCTCCCAAAATCATTCCTAATTCTTTGGTATCAAAGCAAGTCCATGATCTAGACGTCTTGTTATCATAATCATCCACAACAACAATGCTTTTGTTCCATATTTTTGGAGTCGGATGTTTGAATCATTATCTTCCATTCACCTCCATTAAGGGTCATATCCTTTGCACGCTAACAAAAAACATATCCTTCTTTAAAACCTCTATCTAAGTTCTTTTCGACCTACATCTAAGTTCGTGTAGGCCTACCTCGTAGTCCTAGCGGCTCATTTAACTATAATTAATGCTCCTCATTGGCACATCTATTGGTCAATGTTACACATGTCCAAAACACCCAAGACAATTTTCTCTCATCTTACCCTTAATTAGCACAACCTCTAACTTCCCACGAGTATCTCATTTCTTATCATATATTTAACGTATTGCCACCCATCCATCTTAGCATTCTCATTTTTACT